>OZ037737.1:4800000-6000000 GCA_964035505.1 Watsonalla cultraria
ATTTCAAACACCTTGCATTTCACACAGAAAATCGTCTATTATACAGGTTTTGAGCGCTCATTGAAAATAGTGAGGACTAGCTGTGCCCCGCAGTTTCACCCGCGCAGTTTATTTCATGGGTGATGAAGCTATTTTTTTTTTTTTTCAAATTAAAAGTTGCCTAAGTTACTCCTTGTAAAATTAAATATCTGCCAGTGAAAGTGCCGTTAAAATCTGTCCAGCCGTTTTGATTAGCCGGAACAAACAGACAGACAGACTGAGAAAATTTACAAAAATTGATTTGATGATTGATGAAAATTGATGTCCGTACCATAAGTACTTTCATATGCATTTAGTAAAAATTTGTTATTTTGGAATTACAAACAGACACTTCACAGACAATTTTATTCAACCGTATAGAGTATAGATAGATATAGATATATAAGTATAGATAACTGCGCATGTATGTAGGTATTACTACGCAAACCCGCCAAAGGAACTAAAAAAATTACTACTGCATATTCAGGGCCAGCGCACAAAACTCGCGACACAAACTAAAAATTTACTTACAGTAATATTTAAAATTATGTTGACTTTAAATCCAATGTTTTGTCTCAGGGTGAGAATACAGTGACATATTGTTTGAATAAAGTTTCAGCCGTTATATGAAAAGTTGTATTTACTTACTTCACAATCAATTGAAACTATTATTGTCTATTAATGGTTCCACATTACAATCTATAACATTTCAGCTGAGCAAAGACATATTGCATCATGGCTAAGAAATACTGACTAGTTTATTCAGAAAGATTATGTGACATGTAGCTGACATAAGTTTACTAGTTCACTTCTTGCCTGCTACATTTATATCACATATATAAAATATTATAATTTTTATATATATCTTATATATAAAAATGAATCCCCATTTCCCTTGGTCACGGCATCACGCGTGAACGGCTGGACCGATTCTACCGGTACTTTTAGTGGCAGATAGCTGAAGTTTCAAGGAGTGTTTTAGGCTAATTTTATTTAAAAAAGCAGCATGAAACTAATTCTACGCGGGTGAAACCGCGGGGCACAGCTAGTAAATAATATAAAATTTATAATCGCACATTTTTTTGGAATGGTATCTGTTATGTATTTAGGTGGGTACTTTCAATGTAACTTTTATCAATGTGTCTGAGGGTAGATATAATAATTAATATGACAATAAATTAGTTTGCTTTGGATCTCACTTATGTTGTATTCTTTAATGGCGACTGTGGAAAATAAATTATTATTGTGTTGGAAGATGGCGTCTAATATTGCAAATATTGTGTTTCCGGGACATTTTAATCCTAAAACAGACAAGTGGTGCGATTATAAAGAACAGTTATTATGTGCTCTGGATGCGGCAGGCATTGACAAAGATAACCTTGAAAAAGCACGTTCATTGTTTTTATCACAGTGTGGAAAAGACACTTATGCATTAATTGCATCTTTATTAGTGCCAGACCGTCCTACTAGTGTGAACTTTACGCAAATTATAAGTGTTTTGGACAAATTTTTTGAACCGGAAATTAATGAAATTTTACAAGCTGATAAATTTCATAAACGCCAACAACTACATGGGGAAAGCGTGCAGGAATATGTAGCAGCTATAAGCTTACTGGGGGTTAAATGCAACTTTGTTGATCTCAAACGACAATTGAGGGACAGATTAGTGTTGGGGGTACGTGATGAGCGCTTGCGAAGAGACTTGTTAAAAACTAAGAATCTGACCCATGAGGCAGCGGTGCAGCTGTGTCTCAACTACCAAGCGACATTTCCTGATTTATACCCTGAAGTTCTGGACTCAAAGCAAACTCAGTCCAGTGTGGAGCCCATGGAGATTGGCAGGATTAAATCGAATGAGTGCGTGCACTGTGCACGAATACATAGAAGTGGGGAGCGGTGTACATTTACCAAAGCTAGATGTTTCTATTGTAAGAAGTATGGTCATATAGCACCCGCTTGTGAGAAGAAGTCGAGGAAGGTGCATAAAGTGGAAGAAAATGAAGACTCCACTTTTAATAAAGCTCCAGAAGAGATGTTGGGTATCCACACATGCTCTGAGGACTACCAACCCCGAATCACAGCAGATATTATTATTGATGGTGCTAAGTTGTTAATGGAGATAGACTCCGGTGCATCACGAACCATTATATCAGAAGAAACATATCAAAGTTTGTGGCTAATACCTCCTCGACTGCAGTCTACAAATGTGAAGCTTGCTACATGGACTCATGAACAGTTGGAAGTACTGGGACTGGCTAATGTACGCGCCACGCTGGGCAATAAGGAGGCGCAGTGTGAGCTGTTGGTGGTGAAGGGTCGGAGTATGGACTTGGAGCCATTATAGCGCACGTCATGGATGATGGCACGGAGAGGCCAGTGATGATGGCGTCTAGGACATTGCAACCGCATGAGAGGCGTTACGGGCAAATTGATAAGGAAGCGCTTGCTATTATGTTCGGATTGAAGAAATTCCATGAGTATTTAGTAGGTAGACCATTTGGTATTGTAACAGACCATAAACCATTGGTCGGATTGTTTAATCCAGAAAAATTGATACCGGATCAAATATCGCCAAGGATGTTAAGATGGTCACTTAAGCTTGGATGTTACAACTATACTATTAAATACAGGCCAGGTAAAGCAATCGGTAACGCTGACGCGCTTAGCAGATGGAACACTCCTGAAACTTCCGTTGTAAAAGTGGACTGCTTAAGAGAGGTTTTACTACTGGAGGAGCGCCCCGAGGGTTGGGACATTGACGCTAAAAGGATTGCAGTGGAAACAAAAAAAGATCCGTTGTTACAGAAAATTGTATTTTTTGTTCTACACGGCTGGCCGCGAACTAACAGAGATTCAAGCCTTGCACCGTTTTGGACTCGAAAGGATGCTCTTTCGCTCAATAAAGATTGTTTATTGTGGTGCAACAGAGTTATAATACCAAGGACACTGCAAAAAGAAGTGTTGAGCTTGTTACACATCCCACATGCAGGAATCGTGCAAACGAAGGCTTACGCCAGAGGATATGTGTGGTGGGAAGACATGGACAGGCAGATTGAGAGAGTGGTCGCGGAATGCGAGCAGTGTCAGATGTTAAGGAATAACCCGTCCAAGCAACCAGGAACCTGGATAAACGCAGAGAAGCCGTGGAGCCGTGTACATATTGATTTTGCGGGACCGTTTCAGGGCAAGACATTTTTACTACTTGTTGATAGTTATAGCAAGTGGATCGAAGCAGATATTGTGCCATCTATGAGTAGTAGTACAGTAATAACGATATTGAGAAGAATATTTGCATCTCAAGGCCTGCCTGACACATTGGTGTCTGATAATGGCAGAACCTTCACGTCTGAGGAATTTAATACTTTTTTAAAGAACAATGGCATTAAACATGTGTACTCTCCTCCATACCACCCAGCATCGAATGGACAGGTGGAACGTGCCGTGCAGACACTTAAGAACAAACTGAAAAAGATGTCGGCTGTTAGCATCCCTTGGTCTGAAAAGCTTGCAAAAGTGCTGTATAATCTGCGTACTGTACCTAACACCTGTACCAATAAGACTGCAGCAGAAATGCTAAATGGGCGCAAATATAGGACTGCTGTGTCTATACTACACCCTGATAATGTCAGAAGTAACCATCAACAACTGGAGGGCTCAGCTGTATGTATGCCGAAAAGTTGTTTTGAGGTGAATCAGCCTGTTTTGATGAGAGCATATGGGCCTAATGAAAAATGGCAGAAAGGTATAGTGGAGGTAATAGAGGGGCCATTGACTTATAGGGTGAGAACGGAGGATGGAGAGTTGCACAGGAGACATGTAGACCAAATATTGCCAAGAGCAATAGGTCAAGCACAGGAGGTCAGGCAACGTCGCTTGACTTGGGATAGACCAGATGTAGATTCAGATAGCCAGGACACTTTACCGGATTCAAGGATAGATATACCACCCCCAGAGCAGTGGTCTGATATCATTGGCATACCAGAGTGTGCAAATGAGTTTGATGGTTAATACCTACTTAGTTCTAATTTACATTATATTTGTTTTGATTTATATCATTTGATTTGTTATAAGAATCAATGTACTTGTTGATTATAGGAGAAAGGTATGTTATGTATTTAGGTGGGTACTTTCAATGTAACTTTTATCAATGTGTCTGAGGGTAGATATAATAATTAATATGACAATAAATTAGTTTGCTTTGGATCTCACTTATGTTGTATTCTTTAGTATCTATACAGATAAATAAAATTGAAGTGTCAGTTTGTACATTCAAAATAACAGCTTTTCACTAAATGCATATGAAAGTATATATGAAATAAACAATTAAAATAAAGAACTAAACTAAACAATTTCTAAAAAATCTCAGTCTGTCTGTTTGTTCCGGCTAAACTCTGAAATGGCTGGACCCATTTTAACGGGACTTTCACTGGCAATTCGCTGATATTTCAACAAACTTAGGCAAAATTTATTTAAAAAACAAATTAAGGTTCTGCAAGTTAAAGAACGAAAATTAATCTACACGGGTGAAACTGCGGGGCACAGCTAGTAATCAATAAAAAGTACTTTGATTTCCATTTTTATTCAAACATGATTGTCATTCAGGTAAATAAGATATAAGCAACTTCGTATTTAATCAGTTTGGAAAAGTCATTGACCCTGAAATACAGTTTACAATAGTTCGGGAATCAATGGATTGGTCTTTTGTCATCAAGACTTATTGACTAAGCACATTTACAGATGCCCTCTTGAGTCTTAAGATCTAGCATTGAACGGCCCAGTAGTATTTTATTGTAAACATGTACATAGATCTCCACACTATTTCCACTAAACTCATGACAACATCTGTATGTAACTTATCTATACTTATATCCCCTTATTACTAAACATGTTTTAAACCAAAACTAGAATAAAGTCGGACGAACACTGTATCCATCCCATTCGAAAACCATAACTCAGAAAGAAATGTAACTGCTTTTAAACCAAAGATAATCTTAGACAATGTTTTGTAATTGATTATGAATCCTATTTTATCTCACTACTAGGCAAAGGCCTCTTGTCCCTCTTCTCAACTTTGAAAAAGAAGTAATTGTGTTTTGAAATCTATACAGATAAATAAAATGGAAGTGTCTGTTTGTAATTCCAAAATAACAGGTTTTCACTAAATGCACAATATGACAGTATACACGATACTGACACAAAAAAACCGAGTTTTAAAATTTTTCTCTGTCTGTCTGTTTGTTCCGGGTAATATCTGAAACTAATCCGGGTAATCTCTGTAGCTGATGTTCCAAGGAGTAACATAGGCAAACTATATTAAAAAAAAACCTTGAGGGTTCTGCGACATTAAGCATGAAACTAAATCTACGTGGGTGAAACCGCTGGGCACAGCTAGTTGTATTAATATAAATATTCATAGTAAGATTGGCCCTGCATGATATCAAACTGGTATTTTATTTCTTGCTTACTATGTTTTCTAAAAGGAAGGAAGAACTACTATGGCCAAATTGCTAGTATTTTTCAGTAGAAGTGTATGAAGAGATGCATGAATGTGGATGAAGCGAAAGAAGTATGTAAGGAACGTAGCATGTGGCAAACGGTGGACTCTACCTATGGGATACAGGCATGAGCATATGTATGTATGCATGTTTTCTCAAATATGGCAAATGATTTATAGAATTTTTTCTGTTAACTAAGACATATGTTATTTTAATGATAAAATGTGATATTGCAATAATTTTATTTATTATAGTAATAGGTTTATATCATGGTGATAATTATTAAAGCAAAAACAAATTTTGATACATTATTTAGAAATACATTTCTGTACCTATGTAATTGGGTATATTAATAACATTATTACTTCTTATTCAGTTATTGCAAGCACAGTAGAATAAATGCAACTACAAAATATATATGCTCGTACATAAACAACTTGTATGAAGAGAAACATTGTTTATCAGTAAAGGCTGAAATACCAAACACCTCATTTTTCTACTAACATAAGAATCTAGGTTTAGAAAGCTGCATACTATTTGTGGAATCATTGTCACCTACTTTTTCAAGCTTTCAATAAATAACACGGTACTTGATACCAATAACAATTTTACCATTTGTACCTGACTTCAGCACGCGTAAAGTGAACTGTATGTTACATTGTTAGTTTGCTAAAATATAAAACATGATAACCAGAACATTACTTGCAACAATGGGTAATCTTCGAATCTTTTGTTATGCACGACAGTAAGGTCACAACTTATGTAAATATACACTTCTTTACTTTATCTCTCTAGTCTCAACGTTGAACTAACAAGGTAACCATTTTCGGCAGCTACACTGGTGATTTAAAGAATATGAAAACACAAAGAACATTTTGGAAGAGAAAAAGCTCACGTTGTACTTCACAAGCACAACCCAACCAGCGTTAACTAGTCATATGCTTTAGATACAGCTGAAGTCCCATGTGTTACTTACCGATTAACTAAATCATACGTTCTCTACACTTTATTTGACACAAGTGATCAATCAAAATCATAACAAATGAAAGAAACAAACACTAATTTCCAAACAAGTACCCAACAGTCGCCAACAACAAGGCAGCCATTTTTACAAATATGGCGTTAAGTAAAATACTTGCCAAGTCCAAAAATCTTATTTTAATGATTGGTCTGCTTTATTTCATGTCTGTGGTTTATTATTTAGATATTTTTCTGACCAAAGTAAAATTTTTTTTTAATCTTTTAAAGTTTCAAAGTTTATTGTTCTTTGATATAGAAATCCTAAAATAGTTATTGTAAATTAAAATTAAAAACCGCGTTTGACCGAATGAAGCGAACGAAATCTATACCTTACAGATGCGTTCAAAAAAAAAATTTCGTTACTTTTGCGCATGCTCTATTGGCGGTTTTTCTGTGACGTATCACCAAACTCGTTCACATATCACTATCTCGTTTTATATTACAATAAAAGAAAGAGATTGATAGAGCCGTTTGATGTTTTCGTGTCAGCCTTGTGCCCATTTACGAGGAGTAGGTAAAATCCGCCATCTTGAGAGTGAGTTCAAGAATGTGAGGACTTTTAGCGGAGTTAAGTGAATATCTTTAGTAATTTTACTATTAAATGGATAATTATTTGTCCACCGTGCACTTTCGTACCTTTTATACGAGCCGGTCGATTCGATGAAAACGCCCTGCGCGTCGATTTACAGCTGAAACTCTGAATTCTTTCATAGTGTTTATGTGACAGGAGAAGACACCGTAAGCTTTCTAATAGTTTTTGCGTGTCTATTTCCGTTTTCAATCTCGACGCGAGTTAGCATATACGTGAAAGTGATTAAGGTACGCGCGTATCAAACGAGCATTCGTTATAGGTCTTTGTAATGTTGTTCTCCTGTGGAAAATGCGGTTAGATGGGCGTAGTTGGTGAACGTTCGGTGGAGCTAGGTCGGGGGCTGCGGCGTCCTGGTGAGAGCCCGAGCCGGTCGGGCGGGCGGAGCGCGCGGAGGATGCGAACGGCGAGTGGGCTAGCCAGGTGTTAAGTGCTCGAACTAGTGACAATGTCGACGACTATGCGGCCAACGCTCCAGACTGTCCCGGAGTCGCTGCCGGCGGACCACGTCACGACGCCGCCCGCGCCAGTGGCGGCTCCCGTCGCCGCTGCGCCTTCCCAGCCCCGCCAGACTCGGCCCTCATTCAAGGTAAGTCCTTATCTCTCACGATTCCTTGGTCATACGTTCCTGCTCTTATCAGACCAATGTCAAGAGTCAACGAATCGCCACACAACACGTGGTTCATGCAAACCTACTTCTAATGCAATGATGCAAGTTATGAATTTTGATAGTTTACCAAACAAATTTTGAACTTATTAGAAAATATATAAACAATACATACAGACTGATAGCTTATCAACTGTGTAATAGCAGAGATAGGGATAATGGTGCTGTATCTGTAGATTAGTTGCTTTATCAATTGGAAAGGTGTAAATAAGTGGGTGGGTAATAGGTGTTTAAGCTTTACATGTTACATTTTTTACACATTACAACATTAATAAAGGATATAATACCACACAAAACCAAGACATATTAATTGAATACAAACTTATTATTTCTTCTTCAAAGTAATTGCAGTAGTTATTACACATGTTACAAAATATATTACACAAACAATGTAGCACAGAGTAAGTTATTACAATATAATAATTAAATTCCTCATTTATCACACTTTGTAGCTGTAACCTTCCAGCTAGGCTTGCATCTTTGTAATTTAAACTTTTACTTTGCCCTGAGAGATTAACACAATGTTGGTACTAGTCTGGATTGCAATTAAGATGTACATAACTTAATAAGATATTGAACCATCACAATCTTAAGATACAAAAGGACACTTGGAATATGCCATGGGGCAAAGAGTGATCAAACGCAGACGTTGAGCATTAGATAATAGTTTCATTCATTATTAATAAGAGAGAAGCTGAGTTAGCAATAAGAGTAGCATATACTCTGTGCAACTCTTTTTTTTACAACTGAAAAAAAGAAACACTGAAATCACCTGCCTTATTTCCTACTTAAACAAGAACAACCTGCTTATACCGTTGTTGAAATTAATAGCTGCTTTTCATTTACCATTGAAGAAACCTGCTAAAATAGATGTTAGATCCAAGTAGTGGGCAGAAAGCTAGGTTCCAAAACTTCCAATTGCATGTTGTTGCTTACTCATTTGGTTATCTGGTGTTGCATACCTTTTGTTTGATTACCACCACTGATATAACACAATCAAACAATGTAGCTATGACTCAAGTACTCTGTATAGTTTTAACATACAACTTTAAATTTTGTTGTTATAACATCTGTTTCTTCATTGCCATGTTTAGCTTGAAGACTATTTTTACATACATACAGGGGCGTGTATTGAATTTTCAGAGGGGTAGGCATAAACAATAAGTTGGTAGGTAGGCAGGTTAAGTACATACCTATGTGACATGTCGTAGGTACTTACATACATTTTGGTATAGTCACACACACACACATGACATGAGTGTATTCAGTGATCACAAATTGTAACTTCTGCTTACCTGCTTATATGCAATGCATGCCACTGCATACATGCATATGTTCGCGTCTGTATCCCCCGAAGGGGTAGGCAGAGGTGTTCTAATAACAACACCCACTTCAACTATTTTTATTCATTGAATATTGTTTGTAATTTATTAAGAAACTAATATTTAACCATGACTTTGTCAACATATTGATTTATTTAAGTACCCTATAATATTCAAAATTTTGACCAATTTACCTCAAGAGTTTAGCCATGAATGGGCTACAGACAGACAGAGAGAGATCACATTTATAATATTTTTATAGATAACTTAGGTTAATACACTTATCAGTAAATGTACATCAAGCACTGAAATAGTCCTAATAATTTTACACAACTTAATTAGGCAAAACTCCTAATGAACACTTGATTTGGGACAATAAACTAGTTAAAACTTAAGCATCATCAAAAAATAAGAATCTAAGTCATCCCCTATGATCTTTCTGTGAGCTCTTATTGCCACAATAGTTAGTCTCATAACATGGGACAGATGTATATGACGTGTATAAATCTGTCACCGTCACATGACAATATCATGGTAATGAGAGCTCATAGTTAGGGTTGCTGAACCTAAAAACAATATATCATATAGTATTAGTAATATAAAGTCATAAAATACATTTGTACTTACCACATAAAAATAACTTTTATTATCTCTCAATAAAGTTTGAATTTGAAAGTGGGTATGTTAGTATGTACATAACATATTTTACGACTATTGCAAACAAACACAGAATTCATATGTAGATAGTAAAAATGAAATTGTATTGAAAGCATCTGTGTCTGAACAAAAATAATTGTATTGACATAACACACCTACATTTATGATTCATTGAGCAAGTGCGGTTTCATTGCTTTTTTTATTATTGATGAAATTTGTTCTATTTTTTTGTGAATATTCAGACTCACTGGAAATGTTTTTACTTATTTTTCCTGCATTTAATTTACTTTTGAAATGTTTTGTATTCAATAGTTTTTTCTACTATAACAGCTCACAATTCCAGCAAACTTCTTCACATGTTTTTTCAGAGGGGTAGGCATAAACAACAAGTAGGTAGGTAGGCAGGTTAAGTATATACCTATGTGACGCGGCGTAGGTACGTACGTCTTGGTAAAGATACACGTACGAACATAAACACACACACACGACACGAGTGTATTCAGTAATCACAAATTGTAACTTCTGCTTGCCTGCTTATATGCAATGCACGCCACTGGTATCTAGTTGTTTTTACTTGGGCATTAAGCCTGCAACCTCTTATCATCATGAGCACACAAAAAATTTAACTTTAACAGGAGTGTGATGGAAACCATAATAAATTGTATTCCACTCCCCAATTTCCCCAATAGGAGGTAAATTACCCATACTTAGGGGACAATATCAATAATCATAAAAAAATATATACAAATTACTTTAGGTCTTAAATCTAACCAGTTTTAATTTCTTAATTATTTTTTATTATGATTGTATTGATATATATTCTTTATAGTTTATGTACTTAGTCAAACTGTTTACATATAAGTAATCAGATTTGTTATTCATTTCTAATATCTAAGTTTGTATTCTTGTTTATGTAATTTCTGTTGATCTCAATTTGTTTGTGTAACATCTATACACATAGATAAATTAAATTGAAGTGTCTGTTTGTTACTCCAAATAAGTAATTCACCAAATGCATATGAAAGTACTTACGGTACTCACATTTGAAAAAAAATCTGTCAAACCGCGGAGCACAGCTAGTAGATAATAATAAGCATTTATTGACTTCAATCACACGGCAACAAGAAATATTAAAAATGCGAATTTTTTATTACAAAATTTTTATTACAAAAAAGTTTAAAATTAATATAAAATAAAATAATTATTAAACAGATACATCTATCACGCTGTGGTAGCTGATAAAGCAATACTAATATCAAACCTTAATAACTTATGACCAAGGAATCATAATAATGCTGCTCATTGGAGCTTCCTGCTATTGTGTCTATGTTTACTGTATCAAATGTGTGCTATGTTATGTCCTGTGGTTTTATATTGTCCTTGTATTTACGTCAGAAATGTGTTGTATTTATCTAGATTTCAAATTGTTATTTATGAGGTATAACTTCAGCGTGAAGTAGCTACGTTGTTGGCGCGGCTAACGGCCGTTTTTATTATAATTTTATACCTTCTGTCATTTATTAGGTTACTAAAGATGAACAAATCTAATTTTGTCCTTACTTTCATTCAACTTTACGCTAGTTAACATTGTTATGAAATTTAAGGTATGGATATATCAAGTCTGACAGATAACTGGGGATAGCAATCCATCTGTAAACTTATTGAACGGCCGCGTTTCTTTTCAAGTTATTACATGTAATATAATCAATGTGGTATTCACAAGGATTGAGAGAAGTATGAGTAATTATAATAATGACCTCCTATCGGTCGCGGTAGCTAATCTCAGCGGACATTAGCCATCTGCGCGGGAGATATTATACTGCACAAGTGTGTGCGCAAAGGTGCACTGTTTATTGCCTCACTCTCATAGTCCGATGGGAGACAGTCCGACACGACCGGAGAGTGATCAGGCGTAGGACCAACGGCTCATTGTGCTTTCCGAGGCACGGGAAAACCGGTGGAAACACTGCCGACTCTTAACTCCGGGCATTTATTATGAATTTCTTTACAGAAAAACCCAATCTATTATTGATCAGATTTTGAATCGAATCCGGGACCTCGTGATCAGCAGGCGTACTTACTAACCAATTATTAAATAGGTATATTTAAGGGGCGTTGACTGACGTAGGTGATAAAGTATTCTATATAGCTACACTACACCTTAATAACCATTTTTTAGCATACGAGCGACTCGGAGATTTGATTCGAATTTTTTACGGGTAACTTTAAAGAAACCTAATTAGCATACATATACAGGTTTAGATTTTAAATTGTAATGTAATCCATTCACTTTATTCGGTTCATTGATTGTTTGGAATTTGTATTCCATTCTAATTGAATACTTAATACGTAAAATTTGTTTGGCACACACATATGAATGAACGCATTTATAATTCCTCTTTATCATATATTTTTTTCATATAGATTATAATATTAAACTCTGCCGCAAAAACGTAGTTAACTTAGTTGCTTCCGTCATAAAGGGGTTATACATTTGAAAGCATACGAATTGGTAGATAATATATGCCTAAAGCCTAGAAAAGACGGCTCTATAATATAATATATATTAATATATCTTTATCTAACGCTTACTTTGACCCGCGATTGGTCTTAGCGTGATGTCTATAGCCTTCCTGGATAAATGGTCTATCAACACTGAAATAAATTTTCAAATCAGACCAGTAGTTCCTGAGATTAGCGCGCTCAAGCAAACAAACAAACTCCTCAGCTCTATATGTTAGTATAGATTATAGCGTATATTGCGGGCTTTACTTATACGGTTATAACACACAAAAATAATACGAAAATTTATTCCGTTTGAGAACAAATCCGTAGCAATAAGGAAACGCGGATATAGTCAGTCTATTTTTTGTGACAAGACAGGCGACCCACAATCACGACGGTTTATGCACATCCCAACCTGAAAACTCTTGGTTATGTCATCTGGTTAGATGCACGTTCTATAATTAACGCAAGCTGGGAAACTGAGTGGGCGGCGACTGTCCACCGAAAATATGCCATATCGCCCGATAATTGAGTTTCATATTCATGGATTGTAAGTGAAGTGGAAAAATAGCCAGTACTTTTTATAAAATGCACTTAGGTATACGACTGGTCTTCACTATCCATTTTGTGTTACTCATTCTGCAATACAGGTTTTAGTACAATATTCAAAGCCGATTCCTATATTAAATTGTCACCTTTCAAGGAGCTATATATTTTATTTATACCTTTAAACTTACATTGTGTGTTTCCCTTAATAGTCAACTGAATATTACGTTTCTTATTCTTTGTATAAAATGATATTTAAATCTCACACAAATGCCATCTACCCACAATGGCAGTCGCTTCGTATAAAAATCAGGTGATCAGCCACATCGGGTTAAATGAAAATGATTATTATGAATGTCGAGGAATTTACCACCGGTTCGGAAACTAGCCTTCTGAGAAGAACCGGCAAGAAAGTCAGCTGGCATCATGTACATTTCATTACACAGTAAACAATGATAATTACAATAAAAACATTTAAAATTATTTGTTTTTATTAATTAACATAAATCAAGTGCCGACCCCAAATACATGGGATAAGGCCAGGGAGATGATGAAATGCCACCTACCAGCATCATTGTAATCTAGATATCTTAAAGTAACAGGAATATTACCCGACAGTTTGTTCTGACATTACCACATAAGCGAGTACTGACAAACCACTACTTATTACCTACTTGCAAGTCCCCCCACGTCTTGGAACTTATGACTAAGTTAAAGTCCTTGCGGTGAACGTCTAGGTGTGATAAAGGTAGTCTAGACAAGCTAATGGACACTCCATTCCTTCCGTGCCACCCCATTAGTTTCCTATCGACTTCCAATCAACAGTCGCCATTTGTACCGTAAATTGATGGCAATCGATCAAAATTTACACGGCAATTTGCATTTTAAAAAAATTGTATGAATTAAATATACTCACGCCATCCGGAAGACTAAGCTTGTAATAACAACTTTTTTTACCGAAGATGATTCAGTGGGAGAGGAGTCCAAATGTCTTTGAATTACTTCTCAGACAAGCAGGTTTCTTCACTTACTGCACTAAGAAAGAAAATCTCAATAGTTAGAAATCAAATGAAAATCTCAATCCCGCTGAGATTTCAACTTGCATTGGTAGTGTAGCAGCGATCGCTCGAACCCCACAACCATCACAGTTTTTTTTCTGTAGATATTTAATTGCATTTATACTATCAGCAATAACTTAGCGCGTATTCTTCTACGCTAACGAATATTTAAGTAAGTAAGCCAAAAGTTCTAAGTAGTCAAAAAAATATTTTTTTAATCAGCGCACGTCGTGTCGCTAACCCGTTTTGTTATGTCATGTGTTTTATCGCATCGTGACACGTGAAATACGATATTTGTCGGCTGACTAAGCACGAAACTGAAACATGCCTTCCTAGCGATATACAATACACGGTGGACTTGGTGAAGATGTATTTATTTTTGGTCACACAAAAAGACGAGTTAGCGTTAGAGTTTCAAAATTTCAATTCCAACCAAACGAATTAAGATAGTCAAAAAAAAACATGAGGAAATTTAGGCCGAGAAGAAATTCAATGATATATAAGTGCCCGAGACGGCGATGGACTTACTGTAACGTTGGCTTATAATATTCTTCGGTGCAGGAAGAGTCCTCGCGACCCTTTGCGAAAGCGGACGGGCAAAAATCTAAAATAACTTGTAGAAATAAGCTCCAAGTATCTTACTTCAAGTTTAGGAAGGATTATATGTGTCGAAAAAGTTGTGATTGCCGGCTTTAGACGTCGATAGAAGTGGTATTTGTACGATCGAGGGTGGCATTAATTTTATTAAAAACCCTCAATAAATAATAAATGATTAAAAAAAAAAGAGTAATTCATATAATCATTATTTTAACAACTGATAATTGTGTGTGCTTCTAAGCATAAGCATAAATACATATGCACTTATCTGTCAAAAAATTTATGTAGTCGAAGAAAGAAGTTGTGTTTCATAATTTTATTATGTTAGTTTTACTTACTTAAGTAAATGATGTAAATATAAAGTTCCCACAAGATTGTGTCAAGTTACCAAAATAGGCGTAATTGATGTCAGTAACAATTAACGGGTCTACCTGTT
Organism: Watsonalla cultraria; assembly: GCA_964035505.1. NCBI lineage: Eukaryota > Metazoa > Arthropoda > Insecta > Lepidoptera > Drepanidae > Watsonalla > Watsonalla cultraria. Next base: position 4,814,911 of record OZ037737.1, read on the forward strand.
GTAGTAACGGTATTGATTGCAAAAAGGTTTTCGCAGAATTTTCGTTGGTAACAACTACGGAACTCGCACGTCACATATTTTCCACCAATGAAAGTCACTTTAACGATAAGCTATCGAGTTTCCATTGTAGCGTATTAAAAAATGATCTATACATCTATATCTATACAGATAAATAAAATTGAAGTGTCTGTTTGTAATTCCGAAATAACAGCTTTTCACTAAATGCATATGAAAGTATACACGCTACTGACACTAAAAAACTAAGTTTAAAAATTTTTCTCTGTCTGTCTGTTTGTTCCGGGTAATCTCCGAAACGGCTGGACGGATTTTAACGGGACTTTCACTGGCTACAGATAGCTACTGTTTCAAGGAGTAACTTAGGGTACTTTTATTTTTAAAAACCATTAGGGTGCCCCGGGACAATACAATTAACTCTACGCGGGTGAAACCGCAGGGCACAGCTAGTATTAAATAAATACTAATATTATATATATAAAAATGAATCCCTATTTCCCTTGGTCACGACATCACGCGCGTACGGCTGGATGGATTTTCACTGGCAGAAAGCTGATGTTTCAAAGAGTGACTTAGGCTAATTAGAAAACATATTAGGGTACCGCGAAATAAAGCATGAAACTAAATCTACGCGGGTGAAACCGCGGGCACAGCAAACACTAAATAGTATTAAAAAAGTTTTTGTCTATTTTTACTTTTTTAATACGTTACGTACGAGTCAGTCTCTCCCTCAAGGTAAAGGGAAACTCCTTTGAAATGTAATAATAAGGTTACGAGTTGGTTACATGGTTTAGTTTCCCGCTTATTAAAATGCGACTATATATGTAACATCTACAGCTAATTCATCAAACTAAAGACTCTTGATACTAGTAGTACGAGTCGCTGCAAAGTATCACAAAAACGTACAGAAGCCGATATGAAGCCAGTCGAGCCTTTATAAGGGCCGAGAGAGTCGACAAGTCCTCGTTTATTACGTGTTATACAAAAAGAGTTGGTGAACTTTCTAAAATACCACAATTGTAAATCAATCGTGGTTTACTTGATAAGTAGAGTAGGCCTAAAGCTGGGTGTCCACTTAAGTTCGCGAAACCTGACCACCGTGTTCCTGCAGCTACTCCTGGAACGTGCAAGTAAAACAAACAATCGTAATATCGTTAAACGATTCGATAGAAAGTCATTCGATAGAAATCCTCTCCCAATGTGGTATTCACGTGATCTAAAATTTGTTTGGCCCGATCGTGTTTTTTAAACTGCTGTTGAACTCATGCTTAGCATTTCCTACTATTTTCGCTGAGCGCTCAAAACTCGTGACGACATCTGTACGTGAAGGCTGGACTCCGGAGACAGGAGCACTCCAATTGGTGGCGTTCTTTTTGAGAACACCATCTCGACTCAGTGTGTTAGTGGACGCGAACATATATATGTATCTCTTATTGAAATACGCGTACCGAATCCATCAGAGCCCTTAAATATAGGTTTTAGCATGTTTTAACGTTGTCGAATTTCGTTACGTATTTCCGTGGATCGACATATGACGTTTTTATATGTCATACAAAAAGAGTTGGTGAACTTTCTAACATACCACAATTGTAAATCAATCGTGGTTTACTTAGGAAACTAGGGTAGACAAAACATATTCCTGAGATTCCACAGAACTGCTGCATATACCTGAGGGCCTAGTGCGAGTTTTCACTGCCGCCGCCGCGCCGTCGCAAGTCACTAACGGCCTAAAGATAGTATCACTATTGTGGGCCCATACAAATCTGCGTTTGCGTCGACGCGATGACTTGTGACGGCGATTTTAAAAAAACTCTCACTAGACGAACGTAGTGGATACCCGGCCTAATGGCTCCCTTGGGTGGCGTTCGCGAAGACATTTGCCTCGAATAGGTTTTCATATGCCTGCAAAGTCTAATAAAGATGTTTTTATTTCACACCGACACTCGACATTGAGGCTTCAACTTCGTCGGTTGAGAATATTAGTTTTATAAACATTGACTTTTATTTGTACTTTATGTTAGCAATATGACCTTATCAAAACTTATTAAAGACTACTTGCCTTTCGGTTAGCCCCGTACACGTGCCATCTTTAAACAGAGTTTCATTGTAATCTAATTTACAAACACTACATAAAACAGTGCATAAAATATGAATAGTTAATTATTTTTGAATTTTACTTTTGAATACTAAACTCTAAAACAGTCATAATGGAACCGGTCACTGAAGAATACTAATGGTAGGTACAATAAGGGTTTGAGAGCGTTCCTTTCATTTCAATTGGACATCCACTAGAATGAAGCACCTGCAAGCAACTGCGTCTTATCTTTACCGTAGTATAAATAAAAGCTTACCAGGCAGTATGGAATCTGGACCAATTTTCTTTAATATAAAACGCTGTTGGTCCATAAAGGTTGTCATTCTTTAAGTTACTAAAATTTACTCCTTTATTTACCGTCAAAGTAATGTCAATTTGATGATTTTAAATTTAGAAAAAATGTCTGTATATGATGTATACGCGATCGGCTACGACGTGACACCCCTTACTGTACCTCTATCACGAGTTTGTCACCGTTTTAGTGATCTATAAACGCTAGCGTCTCCGCTGAATATTTGTATGAGAAATTGTTCAGCGCCTCCAAGCGGTGACGTGAAGAACTAAAATATGCCATACAAATATTGCGAAAACGGTGCAAAACTCGTGATAGAGGTACTGACATTACGCCGTGTCGCTTATAGTCTCGTAGACCCACGCGTGTGAGTGTGTGTGATTTGTTCCTAGATTCCGTACTGCTTGTGGTAAACTTGTATTTATACTATGCCTTTACTTACTGACGGCTGGCGTTTACCTTGTGTACCGAGCTAATGTCATTATGCAAATTGTAATGATACCACCGGGAGAGGTATTGCCCAGGACAGCGCCTGTCATTCGATAAATATACCGGATGACGTAATTCTACACTGTATTTTGTAAACAAGTCAGGACCGTATTATGATAAAATTCTAGTCCATTAAATTTCTTCTGAAATGTATGCATATTTCTACACCAAGCAAGTATTAGAAAAACGCATAGGTAGATAGGTGAGATTGGAACTTGAATCACATTTGGAACTGGTGACGCAAAGCACATGGCCACCACGACTCCTGATGACGAAATAAATGACGTATGTGAGAGATAACGAAAACCCTTCCTCGATAAATAGGCAATCTAACACTGAAAAAAGTAGATCGTATTAACAACTTCTCAACTTGGCGTTTTATTTTTGTACCGCAAAAAGTCATAGCCAAGAAGTTCTTAATATGTGCTGTTGAAACGATCATAGTTGGCCCCCAGTAGTTTCTGAGATTAGCGCGTTCGAGCAAACAAACAAACTCTTCAGCTTTATATATTAGTATAGATTGATTTACTTTTTATTTATTAGTGACGTAATTTTGAGCAGTTTCATCTGTGTGTAGCTGATTTAATAGCTGTTTGTGTTATATCAACTTGACCTTATTGTGTGTGACGATATAATTAAAAGCATAATAGATAATTATTGTTATTGATATATTAATGAGTGCTGCAATAACTCATTGTTATGTTGTGTGGCTGTAGTTATATTAATTTTCACGCAATATATGTTTTTTGTTATATTGATTACGATGTTCTTAAGCTGTTTTATCGCTTTAATATGTATATAATCCCCTAATCCGAGATACTTCAACTAATACAAAGCACATCATTAGGCCTAGACAAAGTACATTCTCTCGCGCTTGTGCTAATAGAAACAATAAAAATACGTATTGAAATGACATAAATTAGTTACGTGACATATGTCATTCCCGTACATTTTGTATCGTCAAAGGCGGCCCCTGTACCGCAGGAACAAGGGAAAGAAAAATTCGACGCATGAGGTAGGATCACGAGTAGCTCAGCTGGAAGAGCAACTGCACGGATTGCAGAGGTCGTGGGTTCGAATCCCGCCTCGTGTTCATATTCTTCTTTACCATTTTTAAGAAGAAAAAAATTTTTGTATCGTTTCTACTAGCGAGGCGTGAGGATAGTGTTACTTTGTCTACAGGCCCAGGGGCCAAACCATGAGCTCTTATTGCAATGATAATTCAGTTGTGCCAAAGTGACAGATGTATACACATCACATACATCTGTCTCATGAATGAGTGAAACTATCATGGCAATAAGAGCTCATGGTACGGCCCCAGGGCATCCCACTTAAGGCACCGTAAGATATTTATAGGAAACAAAATCATGTATGGAATTCATCTGAATTGATTTAAATATTTACCTCGCAGTAAATCCAGTGTGTTTGAATTGGTAAAAGTAAATATGGAAATTATCGTATTGGCTTTGAAGTAATTTAGACTGGAGTAAAGGACTTTTAAATTCAACCGCGCTTATTTAATTATTTGAATGTTATACTTTAGCAACCTTTCCGTAAAAACTCGTGAATTATCATTTATACCAATATTCAATCATTTCTTCATGACATTTTTAGGTAATTTGAAGTCATCTCAATGTGTTCTTCAAAAATTTAAAATATCTTTATTTGATTAGACTTTCAACAAAGTACTTTCAAATCGTCAGAATGGCAAGATATATACAGGATTATACATGCTACCGCCAGGTTCGGAAGGTTACCTTTACTGAAACCTGGAAAGAAATTCAGTAATTAAACTCAAATATATCTTTATTCGATTTGACTTTATACAAAGTACTTTCAAATCGTCAGACTGACACAATTACACAGTATTATACATGCTACCGCCAGGTTCGGAAGGTTGCTTTTAGGTACTGAGAAGAACCTGGCTAGAAACTCAGTAATTACTCTTTTAAAGAATATTATACAATTTTGAAAATACAAAATAAATCACTTAAGAAATATGATACAGGCGTGTGCTGTGTATGTATGTAAATACTAGATATTTTACCACATTAACAAGTTTTCTAACAACTACATAACCAGTAAAACCGTTCAAGATGCCGATGGATTACACTGCTCTACGTCAGTAAGTCTTTTATAATCCCATCAGTTATTGGCTAGGGAAATCCGTATTCGTTATAATCACTACTAATATTATAAATGCGAAAGTAACTCTGTCTGTCTGTTACGCTTTCCCGCTTAAACCTCTCAACCGATTTTGATGAAATTTGGCACGGACAATCTTTGGACCCTGAGAAAGGACATAGGCTACCTTTTATTTATTAAAAATATTAGATTTCTGCGAACATAAGGATGAAACTAAATCTACGCGGGTGAAACCGCGGGGCACAGCTAGTATTACTTATAAATGGGAAAATTTCTGTCTGCCTGACGCTTTCGCGGATAAAAAACATAAATGACTATGCTCAAATTTTGTTCTTGTTCTATGTAGCATCAACCCTAAGATCGGCAATAGGCTTGGTATTTAAAAATATAATATGGCGAACAAAGCCACGGGCTACATAAATTGTACATAATTGAACATTTCTGGTATTTTTTCATTTTTCCTTTGATAATTCTTGCGAATAGGGAAGCTTATTTAATTAATATTACCAGCGTACGTTCAAGATGTTTTATTAAATCACGTCGCGAGCATGTTAAATAATGTTGCCTTATTTACAATGTTCTGCTTCACTGTGTCTGTATGATGACTCATTAATGTTGGTGATTATGTACATGAGAACCGTGGTGGCCTCGGGGTTAGAGCAGTCGCCTGCTACGCAAGCGACGCAAGTTCGACGAATCCCAGCGGGGCCTGTACCTATGAGTTTTTCTAAATACTTATGTACAGTGATTTCACACCACGTGCTTTACGGTGAAGGAAAACATCGTGAGGAAACTTGCATAAGTCTGAGAAACAAAGATGTATGTATAGTGCCTGAGACGGCGATGGACTCACCCTCTGTCACGTTGGCACTTAATCATATTCGGTGAAATGTGGGTGTCGAAAATTACAACACCTTTGCCTACACCTTCGGGGAATACAGGCGTGAGCATATGTATGTATGTATGATTATGTACAAATATTTATTTCTTCCGTTTGTACTATCTTGAATGTCGATTCGCTTTGATGACGTTGTAGAACCAACCTTTACGAGGACAGTCGCGTTATTCACTAAAGTTTCTCAGCGTCGTTCCGACGACGAGCGTTGGTTTCAATTATTGGAAATTGATACATAACACATAGAGGATACGGTAAAAATTTGCATCTTTAAAACCGACACTCGACGACTGCGACGCTGAGAAACCTTGGCGAATAACGCGGCTGGTGGCTTCTGGCAGAGATGTTTTTCGATATTTTCTAAAAATAAACCTAGCTAGATCTAATTATCGCCCCCGAAACCCCCTACATTAGATACTTAATATCATGGAAATCTTTAGAGCCTTTTCCGAAATTCAGATTATATATGTACAAGAATTGTTTCAAAAGCAAGCGCCGATTGTCGTTTTGAAAACAACATGGTTAAACTAACAAGTGGTCCAATTTGTGAACGCACATACAGACGAATTGTAAAGTGACGTAACACGAACGCAACGTAATTAGAGAGACGACCGCGACATGTACAATATACACAGACGTTAATTACAATTAAGTGTTTATTAAACTTGGCGTGTGTATAGGGTAATGATATCTATATCTATACATCTATGCAGATAAATAAAATATACAGTGTCTGTTTGTAATTCCAAAATAACAGCTTTTCACTAAATGCATATGAAAGTATATACGGTACTGACATCAAAACACCAATTTTTTTTCTCTGTCTGTCTGTTTGTTCCGGGTAATCTCTGAAACGGCTGAACCGATTTTAGCGGGATTTTCACTCGCAGGTAGCTGATGTTTCAAGGAGTAACTTAGGCCACTTTTATTTATTTAAAATATTTGGGTTCCGCGACAAGAAAGATGAAACTAAATCTATGCGGGTGAAACCGCGGGGCACAGCTAGTCTGTAATAATTATAACGAGGCACCATTACCCTGTGAGCATTATTGTGAAGTAATTACCATCGTCATAGCCATCTGAGTAAAGATATACTAGATTTAACACGCAATCCCATCCGCGTAATGTTTTTTAAGTACCATAAGATTCGAGTCAAAGCTATTTAAGCTTTATACAAATACTAGCTGTGCCCCGCGTAGATTTAGTTTCATCCTTACTGTCGCGGAACCCTAATATTTTTATTAAATAATTCAAATTTTAATAAAAAATAAAAGCAGCATAAGTTACTCCTTGAAATATCAGCTACCTACCAGTGAAAGTCCCGTTAAAATCCGTTCAGCCGTTTCAGAGATTACCCGGAACAAACAGACAGACCGAGAAATTTTTTAAAACTTGGTTTTTTAGTGTCAGTTGCGTGTATACTTTCTTGTGTATTTAGTGAAAAGCTGTTATTTTGGAATAACAAACAGACACTTCAATTTTATTGATCTCTATAGATTTGCGGAATTGATTTAGGATATGGTGATTAGGAAAAAAAGAGTTTTGCAAAATAAAGCCAATGTGGGTGAAACCGCGGGGCACAGCTATTTCTTAAGTATGGATTTATTCTAGCTTTAATCCCATCGGAATAAGTCCTATATGTAAGTATTTTTTCTCACGTATATGACAAAAAAGTATCAAGGTATCAAATGTAAAGTAGGTAGTCCCCAAGACCGATGCGCAAAATAATACTGTTTGACATTTCCATACGATATGATTTTGTCTATTGACTTACTTAATGTATACCTACTGTTCAATTAAGATAAAAAATTAAGTTACATTCAAAGAAGATTCCGTTCCAATTATTTTCAGTGTTCGGATGTGATGAAACATTTCGGATTTTCTCTTATGACCTGCGGGAAATTGGCACGACCGCAGGGCGGCGTTCCACTCGCGTCCTGTGTGATGTTTTCCCTTCAAGTTTTCCCCGTCGTGTAATTTATTCCGGTGTCCCTAGATGGCGCTGTACTCTTTTGCATCGCGCTATCCCGTCGTTACCCTGTCTTACTTAAATAGATCAACCTGCCGTAGTATCAAATAAGCATATTCGAATAGCGCTTAGCGTAATTAGGTTTAAACAATCGCTTATTCAGCCTAAAATAAATTTTTGCAGTCTCTTAATTTGAGGCTTATAAGTTATAGCTTTACCAAGCGTTTTCACTTTGCGATTTTATTTCGCGGGACCGTTGTTCGTGTTTTTTTAAACAAAAGCACTCTATCGTCGTTGCGCGTGCAAAAGTCGCTATATGTATTTCGTGATTTAGTTTCATCCTTATTGTCGCGGAACCCTAATATTTTCAATAAATAAAAGTAGCCTAAGTTACTCCTTGAAACATCAGCTACATACCAGTGAAAGTCCCGTTAAAATCCGTCCAGCAGTTTCAGAGATTACCCGGAACAAACAGACAGACAGACAGAGAAAAAATTTGAAACTTGGTTTTTTAGTCTCAGTAGCGTGTATACTTTCATATGGATTTAGTGAAAAACTGTAATTTTGGAATTACAAACTGACACTTAAATTTTTTCTATCTGTCTGTCTGTATGTTCCGGCTAAGCACCGAAACTGCTGGACCGATTTTAACAGGACTTTCACTGGCAGAAAGTTAATTTTACAAGGGGTAACTTAGGCTTCTTTTATTTAAAAAAATATTAGGGATCTGTGGGTCGTGCATGACATTAACTCTACGTACGGCTAGTTTAAGAATACAATATATAGTCTCATTACGTTTTTGTTCTTATACTTACTATTTATTTATGTGGTAAGTGTAGTTGTTACAGGTTACTTAAGGTTTGCTGCTGATCGGACGATGTGTGGAACATAAGACAATGCTTAATTTTGTAAAATTCTAATAACTAAAATGCGATAAAAATTAATAAAACAAACGACAAAAATTAAAGAATTATGGACTTTTTTTTTAATGATATAATATACCACCAACCGATGCTCTGTGAAAAGGCATTTTAGTTTTAGACTTTAGTTTTACAATAAAACTAGCTGTGCCTCGCGGTTTCACCCACGTAGATTTAGACCCGCGGAAAATTGGCACGACCGCAGGGCTCGTGTCCTGTGTAATGTTTTCCCCGTCGTGTAATTTATTCCGGCGTCCCTAGATGGCGCTGTACTCTTTTGCATCGCGCTATCCCGTCGTTACCCTGTCTTACTTAAATAGATCAACCTGCCGTAGTAACAAATAAGCATATTCGAATAGCGCTTAGCTTATTAGATAGATAAATACATTCGCATATACAGCATAGTAAAAATTTTTGCAGTCTCTTAATTTGAGGCTTATAAGTTATAGCTTTACCAAGCGTTTTCACTTTGCGACTTTATTTCGCGAGACCTTAATTTTTTTTAAACAAAAGCACTTTATCGTCGTTGCGCGTGCAAAAGTCGCTATGTGTATTTCGTGAACTCTGTGTCAAAATTTCCAGTAATGTTTAATTTTGTCATTATTAATAATAATACCTATTCCACATTAATCTTAAAAAAAACTATGTAAATTTGTTATATGTATCAATAGTAAGAATATTTTTTTTGAATACTCGGGCCATATTTCGAGAAAATCATTTTCTGCGTCTCCTAAAGTGTGTAAAAACACATAGCTACTTTTGAACGCGCAACGACGTTATAGTACTCTAAGTTACTCATTGTAACATCAGCTATCTGCCAGTGATAGTCCCGTTAAAGTGGATCCAGTCATTCCAGCCGTTTCAGAAATTAGCCGGAACAAACAGACAGACAGATAATTTTTATATAAGTAGCGCTTAAACTTTCATATACATTTAGTGAAAAGCTATTAATTTGGAATTACTATTGGCTATTAGTATAGACTAGCTGTGCCCCGCGGTTTCACCCGCGTAGAGTTAATTTCATAGGTGTCCCGCGGAACCCTTATGTTTTGTTTTAATTAAAGGTAGCCTAAGTTACTCCTTGTTACATTAGCTACCTGGCAGTGAAAGTCCCGTTAAAATCTGTCGAGCCGTTTCGGTGATTACCCGTAACAAACAGACAGAGAAAAAAATTTTACTTGTTTTTTTAGTGACAGTAGCGTGTATACTTTCATATGCATTGAGCGAAAAGCTGTTATTTTGGAATTATAAACAGACACTTCTATTTTATTTATCTGTATAGATTAAGCGTTGTTTTAAGTTCTTTATATCGTACACTAAGCATCGAACCTTAAGTACCTAACCTCTAACAACTACACTTACCTCAAAAATAAATCTACGCTAATATTATAAAGTGGAAAGATATGATTGTTTTTTTGTTCGTTTGTTAGCATTGAATAGGGTCCTACTAGGGTACTACTTGACCGATCTTGAAAATTCTTTATCAATGGATAGCTACATCATCAGCGAGTAACATAGGCTATATTTATCCTCGTGCTCTCACGGGAACGGGAACTATGCGGGGTGAAACCGCGTGACGTCCGCTAGTGTGTATTATACTTTCATATGCATGAGTGAAATGCTGTTAATTTGAAACAACAAACAGACAATAACAATTAAATTTATTTATTAGTATTTTTATATTGATTACCATGTAATTTGTATGCGCCGACTTGCACATTATTTACTCCCTTTCTGACTTTATTATACGTACAGTATACGTACGTCTATCACAACTTTATAAAAACCATTCAAACTCTGTATTGGCAGCTAATCGACTCTACTATCTAATACACATCCCATGCGGCCTCAAACGGTTCTAACGTTATAATATTGGCCAATTCATAATACGTTCAATATTGATGCCTATGCTAGTTATTTTATGGTTCATTATAGTAACGCTTTACGAACCACGCCTATAGTTTTTTCTCCGCATAAGGTTTATTAGACTATTATAAGGATTTAATGACGAACTAGACTGAAGTACTATAACGTGTGTGCTCAAGTGCGATTTTATGACTCGTTAACTTGAAACTGGGGGTCTACTTTCCATGTACAAAACGTAATTTCGCAAACGATCGAAAATTACATGAAGTTTCAGTTCGAAATCGTTTTGTTTTTATCACACTCAAATTTTAATTCGTTTAATAATTTAATTTAAATATTAAAACGTGAACATATTTATAATGGCTTGGAATATATAAACCTAAATTTTCTTGCGGATCACATTGAGACGTAATTATAGAATGAACCAGCTGTGCCCTGCGGTTTCACCCGCGTAGATTTAGTTACATCCTTATTATATATTTTTAATAAATAAAAGTAGCCTAATTTACTCCTTGAAACATCAGCTACCTGCCAGTGAAAGTCCTGTTAAAATCGGTCTAGCCGATTCAGACATTATCCGGAACAAACAGACAGACAGACAGAAACATTTTAAAACTTGGATTTTTTGTGTCAGTAGCGTGTATACTTTCATATGCATTTAGTGAAAAGCTGTTATTTTGGGATTACAAACAGACACTTCAATTTTATTTATCTGTATAGTATGTAGTATGTGTATAAATCGCGTAAGTTTAAAATACATGTCATGAACATAAGCGTGAACTTGACGAGGCAAGAAGGCAAGGCAAACCGTACCATGTATGTAATGTACGGCTAGTTTGTATTAACAACTTTTACAAACAGATTGGGCCTTTTTTATAATAAAAAGTTAAGGTTATTTCAGAATTTTAAGAATGAAGCTTTGATTTCAGTGACGTTTATTTATATACTAACTAGCTGTGCCCCGCGGTTTCACCCGCGTAGCTTTAGTTTCATGCTTCATGGCGCGGATCCCTAATATTTTTAATAAAATAAAGTAGCCTAAGTTACTCCTTGAAACATCAGCTACCTGCCAGTGAAAGTCCCGTTAAAATCGGTCCAGCCGTTTCAGAGATTACCCGGAACAAACAGACAGACAGACAGAGAAAAAATTTAAAACTTGGTGTTTCAGTGTCAGTAGCGAGTATATTATCATATGCATTTAGTGAAAAGCTGTTATTTTGGAATTACAAACAGACACTTCAATTTTATTTATCTGTATAGATTAGGAGGAAGTATTTGTTTGTTCTTGTTCGAATGGGCGCACCCGCTGACGGAAGTTAGTTTAATGAAAATGATTTATTCAGTTTAGGCCCTGATAAGGCACTTATGAATGACGAAGATACACAGCCATGGCTCACGATATAAGAAGAATATTATTTTTTTAGAAGAAAACGAATCAAAATTAATTAAGTCTCCTTAAAGTTTGTATCACATAGCAGGGGGATAAAGAATTTCGGAGTGTTCCGAGAACAGTTTAAATGTAGATGTTCAAAGAAACTAGGATTTTACATTTTAGTGGTTAAAATGCAAATACTACAATGATCTTTTCCCACTATTATAAAAATGAAACCTAGCTAAATTGATTTATCGCCCTCGAAACCTCCGGCTTACTAAATTTCATGAGAATCGTTGGAGACGTTTCCGAGATTCAGACTATCCCTACTAATATTATAAATGCGAAAGTAACTCTGTCTGTCTGTTACGCTTTCCCGCTTAAACCTCTCAAACGATTTTGAAGAAATTCGGCACAGACAATCTTTAGACCCTGAGAAAGGACCTTTTATTTCTTAAAAGTATACCATAAGGATGAAACTAAATCTACGCGGGTGAAACCGCGGGGCATAGGTAGTACATAAATATATGTACGAAAATTAATCTTAAATATAAAAAACTAAGGAAAACATCTTGATGAAGTCAGCACGATTGCCGTCCTCCAGCCTTCAGATGTAAAATACATGTGACATTTAGTTCTGTCCACAATGTGATTCGAAAAGCTGCATAATAACTTGACGTGATATTGAATAAAAAACTTATTGTACTGGAGCTTGAAATCTATATTTAAATATACGTAAGTCACCGTAGAGTCGGCCAAAGTCCAATAGTGATGCGACGATCGGTATTCTAATGTAATCGATTTAAGAAACCGGTGTGATGAGTCAGACGGCGCGGTCAAGTTCATTTGGTAGCGTAGGCGTGTGTGGAACTTGGGATTGGCAACTGTCGTATTCGTATTATGAATCGAATGGAAGTTTAAGTTTGTACATGCGATTTTTTTCATGGAATAATCAATTATATTGCTAGGATTTATTATATTGATAGACCAAAAACATTTAAAGCATAAAGCCCGACCCCCCTTTACAAAGCTGCTTAGTGTAGACCAAACTCAAACTAACTCTATATCCATCCCTTTTGAAATCTATCACAAAAAGAGACGTACGGACTACCTCTTACGCCATGTTTTTTAATAATGGTGAATGTGACTGATCACCTTATTTTGACACAAAGCTACTCCATATCTGACCTTCGCTACCTCTGTTACTGGGAAAATCGGTAATCTAGATTAAACCTGTTGTCGGAATATAGTTAGGGAATATACGCCTTTTGGAGATATAAATAAATTGCATGAGTTAAAGCTCCGACTTATAAATAGGCCAGGAAAGGGCGACGAACGGATGATTGAGATAAATAAAAGTAACTGTTTACTATAGAATAGTTTGTTTCTTTGGCATAGGATTATAAATTGGTGTTTGAAGGAGTAATGTAATGTTGAGGGATTTTTATTTTATTTTTATAGATGGCAGGACTAACTCAACGCCTACATGATGTCCTGTTGGAAAACTGGACTGAGCAAGCTCTGTAATCTAAGTACTATAATAGATTACCTTAGATAGATGATTAATATTGTTCCGATGATATGTACGTGATGCCTGGCTGAGTTTCTTGCCGGTTCTTCTCAGAAGGCTAGTTTCCGAACCGGTGGTAAATTCTCGACTTTCATAAGTGTCTTACCAGGGCCTAAACTGAATAAATAATTTTCATTTTCATAGCCAAAGATTATTTATAAGGGGGTAGGGAGTAGTAGCATATATGTACTATGTAGATATACTCCGGGTATTTGACGTCACGCACAATACACCAGCTGGATAACAAATAGGGTACACGGAAATGCTTTTAAACAATCAATGAGCTGAATTTACAAACACTGTTTTACTCTAAAGAATCTCGTAGTAAACATCTAGTCTTCAAGTTACCATTTTTATATTTATCTCGTGGGGTAGGCAGAGACCACCGTTCGCCACATGCTACGATCCTGACATACTTCTTTCGCTTCATCCTCATTTATGCAAATCATTAGGTCAGCAAACATTTGCCATTAAAAAGTTTACAGATTTCCATTTATGTTGGGTTCCAGTAATATGATACAACAGATAGTTAACAAGTACATAATTTATAACTGAGATCGTAGACGATGTAATAAAACTAATCGGTGAATTTCTATGATAACGGTCTGCTAAACCGCAATGGTTATAGTTACATAAAGCGTTGCTTGTAACTTGTAACGCACTGCCGACTGGTGCGTTTACGCAACCAACAATTATAATTGTCGTGAACTAAAAATGTACGTTGGGATTGAGTAAAACATAAGACACTGCTTTTTAAGAGCGTTTTGCTCCAAGTATAGGTTTTCACACGTTCGAACAACGTCGCTTGTGTTTGCGGTTTTTTTGTATGGAGACGTAAAACTTCCTACACTCGCCACTTGAGGCGCTTTATAACGGTCCCATATAAAATGAGGAAAATACGCAAGCGATATCGTCAATGTCAAAATATGCTTAAATACAATTAATATATTATACGGGGCACTAAAAAAATTTCATGATCGATTGAGCGCGTGTGGTTGACGCGTAACTAGCAGACTCCCATTCGCATTTTTAATACTAAGTTTAGAAGCAGAGTGGTTTTAGAGAGGATAGGGCAATTAGGGCCTATAGATAGAACAAAATACATGCTGGCAAAATGACGATTTAATAATTAATAGAGATTGTTAAACGATAATCACAGAATGTAAGTAGGTATCATTTAAATTTGAGCTACATGTTTAGTATTTTTGCTAAAAAAATATCCTTTGCAGCATTATCGTTATCCTTCTTTGGATAAATTCGAAACCCTTTCAAACCAATAACGTTTTCCACGCTGAGTAGTCCCGAATACGTCGAATATATTATTATACTTAACATTGTCAAAAGCAAATTCTGTGGATTTGCGAAAGTTCGTCGAACATTGAAAGCCGAAAGACCGTCGCCCGGGACGATCTCTTTATTGGATTTGAATCCATTCATAAATTTTATACAGGCACTAAAATATTAGTTACGACTGGATTTTCTAGGATTTTATCTCAGCTCTAAACAAATTTTACGCGCAATTCTGAAACCTTTACAAATTTACAGATAGCCATTGAGTTAAGGATTTAGTATTTTTATTGTACTAAGCTTTTTTCGAATACATAATTTAGCGTTTAATATTAAAACTCTTAGCAATAGAGATACATACATAGGCATGCATACAAACATATGCTCACGCCTGTATTCCCCTAAGTGGTAGGCAGAGTTGTAATAACGACACCTACTTTTCACAGATGATTAAGTGCTAACAGACAGATGGTGAGTGTATTGCCGTCTCAATGAATATCTTAATGACTGCATTATTACTATTGACTATAGCTGCCCGCTGTTTGTTATTACATCGACAGGTAACGATCTAAACAAGATTGCACAAATAAACCTTACTGCCCGCAGTCACTGGAACGATTTGCAAGTAATTTGTTGGCTGCTTTCTCTATGTCTCGGTATTGTAGGAAAGTTGGAACTTGTCACCCGTTTGTAATAAGACATGGCAGTTTAAATTGTCATAGCACGACTCCGTACGTATCCTTAGGATGTCCAAGTTTAGACGCTATCGCAAAAGTACTAATTCTAACTCCTTTTTACGTCCTCTTCAAAATAAAATAATAAATTTTATTGGAACTCGTTGTCTCGGGCTAGAAATTAAATCTACTAAAATATGGATGTAACAGAAGGGTGGCTTCTTTCATTAGATTTACCTGGCTCTCGCATTAAGTCCGATTTTCTAACGGGAAGACGAAATTTGATTTTATTACTAACTTACATTCCTGCTTAATAATTCTTCTAATAACAAAATTCCTCGTTATGAATACGAGTTTCAAATGTCATTTTAAAATTTAAATACATTTTACGCACAAAATATTGTGAAAATGCAGGCAGCTAAAATTATAAAATTTAATTTGGAATTTTTTATAGGGTACTAGAGAAAAGACAGGGAAGCTCAGATGCAGTGAAAATTCGATCCTAAAACTTGCATCTGCGAGATGCAATAAAACGGCAACATTAACTACCGTATCGAATGCCGCGTGCCGTGTGTTGTGTATGTATAGTGTCGTTTTATGAGCGATCGTGGCTTCGTGCCAGGTGCCATGGTGCCAGTGCCACTCGGTGTGAGGACTCTACCAATGTCATGATCTTCCGGTGAGCTTAATATAGATTGGCACACCTGTAATTCGCTTTCAACGCTAGTAGGAAGTGCTGTAAGTTATGTGGAATCGATCACTTTTCGAGTTAGTTTCGGTTTTTATAAGATTGGGTGTGGTATTTGGATTAATCTATTATTTAGTAGGCCTAGACAGCGTAATATTCCCTCGCGCTTGAGCTAATATAAGCGATACCTACAAAATGAATGGACATTATATAAATCAGATACTTAACATAATGTCATTCCCATACATTTTGTATCGTTTCTATAAGCGCAAGTCTGTCTAGGCATACCTACATAAACTACATTTGTAGTCCTAGTCAAAGTAACATTCTATCGGGCTCGGGTCATAAAAAGTGTTTGTATATATGTTGCTAGATGAAGAACGTTTGGCTGATTATGATGGTCCATCTCTGTCACGCATTGGCATACCCAGAACGTGCAGGCAGAGGTGTTTAACACCCACTTTTCACAGAAGACAATAAGGTACAGCCAACGTGAGGCTGAAACTTCAGGTTTCAACCTCACTGTTATCGTATTTG
Source organism: Watsonalla cultraria (assembly GCA_964035505.1). Lineage (NCBI taxonomy): Eukaryota > Metazoa > Arthropoda > Insecta > Lepidoptera > Drepanidae > Watsonalla > Watsonalla cultraria. The sequence goes on from OZ037737.1 coordinate 4,831,725, forward strand.
AAATGACTGAGGTTGAAATAGGAACAACACCTTCAATGCGTCCTAAACTAACAAGGAAACCCTGTAAAGTTGTTTGGGAATAAGTTTAATGTACTTGTACGATCCGAACGTTGACCTTTGACGATCCGAAATATGAGACCTCCAATGTTAATTGAATGGTAGGTTTTAATCGTTCCTTGTCCCACTAATGCTGAAGACTGATTCCCACCCTAATTTGAAAGCATTTAACCTGAAAACTGATCTGTTTATGTGGTTCGGTAAGTGTATAACGAAAGAGTTCTGTTTGAAGATTCTATACGGTAATTCATTTATGCATTCAGGAAGAACTTGTTCATGAAAGCAAGGAACGCGTAAAATAGCAAAAGCCAGAGAAAGAGGAAGGAGTATATAGTGAGAGAGAAGTTCAGATCAAATCTGGTTAGACTAAGATGACGCATGATCAGAATGTCTACTTTATTTTGACCCTCATAAAATAATCAGGTGATAGTATTTTTAAAGAAAAATAATACATTTTGAAAGCCGACCCATTCCTGCCCACATGACAATAGACAGGTTAGTCACCTGAGTGTGCGCGACGACACGTCCTTAGCTTCCGCGGTGACGTCACTCGGCGCGTGCGCAACTTTAGCAACGACTCCGCCAGGTTATTGGCGTTTACTTTTAGTTATTATTTTTATTGTAACTGCAGTTTTTTCTGGTTTAGAAGGATTACTAGATGAGCTTTCATTCGAACGGAAATAAATTTCTACAAAAGCGTGCTATCAGATGACTATTGAGATTTTCAATTTCTTTTTCCTTACTGCTTATATGCAATTATGTAATTTTTTATTATATATTAAATGTAGTAGATTTGAATTATATCTTAGCAGCAATTTTCTATCGCTGTTTATATTACAAGTCAAACATTATAATACTAATGTATGCGTTGCCTTGGGCCAGGAAATATGTATAATGTATGAATGTATAAATATCACAAGGATATCGTTGAATTAAACAGCGCCGTTTTGTCAGTACTGTTCATATAACATTCCATTATTTTCGCCTCGACTGGCGTACATCTCATTGCTAAGTGTATGAGATCTTATATCAACTCTTGGATACAGAACATACAATTATACAGAACATTGAACATACAATTAATTGGAATATGCTGCCAAGGGAACTTTACAAATTCCGTAAAAGAATTATAGGGATGCCTCAGTTTGCGACACGATGGTGTTGACAATTAGGAATAACCGTGTGGGATGGTGAGTCTTACTCAGTATCTCAAGTCTTAAACATATCTTTGAAATTTACTCTACTTAAATTCATATCATTCACGCCTGTATTCCCCGAAGGGTAGGCAGAGGGGTACTCATGGTACATCCACATTTCTCCAGTTAAATTTAAGTTCCATGTAATAGGGCACTAACCCAGACTCTTAGCTGCTACTGGGAAATAGCAGATGGAAAACCTAATAACACTACCCGAACCGGGTATCGAGCTCAGTACCTCGCGTTCCACAGTAAAGTTGGCGATCGCTAGACCAACAAGGCTCTGATTTATTTGTTTTCCCTCACCGTAAAGCTGGTGTGAAAATTAATGCATTTTAGTTTATAGAGAATCTTATTGGTAATGAAGTGACTGGTAAGGTTTGAGCTCGCGTTTCTTCTCTTAAAGTAGAAGGCGACTACTCAAATTACACGGCTATCCCGATTCTAACGAGTAATATATAATTCTATATTTATTCAATATTAAAGTTAATGAATTATTCAAGCTGAATACCCAATTAGATGAACATTTTAGATTTCGGGGAACTCGGTATTGACCGAAACTTGTAATCTTTGTCCGTGGCAAAATGTTCTAAGTTGGCAGAATAATTTAGGAAGAGTTAATTCTGATTAAATATTTGAAATTCCGTAAAAGGATCAGATGTTTCAAAAGTTTTTCATTCCGCATCTTAGCTATTTCAATATTTTGAAGTGTTTTCTGTTTAATATAGAGTGAAGTCTTGTACCTCAATACGTAAGTCAAATACATAAATGCATAAGTAGGATAGTTTAAAAGAAGGTATTACGTTAAAAATGCACGCACCACCGAATTTTCAAGCCGAGCTCCTGTATCCCATAAGGGAAGGTAGAAACTCCCATTATTTTCTCTGAGCGCTCATAACTCGTGACGAGACCAGGGGCGTTAGATTTTCAGAGGTGTAGGCATAAACAATAAGAAGGTAGGTAGGCAAGTTAAGTACATACCAATGTGTCGCGGCGAAGGCGAATATAGCGATGTCGTATCGCCTTAGTTGTTGACAGTGTTTTCGTATTCATTATGTAAAAGAAAAATCAGAACAGCTCAGTCGTCATCACGAAAACTTATTATTGAGTGGAAGTTACGTAAGTACCACATGGGGAGAGGATGGGAGAACGACTTTAATCGTTCAACGATATTTCGATTGTTTTACGCGAATGTGCACATTGTATATGCATCTGTAGCGGTAATGGAAGCTGGCCATTCGTTACATTTTATTTTGTGTTTGATTGGAGTCACGTAAAACGTTTCAGGGTGAATGATCGTCCATTCATTAGGTGTCGAATGCCGTAATGGAGAACGGTGCTATCGGTATTCAAGATCGCTTGCATGTATACTAATCTATTGTGTTTTCATTGATTTGCTACAAAAACTATCATGTTTTATTGGTAACTAGCTGAGCCCTGCGGTTTCACTCGCGTATAATTTAACTACCAAAAAAAATTGATAACAATTCTCGGGTTGATATACTCCTATATGCCTTCTAAATTTATAGCTTTTTTTAAGGGTAAATCATTTTCCAAATCGGTTAAGTAGATCCACAGAATAATTACATAGAATTAATATTTTCGCTTTTTGCTTGGTTCAAATAGATTATGCTCTTAAACAATAATTACACATCACATCTCAGAAGGCTAATTTCCGAACCGGTGGTCAATTCATCGACATTAATAAGTGCCTAAACTGAATTAATTATTTTCACTTTCACTCTTCACATTTTGATTAATTTCAAAAGGAACAATTCCCAGAAAATCCTTCTACAATAACGCTTTCATAGGAATTTGGGATCCGATTATAACAGTTACCAAAATGTAAGCCGGGTTGGATTTCGATTAAATTGAATAAACTTGGCCCTTTCGACCGCGGTGCTCGGAATTCCATATTAACATTTAAAACGGGTAAAGTGTCCTGTCAGATGAGAGATACAGGGAAACGTTAATTTAGGACGTCTGGCGCCATCTTGTGGGTAAATAAGTTGTCTTGTATGTCTGTTAACTGACCACTACTTTTCACGACTGAAATGGCTAACAGATTTTGTTTCATTTTTGAATAGAGATATTTGAGCGTTCATAAGTCGTGGCGGCGCCCGTACTTAACAAATTCGCTGGTAAAATTCTATATACATGTAGTTTGATGGTTTTAAATACTCGTAATAAGAGTATCATAAAAGTTTCAATTTCTTTAACTCCTTTTCTACGCAACAAAATAAAAATATATTTCGTCTTTCGTCGTTTACCGTCTTCCTTTCTTCTCTCTGTCATTCGTCAATTCTTATTTTTCCTCTTCCATTCTTAAACTTTCAAACATAGCCTATCATTACCGCATACAAACTAATTTCATCATTTCCACACTTGGCCCTCCATTCATTCACACTCATACCGCACTTCAATTCCACATACGTATGCTCACTGTACTCCCCGAAGGGGTAGGTAGAGGAGTTGTAATAACAACTCCCAATTTTCACCGAAGATGATTAACGTGCCAACGGGACAGATGGTGAGTCTCAGGCACTATACATATGGTATATATACACTATACAAATTCAGTATAAATATGTGGCAAAATAAAAGCATAGATAGTACGTAGTTAAAGTACACACTCGTTAGAACAAAGTTTGAATGCGAGGGTCGATTTGCGGTTTCCAACACACATGTACATGGGTTAATGGCAGTACGGGTTTGTTGTACATAAGCCCTATGTACCTGATGGTTGAAGACACTGGTTGATAATACATGGATTCCTTGATAGGCCTCTAAGAACAAAAAAGGTTAAAACGAAACCCTTAACCGATTCGCTGCGGATAACTCCCCTAGCGCGTCAAGGCCTTCTTTGACGTATCAGACGTATGATGTATGACACGGACAGATGTCAAAAAAGGTGCATTGAATTGGTTAACAGAATTAAACAGAACGCTTCGGTGTCTTTGAATATTAGTTATCGACTTGAAATTTGACATAATTGTTGTTTTATTATACAGGCGTGTTAAAGTTACTTGAGGTTTAAGTAACTTGAGGGATTTTTATTGACATTTGAGAATAGGAACTGTGTGACATTTGAGAATAGCTCATATTTTCATTATTGTAACAATCATGATTGTTAGCATATATTTGCAAAGAGAAATTGCTGAGCTTCTTGCAGCCACTTGCCGGGTTCTTCTTAGTAAATGCAACCTTCCGAACGCGGCGGTAACATTCATAGTCCTGAAGAATATAATTAAAAAAATAAATAAAATAAATAATGTCATTGTAACGATTTGAAAGTAATTTGTTTAAGACTAATCAGTCACAAATTGCAACACAACAGAGCCGGATTAGCAATTTTTATCTGGCTGGTCTTTGTCAGGTGATTGTGACATGGTAATGATTAATCCTGAATGGATTTATCACTATAACATGCTAATATTGTGATAACTGAAGTATTCGGAATGGCATTCTCAATAAACAGACACAGGGTGGAAATTTTAGGTCCACGGGAACCGGTTGGTACTGATTTGCAGCTACTATACAAAGAGCGTGGTTCGGTGAAACAGGTTTCAATTTGTCATTACTTTCGTAGGAACCTATTTCTAGTCAAATCACAATTAAGCCGCAAGGCGAACCCTAAGCCGACGTAGTACCGCTACTCGGCGACGGATGGCGCCACTGGTAGTGCAAACAACCGAGTTGGCATAATATTGATTCGTTTTATCAGCCACATTCAAGTAACGTTACCTATTGATTGTTTTGCGATACTAGTGTTTGTGTAAGTCCTTTCTTATCTTGTAAGTTTACAGATATAACAGATATACCCATTGGAGTTGTGTAAACGATTCGCTATGAAGATGTTATGTTTCAAATGCAGGTAACAATAGGTAATTTGTCGATAGGTAACTTGGTATGTATATAGACATTTACATACAAACTCATGTGATTTGAACATACGTACGTTATCACTAGCTTCTGTCCGCGACTTAGTGCGCGTGGAATAGTTACTCTGGGCTAACGCCCTATAGCTTACATCAATAAATGGGCTATCTAGCCCTGAATTTTTTTTTCAAATCGACCAATAGTTCCTTAGATTAGCGCGTTCAAGCAAACAAAAAAAACTATGTAAGCGATTTCTTTATTTAACAATAAAAGGTATTCAATTAAAATTTGCATATAATGTAACGCTTGTTAGTCCTTTACATTGCGAATATCTAATGAATGTAATACTCACAAAGGACGCGCCAACGAAACTATGTAGGCAACCGTTTGACATTTATACGTCGGCCATCTTGTCCGGTTTGCCGCCAATTGGATGATTGCGCTGGAGTCGTTGCGGCGTGTCAAGGTGACATATCTATACCCATTGTTTCGCAATTATTGATACGCGCAATTTAATAATAGTGTTATACAATTTACGTCACTTACAACACTAGATAGTTGCGGCACGATGGTGTTTACTATTTAATAAAAGTTGGAACGGTTATAAGGATTGTATGAATCGTAATTCATTATTATCAGCTATCTGCCCTTATCCCATGTTATTGGTAGTCGGCCAAATGTGTTCTTCTCTTCCATGTCTCTCTATCAGCCTATTTAATATTTTAAATTTGAAAACTTATTTCGTATGTTAATTATTTTTCAGTAAAAAGCCTATCTTGCAGCTTCTCTAGGCTATCAATCAGGTATATACGGTGCTTACAAACCGAAAACAATTAAAAAAAAAACTGTCCGTCTGTTTGCCGGCTAATCTCTTTCACCGGCAGATAACTGATGTTATGAGGGTAGACTTTTTGTTTAAAATAAAGCCAACATGAAATTAAGGTCTTACTTTACCTTAAGACATGTTTATGTTATGACGTTCGCTGGGGTAATATGTTTAGATGAATTTTAATTATTCAGTATAAGTAGATTTAAGATATACATAAATCTAAGTTAGAATGTAACTAAAGGATATATCGAATTAGAAATTCATAACACAGTCAGGAAGCGGAACGTCAAACTTTCCCCCATCAATTATTGTAATCGAATTGCAAAATTCGTAACTGTATTAATGAGCAACCAACTCGGTGCCAATTTAAAAGTTATATCGACACGCGGATATCGAAATGATGCTCACCGCAATATCGATTTTCAATCGCAAGGATTGAGATTAATGACCCTGAACACGCGCGCAGCAAATGGTCTGTAGGCCTAGACAAAGTCACTGTTTAACGTAGTTTATAACATAATATTAAAGTAGTTAGCCATCTTCGCACAAGATGGCGCTATATTATTTTACATCTCGATGTAGAGATTCTCTTTTATTTACGTATATATTTCAATTACAAACGTCAAGTTGTGGTCATCAAGTGCTCAAATCAATAGTGTGTCAAGTGGTCGATCCAATAAATACCAGGACTGCCCAACCTAAGGTGTTTGAATGCAACCAACCTAGGTCAGCTCCAATTGATCCTGGCTCCCAGGCCTAATTTGTCGAACAGTAAAATTCTCTCGCGCTTGCGCTAATAGAAACGCTACAAAATTTATGGGGATGACATAAATCAGCCACGTGACATGTCATTCTAAGGCATTTTGCATCGTTTCTACTAGCAAAGCGTGAGGATAATGTTACTTTGTCTACAGGCCCTGGTCGTCTAGAGATTGCGGAAGACATACATACAATCATACTAATATCTGGTATGAGAGAGACATGGTCATGTGACGTCATAGCGCTGGTCTTTGTTATGAGTGCATTTATCCAGTTTAGGCAAGTCTTTATTTAAATACTAGCTGTGCGCCGCGGTTTCACTCGCGTAGACTTAATTTCATGGGTAACTATATTTCGCGGAGTCCTCATTTAAAAAATAGCCTAAATTAGTTACTCCTTGCAACATCAGCTATCTGCTAGAGAAAGTCCCGTTAAAATCCAGTCGTTTCAAAGATTAGCCGGAAAACATTTAAAAAAACTATTTTTTCAAATGTAATCAATGTCTATACTTTCATATGCTTTTACTGAATAGCTAATTCCATTTTATTTAACTATATGGATATATAAATGTACATATAGACAGTCTCTGAAACTTTCAGGGCTTAATAGGTCAAAAGTGGCGAGACCCAAACGCCTAAAACTCATATGCCGCCCCGCCCCGGCTTAGAGTGTTGCTGGAGAATGAGTCAAAGAGTTGAATCTAGGTTATATTATTTAGGGATATATTTAACAGCCGTGGTGGCCCGGGGTTTGAGCAGTCGTTTGCTACACAAGTGACGCAAGTACGAATCCCAGTGGGGCCTACACCAACGAGTTTTTCTATAAAGTTATATTAATTGATATCTCACCACGTGCTTTACGATCAAGAAAAACATCGTGAGGAAACCTGCATATGTCTGAGAAGTATTTATAGTGCTTCAGACGGCGATAAATTCTCCTCTGTCACATTGGCACTTAATCATCTTCGGTGAAAAGTGGGTGTTGTTATTACAATAACCAACCCTTTTGGGGAATACAGGCGTGAGCATATGTATGTATAATTAAGGCTATCGTCAGTGCGGTCTGGGAGAATCAAAAAGGGAACTGAATCAAAAAGGTATCATATCGCAAGAGATAATGCGGGCTACGCAATTGCGCAACAGATTTGTAATTATTTCTGGCTAAGCCAATCTCGATGCTTTGAGGTTTAATTACTATATGCCTTTGTAAAGTTTAATTACATCGCCTTAGGCGATTATAAAACAATAACCTGATCCAAATACGACTAAAGTTTCATCATTACCGCTCGCCGAAGGAGTGAGCAGGATGGACAGTGTAGAAAAATCTTCAAATTTGATTTGTTGAGGTGCCAATGTGACAGATGAAGAGATGAAGACTAGAGATTTAAGGAATGATAGTGTTTTGTTATGGGTCTCGTCACGAGTTAAGAATGAGTACCGTTGAATGCTCAGTAGTGATCCGTCTAATGATCTAAGATCCATATGTATGGCGTTAGGCGAATAAAAACATGCACAGTATCCTCACTATTTGTGGCTGCGCGGTGACCTGTAAGTGATAATAGAAAATGATTTTGACAATAATAAACTGGAGAGTAGGAAGAGCAATGGAGTAGCTGTGTTAGAAATAGTTGCTGTCATGAAGCCTCTGCACAATTCTTTCATATTTATAATATTAGATGGATTCCCAAGGCCTTCATCGACTTAGCTTTGACGAGGATGAACGCAATATTATATATACCGCCTATTATTTCGTGGATCGTAGTCGCTTTAATTATCATTTGTAACCACATATTATTAGCGGTTACATTCCGCCCCCTGTGCCATTAATAATGGTTGTCACGTACTAAATAAACCTGAGTAGGCTTCCTTACGACAAATTGATGACTCCACCGATCTTTGTCACAAACAGGTTGGGAGATAAGTTACATTAGGAGAAACGGTGATTTTGAGATGTTTTTCCAAATGTTGGAATTAGGATATTGTTAGGGTCAAGTTGGTTGCGTTGAAGATGAACATAAAAGTGATTTATTCAGTTTAGGTCCTGGTAAAGTATTAATGTCGAAGAATTGATCACCAGTTCGGACTCTAGCCTTAAGAAGAACCGGCAAGAAAATCTGCTGGTATCATCTAGATTTCATTAGATAGTAATTGGTTATTAATTACAATAAAATTATTATAAGAATAAGGTCTATCAAAGTGGTAAATTCTCGATATCAGTGCCTTACCAGGGCTTAAACTGAATAAATATTTTTCATTTTCATTTTCATTTTTATTGAGCCACTTACTTTGTTTGCCGGACTAGTTTACGGCATTTTAATACCCAAAAACCTTATCAGTAAATACTTTTTCGTCTAAAACTATGACTCGAGTGATACTCGGCATCACTAGAAGCACTATCGCCTTACAGACTTAACGATGTGTGCTTAAATGCTTTCAATTAAGGCGGTCGATGTCGGATTGCTACTGTCGAAGTAAGCCGAACTACAACCGTTCAGTAAAGTCTTAAATTGAAGGAGCCCTAATAGAGCAGATTTAAAGGGTCAAGCGGTCAAGGGCTCCGCTGGTAAAATACTTTTAGGCAATAGTAATTTACAGAATAACTTGACCTCAGTATAAACTAGTTTTGCAATTCGTACTAGATTAGGCGAAAGTATAATATCATTCAAGAGTATTCCTAAGTGTGCGCTTAGGAAAGATTAGGCAGCTCATTAGAATTGGCACCAATACAAACACGTCTCTTATGTAAGCGTGAGCGGGTCTCGTGTTCTACTTAAAACTTGTATAATTTGACTATAACAAAGTATTTGTGGGGTCACCATAGCAGATCAGATGAGGAATAATGTGATAATAATCAGTTGCAAGTTGAAGAATGATGTGGTGACTGGAATTGACAAAAGTATGTTTAGATGGTTTGGACATATCGAAACAACGAGTGAAAGGTGATCCGATCCGTGGTCTCGGGGAGCACGATAAGAGGTCGGTCCCGGTTGCCAATTTAATATCTTCGGCAATCTTTTCAGGTCAGTCGGAAGCCTAAGAAAGCCTGACTACTGGTTTAACCCAGATCACTGGTTTCTTCGTAATGGGGGTTGCGAAGGTTAGATGGCAGAAGCTTGTGAAATTCAGGTGATCAGTCACTTCGGTTTGAACCAAGTGCCGAACATAACGAAATAAATGTATGGAGCGAATTTAAGTGGAAGTATCGGTAGCGGTCGTCCAAGGAAGGAGAACTATCATGAACAAGTTAAAAATCTTCGCCATTTAGGTCAAATTCGGAGCACTGAGGTGTAAGAAGAGATGCATGAATCGAAGGAAAGAAGGCGAAGCGTAGGAAGTATGCAACGATCGCAGTATATGGCGCACAGTAGTCTCTGCCTACCCCCATGGGACACAGGCGTGAGCACACGTATTTAACGATGAAAAAAAACTCCATCGGAAAATAGATTTAATGTCATAATATTGGTGTTTTTACCACGCAAAGTTATTCAATATTATGCGAAAAGCTGGAGAGATAAGAATACGCCTGGATTTAAGCCAACTCCAGAGATTTTCATACATAACTCATTAAATTTAAATCGTGACGTAGGATCTCTATAAGTTTTTAATAGCTGTAATTGTGTTGGCTATCTATCAGGGGAATTTCCATATACCTGACTTGTTTTATCTTGTGTAAATAGGGTACGTAAACGGCCATAACTGTCGAGCTAAGATATAGATAACTGACTGTTGATTGGATAACGATGCGCTGTCCTGTTTTGTTGGAGCTAACTTCTATTTATATTCGTAGTCTGTAGGACTACTGCGTCGACCTACAGTGTAGGCAGATGCATGTGTATTTTTTTAAGCACGATCTATGTTACTACTCGTAACGTCAGCTTTCTGCCAGTGAAAGTCCCTTTAAAATTGGTCCAGCCGTTTCAAAGATTAGCCGGAACAAAATATATAATTCCATATACAATTAGTGAAAAGCAATTTTTTCGGAATTAGGTTATTTGAAACAGATACTTTAATTTTATTTATCTGTGTGTTATATGATGACTCAAACCAATATATGCAATTTACAAATCTTAAGAAACCTAAATTAAATTCTATTTTTGGATATTCGATTGACTTTTAGCAAACTTCTTTCATATCTTCACAATGCTGTCACAACATTTAGCTGTTTTAGATAATACGGAAGGTTGCTATTACTGAGAAGCACCTGGTAAGAAACTCATTGCCAAAATGCTCATTGCCCTGATGATGATGAATTTAAGCCAACGTGACACATGCCAAGGTTGGCGTTCTAAAAAAAATTTTTGGGATCAAAATTTTCATTGATCCATAATGTTTTACCGAGAAGTACTTACAAGTAGTTTGTCTCACAAAAACTATACTGATTAAAACATTGCGTGAGTATATCTTGATCGAATAGGAAATATTTTTCTTTACCATAAGTAGGTATTATTATGTTTTTATACATAGGATAATTAAATAATTATTATTTCGGTTATAAGTGAGTTTATAAAATAAATGTTTGTATAACAAATCATACAACCGTTTCGTGATTTGATTACGTAAACAGGGGTTTAGAGTGGTTCGCTTGAAATTTAATCTCAGTTTATCCAGAATGGGATTGGATTACGTAACGTTTGTTACAATCAGTTTCAATTTGTAAACAAGCCTTATTATAAACCCACGTTGTGAAAACTGCAGCCTAATACGAATTTTTGAGTTTTTGATTGACAGACTTTAATTGCTACTGGAATATTTTTTAATAGCTGTGTCCGGCGCTTTCACTGGCGTAGATTCAGTTTCATGCTACATTTAAAAAAAATTGCCTTAGTCACTCCTTGACACATCAGCTATATGCAAGTGCAAGCCCCGTTAAAGTTCACGCGTGATGCCGTGACCAAGGGAAGTGGGGATTCATTTTTATATGTATACTAGTTGTGCCCCGCGGTTTCACCCGCGTAGATACAGTTTCATACTGTTTTTCATATATGGATGTCTGAAAGTAGCACCACAGTGACTGAGAAGTTGAAGAATAAGCATTTGTCAGTGTATGAACATGTAACGCATAGGTGTGCAGATAATGTTTGCAAAAAAGTTTTGTTCATAATTGTGGATAGTTGCAAAGGAAGAGGAAGACCTAAGAAACTACAGATGGATTGTTAACAGATATCGCTAGAAAGGGAGTATATACAGATATGATTTGTGATTGAGAGAAGTTGAAGAGAAAAACACCATAAATACCATGGGATTAGGGAAGATGATGATAAGAACATCAAAGCCTGTATTTTAAGGGGAAAATAGTATATTTATAAACGGATTGTAACAAAGATACGCAACAGAATTTTAATCTTAACTCACACCAAGACTGAAAGGGATTTACCAATAAAGCGGTTTAGTGGATCGTCACGATTTGCACTTGAAAATTTGGACAATTTTAGGCCTAATCTAATCCAGCGATTTGTTTATTCATGTGAAAGTTTCTCTTTTGTCTGTGATGGAATTGTGAATAGGGCGTTTAAATGTTAAATCATTCTAAATGCCATAAAGTCTCCAATAGAAAGAAAACATATTGGAAATATCTTTATTCTTTATATTACGGAAAGTATTTACTTTTACATTAGGTAAGTTTTTGGAAAATAAAAATCCAAACCTTGAAGAAAATTTTCGAATTTCAAATTATTTCAGTATTATAGGCTTCACTAGTATAGGCCAATTGGCAGCTAATTATTGGCCATCATTGCACTGTAGCTCTAGCTTTCAGCAAGAGGAGGTAGATCTCCTGTGTGATGATTTAGATTACTTGTTAGACCGAACCGATGATGAAAATGAAGATGAAAAATATTTATTCAGTTTAGGCCCTGATAAAGCACTTATAAACGTCGAGAATTTACCACCGCTTCGGAAACTAGCCTTCTGAGAAGAACCGGCAAGAAACTCAGCCAGGCATCATGTACATTTCATCGATGGTAATTTTTTCGATGTCATTAACGGAATAAATCATTTTGTTTTTTTCAGTCATGTACTTGAAAATTGATCAGTCCAAGCGTATGCGCGTCATAACTGCTTGCAATGGTCGCGGCAAGGCCACGGTAGCGGATAGCCGGATAGGTCGAATTATCCACTGGAGTCGTGCACGTTCCCGCCTCGTGATAGGGTGTCTAGTTCAGGATGCGGACCAGGCCTTAAGTTATTGCCAGGTGATTTGATTGATCCAATTTAACGCCAATTTGCTACGTCACTTTTGCGTTGTTCAATCTCGTCCGTGTCATGTCATAATAATGACCTTGGTTTAAGACGGTGGTGTAGGAAACATTTGTTGGTTTTTCTTTGGTGAAAAATCGAGAAGCTGTGAGCTTCGAGTTATCACCTACAAAGCAAGCGAAGCAAGTAGTTTTTAATAAACTAACATCACTTACTTCAAGTACTTCGTCGTGAGCTTGAGGGTGAATGAAATGAGTTATTGGCGTCACCGCGAGATGTTTTCCTTCATCCTCATCATCGTCAAATCATTTTAGTGGAAAGCTGGTCTTGTAACCTCTGTCTACCCTTTCGAGACTTTTCTTGAAAGGCAGGAATATACAAGGTGTAACAATTATTTTGAACATTGCTGTAAGGAAATACTTACAGCAATTAAATATAATCTTCAGAGAAAGTGGTGTTATTACACTTATGACAACTGGTTTGGGAGCTGTTGCGAAGGCGCGAAGATAATTTATTGCATTCTTGCAAAGCACTTCACAAATCTATGTAATTTGCTGCTTCAACTGGTAACTCATTAAATTTATCTGACGGGTAAGATGTTCAGTACAGGCCACAGCTTTTCCAATGACCCAACGAAACGTTTAACTCTATTTCTGATCCTTAAGTTAAATTCGATTGTTCTTGATTTTTTTAAGAGAGTTTGTTTGTTATTTTGCGACCTTTATAACAATTACAGTACAGTAAACTTGATACTTTCCACCGTAAATTCAATTTCGAATTTGTTATCTGTTTGAGTACAGCTCATCAGAATCACATTTTCTCATCAGCGCTCGAATACTAAAGGTCTACCTAAAGCAATTAACAAGAGGATCGCGTCAAATATTAATTAGAATAAACAGTAAGTAGCTCAGCTCGAGTTCAGGGTCTAATGATGGCTTGGCTCAGCAAATGAGCCCACCAAAGTACCCGCTAAAATAAAATAAGTTTGCAGAAGGGCGGTTTCCCACATTGGCTGAAAATAGCCGCACGTACATAGACTCGCGTGTATGATATTCTGGAATCATGCATACGTCTACCTGTGCATGCCTCTGCTTCCTCCTATGTATGGGAGTCGATCTTTCGATAAGTTTATATTTGGTGGTTGTCGGGAACTGCTGGGAACGTGTTGTTCAATTAACGATCCCTCGCTCCTAGTTAGCGGTGTCGGTTCGATGCCCCGTTCAAATTGGATCCTCTTTATTGGTCATTGGCTTTTTGCCAGGTGGGATCAGGATATATTACTAACTGCAAACATGTGTTTAAGCCCGACTGATTTTATGTGCCTACCGCAGATATGTTGGGATACAGATCATAGTTGGAAAGAAATTCGGATTGCGTATTCATCAAAATTATGAATATGACTCGCGCGACTGGCGAAATGGGGGTCCACTATAATTTCATCTCCGCTTACGTCTTTGGATAATACAGGCTAGAGTATATGAATGTATGTTACGAATTGCTTCAGATGTTCGATGGCAAATGTAAACTCATGTCAGTTTCAATATAATTCTTATTCCCCCGTGTTATTCTGATCCCTGTTCTGCTCTATCAGGCGTTCGTAATTTAGCAATATCACCCGGAATGTCACCAGAGGTATTTGCATTTCAAGTAGTGTCATTCCTTCATTTAATATTTAAATCAGTCGACCTAAATTCAGTGATCAGATAATTACATTTTCTTTAGAATTCCTTTCACATTTTTTCCACGTATAAGGGCTATGTATAAAATGTCGGAACAGTACCAATTTGTAGCGACCCACATCGGATACGTGCCATATTCCTTGTGCGAAGATTTTCACCCCTACGTGTTTCCTTTTTTGCCACTCCTGCCCTGTAACAAACTTTAATAATATATCGCGTACTTTCTTTAGTCATTCGTTCTATGAAGGTGTATAAATTGGTCTTCTTTATAACATTTACGGTTGTTGTGCTTCCATCCATACTATTTGATAGCTAATTCATTTATGTTCCTTTAGTGATCAACCGAAAAGTTTAAGGAGCTGAAACTATAATTAAAAATGTTATTGAGTGTTTGTTTGTAGCCATACAATATCTCGCTATCTTCTTCTCTTTATTTGATAGAAGCATAAAAATCCTAGCTGAGTTTCTCGCTGGTTTGTCTCACAAGGCAAATTTTCGAGCTGGTGGTTATTTATTAGTTCATAAGTGTCATGCCAGGGTTTTAAAAAAAATAATATATCATCTCAGTCAAAGACAACCCTAATGATCTTCCGTGCACTAAATGATGCATAAAAACGTTGATAACAATACCACAATTAAACAATGAATAATGTATGTTTCTATATATCGCGTTTACTACATAATTGCACATAATGTCTATCGTCACACGTATCGTGAACCAATCATGTGTGAACGAACGAATGAATGACCTAAGGTATTATACTGATGGAATGATCTTTTACGATGTGATTACGAAGTTATGATGTGCCTGTCTCAATTGTATTTTTGGATGCGAATTATTTATAGATTTCCTTATCTAATTAATAGTAATATAAAGCTTGATTGTTTGTTTGTTTAGTTGAATGGGCTAAACTCTGGAACTATTGGTTAGTATTAAAAAAAAGAAGGTTTTTATTGGATAGTTAATTCATTCAATTCAAAGGAAATAGTTACAAAAACAGGAAAACATTTCACTAAGTAACATAGTTCTTATCGTTAATCCTTCGCGGGTAAAACCACGAGGCACAGCTAATTTCATATATATTTTAATGTCTACGATTCTTAATGCATTTGCAAGCTTTCGTAAAAGGATTACTTTGTGGTTATAATTGCAATCCTTTCATAAACGCACGGAAGTATGAATGTAAGCAAACTGAATGAAATGAGCCTGATTCCATGCTGCTTAGTCAGTGGTTTCTTTAGATGCAGGTGCTAATAGGTTCTGATTCACTAAGCCCTGCTTACCTACTACTTTGTTAGTTATCTGAAGGATTAGTAGTTTGTTGTACCGACTGACGACGTCGGAATACACGCAATTGAACGAGCGTACGATTAAACGCTTAATGTTTACTTAATACTCATTACAGGGACACACCGACATGCAACCAATGAATTATGCAACCGATCGCAATACGATTATGTACTATTTACACGAGACCGTAGGCCCACACACCTTGGTCGATGAACGATATCTACGTGTAATCTTGTATTTGTTTACACATGCTCAACTACTGTTTGCTGCGTTACATTTACATTAACCAATGTAGGTACATTGAACGTTTTACCACTGCAGCATCAAAACATTCGGGCGTGGCTTCGCCGTATATTTTGTACGTTGTGTGAATAAAGCCCGCACCAGACGCGTCAGTCGCGCCATCGTCCGCACCCGCGTCGCACGCCCGCCGAACGAGCGTTCCATTTTCAAATTTCAAATCATTCATTCACGTGTTCGAACTTTGAAATCCGGAAGTTTGTGCTTTTCATGGAATGAATGAATGTGGATTGAAAAAGTGTGGTAGTGTTGTGCAGTGAGTGCAGGCTCTCAATCAATCTTGACGTAAGATTGTGTTTTGAGGGTAGTTTTTATTTGTCGCACGGATTGTGGAAATAGGGTTGTCCGTCACACGTGTATGTAGATACGGTTTGTATGATTGCAATTGTTTTGTTATTGTCACGTTCCCAAGAAGGTCGGACCGGTTGGTTTGCGTGGGTATTTCCTATATCTAACTAATGCATTTAGTAAATATTTATCCATGCAATTACGCGTGTGTAATTAATAATTAATGAACATGTTATCATGTTCGTAATGTATTAATTCATGAATTAAGTATGAATAACGTCATGCGCTTAAAATAAGATATTATAATTTTAGATAAGTACATTTGTTTAAACAAGTGTTTTTGCATTAAAAACTATTTGTTTTACTGACTTAAACATAGAAAGTAGAAAGATATAGACGAAGGAAGTTAGGAATGAAAGGCAATGTATAATACCCCAAAGTATAAGGGGTTGGGGGTAGGTGAAAAGCAAAACATTGCACCTTTAAAGCTTTGAATTGCTACAATTGTTCGCAAGTTGTTAAATTCTACGAGGGGTTCCGAAGTTGGATCCGCCCGAACTGCGAAGTCTTACATATTTCATTTTCATCGCAAATTGTTTTTTGTTCGCATTAAGTTCTCTTATAAAGCAAGAGTTTATCTAACTATTTAGCTGTTTAAGGAAAAACTTATTTTGGTTTTATAATGAAAAAATACTTTGTAAATCCTTTCATATTACAGGCCTCGTAATAAGGGGTAATGGTCTCTGAAGGATTTTTTTTAATGAAATCCCATTGTCTCGGCATTTATAAATTAGGTATCCATTAGGTAGACTAATGTTCATGAAACGTGTGTAAATGATCTATGAATAATTTATAATTAATAATACCAAGACCCGATTCGATTTATTTGTTTGAGAATTTGATGGATTTAAATTAAAAAGTATGTTCTCCTTAATCAGAAACGAAGGATAATAACTATGTAGAAGAGGTTCACGAGAGAACAAAAAAAAATATAAAAAACAAAAAAATTAACAGTATTACAAATGTAAGTACCGAGTTCGGAAGGTTGCTTCTGCTAAGAAGAACCGAAGAAGAGAACTACCCTAGTTCTATTTAAAAATTAGATAGTGAATTTTTAGTTAACTTTAGGCTGAATGAGAGAAATGGAATTGAAAAACGGCAGGGAGCTAACGCTTTTCGTCAGGAGGATGATGATGCCTAAGCACTATCTTCCATATCTTTTTGACATGAACGGGTGAACATCAGTGCCGGATTAAGCCAGCGCGGGGCCTGTAGCAAATTAGGCCGAGGGGCCCCTGGTTTGCTTTATATTTTCAGGTGGGAGTGATGCATAAGCATCTGCGTAAAATATCTTACATGCCTTATGGGAGATGCAAGATATTTGACGCGTTGGTGCGCGTCGCCCCCCAATTCGCAGGGCCCTTAGCATTTGCTACTCTTGCTACGTGGCTAATCCGGCACTGGTGAACATAACATATTAATAAGGGTTAGTAAGTGTAGATTGGAATTAAGCCCCATTCTCCCTGCTGTCCTTCCCAAGGGGAAGTTTACTTGGCGTGTATGTATAATTCATAATCCACCTATCATCTATTTAATAATTCTATAAGTACTGAACAGGTTTGATAAATGTGCCTTACCGGTAGCCCCGGCGGAATACAAATTAGCGCGACCGTCTGTCCGTAAGTGTCCGGTGGTTGATTAAAATAATAAAGCTGACAGGGATACGCCGAATAATATCTTGTTATTAGGTTATGTTTGTGACACAGATTGTTGTTATGGTAGCAATATTCCTACTTTATATTTTCTTGGTGTGTTTGGATATATTGCAGATAGTCAAAGACGTATGTATAGTGCATGAGACGGCGATAGACTTACCATCTGTCAATTTGGCACTTAATCATCTTCGGTGAAATGTAGGTGTTGTTATTATAACACCTCTGTCTACCCCTTCGGGGAATACAGCCGTGAGCGTATGTATGTATGTTAAAAAAATAATTAGGTAGGTATACATACAAAACAAATTTAAACTCACACAGAAAAATACAAACAAAAACAAGGATTGGTAAAATAATACAAAAATACAATGGATTCGGTTAAATAGATGGCTCGAAAGGGGAAATAATAAGGGAAAAGGACAGAAATATGATGAAAGATTATTTACCTTCGCACTGGGGGTTCTAAAGAAGAGATACCCCATTGTAGAGATTTTTGCCCCCGGTGTTGCAAGCGTCAATAATCAATCAATCATTAACATCTGCGATTTGTAAGATTTATTCTCACGTGAGAGGTGTAAACATATCAGTTATACCATAATAAAATGATGCGTTTTTGCTGTTTCCTACGTACCAGAGAAGCGAGGGTGCGTAGATGGGTATATTATGTAAACGGTAAATACTTAGGATACAATCGCTTCATTTACCTAGCGTCTGTAAACTAATCGTTTCTATTGGTTCATAACAAACGCTTCTCTTGCTACGCTGTGGAAATGCTGGCTTTTAATCAAAGTTTTTCCTATAAACATTTCAAATATTATCATCATCATTATTTCAGCCGAAAGACGCCCACTGCTGGGCATAGGACTCCCCCAACGATCTCCACGACGACCGGTCTTGTGCCTCCCACATCCAGCGGGTTCCCGCGATCCTCACCAGGTCGTCGGTCCTCCTCGTTGGGGGCCTACCCACATTGCGACTGCCGGTACGCGGTCGCCACTCAAGGACATTTAGGCCCCATCCCCCATCGGTTCTATGAGCGAAGAAAATTCAAATATTATACTCGATACGTACATAACGCACGAGCTACAGATTCATTCTTGCTCAGCTTCAGAGCAAACATTTCCTGCACTTGAAAGCTATGTCGGATAAAAACAGATTTGTTATTAGTTCAAAAATGGTAGCAGCAAAATACTTTAACGAGTTCATATGCAAAGCTTTCGTTTAGTTCATTTGGTATTCAATATCAATACCGACATGGTTTGCCTTTTTTGAAACAGTTTCCATGTCGGGCAGTCAGTCTGACATGTAATGTCACGAGACAATTTGTGCTGTGACAGATGACACTGTCGCCATCGTTAACACGATTGCAATGTCATTGATCAGCTAGACAACAGAAGGTTCGCGGAGATGCGTAAAAAATTTGATTACCTACCTACTACTCGAAATTCAAGGGTTGTCTCTTTCATAAAGTTCATTTCCATACATTCACAGCCGTGTTGACCTCGAGTTCGAATCCCAGCAGCCTGAACCAATGAGCATTTTCTAAAACCTTGAGTACAGAACTTTCACCCCACGTGCATATGTCTGAAAAGTAATTCAAAAACGTATGTATAGTGCTTGAGACGGCGTTGGACTCCCTCTGTCACGGTAGCTCTTAATCATCTTTGTTGAATAGTGGGTGATGTAGCATCACCTCTGCTTAACTCTTCGGGGACCCTTCTGGGATTGCGTGAGCATATTTATTAATTAACTAGCTGTGCCCCGCGGTTTCACCCGCGTAGATTTTAATTTCATGGTTACCCGCGGATCCCTAATGTTTAAAAAAAATCTAAGTAGTCTAAGTTACTCCTTGTAAAATTAGCTATCCATCAGTGAAGGTCCCGTCAAAATCCGTCCAGCCGATTCGGAGATTACCCGGAACAAACAGACAGACAGACAGTGAAAAATTTAAAAAATTGGTTTTTCTTTTTCAGTACCGTGTATACTTTCATATGCATTGAGTGAAAAATTGTTATTTTGCAGTTACAAACAGAAACTTCAATTTTATTTATCTGTATAGATTATAATCGAGGTCTACTTCAATTACAAACAGGTGTATGTGAAGAAGTATCAACTGGCATAACAATCATAAAATAATTAATTGTTCGTTGTTGTAGTAAATTGGTGATACACCCTTATCTTGAAAAGGACAACGTGTAGGCAAAACTATATATTTAAGCAATTTAATACACACACACTTTATTTAAATGGAAAATATTCTGTTCTTTCCTCTCGACGTTAACAAAGAGTCTGAAACGTTCTGTTCTGACAGGGAACGCTAATTTCCTTTGGATCTTATCTCTTTGTACTGCTTAATATACTTACCAGCAAAAATTTTATTTAAAAAAGTGGAAACTGCAAAGAAAATAACTTTTGAAAAACCATCTGAATTGCATCAGATTATTATGTTAAATCTATTCCTACACTACTCTGATATATTTCTATGGATTTATGCTATAACTTATAATGAAATCTAAAGTCTAGTTTCAATTTTATATCCATCTGTTATTTAGGTTACTAAAGGGAAACAAATGTATTGATTTTGTCCATACTTTCATTGCAATAACTTATCGCTAGGTCACATTATTATGTAATTGAAGGTATGGACAGATCAAATCTGACAGATAACTGGGGATAGCTATCCATCTGTAAACTTTGACAGGTTATTGAAAACGGGCGTTAGGCAGTGGGTTATCTGCAGTATAAAAACACAGATGTATGTAACATGTAAAAATGCATTAAATACTACGTAAATGAAAAATCTTTACACATTTGTCATTTGAATTCTATTCAAAACAAAGCGAATCCGACCTTCAATATAGATAATGAATTCATTAAATAATCTCCTACATTGAATCTTAATGAAAACATACAAATACAACATGTAGGTTGCTCGGAACTTAGATCAATCGTTAAGTTATGTTGATTTATTAATAGTATCAGATGGTTTGTTTTATTGGCACCGTTTTATGTTAATGCCTACGCGTTAGTGACTCTGTGAGGATCGTATAAATTTCTTACCACTTTGTACATTAGTTTCTCGTGAATAATATTAAATAACACTATAAACAGATATCCCTTATTACTAAATATGATTTAAGCCAAGACTAGACTAAACTTGGACTTAAAAAAAATAAGGCCATCTATTTTGGAATCCGGGAGAGATGGAACTACTTTAAACCAAGGATTATTTTAGGCGATGTTTCGTAATAATGGCAATAGTTTTGAATACTTTTGTTTCTCTTATTTTGCACACTATACATAAAACATGTAGTACACAGTAGGTAAAATAATAAATTACAATGATCTAATGATAGTGTTGGCATTTCTGCGCAGTCCTTTGTCAGAGAGAATTAATCTGTACATCATAATTATTACAGTCGTAATATTATTTAATGTTTGTAAACAGATCGTGGTAAGTTTCCGTGTTTGTTTCTTGATAATATTTCAATAAGAACTTGTATTTCACGGTTAGTTCTTCGTGTAATTATAATGCCTAAGTTACGTTAACGCTTACTCTTTGAAGGTATGCTTTTCTCACCAAATATAGCAAAACTCGGGTTCACGCAAAAATCTTCTCAGCTAAGTAATAGGTAATAATTTCTACATGAGAGAAAACGAAGGTAAAAAATACACATGAACGATACTCATTTATCTCTGTCTACCCTTGAGGGACTTTCTGTGATAGTAGGTAAGTTATCTATGAAAACCTAAATCATATCAAATATACCAACAAAAACATACACAGCCATTATGATGTATATTCTGTGAAAAGATTCTTCCCTATCACGAGAGCTTTCCAAATATTGTATCGGCAGATAAACGACATTTTGATAGAGCCTACATAACATAGAACGCGTATCGGAAAGTTATGGTGTCGGGATATCTTTTATGATAACATTATATTGCTAAATGAGGGAGAACGGCTTTTATATCCATACTAATATATAAAGCTTGAGAGTTTGTTTGTTAACTTGGCCGTTGGCTTATTTCAGGAACTACCGGTCCAATTTGAAAAATTATTTCAGGGTTAGATAGCCCATTTACCGAAGAAGGCTAGCTATATGTATACCCAAAGCAATTATTTCAAGCGGATGAAGTCGTCTCATGTGTATATTAATAGCTTGCGCTTGCTGTATTTTCTGCCTGGAAATTAGTTACTAAGATTATACAATTCCGAGCCCCCATTGAACTATAGGGGAGGAATTTCCCAAAACGCTTTCTTCGTGTAAACCTATACCTTACCAAGAACACACCCTCCAAATTGTATATTTCTAGAATCAGCAGCTTAGGCTGGCGTTTTCGGGTCATTTAATTTTATCCCCTTTAATACAAATTTACGTTGAAGCTACGGCCAGTCATGATAAGCAATAACTTCTTGAAGCCTTATCATTACATAAGTATGTAAGGATGGTAACACAGAGGGCTCTGAATGCCACCATTTCTATTGAAAGCTATCAATAGTAAAGGATACTTAACATGTCTGTCAATATTAGAGGTCTCAGGAGTGCCTTATCTGCATGATGCTATGTCCATTCATGAAAAGCCATAATTTTTGAAGGCTTATCATGACAGGCCTTAAGTTCGAGAAGGTAAGTTATAGAGACATCTGGGATTTTGTAGGCGAAATCGATAGCTCTCTATATAAATCGTTGCCTTTCAGGCAAAGTACAAGCGCCCTCTATATCTTGCATATAAAGGTTATAGATAGTTAATGCCTTTGATTTAACTCCTTTATAGCAACCTACAAAAAGATTGATACATTTGTATATTTTTATATGGATAAGGTATTTGCGTGGGATTCTATTATGTTCAAAGTTTATTTCATCATTGTTTTGGTATCTTATTGTTCGTTTTACTTTTTTATAACGACAATTGAATCCTCGGAATATATTTTTAAAAGCCTTTAATACTTCTGTAATGGATAGTAAGGAAAAATAACCAAGTGAAATGTTAAGCTGAACTTGGTCTTCAATGATATTTATTTCAAAGGAAATACGTCTTTTGAAAGTTTTCAGTGAATTTTTATTCACGATTTTTTGTAATATTAATGAAACTTGAAAATAAAAACGCATTTATGCCTGCCATAGGATTAACAGAATACGCACATAATAGTAATTTTAAGATGACGGTTTCTAATTTCGACATCATATACTGCAATGCATTTCCAAACGACATGTTTAAGAGAACCGATTCGTACCCGTAGTTTTAAAATAGCTGTCTCTTCTGAAGTGAAATTAATTAGATTACTTCTGAACGTAGGATACTACTTCGAAGCCAATTTCGGCAAAGACAGTTATAAACGGCTAGGGCGCAGAGTCCCGGAAAAGCTTATTTGGGTACACGGTAACTAATTTCCTTGAACACATGTGCTCTCGAATTTAACCCGGCAAATGTAATACTTCGGGTCTAATTGTCGTTGTAAATTTACGTTATTGGGATTTAATCATACTGGAGTTTGCCTGTCACAATACATTACCATGTATTTATATTATTACTTCAGGTTTAATAATGTTGAAACAATGATAATAACTAATCAACCTCTTGTTATATCATATATACTACACCATCAAGCAGAAACAGTATATCATCAAGGTATATATATATCAATAACCTATTTTTGGAACACATAATCGGTTTTTTTATCTTCTTACTATTCTCTTTATAATACCTGCTCGTTATATCTTGTAAGATATGAATAAAGCAATAAAACATAATAACTCATCAAACAGGTGTCAAACACGAACATAAGTCTGATGAGCTGTGACCACTGTGACGCACTCAGCAGCAGTGATGTGAGTGAATCACTACGCCTACTCTGTTTGTTTTTATACAATGTTAACAAATAAGAACACGGTCTAACGATAAGCTGTAAACGGAACCTATGGCCTACTACCAGCGGACTATACACCCTACGAACTTCTGGTCCCCGATCAAACATCTTTTGTAATGGTCTCCCATTGTATCCTCTACTTATCCTTCTTTTAACACTCATTAGTAGTTCTTTATTTACTGCGTGTATGGAGCCTTAAAATGAGAAGTATCGACTCTTTTCCTTTCGCCTTGATCTCAAAAGATTTGGATTTCATTGTTGATGTCGCTACTACAGATTTGGGTATTGTTTGATTCACAACTATCATAAAACCAAAGATAGTTTGAGGGTGTTGTCAATACCAGAAACCCTAACTGCATTTAAAAAAATATACAACAAATTGCAACGTATATACAACATTTAGATGGTTAAGCAAACTATCCAGATCTAATCCTCGTTCGAAATGAATTAAAACCTAAGTTCAAAAATTATTTGAGTATTGAAGGCTTAAAAATTGAGGTTCCTTGCATAAAAGGCAAACATATAATTACTTGTTATTGGACTCGACGCAAGTCCCGTAAATATAAAACTGCATGGCTTTGCATTGCATGACTCATGTAATCTTCAATTTGGTTACGGAATGTTGCTTTGCAGGATAGTTTTAGATTTGTTTGTTTTCCAATAAACAGATTTATTTATATATTCTGTGTGCATGTGTCATTAATCGCTGTCTATTTTTTCGATTACGTTGTTTCTTCTCGTAGGTGTGCGACTGTTGATAAATAGCCGTCTAAATATAAATATACCATATCATGTTGTGGATGTCACGTGAGACTTTTATTCGGAACTAGATCTGCTTGTGTGAATAAAACTAATATACTTTTCATTCATCATGGGGCTTCTCTTATAGGGTTGGGATGTTTGGGATTTTGGATTCAGCTTGGTAAACCTTTGTACTACTTACTTTAATAAGAAGTAGTGTAGAAGTGGAATTTCTTCGTTCTGGTGCTTATGGAGGAGTTGATGCCATTTTTCTATAGTCACTATCATCATTCTTCTAACAGATGCAATGGAATTGTATAGTTCGTAAAGGAAATGAAACAACTTAACATAGTTCGTTGAAAACCTTGCCATTGGAAATAACTTGCATTGGAAAACAATTTATAACTACCGTAAATTACTTGTTCGAAACAAAGGCCAATTTAAAACAAGCTCCGTTATAATTTCAGATAATTAATTTTGACTTCTCTCTCTTTTGTGCTAAGCCGAGTCAGACTTTAATTAAATGTGCCCTTTTTTATTTTCCCAATTAGTCAACCTTCAGTGTGTTTTGTTTCATCGTTGGCTGGTCTTCAGTCACTGTCAGGTCAGTCTGCCTCTCTGAATACAATTTTGAGTTCAAAACCGTAACTTTTCGTAGACTTGTCGAAATGAGACGGACGGACTTGTAGTCGATTGTCTTCGGAATATATGAATC
Organism: Watsonalla cultraria; assembly: GCA_964035505.1. NCBI lineage: Eukaryota > Metazoa > Arthropoda > Insecta > Lepidoptera > Drepanidae > Watsonalla > Watsonalla cultraria. Next base: position 4,857,240 of record OZ037737.1, read on the forward strand.
GGGGTAAACCAGATGATAGTACAAATTGAGTGCACATACTAGCAATGTACGGAAAAACCTTAATCCTCTTATTACAAAACAAAACCTAAGATCCTCCTTGGTTTAAAAGTAGTTCCATTCCTTTTCGTGATACTGATTTCAAAAGGAATGGGCATAGTATTAATCAGAATTGGCTTGAATCATGTTTTGTTATAAAGGGGCATGTCATCTAAAGCCATCTCATATCTTTTCGAATTTAGCATGCATTAGCCAGGATGTAGGGGAGATCATTCACAATCAGATGAGCCCTTATACCCACTGGCAAATGTCAACCATTTTCACTACGCTCTAATAAGTATTCTATTTGTCCCCTGGACGTGTTGACCTTGTCACATATTCACCGTCGTTTCCAAGAACCATATCATTTATCGAATGGAAATATAAACTGTTATTGTTCGTAGGAAACTGTCATTGGCATCCTCCTCGTAACGCCCTACGATTGTCACGCTTGTGCTTTTGTTTGTCATTCAATGGAAGTCCTTTTGTAAACATGCTGTGAATTACTGCCTTAAGAGCTTTTCTCTGCTTTCATCTCTTAGTAGAAAATGTTTTTGTTTTATTTTCCATAGGGCTGTTCGTAACATTGAAAATTGTCCGTTTGCTTCCTTATCTTCTTCATACGTGACTTGATATTTAGTGTTCGTTTTTGAACGAATATATGAATAAGTCATCCAGATCCATTAAATTTTTATAATTGCTGGCTTCGAAAGAAACCACACGTCTATCTTTGACTTCGGTTTTTCAATAGTCAATATTTTGATTACATTTTGTAAGTTGTTATGTTGCTAGATCATCGTGTAGATGCAGTATAACCGGTCTCGGCGTACCAAAAGGTTTATTTTCATATGTGGAGCTCGCATTTAATGTCAGGTGTATAAATACATCCGATGCTTGTATCCTATCTACAATGAGATACTGTGTTGAAATGTTTACTGTGATTTTCAATTCTTATTCATCTTTCGTCACGGAATGCAGTACCTTGAAAGAAGTTACTATAATAACTTGTCGTTTCGAGTTTCAATCGAAATTAAGAAACTGTTCATATCATTTTCAATTACAAAATCAACCAGACGCACTCATCCTGTTTAAGTAAATGGTTTACCGATATTACCTTATCAGCGATGTTTGAAACCATAATAAATATAAATGACATTTATTGTTCCTCTGATGACCGATTTCATATCAAAATGTAATTTTGATATATACGTTCATAAAACAGATTTATGAGCAGCAGTTATATTTGCTATCTGGTCACATCTGCTGTTCAACATATTTTTATCAGAGCAATCTTCCTGAATGATTGCATACGTAGTGGTTATTTCATCAGCGTAGTCAATTATCATCGCTATGACATCCCTACGGGAACGTCGTCGGTTATTTTGGTCTTAAACTTGATTGAGAGTCATACATGCCACAGACAATGGGATTATTGTGAATTCTAAACTTGCTTGCGTGACTTGAAATGTATCTTTAAATTAATTTCGACCTTTATTCAACACCTTACGTCAGTTTAGCAATTGACGTTAGCTGTGGATTCGCAAGGTCGCGTGACCGGTCCTCTCACGACTTCAACCTGTTTTTCATGTCAGGTCTGTATTAAACTACCCGTGGAGTAACAAATACCTCGTGTATTACTTATTCATTATTATCATCATCCTGTCCTAATCCCATGTTTTGTGCGGTCGGCGTAATATGTATTTTTCTCTATCAGTCGTCATATCTGTATTAATTCTCTTTCTAGCCTTATCATCTTTCACACAATTCATCTATCCTTTCTTAGGTTGACCCTTGTGTCTATCCGCATTTATAAACATAATTTTTTTTACAACATTCTACTCATGCTTGCTAACCCTACCCTACTAATTGTTTACCCTTAATACGTAAGGATCCATTTAAATGATCTTTTGATAGATTACATCCACAACGAGTCCCAAAATAAGATCAAACGCCAATATCAGATGGTTTTCATCATACTCTCGAGTATTTCCTCATAAACGATGGTTGATGTTAATTTATTCCTCTTTTAATTTTACTGGATCCATTGCTTTTACATTCGACTCAAGATTATAGCAAGATTTTTCCTGTAACTTTTTGAGGTCATTAATTACATCAGATTTTACACGCCTTCGACCAATAAGTAAAAGTCATTACTTTTCTCCTTGATTGACGGCTGACCTCATTCTTATCAGTTATAAATCATAGGTGATACTAAGTTATATCATTAAGCTGTCATGATGAAAAGTCCTTAAGGCCTAAAACTTAACGTGTCGCAGGCCAGTATCATATTCGTAATAGTATCATTTATTATGCTCACGTTGCAGTAATTTAATTGTGTTCACAAAGTGTCCACCTATATCATACTGCTCTTTCCAAACGGTGTTATAGGATTGGGTAAAGCCATAAAGCATTTTCGCCTCGCTTTGTTTAATAAATTACACGTGTCCTTTTAAATTACTCCATTTAAAACATTTAACATCGGTATTGTTTATGTTATTAGCCTCTGTTTTAACCAACTGTTAAAAGACAAATACATATTTACACACATTTAAAGAACAAAAGGAAACACCAGAATCTCTTGGCGTAACATAAATAATACTAGAGGTGGACGGTAGGTTCTAAGAAACTAGTTTGAGTAAGTATAGCAATTGCCGGCATAGTATGCGAAGCCTAAATACCTAAGTTTCAGCCAAGTATCCCCGGTATACACATTCCATCTCATATTACGTACATTGAGGAAAACTACGACCTACCAGCGGTTTGTCTGACGGATTAATGACTTATTGATTTGCCGTTGTTCCCGGTGGGTCTCTGTAAATATTTGAACATCATTGAACTTGTGAACACCGCACTAGAGATATGGTAATGGAAATGTCCAAAGAGTTAAAAACACAGTTATTACATATTCGCTCCCTCCTAGAAGTCTCCAAAGGCAGAGGTGTTATTATACCCTCTTTTCATCACCGAAGATGGACGCCTCTTTTGCCATCTCAGGCACTATCTATACAGGTAAATAAAATTGAAGTATCTGTTTCTAATTCCAAAATTACAACTTTTCTCTAAATGCTTATGAAAGTATATATGGTACTGACAAGACATAATCATTGAATCACGTCTAAGATTTTTTTATTACAAATTTTGCATATACCGGGTACAATTGTATTATTAGCCTTGCAGGCGGCTACTCGAATCGCTCTGCCACCGTAGTAGCTTTACAAAACAGTAATGACCTTTACACCGTGAATGTTTGTATTCAAATGATACAATTTAAAATTCTTATTATGGTTATTTTTCGACGTACATTCTTACCTTTGACGAAGTATTTTAGTCCTGCGAGGGCTTTACAGTTCATTTCATCGTTTTAATGCGTACCCGAAGCAACGATGAAATTTAACGAACGTTTTTGCGGCAGTTTTGATGATGATTTTATAGCCTTTGAAGGAGATTGTTTATCCAAAGCGGCGTTTAAGTTATGTACACCTGAAATACCGCCGCTGAAATATTTCGCAGGAAACCATTCCACGGCGCGTTGTTTTAGTTAAAGCTTAAACAGTTAAGTATTTCCACGCAATGTCCTGAATGCCACCTTTGTAAAACTATGGTTAACATACCTAGGTGATACTGAATTAGCCGACAAAATATTCGAGTTCTCTGGCTCAGTTGTATTAATCTATACATACAGATAAATAAAATTAAAGTGTCATTCCAAAAGAACAGCTTTTCACTAAATGCATAACCGATTTGTATAACTTTTGTGTGTATATCGGATAGGCGAAAATCTATTTTTCCTAACTAAATAAATCCACCGCAAAAATATATGGCAATACAACGTTCACCGGGCACAGCTAGTTTTGATATAAATGTCAGAGGTGATTAAACTTTTCGTTTGTTGTTCTTTTAATATGTCCTTCGAGGCGTAAAGAATGTACTTATACATGCTTATAACAAGGGTCCTTTGACAAAGCCCTTCCGCCCCGTACTCGTGAACATACCCCCTTTATCATGAGCGCAAAATGTTTACGGAAGGGCGGTTGTTTTCTTTGGTCGAGAAATAGTGATACGGATTTTGGATCAAGTCTAGCTAATTTTAGTGACTTTAGAGTTTAGAGCGAATCGCATAGGTCGATTTAAGCGAATAATTATATCGCCAATCTATAAAATTATTCGTTTAAACAGACGAAGAGATTCTTTCGTATGTCTTTCTGCGTTCACAAACATATCATCATCATCATCTCACTGGCCTTATCCCATACATTGTTAGGCTCGGCACTAATGTCAACTCGATGTAGCTGATCACCTGATTTTTATACGAAAAGAATACCAGTTGTCAGACTCTTTTAGGCCTCCGACTAACCTGTAACGATTGTCTGTGTTCACAAACATCTATGGAATATTCTAAGATTGATCTTGTTCTAACTAATAGCTCTTTGTTCTTTTGGTAGAAATTCACCTAGAATGCGTCTGTATTCCCTAACGCCAATGTTTAGAAGTTGTCCTTGTGTGAGTTTTAATTACAAGATTGTTTGAATGTTGTCACCCCACATCGTTAGCGAAACTAAAGCATCCCTCGAGTGCTCAGATATTTGCCTAGGCTAAACTGTCCGTCTAGTATCTTCGTTGTAGACTGCAGCATAAGCTTTGTTCAAACATTCATGCCTTAAAGTTGTCTACGTGTTGATGAACTTGCATTTACTATCGATTTCAAATCAAGTTCATAGAAGAATCTTACTGGCGATTCTTTTAAGAATCCTCATACGCTATCAATGCTTTGAGGGTAGGATTGCTTAGTATAGTCATTTAACTAAATACTAGTAATAACTTTTACTGTAATCTTACCTCTGAAGGTAGCTTCTTTCGCCAAACACATACCTGTTCGAAGTATATAGTCCGCCCGCAGTTTAGACGCCAACTTTTCCTTACAGCCGCATTTTGCTGAACTAATTCCTTTGTGAATGGAGATGGGGAAAGAAAAGCTTTCTGCGCTGCTGTTGACAATTCCACTAATTTACGACCCCTTGGTCTTACTGGAATTAATGCGGGCTTTGCAATTGTTTTCTTTGTCAATCAATAATCGCGTTAAATTATGATAAATTTAAAACACATGTCAAAACTGTTTTGATGAAGAAAGCATATTATAAAATTTCGGATTATATAAATGACAAGGATATATGGAACTAGGTAAATCACTCTGCACAAGTAGCTCCTGGCAAATACATGGTATGCAAACACTTGTAAATCTATCTGGTATTGTTATTTTTTTATCTCTTTGATTTTGTTTTATAATGACTTGCATGCTAATACAATTTGTCACTATTGTGAATATTTATACCTATTATCAAATTTGATTTTGTATGATGATTTCATTATGATTTATATTGTTTTGATGTTATGTACATGATGCCTGGCTGAGTTTCTTGCCGGTTCTTCTCAGAAGGCTAGTTTCCGAACCGGTGGTAAATTCTCGCCTTTCATAAGTGCCTTACCAGGGCCTAAACTGAATAAATATTTTTCATTTATCATTTTTCATTTTCATTTGTCTCTGATCTGAACGCAATTGAATAAATGCGATTCAGAATGATTGATTTTCATGAATACGTATTTTGCGTTGAAAATGCGTGTAATAGCTTAAAATTCTGACATTCCACATTTATGTCGGATCTCATGTGCAATACTACTCACTAATAAGTAAGTTGAATAGAAAAACTTATGAATATTGAAATGTCCAGAGACCGTGAAATGGTCTGTTCAGTATCCATTATATAACCAACCAATCAGCTCTACATAATTGAACACAAGAGTATTTATAGCATGAAAAAGCGATCAATATTAAATGAACTATAACATCGAGGTAAGTTTTCCAATATATTGTGAAGCTGGCGAGAATAATGACCAAACGTAAACCACCCAGCTTTTTTAAAATAGATGAGTTTTCCGAAGCACTAAATTACGTATCGAGAGTACCGACTGATCCTTCGCGCCGGATACTTGGTGGTAAACAATATTTATGCTTCGGGCTACCCTCTACCGCCTTTATTTACAGCTTAGACAACATTTGCTCGGCCATAACACAGGAAACTAGTCGTAAAGTACTGGTGCGGTCGTATTGACGCAAATTGAATTTCAGTTGCTTGCTACCACCTCTCGAATCCTTCGAAATTTTGACCAGTTTCGGACCAAAATCCTTTTTGGCCTCTAATTTAATGTATTTGCGGCGTCTAGTTCTGTTTAGCAAAGAATTAGAAAACACAGTTTTATGTTTGCCGTAATTTGCAAGGGAAAGAAATATAACATCATAAAATACTTAATTGGATACGTATTAATAAATAAATGCAGGTCATTAGGGGTAGTAAATAATTCTTGATTACTAACTGTACATAACGAATGGTACTATCAGTGACGTAACATCTTTGTGTGAGCCCTATTTGGCCGGCTTCATTATTATTTATCACTCATACATCGTAGGCAATAACACCCCTATTTAGGACAGTCGTCAAACGCGACTGGATGATGTCATATGTAATCCTACAAATTCTTGTCCTTCTGGCATTGATGTTTTTGAAATGATTATTATAGTAACTTTGTTTGTTTCCCAAATTGTTCCATTGTTAGTTGTTTCAATGAATAGTGCTGGTTTCTGTGGTTAAAGTCAATTTAATTATAAATGGGTAATTTTCAAAGAGGTCCATACTACTTTACCTACCTTATTGCTAACGGTGGGTAAAACTATTGTAGCATCCTGAATAAATTTCATAAGTACATATTAACGTGATATCGAATATTATTAGTAATTTGAATTTTCGTCATATTTTAAAATCTGGATTTACTTATGTTTTAAATTATGAGTTGCTTTCTTTAGCTGTTAAAGTTTCGAATGAAATTGGAAAAGAGTTGCACCGTGCAAGATGGTGCGAGAATGCCCGTCAACCGGACGGCATAAATATAAATTTAGCTTCTCGACGATTGCATCCGTCCTCTGCCCCTATACGTTCAATTTTCGCATTATCACACACAGCCAAAATTGTTCTTTTCAAGTCCCGTGACTGCAATTTGACTGTCAATTTTGCAAATTATGCCCAGAAGCAGTCTAAAATTGGGTTTGAGTTGTTTTTCAATTTCTGCTCGTAGTCATTAAAACCCGCTTCAATATACCTAGTGATACATAAACAAAACATATATCGTTAGCATCATCATCTATTACGTTTTAACTCTCTTCTCGCCAGATCCACTTGCATAAACGATTGATGCCATAAACTCTCAGCTAACTAACTAACTTTGCTTTAAAAACTCGTTAAGCTTAAACGTTAGTATATTTACTTTTGGAATCAACATGCTCGCTCCGAGACCCTCGTTTACACGAGTTTATTGAATAATATTTAGTCAGCTCACCGGCGTCGGCGATTTCCCGATTTTAACGGCGTTTGTGTACCGTGTCTGATTGGATTTTACACTTATTGCCTCGATATGTACACCACCGGTGGGTTCGTTGAATGCCCATTACTATTTATTATCTTTATACTCTGCGTTATTATATCTATTGCTACTGTTATTCTATCTAGTCTCACTATTTTTCTATCTAGACATCTGACATTCTCATTTTAAACCGTCAGTGATTTGCCTTTCCTTTTATGTTTGCGTTTTCAATAGTATAACTGTGTCACTGGTATTGTTTCCACCTCAATTCACAGCAAACATCTTGATAGTTACAACATCGACCTTAGCATAGTTGAATATTGACATTCCAAACGTAGTACTAAGCCCTACGTTCCGCCCAACGGGAGCTTGATATTCGCACAATATTAGCAAAATAATATCACATTCGACCCGGCTTGGATTACTTACATATCATGTAGCGTATGATCAAATGTTCTTATGTGCTGTCATAAACACGCCTTTAGGGTTAATGGTGCTTGCAAAATATGAAATCGTAAGGACGCTCTGTGCGCGTGAGAGATTGGTTTTATCGCTCTAATTCTGTTTTGGGTGTTACGTATATTTCAAAGAGTATGTAGTTTAAGATTTGCTTCGTAATGCTTGAAGCTTTTAGATTTATTCACACATAGGTTATTGGCTGAATGTTTACGATTACTTTTCAATATTCCAATCTTAACTGTTTTTCGAAGAATCCGATAAAGCTTGTTTAGGTTTAATGATAGTCTCTTATAATTGTACAATTCCTCTTTGCGTTGGTAAACGATGTTAACCTTCCTTGATATTTATAGTAGGCTAAGAACTTGAATAAGATTGTATATTATGTAAATCTGACTTTATCACACTTTCAATGAATAACTTGCAATGTTTTTTCGATCATTTTTATAATTATCACTTTCCGCTCCAACTCGATCAATTGCTGCGATAATTATGACTTTTTTGCGCTACGTTCTTGTGATTGGGAGAATGTTTTATTCTTGAAACCAAAATAGTCGTTCAAGGCTCACCTATATTATATTTATAGCAACTTTCATTTTGCACTTTGCACAAAATGTATAAGACATTTTATGCTTTTCTATTTTGGCATATGTGGTTATTTTCATTTTAATATTCCCGTGAATGATCGTTCGTTTATTTTTATAGCGTATCACGCTTCATCATCTAAACAGAGTGATCATAATTTTAATTTAGATTTCGTTTAATTCAGTTTTCATATTATGACATTATCTAAGAGTAAAGCTTTTTGCATAATATCTTAATTGGATTCGAATTAGTTAAATACGTCTTTGAAAGTCTTATTTATAAGATTACGAAGACCGATTTCTTTTGAAATTTTGAAAGGTATGGATGGCCGTACTTCAGGCCAATGTATAAGAAAATGGCCTCATCCAATTTAGGTAACGTGTTTGAGAAATAGCCGACATCACTTGAGCTTAGTCTTTCGATAAAGTATGCTTACCTGAACAAATCGTATAGGTTATTCGGGCTCGTTACCCTCGCGACCCCCGTCCGTACCCTTGCACTGTCTAGCTAGACAGCTTTGTAAGCCGACTGCAACAACGATATTAAAAGTATAAATACGTTATACACTCACAAAACAAACTAAAATAGTTCCGTACGCAGTTTCGACACTTGTCGAATAAGTGTTATTTATACTTGAGGCTTCTTCTTCTTTTATTTATTCAATGAAAACTTGAGGCTATAGTTCTGACTTCTTGTGACATAATAATATCTACGTCCTTTTTTAAAACTCTTATATCATTGACCGGTTGTATATCTTTCGATTGTGGTATGTCATTGCTGTCTAATTGCTAGGAAGCAGTGACAATGGCAGAATGGGCTACGTCATCGAGGAAATAAAGCAGATTGGCCTCGTCTCAAAGGACGCAAGTCAACCGTGATGCTGTAAAAAATGCCCCTTCAACTCCACCTGACATAATGGAGTGTTGCCCAATATATAAGAACAAGGTAAAGTGACTTGCATCTGAACTCTGAGGATAAGTGAAGCATAGTAATAGGTTTCATAAATCAGGGCAAATAAAAAAAAGGCCCGTTCTAAATTTTGCATTCGTTTAGTCCTATGTCCGAAACCCACACATAAGCTAAGATAAAGTAAAGGTGTCTGTCATGACGAATAAGAAGGTCAAAGACATTCTTAACAACTTGAAAAAATTACATCAGATACACGGATAAGGGATTGACTCCTAAATGCATGATAAACTGAAACTCAAAAATATTGAATTTTAAAAAAGTACTTTCAAATCGTTAGAATATGCAAAAGGCAACACAAAAACTGATATTTTTTTTTCTATGCTGTGCCATCTTGATTCTGATTTATATCCATTTAACTGTAGTTAACTTATATAACTTTTACTTCATTTGAATTTTAATTTCAACACTGATTTGTGATTGAATTCAATTTTAGGAACGTTTGCTAATGTCCACCTACGCGTTGGTGTTTTGTTCAAATATAAAGTTCCTCGACCAATTAGTACAGAGACAATTTTGTAGCAACATTGTAATACAAACAAGCAAACAGTTTCAACTCTGAATGTAGGTACTGTACTCTAACTGTCTGCGGTTAGCAGACAGATAAGTTGGAGAATAGAGAAATTTTCTCGAGTAAAATTTGTTTTTAGGGCTTGCTGTAATGGTCTGCCTAGTTGGTAACTGTTGTTTTGGGCTTAATGGATGTGCCTTGGTCTGTAACAAATTAAAAGGTAAATCATTTTTAATTTTATAGCAAGAATTAAATTACTCTTAGTCAACTGAATTATCACTTACTTTTGCAAAGACATGCCTGAGAAGGCGATGACTGCCCGCCATGTCCGCAATTAATCATTTTCGGTGGTTAGTGTTGGTACACCTCAGCTTACCCCTTCGGGGACCGATCTGGGATGGCGTGGAAATATTAACTTTTTTATTTAATTTCAATTGACCAGGGGCCAACTTTGACCGTGTTAGGAGGAACATCATAGCTTTGACTTAATACATGCCCTTTAGGCCTGTTAGGTCCATTTCATAATGCGTCCAGCGTGTTTGATACGACCACGCGATAGTCCTTTTATGTGAAAGTCCAGGTGCTTAGACGGTCATTGTTTGATTGTTTTGGTCATATGCAAGTATTTAACTTCATTCAACATCCTGCAATTATTCCCCTAAATCAAACTATTACTAAACCGATGTTTGATAGCTTTAAAAACAATAAGAGAATGTTCGCGGTGGTAATACTGCAATATTCTTGTTTAACGTGCTATGGTTCACAATATGTTAGCAGTATTGTCGCCGGCTACAATACAGCAGATCGGACGTGCGGCCCACTTCTGTTAACGCTCTGTTTAGCATCCATGCCGGTCGAACGTGGATATTGAAACTACGTGAACTGGGATCCCTATGTTTTTGCACTAGTTTTTACTCCGATTCCAAGATTGGTTGGGCTCTATCCGGTTCTTCGTTTCGGCTTAAACAATTTCTAAAGCAAGATCAAGCAAGCATAATGTTGGTACATACTTTTAAGAACAGATAGGTTTGGATACCATTTGGTAAATAACATTGGTGGACATCATTCTGGTCGTAATAACTATGAAACTCTCAGAAGCTGTCTTGATGATATTCTATATAGATATACAATTTTAAGTCCTGACTGACTCATATATTCACTCATAGCCTGAACCGCTGGTCTTAAGGCGTGATATTTGAAGGGTGTGTTCTTTGTATGGCTTAGGTATCCACTAAAATAGGGATTTCCAAAATTGCCTGGGAGTTGAAAGTTGAATATTTTAAATGTTAACATTTAGTGAAATCTTACTGTCACCCAGCCGAATTTGCGGTCGCAAGCTAGTTTATTATAAATTTAACTAGAATGGACACAGAACCAAAATATGCCCCGAACCTAGATCATGTTATTTATGGACACGTTAAAGTAATGCCATAAACAACGCAATGCAATTAGAATGAAAAAGACTAATAGAGCTATCTGCTCTATTAGTCGATAAGAGGCAATCTTGTAAGGTCGTCAGAACATTGAACGAGCGTATTAAGAGCATACCCTTGGGATGTCCTATCTATGCCCGCATCCTACACTATTGCCATAAAATAAAACATTTAGTCACCTGCTATCATTAATTCACAAGAACATCATAACAGCCTTTACTTATGAAGATAAGTTTATAAGAAAGCAATATTAGGTGGAAGTAATGCAACCACATACATTTGCTGTCACGCCTGTGTACCCCAAAGGGATAAGCATGTGTGTACTTAAAGTACAACCACCTTTCGCTAGTTGTTTAAAGTCCCTTGTCATAGGGGGCGAGCATAATGCCGCTAATCCAGACTCCTGGCTGCTACTGAGAAATTGCAGGAGGAAAAATCAATAAAACTTTGCCCGAATCCAGGATCTCGTCAGGATGTTCACCACTCGACCATCGAGGCAACTTGTATACTTAGAGATTAGACAACTAAGATACAAACACGGAACAAAGAGAATTTGCTCAGCGCAGACACGTTAGTTACTCCCACATTCGTATGGCGGTTGTTTATTCAATTACGTTCGCAAATTGTCCAAAATCGCCAGTGACAAATCGTTTCTGTAGTGAATAAACGTATGACAACTAGGTGTAGGGATGACCTGATCTTTTATTCGCGGATGTCATCGTCCTGTGCGATTTTGGAGGGTATCACCTAGGCTAGATACGGGATATGTTATTTCTTAAAATTACCCATCCTTGTTCCCTACAGCCTCAGAAGGAGGTGTAGGCGATTGCTATTCGTCAACTTAATATTAATCTAGTATGAAAAGGAAAGGAGCTGACATAACACCATATTATTGACAACAAATTTTAACATCAATGTAAAACGATCAACTTCCAAGTAGTATTTGAAGGGCTAAATAACTTTTTTTTCTATTTATGATAGCTGTGCCCTGCGGTTTCACCCGCGTAGATTTAGTTTCATCCTTATTGTCGCGGAACCCTAATATTTTTAAGAAATAAAAGTAGTCTAAGTTACTCCTTGAAACATCACCTACCTGCAAGTGAAAGTCCCGTTAAAATCGGTCCAGCCGTTTCAGAGATTACCCGGAACAAACAGACAGACAGACAGATAAATTGGTTTTTTAGTGTCAGTAGCGTGTATACTTTCAGATGCATTTAGTGAAAAACTGTTATTTTGGATTTACAAACAGACTCTTCAATTTTATTTATCTGTATAGATACTTACCCTGTTCAGTCGCCTTATTCCGTTATTTAGTTCATTTGTAGTTTCTTTTTGACATTTATGTCTATTATGGATTTGAAAAATTAACCGTTTATACCTTTACCTTACGTGTATATATTTAAATATTAAATGAAAGGCTCAGTCAGTACAAAATAAATTCGAATTGGAGGTTTTATTACCCTTAAAGGTTACCAAGGTTGACGTAACGATGGCGATTAAACGATAGTGATTTAATGAATGAACCCAGTTTTGCGTAAAATGACGCGGTGGTATAAGCCGGCTGCGATTGGAACTCGGCCAAACCTCCTTATTGTGCTGCCGCCCTGGTACTTTTGATCGCGCCTCGTGGGTGGGATTCTTACGGTTAATCGCTACACTCGGCGCATACAAGATTGGAAATGGTATTGTCTGTCTGATTAGACTTTGCAATTCTTCAATTGTCGTTCCATCTCTCTCTGTCATTTGATTTTTTTATAGCTACTTTTAGATAATTTGTCGAACTGTTATTATTTCATTTAGTGTCATCGTTCACTCATAGACAAATTTTATTGTCGCACAATTCAATTGTTATGTTTAATTGCACAGTTCCTTCTTCGATTCGAATAATGTTTGTTTAATTAGATGTTGTACGAGTTCAATGCCGTCGACCATTGTGAGGTTTAAATGGTTTAATAATCTTCTCAATTTAGGTTCCTCAATAACGTTCACTCTATAGTACACGTTTTGTAATGACAATGCAATATCAACCTTTGTGCTTCCGTATTAAGTGCTTTAATATTGTACGTGGTGAACGGAAGTTGAGCGTACTTATACAAGTATAATGTATTCGAGTAATAATGTCGGTCTCTGGCGCGCCGCCAACCTTCTATGTGATTATGCTGCCTTGGTATGAGTCGTACACGTGGCAGGGACTCATATGGTAAGCTGATGGGTGCACTTGCCTTTTTTATCTATCACATTAATTACAGATCACGTTTCCGAGATCATTATTGTATTGATGATGTATCCAATATACGAGAAGGTATTAAAAATGTATACTATATACGGTATATACACGAAAAAAGGAAGCAAGGAAAAATTTTAATGAAAGAATTGTAAAAGTTACCGGTTAATTAGAAAAATATTGATATTTACTGATAGAAATTAAACAGATTAGATGATAATAAAGAAATGAGATTGGAATCGTTTAAACTTCAAAAAGTGTCCTAACTTTTAATACTCTTTGCATAAGGTGTGTTCAAACTTTGACAAGAAGGGCCCATTCTTGAACATAAATAAATTAATAGATAGGAATTAATTATAAGATAAGGTTTCTTAAGGATCTCGTCACGAAGCTTTATTTTTAGACTTTACTTCAGTCGGAGATTACAGGGTAAGATCCCGTAACGACGTTTAGGTAACCTTTGTTTTTCGTGGGCTTGGCTCGCCAACTTGACAGGGGGTAATGTTGCGTGCAAGATATTTCGTTTATAAATAGCTTTAATGGCTTGCGAAATCTGTTACGTTATAGTTACGGCTATTTCGAAGGACTTGGAAGTTCACAATGCTTCTAAATATAGCCAATTAAGTTGCTACACTCGTTTAAAATTGCTATCGGGGAAATGGCGAGTTGGAAAGAAATAATACTTTATTTTAATGGAACAGCCGCGATTTATTTTATACTTTATGAATGTAATGAAAATTCATGTCAAGGGGAAAACGGCAACATCATTAACCGAAAAATGCGTTGAATGTTAAGGTTGTATCGTATGATGTATTATTCATTTACTTATACATACGAGTCATGCAGAAAGAAATCGTGGTTTAACGTAATCGTAATATGTAAAAATTGACAACTGCAATTATAGTGCGTACAAGCTTTTATTAAATCGATTCATGACCAAATCACACACAGCCTTTGTCAAGTTCACTGTTGGACGCACATGGTCTTCAGTGTTTATTTCGCATCCAGTGGGACCTGTCATCTTCTTCGGATTATTAGTCCATGAAGCTGAAGGGCTACCAAGTCATAGAATATATGAAGATTATAAAGATTAAAGATTTGTATGTTAGTATGTTTGTATTGAATTAGCTCAACAAGTACTGGACCGATTTTAAAATTCTTTCAACATTTGAATGCTACATTATTCTTTCACCATTCTTTTGAATGCTACATTATCACTGATTAATATAGTATACAATAATATAGTTACAGGTCAGTCAGAGGCCTAAGAGAATCTGACAACTGGTTTAACCCAGATTGCCGATTTTCCTCGAAAAAGGGGTTGCGAAGCTCAGATGGCAGACGCTTCGTATAAAAATCAGGTGATCAGCCACATCGGGTTGAATCAAGTGCCGACCCCAAATACATGGGATTAAGGCCAGGGAGATGATGATTACAGGCTGCTTATTTATCCCCGTACTCCGACGGGAACGGGAACTAAATTCACGATAAATTCCACACATCCAGTATTTCCTCAAAATGTGTGTACAAAACTATGCGCCATATTGTGCTGTCATCGTGTCCTGTAATCAGATGCAAATACATTAAGAGCATCCGTTGCAGGTGTTCCCTCGTGAATGACAATCTTGACGTTAACGTATTCTGTTCTTGTCTGCCTTCATATAGGTAGACAAAGACGGAGTCTGTAAGGTCAAGAGTTGGCATTCATGCTGTATTCTATGGATATTGATGGATCGCCGTGCTTATAAAACATGACAAAGTAACGGATTTCATGATTGATTAATATTTTAATTCAATGGTTAATCTATACAGATAAGTACATAAAATTTTAGTGTATGTTTGTAATTCCAAAATAACAGCTTTTCACTAAATGTATAAGAAAGTATATAATGGTTAAATAAAAAAGTTGCATAATCAAAGAAATTTGAGAAATGTTGCTCAGTAAAACTATTGAAAGCCGTAAAACCAATATCAAATGAAAATATCACCAGCTGTGTACAAAGGAGTAATATCCATCCATTCGTCGATTGCAAACGAAAACAATAGCGAAATGAAAATGTCACCAGTCGGTGCAATTTTATTTATGTTCGTAATGGAAGCAAATGGTATTACAAGGTCGGGTGAAATGAATTGAAAACACCAAGTTTACTATTTGTTTGAAAATATTATAGAATATCCAATTAAATATACCTTCGATACTAAATAAACCATGGATTCTTTTCTGCGTATTTTCATTGTAGTTTTGTCATAATACATGCAGACACGAACGAATTTCAGTAACTAAGTTGTTTTGCAAAAATCGGTCTAGTCGATTCTGAAATTGGCCGGAACAAACAGACATACTGACATAGAAAGCTAAAAAATCTTTGTAGATATATAGATTGTACCTAATCGTAAAAGGTATAAACTATTGTAGACTATAAGTGGAATGTGTTTGGCCATTAATAGTTCTGCCTGTTCAGTCTCGCCTCGTTAGCATCTGTCTAACCGAGATGTGTTTCTACCCTCCCGTTATTCCTTTCATAATTTCCCTTTGTCCTGAAAAACAGGTGATCTTTGTCTGTGATACCTTTTTAATCTGCACTGCATTCACGTTTCACGTTTATTCATATCATAGTCCTTTTGTGAAGGCGTGTCTGCTCAACTTTTGTTTGTTTCGTTCTTATCTTAATTGAGTTGGTGTTTGATAGTTACTGTTGATTGTGAACTAGGCTCTGCTGAATTTGACATTACTTCATTATAGGATATCAATCTGCTCTGCTCTAAAGTCGTACCCAGACATCAATAATTTACTGCCTTTTGCCGAGGAGTATTCTGTCTGGGGACAATTCAGATGTCCCAATTCCGAGCGGACAAAAACCAGGTTGGCCTAAAAGCCCGAATATAGTATTGAGAGTGTAGATATTATTTGACTGTTTTTAGATAAAGCGAATTGCTTTAAATCAAGAATTACTCATATATAAGGGTTCCACTCAGCACTATAATCACTGTTTGTATTAATGTATGATTCAAGATTATCTGTTTATCATAAAGCAACTTCGCAGTATGATGTTGTCAGAGCAAAATGTTTGGATACACCAAAATGTCCAAGTACTCCGGAAGATATTGTCCCTTAGGACGGTCCCGTGTCCATGTTATCTCATACGTCTGTCATCAACTATACCATTGGACCTTGGAAATGAAATGATACGATACATACAATAGAGTGAAACGTAACGCCTGTGCTATGCCTCGTTTGTATTATAACTTAACCTAACGTACTCGGCGTAGTCACACAGTCGCTTCGTAGAAAAAATCTGGTGTTTAACCGAATCGGGTTGAATCAAGTGCCGACCCCAACTATGTATGGATAAGGCAAGGGACGATGATGGCATCTAGGTACACTTTCAGTTTTGAAATTGAATTCAACGGCACTCGTCCAGCACTTTCGTAATCTGTAAATTTTATTATTTAGGGAATTTTTCTCGGTGTAATGTATGAACACATTATAATTATGTACATTTATGTGAATGACATAATAATATTTTGATTCAACAACACCGCATGTATTCATGCTTTATATTTATTTCCTTGTATTGTTTACAAACTGGAATATAATCTTTCCCTGCACAGTGACGAGGTGTTGTTCAAATAGTTGCGTTGGTATACCTAATAGGTATATTTCATTATTAACAAACAATGGTATCCTATTTACTGTTTTTACGTCGGATAGAGTTTAATCCATAGTCCAAAGTAAGTTATTCATATATGGTTTACTTAACTCGCATGGCAGTAGTACTGCCATGCGAGTTCTCTTACTATTAGAATCTTCTTTCAGAGTTGCTCACATACTTGTTGAATTCTTCTCAAAAAAGACATATTTTTAAGCATTTTTGCAGATATTATCAGTATACATATTTAATTTTTATTATTATTAATTCACAACTTGCTACCATAACAGCTTCAAACGAGGCATGTAATCAAAGCTGTGAACACAATGAGCCGGTGTTGTCGAGCCTAGAGAAATGCGAGGGGCTACCCTGTTACCGGCCGTCGATACTTGACGAGGGACTACAAACGATCAAATAGATACTATGTTGACATGTCGTGTTTGGCCGTTCTATTGTGTGGGACTGATTGTTGGAGGTAAACGTGAAGGGACTTGATATTCAAACGGGATGATATAGGATAGGTGAAATAAATGAATGGGTTGATTGGTTACACTTTATTTATTCCAAACTATGCATGATGGTAGCTGGTTACCGCAGCCTATGGACACTTGTAACGCAAGGTGAATCACGAGAGCGATGCCATGTTATAATCCTTTCACACCTTTCTTGAAATTATTGTTGTGTATTTTGGCTAAACTACATTTGAAATAACTAGAATCCTAGATAATTATTTCTTCATACTTTAGCATTATGCTTTGATTAAGAATCATTTTTGTATTACGATAAAGTAAGCCTTCGCTTTAAAAGTAAATTGAATTCGGAAGAAAGTAAGTACCTTTAAAGATCCAAATTGTAGTATAAGCATATTAGTGAAGAGCATTATTCCGTTTATCTAGCTAAATAATTCCATTTGCGAAGTCGCTTTAAGACTTAACATTGACAAATCCATGATGGTTTTAAAACACAAAGATACGCCCCCACACACTCACGTGTAGACGTTATTCCTGAAAGGTCTGTAAATCCATTGGATTAACCAGCTTACTGGAGAATTAACTTGTATGACAGCCCAACATTAAAATATCAATTATCTGGGTTACTAGAGAGTACCTCTTCTCTCTTACAAAATATGGTTTAAACCAAGGCTAGAGCAAACTCGGACTTAAACTATGTCCATCCTTTTTCAAATCCGTCTCACAGAAAGAGATTGAATTACGTTTAAAACACGGATTGTCTTAGGCGATGTCTTGTAACAAGAGAGCTTTAGTTTGACGATTGTAATTTGAAGAGTGATGTGGAAATTAGGATATTCTTCTCAGAATGCTAGATGAAAAAAAGGCAATAATGATTATTGACAGATTTACCACTGGTTAGGAGACTTGCCTTCTTAGAGAAACAGGTAAGAAGCTCATTCTAGCTTCTTATACATTTCATCAAAACAAATGAAATAATCAATTACATTTTGACATGTGCCTATCGGTTATATCGAGAAATGTACGCTTATATACATTGATTGCTTAAGGCAATACCTTCTTAAAACAATCTCTTTTCTCAATAGCAATAAATAAAGTAGTCAGCATTCTAAGTTACCTCTTAGACAATAAGTGATAACTTGCATTATATTACGTGTAATTGTTATGACTTGTATTAATATTTGAGATGTAGAACAAATGAAATGCGTATAAACTTAGTGCAAGTTAGGATGATTGATGACCGTTTTCACTTTTACCACGGGCTTCAGAACATGTTTAGTGTTAATCAGACGTGTTGTGTAACGTTGAACACACAATTGGACTAGCATTTTTATATAGGAAGTGTATGTACATACGTATGTGAAAATTATTATGAAATGATATAATGCGGAAAGACCTATCAAAATCTGAAACGCTTTATGAAGATTTAATAAACTCTAATCGAAATAGGCAAACCTAGAAAATAGTACGAGTAAATTTGCGTGAATGTGAGGCTCTGAAATGCAACGAAGTATGTGGAAGCCAACTTGCTTTTCTAAGGTATTTGGATAACCATAATATTAAGCCGAAATAACTTACTAGATTACCTAAATCTGCATAAGTATAATATGGTCGCGCATCTATACCCTGAGGCGGTAGGCAGAGTTGTACTTATAGTTAACCCATATTTCGCCAATTACGATAATTCCCATGTTATAGAGGGCGAGCCTATTGCCATTAACCGGGCACTAATCCAGACTCCGGGCTGTTACTGGGTAATTACTGATAGCTTAATGTTTGAAATGATAAACCAATTTGTAGTCATATTACATTTCGAGTGTGCACTCATAGATATTACTTGTTCGGTAGCACTAGCGGCATCAAATTAGGTTAATTGGTTCACAGATGCATTGGAGACTGTACGCTGTTACATTTGTCTGCTTTGCTAAATAGTGTATAACCGGGTTTTTAGTTCTGTTAATCACAGCTGAATTCTTCTCTTGATTGTTGTAACTCGACTATCTATCCGTTAGCATAAATGGTTTAAATTGTTATGCGCATTTCTATATTTACTTTTTAGTCCATGTTTTAATGGTAATTCTCAGGAATGTTGTACGTTGTTAGACTATCCTTAAGATATCTTTCTCTTTTGAGGGTTGGTACAGCGGGATACATGAATAAGTAGATTTTTTCCCTAAGCCGATACGACGGTGCTATCTGATGATATTTTCTGCAGTGCCATCTCTTCTTTACACGTTACGATACAGTACATACAGGACGGACATGATTACTCTATTCATTAGTTATTTTTTTTGCAAATCGTCGGGATAATTGGTGAAATTAAAAATAATTTCCGAGACCGCTGCTCACCGTGTGACATTAATCGTCCTAAGTGCGCCTACTTTCACTCACTCTCTCTCAATATCGGCTATGACGTATGTATGGGCTTGTGCACCAATAGGAGTTGGTGCAATGACTCATGACTCATACATTGACACCGATACACGAAGGTTTTCTAAATTGATAAACGTGTCAACGACCTTTATTGATCCTGTCTCTCGGGCTGATCTTTTGCATCATTCATTTTGCTATCCTATTATTAGTTACAGCCATACTCACACCTGTATTCCCCAAAGGGTAGGGGAGTACTCATAGTACAACTGCAATGGCCAGTAATTTTTAAGTCCCTCGTATTTGAGGGCCAGCCTTAACTTACAGATAGAAAAACACTTACGTAGCTTAGTAAATCGAAACTAGGACCTCGTGTTTCGCAATAGCGCTTACGGCCACTTAACCAATGAGGCAGGCTATTATCAGTTCTATTTTAAAATTCTCTTCTAACTCTGTCTGCCCCGTGAGGACGAAATGAAATGCCATAATCATTTTGCCCTTAGCCTTTATTTGTAGTCGGCGCAATATGTTTCTAATATTGCAAAGGTTTTACGACCGTCCGCCTGACGTCAACCCTTTTGGGGAAAAATGTTTGACGGGAATTAGAAAGTACATCCAATCATGTGATTACCTAATATACTCTACTCATTGAAAACTCAACTGTGAAGTTCAAATCTGTGGATTTCAAATCTTGATATTCTATGAACATATTAAGTCACGAGTTTTAAGCGCTCAGTGAATGTCATGGGGAGAAATGCACATGTGTTTGATAAACCCAAAAGATCACTACTGCACATTAGAGGGGCACCGCTCAAAATTCGTGACGTACATATAGCGGTATCAAAATATGTACTTAAATATCTTTGCAACATTTTGATGATCTAATTTTTATTTGTTGTTGAATGAATAAAAGAAACGAAAAAATATTATTCATCAAATGTTAGTCGTTTGGCCCTTCAGTTGATTGCAATTTTACAGCAATATGTTATATTAATAATTTATTTTGTAACGTATTGTTACCTTCAACTAAAATCAATCCGTCCGTTAAATTAATCGTGAATTCTCATTGAAAATAATAAATGTATTTCATGAACTACTCACATCAACTAAAGATTCAATCTAAAAGCTTGATTCAAAGCTTTACTGATTCAAATCGACGTGCTTGTGTGTAGCCACTAATCGATTTGTATCAATCGATTAACTGTTGTGTAATCTTTGTTCGATCGGCCAATGAATTGGGTTAAGGCTATTAAAAGTACTGTTGTGAATTTCAAATGGAAACAAGCAAATTTGAATACTTCAATAATAGCTATTTGAATTATTGCACTTGTATTTACTTTGATCCTGAGGTGCTTCAAGTCACAGTGTAAATATAAGCTGTACATGCAGTAAGGAATCTCAGTCTATTTTTTAATATGTTTTTATACGTTTGCTCCATTGAGTGTGAGGGTTGTGAAACTTAAAGATTTAAAAAATTGCTCTTTTATTTAGTGTAAAAATAATGTAGAATTGTTGTTTTGAGGTTTTGAAAAACACGTGAATGACGTATTCGCTATTGGGCACGACGACGGGACCTCTTTCTTTTATTACGCATATTATCTCGTAGATGCACGCGTCTATGTGAGTGTACCATATTGAAAACTTGTTCCTAGATTTCTTATGCATAAAGCCTATATTCAAACTGTATTTTTAGGTACTGTAGGTTTTGTCATGTTTCAATACTGGCGTAAATCTTGAAGTGTTAATGCGTTGTACACAAGAGGAGCAGTGCCCCCTTGAGAATTGGTGATCTTACTCACCGTAGGAACATTATTCTACTTTAAGGTAGCATTATTTTTCTGATAATCTTATGTAAGGTGGACGTACAGGTCCCAGTCGGGCAGTTCCGATTTCGAACGGGAGCTCGTGTTACGCCCCATCTCTCCTGCCTGGCCTAGACAAAGTAATATTCTCTCGATAGAAACGATTCAGAATGTCATAAACCAGTCACGTGACATAATGTTTTGTATCGTTTCTATTAGCGACGCGTGAGGATAATGTTACTTTGTCTATAGACCCTTTAAGATTATGCTCATAGCTCGTTCAACGAATTCTCGCAAACCTTGGATAGATTGCGAATGGTCTCAGTGTGCATCGACCTTTTGTTCCCAGATTTCCCTCGGGGTACAACGGAACTAGAATTTCCGTAATCCTTTCCTTATTATCTTTACTGCAGTATCGGGAATACACGAATTATTTTCCGCACGCAACGTCGGCCATTCTTCTGCCAATAAATCAAAATTAATATTCACTTTGCATTCGGTTCACGACTTCTGATTTAAATTCACGTGTTACTAAGTGATAGACGGTTTATTGTATCGGTATTGGAAAATTTTAATTCATGTTTAATGATAGAATACGAAAATCTTTAATCATAATACTTAAATTATTATATACTCATATTAATAGTCTGAGCAAGTACAAACTAATTTCAAAATGCACAGTATACATAACAAAACATATAAGCTTACTGCAAACAGTACGGAAGGAATCTAGGAACAAATTGTTCGAAATGACACACTCACACAAACGCGGGCATCTACGTGATCATGAGCCACTCCACCGTAATGTCGACAGATCAACATAACTTGGACTTACTGTCAAGGAGTAATTTTAATAGCTTTCAGTATGACAACCCTAACGCTCTAATCGAGCAAACGGTCTTATTCCATACTGCTTAGTAAGATTATAAAAATATACTGTGGTAATTTTGAGTTTCAAATATAATTGCCTGATTTACATTCTAAAAGGCTAGGTTTTTGCTTGAGACAACAATAAAAAGTGCAGATATACGAAATATAACATCAACCCATCGTGGAAAATACAGATGCCTCTAATTACACATTCCACACTCATATCTTAAATTAAAGCTTGAAATATGAGACTAAGTGAGGTCATACTTAGTGAGTAATGCGACTCATTAGTCAAATGCTTTGTTAACAGAGATAATGGAATGGTATTTATACATTAGAGAAAATGTAAGAAAAATGCGCGAATAAGTTTCAGTTAGTGAGGCCCAGTTTTGACCCCAATGCTTTTGGTCATTATCTAATTTAGCAATACGAGGCGGAGGTAATTACACCAATTGTCCGGTGACTTCATCTAAACATGACCTTTCCGCGGATTACCTACCGAGCTGAGTTCGCGTTATCATTGCTATCACGAAAGAAATGTATACAAACGGACGGTTTCCTAATTCCTATATTGGTTGCTCACACTCGAAACCGTTCGCGTGAGCATTCTGAAAAGTCTGTTGAAGTCTAATAGCACAATGCACGTAATGAAAAACGTAACGATGTCGTAGCGACTTGGTCGTTGACAGTGTTTTTGTATTCATCATATCAAAGAAAATACAGAATAGTCGTCGTCGAGAAAACGTCCAATTGAGTTAAAGTGCTATCGAACTACGATTTCGGATCGCGTCAATAAAACATTGCTAAAGGATTTCGATCTAATGACTTTAAATTATTCAACGATATTTCGTGTTTTACGCGAATTAAGGCATAATACTCAGTGAGAGACTCCTAAAGTCTTTGTGTGCGTACGTACGTCTATTACCGCCAATGGGAGCTAGCCTTGTGTATTTTTTCATTTTCACTATCAAGACGGGTTCCCTCTACTCACCGACTGAGCAGTGCGTGCGTCAGTACACTGTCGGCGCTCGGCGATCAACGTTGCGCATTAACACTATACATTATATTCATACTGATTCATGAACCGTATTTAGTATTGTGATTTATAATAACAATCAACCGGTCCGACCGATTACGTTACGTTTCTACAATCACGTGCGACATTTTAATGTGATCAGCTAGTACAGAGGCACCAGTGTTTAACATAGCGATTCCGCGTACTGTTGTGTTGTCGATAATGGTGTATGTGTGAAGTGCAAGTGCCAGGATTGCAGTGCACCGGATTGACGTGATGGCAGTGCTTTGAGTCGGACAGTGTAGCGCTTCGTTCGGGATGTACGAGGTGTCGTGCGTCGCCGGCAACAAAGTAGACGCTGCATACGCAGTCAAGAGCCTCTCGAACGTGGTACCAACAGGGATGGGGCACGCGGTCTCGGTGCAGAGGCATCATGCCCACTCGCAGTCGTACAAACACAAGCCGGAGCCGCCGCCGCCGGTCAGCAAGCCGGACGCTCTCAAATCTCACGTCATGAGATTACTGAAGCGATCCAAGAGCCACACCCCAGCCACCAGGGCGGTCGAGAACCAACCGGACCCGAGGAGCTTCGACCGTAGAACGGTGTTCACGAGGCCGGTCACTGACGAACAGCGTCGGCGAAGGAACTCTGCGGAGCGTCGTCGCAGCGGGGACAAGCGGGTTATGGTCACCATCGTGGACGGGCTGCCGGTCGTGGTCACCGGACAGAACTCTGGCCCGCCACCCACACATCCCCCGCCGGTCACACATCACAGACACTCGCACAGAGATAAGGTATGACTATTTCGTTAAGACTAAATTAGATGCTATCTTTGTCGGTATCAATCTCACTTTCATAGGTACTGTCAAATGCAACTTGTGTTACTAAAAAGTGATATTGAGATCTTGGTAATGAAAAAACCTTGTGAATTTAGAAGTACTATATTTTGACTGCGATAATGAGGTAGAAGGTATAAAATTATAATATCACAATTAAGTGAACACCATTATACATTTATTATTTTAATGTATTACGTAAGCGTCTATTTATTACGGCAGAAGACAGTTTGAATTTTATGAATGCTAATTATTTCGTATTCAGGATATTATACACAGGTTAATTACTACAATATAAAATTAATTGCTAAGATCCTGTAATTATTTGTGATACAGCAATCGAATTGAAATTAAAATATGAATAAAAATACTTTCGTTAGTCCTAACAATACATTCATAGACAAAAACAAACGGAACATGATAGTTATTTGAACGATAAGTAAATACGCGAGATATGTGTACGTCACAATGCTATCTTAATAGTTTGCTCGCGGTAGACAGGTGTCGTTTGACTGGTGACACGTGAGACAAGCATGCGGCCAAGCATCTTAATTGGTTTTTATTATATTGTCATTAAGATAGGTAGGACATAAACATTATATAAATGAATGCATATTAAGCATTTTTGCATCGTCTTTGTATCATCTTGTATATCATCTTGTCTCGACGCCTCACCGCATATTGTATGAACTAGTTTAGTTATTTAGGTGGCCGCTAGGGGGCGCTGTACACTTCTCATACAAATATTATACGGTGATAAGTAGCGAGTGTTTATAGATTGCGAAAATGGTATGAAACTCTTAATATGGATATTGTTAGTAACCAGAAATTATAAATATGGAATAAAATTAAAAAAATTGTTTGTTCTCGTGGATGCGAATGTGGGTGGTACAAGGGGAAAGTAAGACCCAAGAAACGATGGATGGATTACGTGAGAGATGATATCATCAGGCTAGCCATATGGCTAGAATGGGAGTGAATACACATACATATATGAAGGCTGATATAGAAATATGGAAGAGAAAAACACATTGAACCGACAACAAATAACATGGAATAAAGGGTTTTTAACTTTTTAAATAGTCGAAACTAAACCAGTTTGTGTCGTGAACCTGTATCGATAATATAATGTGCAGGAATATTTCGGCAAACGTATCCAGATACTAAATGTGTTAAACACATTGTCGTCACGATGTTCGTGCGCGTTACGATTCGTTGAAATGGGTTAAGTGCTAAAAGCGAAACTTTAAAAGTTTTATAACCATTCGTAGTAAATGTAAAATGTACATTGAGGCTTGCGCTCAAACTTACGTAAGGTCACACTTTAATAGAACGGTCCCTTAAGGGTAGGCACAGGGGTTATAACACCCTCTTATCACCTAAAATAATCAGATTGAAAACTACTTTGAATTTGTTTTTTGGGACTGACTACTGAGATAGTAGCTTGCGTCGCTTACATGGCGACCGATTCAAGGATCTAGTCTGTATTATAATAAAATTATACACATACCATTCCTCATATTTCTCGTCATGGTCAGTCCCTTGGGGTTTGAGCAGTCGCCTGTTACGCAAGCGACTCAAGTTTCAATACCAGCGGGGCCTGTACCAATGAGTATTCCTAAAAATACTTATGTAGGTACAGTGATTTCACGCCACGTGCTTTACGGTGAAGGAAAACATCGTGAGGAAGCCTGCATATGTCTTAAGAAGTAATTCAAAGACGTATGTATGTATAGTGCCTGTGACGATAGAATCACCATCTGTCGCGTTGGCACTTAATCATCTTCGGTGAAAAGTGGGTGTTGTTATTACAACACCTCTGCCTACCCCTTTGGGGAATACAGGCGTGAGCATATGTATGTATGAAACGTCAAAACCGAATCACACATAAAGTATTGAAATAATTGCACAACGAAACACCTTATATTATTAAATAACTTTATTGTACCAAACAAAGCAATCAGAATACTTCGTGAAAATTTCACATAGTTTCGTCTGCAGTGTTCGAAATAAAAATTCTCCTAGCTGAAAAGCTCATATATTTTTCACGTGCTTTCAGGAAACTAGAGGGAAATTGTATTTTCAGTTTCCGACAATACCTAAGACAACCGATTCATGATTTATAGTGCAGAAAGTAAGTTTATCTGTCTGTTAGATTTGTCTAACAGACAGACTATAAAGGAAACGTTGGAATTGTTTGAACTTATCAGCAAGACTCGAAATTTCGTTTTATTCGCCATCTTTGGAATTCAATGACAACTCGCCTTCGAATTTCGCTAATATGATACGAAATTCGTCAAATATTTATATTTAACTAGCTATGCCTCGCGGTTTCACCCGCGTAGATTTAGTTTCATGCTTCGTGTCGCGGATCCCTAATATTTTTAATAAATAAAAGTAGCCTAAGTTACTCCTTGAAACATCACCTACCATCACAATCCCGTTAAAATCGGTCCAGCCGTTTCGGAGATTACCCGGAACAAACAGACAGACAGACAGACAGAGAAACATTTTAAAACTTGGTTTTTTAGTGTCAGTATCGTGTATACTTTCATATGCATTTAGTGAAAAGCTGTTCATTTGGAATTACAAACAAACACTTTAATTTTATTTATCTGTATAGATTAATGTTCTTCGTTTCTTTGAAAAGGCAATTCAATTTCTTTAATATTTCGATAATTATCATAAGCTGCTTTTGAAATGCCATTTTTCTCAATAACTGACTGTATTCATATTTAGATACTAATTGTATTTATATTTTGTATCTGAAGCGATGTTAAAATACAGATTATAACGTTGAAGTTTGATAAATGATTCATGAGTTATATTTGAATATCACAGAAAATAGACGGTTTATCTTTAGCGAGTTTTGATTGCTTTAAGGTTTCAGGAATAAGATGAAAGGAACAATTTTATTCAACATTATTATAATGTTCGTTATGTGTTTATTTAGGATTTAATTTGTTTATTTCAGAAATCGCAAAATTATTAGTAAGAGATTGGATTCAGTTGGATAAAAATAAAAGACTGAAGACATCTCATATGCATGCTCTTAGAGGCATTAAATTCTGATGCACTATAAAATTAAGGAAAAATATTTATTCAGTTTGGGCCTTGGTAAGGCATGAATGTCGAAAATTTACCTCGGGTTCGGAAACTAGCCTTCTGATAAGAACCGGCAAGAAACTCGGCCAGGCATCATGTACATTTCATCAATACAATATATTTATTCAGTAAAAACGGATTTTCCAAATTTCAACCCCTAAGAGGGAGGAAATGGGGGTTGAAAGTATACATATGAAATCTTACTTGCACATACATACGCTCACGCCTGTATCCCATGGCGGTAGGCAGAGACCACCGTTTGCCACATGCTACGATCCTTACATACTTCTTTCGCTTCTAAATATGTCGAATAGTAACCGCGTGTGTTATCTCATTCAGCGATTGCGTATAGTGTGAACGCTACCTTTACTGTTTAGTATCGTTAACTTTTACGGCGGAGTTACACAATCGGCCAGCGATTTGTAAACAAAATGTACAGGTTCTTTGAACGCGCCCGTTGTTGGTAAATCCGCGTGTCTGTTCCGGTCTTTATTTATAGCACTTGGGTTTGCGTGCTACAGTTTTAATAAGGGCTTTGCAAATTTCGTTTTGGTGTGGATTTCGATAACTAATTGTATCTAAGTTATTAGTACGAAGGCACACAGTTTTTCCGTGTTCACAAGTGCCGTCACGAGCTATGAGCGCTGAGCTAATATATTGAGGATACGCGCATGTTTTTATTGACATACATATGGTAAGGTACGCGCCCATAACTGGTGACGGGACCGGTACCAGGGCCCTAGACGAAATCGATAATTTTAATATTTATGGTTTTTTGAAAAGTTATAGCGTTCAATACCTAGCGCTAATATAACGATTTTACTCAAGGCAAGGGTTATTCGTGATCATGAAAAATGTTGAAAAATTATTTTTACCTCAAAAATGTTTTTTAGAATAAATGTATTATTTACTTAAGTTCAACGTGTTTAATAACCGTGGCATTGGAAGGGTAAGTCCAATTTTTGTTTACGTCCGAATGACCTACCAACCGTTTCAATTGGTCATTCAGACGTAATATCCATAATTGCGCTGAATTCTACGGTTAATTTGCCTAACGTTTATAGTTCATTTAACAATTACGTGGGCAATGTTCTAAATTAATCCAAGTCTCTATCTAGATATAAAACCATATTTAAATGTTTCTATAGATTCAGACATTAGCGCCACCTAGTGTTGGAAAGCGGAACGTAACCACTATTTATTCTGTAACTAGCTGTACCCCGCAGTTTCGCCCGCGTATATTTGGCGCCCTATATTTTTAAACAAGTTACTCCCTGTAATATAAGCAGTCTGCCAGTGAAAGTCCCATAAAAACGGTCCGTCCGTTTCGGAGATTAGCCGGATCGTACAGGCTGAGATTTTTTTTTAAATTGTTCTTTTCATGTCTGAGTACCGTTATATAATAGCATATGCATTTAATTGCAATTACATTTATATTTGTCTGTATAGCTTCTTTATTATTCTGTGCTATTCTGTCTAATACAATTGTAAAAATATTGAATTCTAATGAAATTGTGTTCAAACATACGTCATAATACTTTATTTACCTTAAGTTAAAAATCGAGATAAAATGGTAATAAAAATAGACAGAGATTATACTCAAATATTAGCAATGCTGTATTTAAACGTAAAAATTCAAGTTTATCGCTACCTCGTGATAAGAGATTTTATCTCTCGTCTGATAACACTAGTCTGACTCCTTGAAAAGAACATGTGAGGAAAATAACTCGTGAATATGTATTATATACGAATATTAAACACATGTATATATTATGGTATTGGGGCAGTTTGTTGAAACATGCGGTGAAAGGAATCACTGTGTAAGCAGTATATTAAGTTCTCACTGCTTATAGCACAGCGCATCCAGTCGTATGTTTTAATATTTATCCTCGCTTTTTTTTATTAGTATCGATTTCTACTAACCATGAACAATAACATTGGTATTGCTTTTATGCAATCATAGAGGTATAAAAAATACTTCTTTCTTGGGGTAAAATTAAGACAGACACCAAGGACAGAAGACCACAAAACAATAATTAAACAAAGCGGAAAATTGTGCAAAACAGGAACTTGTGCAAAATAGGCCCAAGAAGCGCTGGCTTGATGTCATTAAAGCCGACATGAGAGATAACGACGTGACAGAGAAGGATGCCAAAGAACGAGCAAAGTGAAGGAGAGAGAGCAGGAAAGCGGACCCCAGCACCATGCCGGGAAAACGCTAAGACGAAGAAGAAGAAGGAACATTCTTATAGGCTAACATTTTTTTTGACGGGGCAGTTATTCCGTTAAAAGTATGTTATCATCGTCCTGCTATTACCCCATGTTATTAGTGGTCGGCGCAATGTGTTGTTCTCTTCCGTTTCTCTCTATTAGCCGTCATATCTGTATTCAGTCTCTTACCATATCATCTTTCACGCAATGCATCCATCGTTTCTTAGGTCTTCCTCTCCCCTTGTCAATCGCAAAAAGTGTGTGCCAGTACAAATTTCTCCCTAATGAGGTCCAGTTGAGCATGACAATTTCTCTCAGAGCGAAGAGTGATTGTGTAAAAAATTATAGTGACCAATTTCAGAATTGATTGCAGCAACGGGTCTAGAATGGATCTTGTTTGTTTTATTATCTGTTAGTCAACAATAGCTTTGAAAGTTGACGTTGGCATTTTATATTATTTTAAAAATATAATCTACCAGATTTGACCGCATCGCTTTGAAAAATTTTTTTTTCTAAAAATTATCGTTACTCCTAGACTATGTGTACACAGTTTCATGATATGAGTTAAGTAGTCTTCAACAAGCGTAACAATCAAAATTACATTCTCATTTATATTATAATATTGGTGGGAGCTATACATAATCTGTCAAATTAATTTGAAAATGATGTAGGTTATGAACAAAGGAATTTGTCATTTCGTAATTGCAGAGAATTTGTAAACTCTTTAAATGTATACTTTTCAATAATTACTTTCTATATGTCTAGGTATATAATATAATAATTTTGCTCTAATGTCCAGGTCCACCCCAGTCCATTATGAATATAAGTGAAACAATTATTGTAATGTGAATACACATTGCGCCATCTGTCGTCGAATAATCGTACTAATGTTTTTACTTTGCCTATATATTCCCTTACAAACAATATGTTCTGATAACATTATTTTACGTTAATTAAGACACAAAATAATAATTAACTTTATAAAGTTATTTAATTTTGTATTTCAAAACTACGGCAAGTAGTTCTGCTATCTGACACTAGGTGGCGCTAGACGTTTTGAAACTCGCTTCGTATTTGACTGTGGGTACAATTTTGCTCTTTGAATTATTATACTCATTACAATAATAATTTCTGAATTCTGTTTATCATTAACAGATTTCTGAAGATGCCACTGATATTTTTTTCAGTGTGTAAGTGATTTTCAAATGTTAAAACCTGGTGCGTTATTCTGTAAGGTTTCTCAGCTTCGAACTCGACGACGTGCGTTGGTTTCAATTATAGAAAATTGATTCGTAACACATAGAGGATAAGGAGGATTAACTTCGTATCTTTAAAACCGACACTCGACGACGAGTGTGATGCTGAGAAACCAGGAACACCGTAGAGTTTAGTTAATGCCACTACATAAACCTTACGCTTACGCGTGCCTATAACGGATCCTCCACGTATTAAATTGTATTACCTGATAGTTAGTGTCCTTCGTGGCTTATCCCAAATTTTAAACCTAAAGTTTAATCACCATAATATAATTTTATCATGCCTGGCTGAGTTTCTTGCCGGTTCTTCTCAGAAGCCTAGTTTCCGAACCGGTGGTAAATTCTTGACTTTCATAAGTGCGTTACCAGGGCCTAAACTGAATAAATACTTTTCATTTTCATTTTCATACGTCATAAAATTCGACGCAAATCAATTATTAGCATAATAACCTATTGTTATACACGCTACTATGGAATAGTTATATAGAACTAGATACTTGGTGTTACACAGCAAGTAATTTGATTGGCTACCCACTCAGGTCGATGAACTATCAATGTGGTCTATTATATTACCTGCTTAATGATAAGCTGTGCAAAATATTCAAGTATAAGCTATCATTTTAGTTCAAAAACAACAAAGTATGGCGAGATTCACCTCAATCGGATGAATATAAAAACTAAAATTGTAAACATCAAAAATATTCACGTGAGATCTTTACATCTATACAGATAAATGAATTTGAAGTGACTTATATTTGTGATTTCAAATATGCAACTTTTTACTAAATTCATATGAGAGTGCTGGCTTAAAAAATAATTAAAAAACAATCTCTGTCTATTTGTTCCAGCTAATTATTGAAACTTTGGAACTGATTTTATAGGAGCTTTCATTAGAAATAGCTGATGGTACAAGTAGTCATTAGGCCACTAATTGTATTTAATAATAATAGGGTTACAATAAATCCACACTAAGTAGACCTACTAAAGAGCATATGCGATAGGTAATAGGCATCTGTTCACAAATACAATTAGTTGGAAGGAAAAAAATGCTTTGATTATGATGTTAAATGTCCAAGCTTTATTAATGACATGTCGACTTACCATATTGGGTTAACATGATACAATTTTCGTATCATTTACATACCTACGCATCTTGGAGCCAGTTGTGTAATATTATAATTTATACTTACAGAGTTACTATATCATTCGATTACCAAATTTGTCGATGATAACTGGGGATCGAACCTATTATATGATACCTTTTTCGTCCGCGTGGAATGCTTTACAAAGCCTACCTTTATCCATTGATATTAAAAGTATGCATACCTACGTTATAATTTCACAAAACGAATGAATAAAATATTGGCACGCAGAGTCTGTCTGTCACTTGTCAAATACTTCGGTAATTTTATGAGTCTTTTCTCTGCCTGGCGCCTTACAGACACACCGCGACAGACTCATAAGATTCAAGGTACGCGTGCTCAACTCGCCACGGGACCTACTCAGTGATAATGTAACATTAGTGAGATAATTTTTGAAATCAATCCAATATATTTTGAGTCATTTTCATTGCTAACTATATAAAAAATACTCATGTTATAACACAAAGAGAATCTAAAATCATTATGATTATGATAATATGATTGAGATTATAAGGATTATAAATAAGATTATGCACATTGTGAATGCACATGGATTGCATTCATAGATGCACGCGCATGCACGAACCGCGAATGAGTCACACGTCACCCACTACGTAAGCGTGTGCGCTTGTTTATATATTACATCACTGTCTGGTTGATGAACATATTGATGGGTATGTACCCCTAATCTCTAAATTATTACTGGTACGATTGGAAGGAAGAAAGAATTATGTATATTTTTTGCTATTTAGGTGGCAAAGAATCGTGCAGTGCGTTTTCTATACTAATATTATAAAGGGGAAAGATTTTTATGTATGTTTGTAACGAATTGGCTCAAAAAGTACTGGACCGATTTTAAAAATTCTTTCACCTTCTGAATGCTACATTATCACGGATTAATATAGGCTATATTTTATCTCCGTACTCCCACGGAAACGGGAAATACGCTCAGCTGAGCGAACTGAGCTTTGATTGGAAGAATAAATTGTATTTCAGGTACCGTCACGAGCTATGAGTGATGACTTAGAATGCGCACTAGTAATTTTATAAGTCTGTCTATGTCTATATGTATGGCGCGAAGTGAATAAAAGCATGCATAGTATTCCCCTGCAAAACATGCGTAGTGACGGCTTCTGTACACCAGTTCAATTAAATTTTTCATTCAGTTTTGCTGTTTTAGGAAATTACGCGTATGTTGTCAAACAACTAAGTATAGGTACTTCTTCTGTATAGAATATGACTGAAATCAAAGCGTTAGCATTGTATAGTGTGATGTAAGTAGCAAAAAGGGAAGCAATGGTGCGGTTTCTTGCCAACCGGTTTCCCGTCAGGTGCTCCACGGGCGCATCATGTTACGATAAAAAGTAACAAAAGAGTTGATTTCACCAAATTGCACAAGCAGAAATCAAGAATCGAAATTTTGCAGCTTCAAATGTTTCCTCTTTATTTTCTACTAGACTATTGGACTAACATTAAAACGTCACTCTAAACTCAGCTCATCACAAAAAGCCACCTTCCATTTTCTATACGAATCTGTTCTCTTTTTAGTCTGAAATAGTTAAAAACATTATTTGATGGTTTAGCTCGTAAATATTTCAAAATTGTATCCTAATGTGTGAAGGCAAGTAATATCTTGTACGATTTTCATCGGCTTATCTTACCGTCACGTGCGCACTTTTCTTTCTTTCACTCCTCGTCCCCCCAAAGGCTGATAACCGGCGAGCAGCGCGCGCGCACCTCACCGCGCCAGTCTCCTCTCACGCGTTGCGCGGACCTCACGTCTCGCGCCCGACTCTTACTGTCCAAAAAACAATAATCTCAATTATGTGACAACGACCTAGTGTGAACCAGTGTTTGTGACAACATAACACACGTGAAACTAAGGATTTCAGTTCCCAGGGAATGATCAAAGGTGTCTTTTTATCTGTGACCGGATCGGACCGATACCGTTGCGACGCGCTCCGGTGGTTCGGTTAATAACTCGTGGATCTACAGTGACTGTGTAATAGTGGCTTTGCTAAGAATTTATGTCCAAAACTTCAAAGGTCACTTACCCCGCTCGGGTAAACCACGACGGTTCGGTTATGGGCATGGATGGTGCAATTTCATCAGTAATGATTCGAACAATGGAATTTCTAGTAATTGGCCCTCGGATCGATTTGCTTTCAATTTCGCTGCCAAACAGGCTGTCATCTACTTCCTTTTTGTGTCTCTTATTTCGTGACTTATTTGTGAACAAGTCTCAGTCGATATAGTTTTGTTGTCTCATTCTATTAGATAGCAGCTATTCAGATTTGGACTTTCTATCTAGCTGTATTCGTTTCGAGTATCTATTTCAGTGTCAGATGATTGTAAAGTATTTAATTATGGCGCTCTCTCGTCGCATATGGTGTTGTATCGATATGGGGTACGGTACGAGATACAACCATGTCGAACTCCAACAGATGTTCCTTAAATGGTAATCTATAATAGTCGTCATTTACTTGTCTTGGGTGTGTTAATACATTTATCCGTTTAACGGTTAAATGATAGATTGTAGCCAAACTGCCGGTGTTTTGTTGTGAAATGGTGGCAAGTGGACCTTGATATCCGGAGTTGCAACAGACTACAATTGAGCTGGTTCAGCTTTGTGACCACCGTTTCAGTTCAAGTCAACGTAACTATATAAACCAACTGTGTTGCTACTAAGATCTTTAGGGAACTCTGAAGTAACTTGTACCTTTATCATGCATTTGCTTGATTAGGGATAATCTAAAATCATGCATTTGTGCCCGAAATACAAATGTTTGAATCCTCAATGTGAAAATGTCAATGACTAGCGGACGTAACGCAGTTTCACCCGCGTAGTTCCCGTTTCCGTGGGAGTACGGGAATAAAATATAGTCTATATTAATCAGTAATAATGTAGCATTCAAATGGTGAAAGAATTCTTAAAATCGGTCCAGTACTTATTGAGCAAATTGGTTACAAACATACTTACATACAAATCTTACGTCTTTAATATTAGTATAGAAATTTTAATGGATTTTGGGACTGATAACTTGGTTAGGATGACCGAAACACTCATAATTATGGAAAATAAAGACCAAGAAAAGAGTCTTAAGATATTTAAAGTCTCATCTATCCTCATATTTCATAATTCGCGAGACGCACTCAGTATAGTAACAGCTGAAACGTTCCGAACGAATTGTAAATCAAGTGCAGTTTCAAACGGTCGCAACTACTTTCTCCGAGCGTCTGTGTCAGATTCTTACGATTCTTAACGCTTTCAAAAAGAATTATGTTGAACTTCACTAATGACAGTGTGTCAGTTTGTTAGAGAATTTTGTACCGCAGTCTCACGGTGTTAAAACAGATACTTTTTTCAAGTATTATGTCTGGAGTCAATACCATTAGTAGATAGATTTTTAATATGAACAATAACTATAGAGTTTCAGAAGCAATAAATAGTAAGTGAAGATAAACAAAAGACGATCTACAATATTTTATTGTAGAAGGCTGGCAGCAAATAAGTCCAGGCCTTCTTGCATGTTACAATATAACGCCTCTGTATGTGAGACAATCGCCGTGAATTTCTTCTCAGACATGCAGGTTTCCTCGCTATGTTCCTTCACCATATTAACTCGTGAGCAAAAGCACGGTTTATATAATTATTAGCTGGTGCCCGCGTCTCCTTCTGCGCAAGATTTGACTTATCTTTTATATTAAGGAGAATTCACACAATATCTTTGTGTTATTCTGTCTGATGTGTAAACTACATAATAACAAACATACATCCATACATACTTTTGCGTTTTTAATATTAATACGATTATTTTTACCATTACTTATCTCAATTAGAGACAGACATTGGGAAAGGTAGTTCGGACGCGCTGTTCTTGTACTATGTCTTACTTGTGGATATGTCTTTATATTGTGGTCGAGGTACGATTCTTCTGACCTAGCAAGTAGGGTAACAACCCAGTTGTTAATGGTAATCGCCCGGTCCCCTGTCGCAACGGTATAAATGATTGCATGATCATTTGCTAGGCTTACTTTCCGCTCGCTACTTTAACTTGTATTACTGTGATTTCAAGGTCTAAAACCGGCTTTGGATATCGCTTCTGTGTGCAACTTGCAATTGGATTAATATAGCTTTTCTATTCTTATTGTTTACTAGCGGACGTCACGCGGTTTCACCCGCCTAGACATTATATCGCGAAGTCCGCTTAAAAAAAGTAGTCTTAGTAACTCCTTGTAAAATTTGCTATTTGCCACTGAAATGCCCGTTAAAATCGGTCCAGCCGTTTCGGAGATTAGCCGGAAAAAACAGACAGACAGAGAAAAAAAATAGTAATTGGTTGTTTTAATGTCAGTAACGAATGGGTAAATTTCTTCACTTCTCTTTCATTAAGATCTAATGAACAGTATTTCGCAGTATGTATTACTACTTAGCTCTGCGCAGTGTTTGACATATTTTTATATTTTAGACAATTCACACAATATCTTTTATAAATTATAGCCTATGGGTTATTCTTATGTATAAGCTTAGTTTCATTAAAATCCATGGAGTAGTTTTTGCGTGAAAGAGTAACATACATATTCACAACCATAAGTAGGATGTCTATGTTCTTAAGTTGGTTTAGAAATTCGCTCACGTCTATGTCACGTTCTTAGATAACTTATATTGCTTAAATTACCTTCCGTATAAGATATACCGCTTCAATGCAACTAAATAACTGACTAATTGACATCACAAGGTTATTATTTTTAATGACTGACGACACGTATGCTTATTACAAAGCTGTAACCATTGTTTTAATTATGGATTTGGTAATCAGTTGCGGTTCAAATTGACTAGTGAAGATATTGAAGCAATTTCATTCAATTAAAGTTCTGACGTTGTGTGGTATATCGTATCATCTTGATGGTTATAAATCAAGGAAGCAATGTTTATCTTAATGTAATAAGTATATGTTAAATTCAAAATATCTTTATCAGATTACCCAAACAGTTACGCTAGTATTCCCCGAAGAGGTAGGCAAAGGTATACTTATAGTACGCCCACATTTCACCAGTTATGTTAAAGTCTCATGCAATAGGGATTGCCTTTTTAATGGCCTATTGCCATTAGCAGGGTACATATCGAGACTCCGGGCTGCTACTGAGATTACTAATTACAGATTGAAAAACCCAATAACATAAGGTAGACGTGTCGGTGCGAGTCCGACATAACCCTTCCGCTGGCCCGGCGGTGGTTGGTGTATGCATAACGGATGCTCCACGTAAAAAAAAATACGATAATTTTGGGTCGAAATTTTAAACAATTCGCACAGATGATAGCGGGTATTGTTTAAATCTGATCTCTTACTTGAAATCCTTTGTTAAAAGATCTTGCACACATTCTGATATGTAAATACGAAACAGTCAAACTATTTTGTATTTGGTCGCGTATTAATAATTATCAGCTGTGACCGAGACGTGTCTATGTGCCTGCCTACCGGCCAGTGAGCATCGACCTATAATCCGTCAAATGTACAATTACACACAAGTTATTTACCGGTTAATGGAGCAAATGTTATGCCCTCGTTATCGGTGCTAAGGTTGGCGCGACCTCGGCCCGAGGTTGATCTGCACTTGTCAATCCGCTACTGACGTTGATTGTACACCAATTTGTAATTACTTACTATTTATAGGAAGCCTATGTAGCCCAGTTTTAATACAAGGACTACTACTAAGACTCCTCTGTCTGCTACCAGACTGTATCTCATGAACCGCGACAGTTAGTAAGACAATCGACATTTTCACAGGTGGTTTATTTCTGTTACCACTATAGCAAATTATTATGCACGGAATAAAATAAATATTAAAGAGGGTTCTGATTGTTGCAAGAGTGATTTTTTACCGTTAGATTAATAATAGTACGTA
The DNA here is from genome assembly GCA_964035505.1 of Watsonalla cultraria. Lineage (NCBI taxonomy): Eukaryota > Metazoa > Arthropoda > Insecta > Lepidoptera > Drepanidae > Watsonalla > Watsonalla cultraria. The sequence goes on from OZ037737.1 coordinate 4,895,496, forward strand.
GCCCTTCGTGCACGACTCCGACTCGCACTTCGCTATGATGGAAAAACGCGTATAGTCAATCTGTACCGCCACGAGTTATGAGCATGTAGATATGTTCATGACGATGCAAGCTAAAGCAAATTTATTCTTTGGTCCGTTTTTAAAATACAGCTACAATATTTTTCTACAATGCTCAGTTTAAGATCGTAAAATCACAGTAATTTGATAACGTTACCTGTGTGGTCTTGAAATTCGTAAAGAAACCGGTTTCACTTGAGATACAGGCTTGTAACGAAACTTGAAGTGATTCGATGTGCTTTGGCGCAATTGCTTTCATATTTTGGTTTCTACATAAGATTGTGTTACGTCACTAAACACATTTGATTAATCTTAATTTACATACGAAATGTTTAATGAAATGCATAATAATTTATTAGTACACACACACATGCTCGCGCCTGTTCTCCTCGTAGGGGTAGGCAGAGGTGTAATAACTATACCCACTTTTCTCAGAAGATGATTAAGTGCCAACGTGACAGACATACGTCTTTGAATGACTTCTCACACATATGCAGGTTTCCTCTTGAAAAACTTATTGCAGTAGGTATTTTTTTTGGTGAAGTAGTTACATTTCACAATCAGAGCGTTTGAAGACAGCTCTTCTCAAGCATTTAACAACGCTCATAACACGGTGTTAGGAAACGAATTAAACATAATTATTATGTTAATTACTACTGTTTTAAAATGTCACGCTGTTTAGAAGAGTTACATAAGTAAGAAAATCCTACTAAAATTCTAAATGCGAATTTTATGTATGGATGTTTGTTACGCTTTCATACAAAAACTACTGAATGTATTTTAATGAAACTTAAATATGATATAGTTTATACATCAGAATAACACATAGACTATTATTTATAAAGATATTGTGTAAATTGTCCGAAATATAAAGATAAGTCGAGTCCTGCGCAGACGCAGTCGACAACTAGTGATTAATAAACATTCAGAACATGTGTTTTGTAAAAGCAACAACAGCCAAACTTAAATGACATCATCGCCGGGACGTGTTTCTACTGTGTTATCTCTTATCACACCTTAGATAGTGATAACGGCACTTTAACTGGCCGATAACGAGCCACCGAGTGTCTCTAATACAACGCTTTTGGTATTTTGTGTGAAGGAACAATTTCTATTTGTGTTAAATGTTTCAGTGGGAACAACAGCTTTTTGAGTGAGACTGGATTTTTTACTTACTTCAGTTCGTGTCTCTAGCACACTATGTGCCTAGTGCGAGTTTTTCACTGCCGCCGTCACAAGTCACCGCGTCAAAGTTAACGCAGATTTGTATGGGATCGGAACGGCGCCTCTGTCGGCCTAAACATGACACTATTGTGAGCCCATACAAATCTGCGTTTACGTCGACGCGGTGACTTGTGACGGCGATTTTAAGAAAACTCGCACTAGGCCCTCTGAGTGCCAGATTTGTATGGACTCACAATAGTGTCATCTTTAGGACGACAGAGGCACTGCTCCGATCCCATATAAATCTGCGTTAACTATGGCGCGGTGACTTGTGACGGCGGCAGTGAAAAACTCGCACTAGGCACTCTGATGTGGATAGAAACGAGTGATTTTCATGACGTATTGTAGACATTTAAGGGCGGCCAATTTATACGATTGGTTCTAGATTAAGCAATGATTCATAGGTTCTCACAAGTTATGGACACATGAGTTATCGTGTGCCTTCGCTATCGAGTCACAGGAGTGTTTGTTTGTGGACCAAGTGGGACAAGTACGACTGGTTGGAGACGCCTTTGTTTGATCTATGCTGTGTGTGCCTTACGTGGAACGCATTATAATATTGTATGTACGTTTAACTTAAACACACTGTATGATGTGGCTTCTCTTTAGCTAATATAGCTTACATATGCACACGCTTGTAGGCAGAGGTGTTGCAATAACATCAACCACATTTTACCGAATATGATTTAGTGCCAACGTGACAGGCGGTCTATCGCCGTTCCAGACACTATACATACGTCTTTGAATTACTTCTCAGACATATGCAGGGTCCTCATGATGTTTTCCTTCACAGTAAAGTACGTGGGATGAAATTACTGCACTTGGAAAAAATCATTGGTGCAGGTCGTTTGAACTTTCGTCGCTTGTGTAGCAGACTGTTCAAACGCAACGGCTACCACGGCTCTATTATAAACTGTTTAAGTACTTTTTAGACAGAAAATATCTCTTAAGTTGTCAGATGACGACTTGCTTCGACAGTAAGCATTAACCGTAAATGTTTCGCTGGTTAAAGCTGACACTGACAGCAAAATCTGTTAATTGACAGCTTAATTTGGAGCAACGCAATTTTGGTCAATTTACCAGGCATTAGATGTTAGAAACAAATGGTTATTGTATGCTTTCGAAATCAATATACCTTTTGGTTAATGTCTCCAAAGAGTAGTATTTATAAAATTGTATATAGTTAGATGATAACATGAAAAATGGTGAATCTTTCAACTCCTTGCAATGTCTTGGTTGGCTCAAATCTGTATGAGTTTAGTAGTTCAAATACGTTTTACATCTTTCTTAGGTCAGACATACATTTTGATCCGTATCTGGTTATAGCATGTGATACAATCTACACATTGTCTTCACCGATATTGTAATTTATTGTGTACAATAATAACCTTGGTACATACACCCTATTGTGTTATGTGCACACTTTTACTGTTGCATTGCATGTGTATTCAAAGCAAATAATGCAATTGTAGACTGAATTTAAAATACATAAGTCATATAAATACGAGTATATTAAGCTGTTTTCTCCAAGGCGACGATTTCTATCTTGGTAATGAGAATTATTTGTTCAGTTTAGTCCATGGTAAGGCGCTTATGAACGTTAAAGAATTGAACACGGGTTAGGAAACTCCCATAAATAAATGTTAAAAAACGAGAATTTAATTTAAATCTATACATACTAATATTATAAAGCTGAAGAGTTTCTTTGGTTGAACGCTCATCTCACGAACTAATCCCTACTAATATTATAAATGCGAAAGTAACTGTCTGTCTGTTACGCTTTCCCGCTTAAACCTCTCAACCGATTTTGATGAAATTTGGCACAGGTAATCTTTAGATCCTGAGAAAGGACAGAGGCTACCTTTTATTTATTAAAAATATAAGGTTTCCGCGACTATAAGGATGAAACTCAATCTGCGCGGGTGAAACCGCGGGGCACAGCTAGTGGTTTATATTTAAAAAAAAATATTGTGTGGTATATTTTTATTAATCGAGCGAGGCTTAAGGCTTTATAACAACATTAATAGGAGCGAAGCATCGATTTAAAATGTTAGAAAAAGGAATAATAATATCACTAAGTAACATAGTTTTCATTGTCTTAAATAATAGTCAATACGGGTCAAATGCACACCCAACATGTACAAAACATAATGTAAATGTGTTTCTTGCATATTGATAAATTGCTTTAATACTCCACCTGAATAGTGTTTATAACAATACGTGTGTTATAATGAGTGTATGTAGCACACTGCCAGTGTTCCGGTTCGGTGAACACGTCTACCGGAGTGTACTGACACCGCGCTGCGCTGTCTGTCTGTCTGTCGGCCGCATCATGAATCATATTCATACGTGTTATTTACGACTAACCGCGTACAGGGGTCTTACGATGAACTCTTATTTGACGAGTATGTAGATTCCGACCGCAATTTATCTTCTTGTATACTTTTATATTGGTATCCTGAAAGTTCATCTATGCAGATAAATGAAATGAAGTGTCAAGATTGCTGATGCTTCAAGGAGTAACTTAGGCTAAGAAGTTAATAAGACATGACGGTTCCACGTAATAAAGGTGAGGCCACTTCAGTTTGAGCATGCTTGAGAACGCAACAGATAAAGATTCAGTAGGTTACTGAGAAGGACCCGGCAAGAAACTGGGTAATTACACTTTTCAAAAAAATATTTTTAGTTTTGGCTAATACAAATGAATCACAACTCAGTTCACATTCACAAATCACAGTTCCGATGAACAACGTCTATAAAAAACATATCAAAACTAAATGTACGTATAATTGTGTAGCTTGAGATGACCAGCCCCCGCAAGCAGCACATGTACCCCTATTACGAGTTTGCCACCGTTTTTCTAATCTACACTCGCTATCGTCTCCGACAATATTTGTATGTCATATTTTAGTTCTTCACGTCACCGCTTGGAGGCGCTGTACAATTTCTCATACAAATATTTGGCGGAGACGCTAGCGAGTGTAGATTAGGAAAACGGTTGCAAACTCGTAACAGTTACTACTCGTAAATGTTATTTTTGTGCCTCTTTTCACATTAATGAGTTTATAAATTAACGCTCGCACGCGGGAACCGCGTAGATTAGATTCGAGTTGTTATTATTTTCTTACTTTCCAATCTCATATCAATCTTCACTAATATTATAATAATGGCCTCTTCTGTTTATTACTGTATATGTATAGCTTTCGGTTATTGTTTGGAATTTTATAGTCAGCTGTGCCCGGCGGTTTCAGCCGCGTAAATTTAGTTTCATCCAATCTTTCATCCCCTATTTTGTTCCCTTGGGGGTAGAATAAACCAAAATTTTTTTTTTAGCGGATGCCTACGTCATAACTTCTAGCTGCTTCTAGAGTTATATATGTTTTATAGTCGGATATAAGAGTTAAGATTTTCTTGTATTTCGAGGAAGTAGAGGACCAGAAGGGCCTATAAGATCAGTTAAATAGATACACTCCAGGTAGTAATGAATAAAAACATCACACGGAATAAAACAGGTATTTGTCGTATCGTAAACCATCACCTGGCTATATAATTTAGTCTAGTATTAATTTAAACTATATTTTGTTATAAGGATTGAATTTATCTTTGGTGGATAAACAGAAGCATGGCAATTAATAATCTCCGTATATCTTTTCATGAATTTAATGTGACTTTAAAACAATGAAAACGCCATTTATAAAATCCGTAAACCCTATATTTAGGTGCGCAAGTAAAGAATAAATAACCCATATTTGGTATTAACGATCTCTTAAGCACACTTCTTCAAACCAAATATGGCTGTATTTAACGTGAGTATACTTTTTGTATATTTACCTTTATAATGGAATCAAAGTAATCCCCATTAATTATTCCATGAGATTTCCATGTGTTATACTATACTTGCATTAATTGTAGCTTCAAAGGCCGCAGTTATCACTATGTATATTATAAATGTATGTTGAAGATTTCTCAGGAACTACTTGTTTGATTGAAAATATATATTTTTTGTTAGATAGTTCGTTAATCGAGGAGAGCTTAAGTCTTCATAACATCACGCTACGACCAGTAGGAGCGAAGCATCAATGGAAAATGTTACCAAAACCATAAAAAATATATCTAAGTAACATAATTTTTATTGTTAATACGGGTAAAACCGCGAGGCACAGCTAGTATCCTAATATTGTGATGAAGGATCTCTTTGACGCTACGTTGGATGGAATATGATCAAATATTTAGATCAGAATTATTCAGGGTTAGTAATATCCAAAATGTATATTTAACGTAACTAATGTGGTACAAATATGGTAATATCTCAGCTTATTCTCAACAGTTTCTATTAAAACGTCGATACACAGGTTTCTAAATCCAATCTATCTGAATCTGCAGCCTACTCTCTTTGAAAATGAAACGATTTTTCAATATGGTTTTGGTTTGTCAAACTCAATTTTTCGTTCGTTTAATACTTTAGTTAAAATAGCCTATAACATACGGAGAAATAACTATAAGTCAAACAAACTTCTGCCAATCCTTTCGCGACCGCTTAGTTATCGAGTATAATTGAAGAATAAGCAAACTCAATTACTTAATTGAATATATCATCAGCTTAGCTTTATAAACATCTTGACAGATTTGGTATAATCTAATCAAGTCCAAAACGGGCGTCATCCGACCAGCCGGTAGAAAGCGACGCTTTCTCGTAAGAGACCGGTCTCTTATCCACTAATGGCTGTAACGTCCATCATTATTCATGGCATTAACTCCTTCACTCCTTCATTATAATTGGTGACATTCACGTTTTTCTTAATCACTATGTATTACCAAGTTTTTGTAATCTTTGAACCTCGTTCAAATCTCAAATCCATTGGAACGTAAGGTCTAAGAAATGGAGCACCTTACACTTGCGCTTGAGTTGAGACATGAGGTCGGTCCAATCTGATGGGTTAAATATATAGTGCACCAACTATCTACTTGTGGTATCGTATCATCTTAATAATGTTAAAAAACTTTTCCAGCCCTTTTGGGTTGCAATTTGGGAAACCTTCCATTCACCTATAAGCACGTCTTACACAATCTTAATTAGTATCGTGTACCCCATCGGAAACCTAAGGGCTTTTTCGGGAAGCCATTAAGGTATACTTTACTATTGAGATCTCCTAAAATAAAATGGATCCACCTACAATGTATTGGGCAAAGGCTACACCGCCCGCCCACGGCAATGTTATAATACTGGACCAACAGTGGGCGATTGACACACTTAGAACTAACCAGTTTGATTCGGTAAACGTTTATACTACCAGTAAGTACCAGTTGTAAGGTAAACATAAACATGAAGGGAATAATTGGATCACAGCTTGCACTTGAACACTTTGTCTCGTAAAGAAGATTGCGTTATTTTGGTTAGCACAAGATTCTGTTTATTATGTCAAAAGTGCCCAGAGCCCTAACTGACAAATCATTAATATTTTCATGTCTTCTTTGATCCCAACGGATTCAATTAATCGTCTCTATTAATGGCTTTGCTAAACTCAAACTCATACTCAAATATATCTTTATTCGATTAGACTTTATACAAAGTACTTTCAAATCGTCAGAATGACACAATTACACAGGATTATACATGCTACCGCCAGGTTCGGAAGGTTGCTTTTACTGAGAAGATCCTGGCAAGAAACTCAGTAATTACTCTTTTAAAGAATATTATACAGTTTTAAAAAAATACAAAATAAATCACTCAAGCAACTGATAAACTATGAGACTATTCAAGTTTTTTTATATAAATAACATTACTCAGAAACAGATTGTTACTATATTATATGTTGAGCGGCTCGTCAAATGACAAATCTTGACAAATATGTGCCTTGTGTGAATAGTTTCTCGGAAATGCCTTTACTTACGTAAGACTGTTCTGTCGGAAAATTGTGTCTTATTGTCCATAAAACGCCTACTTTCTAACATCAAACCTGTTTTAAATCATACATTTGGCGAGCAGGATGACTCGTTGATTATTTCTATACAACATTCTAGAGATGATTTAACGAAAAAATATTTCAAAGCATCTGAATATGTACTGATTTTCGCACAAACGCTTATATTAGTTCGCGTATATTTTAATTTTAGAGAGACTTTATCACACACAAGTCACGAAGTAATAAGATTATGTTTCAAGCACGTGATTTCGTTCGTACCCTTGATAAGACGGAGCCGATTTTGGAATTACTTAGTTAAGTCTCTTCGAAAAACACAGAGCTGAATTCTGAGCTGAAATGTATAAGCCCCCTTCGAGAAGCACAGGGCTGAAATCTGAAGCTCAGAAATAAGTCCAATGTCCAAATTAAGCAAAACAAGTAGGCAATGGCGGAAGGATCAGCAGTTTCCCGACTCTATTATTCATTGCCTTCAGAAAACCTTAGACTCCGTGTAATAGCTCGCAATTACAGTAATCACTGCGACCCAGGCTTGAAAATGAGTGGATATTATCATAATGATGACAGAAGTGGATGGTTTTCAGTGCTCATTGTTCTAATAATGAAAATGCTCTTAATTACTTACTGAGAAAAGCAGATAATGGACCTAAATGTGTCATGGAACCATTTAAATACGCTGAAACTAAATATGTATACAGAATATGTCTAGAAGAAACACGTTCCTACTGTAGTGTGATGTAAAGTCTATTAGAACTTAAAAATCCTGATTGCGTTCAAACCTTAACTAGCTCTTCAGCTACATAATAGTGTGATTGTTAGATTTGTCTGTATTATGATTATGAATATATATGATATCAGATAGTGAGAACTTTTTAAGATGTATGAAAACGTCATAGTTTTAATGTTCCCTTAACTCCAAGGACAGACATGACAGAATTTAAAAAAAAAACATCACGCGGACGAAGTGCGTATAAATGCTAGTTCTTGTTATGTTGATGATTGTATACAAGAAGGATAAGAAGACCTACGAAACGGTAGATAGATTGTGTGAAAGATTATAACGCTAGAAAGAGAGTGAATACACATATGCCGGCTGATAGAGAGGAATGGAAGAGAAACACACATTGCGCAGACCACAAATATAATGATAATGATGATGCAAGTAGCATGGTAGGTTATTCAGAAGCAATTTTTATTTCAATTAAAGCATGTATCAAATGTCGAGCGCTTTCTACGGGCGGTCGACTGAAGGTGACAGAAGTCATAGTGTGGTGTACATGCAATCCGTTATCCCAAAACAATGTCGCCTGACTTTCACCATCTCGACACGCGTCTGTGTCGTCCCACATTACACATTACGTGATAATGAGAGGCTCTATTCAAACATTACGTTTTATACACACTCTTAACAGGAACTTCGTTTATGTTTAACTGTGGCTGATCTTCGGGTTGAGGATATCACTATTCTAAATTTCATCCAAATTCGTCCAAAAAATTTGACCGTGAAGATGTCACAAATTAACCAGACACGGTTTGTGTGATTGGTCCCAAATTTCAGTGCTTTGTTGGTTTCCATACATACGTTTTTTAGGAGCTATAGCTATATGTATGCTAGGTATCTAAACTCCATTTAACATAAGGACGGTGTGCAAGTAACTCTAGGATTTGCAAGTTTTCAAAAGCTGCAGTAGCCTTGCACCAGGCGTCCTATGAGTGTTTTCTATCATCGTTGTATTGAAATAACAAATTTTCACATTAATAATATTGCCCTCTCTTTATTCATCAATCATAAACTTCAACAACAACACTTTACGACTAATTTGGAGTTTTACGATGCCTTTTAACTCCCAATGAAAATGATACCATGTTTACCGTATATTTTCGGTCGTCGCTTTGGGGGTGGGGAGAGAATGCCACGTCACGCACAAAATGGTCTGTAAACTGACAATGCTTACAAATCGGTTGGGTAGCGCTTAACAGATTTCAGGAGGTCTCGGTGACGGTACAAGTTGTTTTATAAGCATTGTTGATGGAGTTTAATGACCTGACAGAGGTCGATGGTACCAGGTGCGGGCCATTTTAGATATCAGACAAAAACACCTGTTCTTATTGCAATAGATCATAATAATATTTTGACTTGCGTTCTTTCATTAGATGGTAACTAAGATAGATGAAGACCTAAGAAACGTTGGATGGATTCTGTCAAATATATGACCAGAAATGGAGTGAATACAGATATGACAGCTGATAGAGAGAATAGAAGAGAAAAACATATTTCGCCGACCATAAATAAAATAGGATAATAGCTGGATGATGATGTTCTTTTATCAGATGATACAATACTGTATCATGATCATGCTTTGTCTTATTGATCATTGCGCTTATCCACAAGGAATTTGGAAAGGGTATGCAGAAGAACCATAACTTTTCTCTGAAGATTAGGAATCAATTAGGTCTCTCACTATATACAGTGTAGAGGAAAGCTGCGTTAATCACGAAGCTTTCCAGAGTGCCTAGTGCGAGTTTTTCACTGCCGCCGTCACAAGTCACCGCGTCAAAGTTAACGCAGATTTGTATGGGACCGGAGCAGCTCATCTGTCGGCCTAAAGATGACACTATTGTCAGCACAATATATCATACATATATAACAATATAACATACATAATACAAATCTGCGTTTTGCGTCGACGCGGTGACTTGTGACGGCAATTTTAAGAAAACTTGCACTAGGCACTGTACCGTAAACCTCGAGAATCTTAATTTTCATTGTCTCTCCTTTCCTTACAATCATCAAGAGTATTGTGAAGCTTAACTATGACTAGTGATTTAACATGTTTATTAATGAAGGCAAACAATGTACGTCGCTTCCCATAGTTTCGTTGTTAGTTGTTAGCTCGTACTATTAAACAATGGGCATTAAAAGTGAAAATAGTTGACGTGTGTGAATAAATGAGCCCCGACACGTTTCAATTAGCCCAGTGGCCGTGTTGGGGTCAAATGTATTGTGAACTGTGCTGAGTATGCTTAATGAGGGGATGCCGCTACTATTATTATATCCTGTTGTGTTTGCACGTGTCATTCTGTCACCAATTTTAGTCTTTTAAGCCTTAGTACCTGGATGACAGAGCTTATTTTTGACATTTTCCACGTATCCTGGCTAGATTGATTTATCGCCACCCAAACCCTATAAATACTAACTTTCATGAAAATCTGAAGTTGTTTCCGAGATTCGAGTTATATGCAAGAATTGCTCGTTTAAAGGTTTGGTTTATACATTCTTTACTACTCCACTTCTACTTAACTTCTTAACTTTTGTAGATCTTTGATTGTTTCAAGTTAACCTTGATGCAACTGTGAGTCAGTCGACTGAATGCCGTCGGATTGCTACTGTTTTTTAAGTTAAAGAATATTAGCAACAACACCCAATTTGGTTAAAGCGCGTTGAAATTGCAGGATGCAAATTAAAACGAGCAATATTTAAGCAACAATTCAATTTGGCGTACTCGTTTTTTTCCGAAGTGGGAAATGAGCGAAAGAGCGCCACTTTTTATCCAATCGCGGAAACTATGCTCGGATCGGCCTGGCGAGGGTTATGCAGAGCGGGACGGCAATAAGAAATACTCGTTTAGAGCGAGATAAATGTAGGCTCGGTGCGGCTCGTGAGTCATGGTCCGACGCACGCGCATTTACTGGTTTGGACGTAAGTTGGAAGCTGCGAGCGTTTCAATCAAATGTTATCTGAAATGGTGCTCCTTTGCATCCCAAATTGGGAACGTTTCTCATTGAAATGTATAAATAATGGGAATTCAATTGAGGAGAAGACTAGTGTAATAATTCATTGTAGAATATTTAATGAAAATGTTCTTTTAGTATTATCTAATTCTCCCGTTCCTTCTCCATGAAACACTTCGTTTATCAATCAAAGCTGGTAAAGATCTACGCAGTAGTTTCGAAGGTAATCGCGCGCAGACAGTCAAACGCCTCGGGGACTTTCAATACAAAGTAGTGATGAGCCCATTACTTGAACAGCTCTGTGACGAAAGCATCGACAACGCTGATGGGGTCAACCGACGCTCTTGATGAATTGGCTCCCATGGCCAATATGCCAACATTTGCCAGGTGCACCGCCCTCAGTACAGACACCATTTGACCAAACATTCGACCAATGCTGGCCGTCGATCACGCTTGTGATGTGAAATTTAGTTTACGGTGACTCATCCGACGAGACTATTTAGTTTAAACTTTTCAAGCCGGCTATAACTGGTTCCGTGGTTTTTAGTTATAAAGCGATATCTTTGTTCGGCCACGAACTAATTAAAGTTTTTGCACTAAGTTGTTAAGTACTGTTTTACGAGGTTTTGGTTGCAGTTAAATTCTTGCCGAAAGCTTTTTGCCGTGTTATGATTCTTCATACTGCTGGTTGGTGAATTATCCAAGATTGATGTAGAAGCTACTATAATCGTAATTGATTCAGTATCTCATAAACAGGCATTCGTCGATCACTTATAGTATGACAGTCTCTATAATTTGCCTTCCTTGCTAATATCAGAGGTAACGTTTGTTAGGTTGCATATAGGATTCTTTAATTTTCAAAATGATTTCTCCGATACTTTAATATAGCACGGAGCGTTCTTCCAGATTATTATAAATTCTATAGTATATGCCAACCAGGCTAAGAAGCGTACGAAAGCTAACATTTCCTAAAGTCAAGAGTAATTTGACAATCGCTCCCCACTTTAATTCGCCTATAAAGTTACCCCATCGTAAAATGATCAAAGTTATTTAAAAATTCATAGTCAGGAAAGTTCATGGAAATCACTTACCTAGCCGATATGACGAGCACCTCTCGATTATTCATTATTCGTTTAGAGCTATCGAATATATTCGATCAAAGGGCCTACCATCATCGTTTTAAGCAGCGCGTATCAAGGACTTAGCTTTGACGTTTCTTTTTGATATAGTAAAATTAAACGACAAAGCTAAGAAGTTCTTAATACGCGCTGCTTAAACCGATGATGGTAGACCCAGGTATCGATACTTTCGCACTTTTCTTTTTAAGGGATAAAAACGGGTTTTGCGCACGTCTTTCCAGAGAGAGGCTAGACCTTTAAAATGACCACAAATGCGCGTGGGCATCCTAACAACATCAATCTTTGTTGCAATAAAACATCTGTATTTGGTCGTATTATGATACCGCTTTACATTATTTAACATAATTATGTTCTTTGTTGAATTATTGCCTCTTCCTTGGGTTTATTGTTTTAGACGATATGGATTTATTGGGACTGTTAATGATGACTTTTTTTAAAATAATGATACTGTTTTTTCTTATCGTTATTATTTGATTGATCGAACTCAAAGCAGCCTTTTCGGTTTTCTGATCAAATTTTGTTTGTTTTTTAACTCTTCTAAAATGTGTTAGGACATAAAACTCAATTGATATTGAAGATCAATTGAAAGAGCCTCGATTTAATTTGTTTTATGTACAAATGCAATTAGTTATATTACGTGTCGTTCACGTTGGACACTTAAGTACAACATAACATAATACAACTCAATGTAAGCAGATACTCACTAGCGGAAACCTGTGGTTCAACAAAAGCCACTGAAGAAATATACGCGAATAGAATAATAATAGATCTTATTCCCTAGGAAATAGATACTAAGCAATGTGCTTATAATGAGGTATTATTGTATTATAAGACGAGTAAAGTTACAGTTACTTGCAAAATATGAGACTGTGACTTCCCGTGTCGTGTTTATAATAAACATTGAATAAGAAGTCATATTCAAGTTATAATTTTAGACATTATTTGGGTTACATCTGTCTGTCAATCAAACAGAGGGTGTTTGATCCATCCCATATAATTTTTTCCTGCCTTATTCCTTATTAATTATAGTTAGAGTACATTCTTTTTCTTTTTCATTCCTCTATGTGACTGCCTTCCTAGACTAGTCATCTTTTGCAATCTTTTAATTGTTTCTTGTAGATTTCTTAAGGATAGATAAATACTACATAAATACATTTTTCGGAACACTGTCATCCATAGCATAGCTCCACTTAGAATGCCGGTCTATCCATCCATAGTATCAAATGCTTGATTGTATGCTCTGTAATTCTCAAATTTCTACCTTGGTTGAAATAGCTGGTTCTGACTTTTGGAATACTGAACATTATCTGACACGACAATGTAGGTGGAATTAAAAGTGTAGCGTTTCATGAAAACCACGGACATAAAAATCCTTTACGACATCAAGATAATATATGAATATCCCCAAATAAAACTTTTTGTTAAAAAATTGTCTTGTGGCATCTTAATAAGTAATTTATTGAGGAGAGTAATGCTTTACGATTTATGTATTAAGTTGATTATGATATTACATTGAATCTTAATGACATCCCAGACTAACATGGCTTCTAAATCTCGTTATGAACTTTTTGGGACTAATTACCCCATCTCCGAATTGTTTATAGATCCCTTAATAGGTATCCGTAACTTCTTAAGTTCTTATCCATGTTAATTAGCTGATTTCCATTTATATAAGGCGATCGATCGAATTTAGGAATTCAAATTAGTCTTACAATATATAAGAATTTGGACTAATTTACTTTTACCATATCTAAGTCGCCTTTATAACGAACCTACTATTACTGAAACAAAAGAAGTTGAATTTCTTTGTAAAGTGTATTCGTATTTAAAGATTTCTCTATTTCTACACCGGTCTAGTTTTAGCATCGTTTACAAACTTAACCAGTTTCAGTTGAATTTTATCAAAATTAGCGTTAGTTCTCAAGGTTAGGGAGTGCGAGTGTGACTCAAATATAACTTTGTTGTGTTGCTCTATAAATACGGACGAAATTAAACTTGACCCGGCTATAAATAGCACAGTTGGAATTATTTCTGGACCAAGTAAACATTGCAAATAGCTGCGGAAAGATTGCCAAAGGAAGTGGATGGAGCTAAAGTACACAAAGTTGTGTTATTGCGAATTATATTGACGATCAATTGCAAGATAATTGTATTACCAAAAGATTCTGACTCAGATGTTTGATGATTATATTACCTTATATGGTTTTAAGTGTTGATGAGACCATGTACTCCTTTTTTTGAAAGTTAAATAATGTGCATCTTACATTTATAACAAGCAATAAAACTAAGACAAATAATTTTGAAACATTTTCAAGAATAACCGTTTCGTAAGATCATAAAAATACAGTGCAATTGTGGCATTAAAGTGCGATTAAGAGCATGCGAATAGGTAGACGGTGCAATACGTTTCCAGCTACACACTCTGTGATACAGTGTTTGCACCGTTCCAATGGCTAGTTTTAACTAGTTGTTCCGTGTCTGACACAGATCGTTGTGTGTAATTGAACTACAATGCGAGAATATTATGACTCATGCTCGTTTCGCTCGCCATCTGTGCATTGTCGTGACCACAACCAAGGCTTATATCTCTGCGATTTGTATCTTCATATCCAATATCAAAACCAACTTGTTTATATTCTAGCTAATATCAGTCTGATGAGTTTATCAAGGAATATACAGTCGGAGCTAGAACAATGTCAGTCCAATGTTTTGTGTGGTGTTGCTTATTGTACTCGTGTCTGTTTGTTCAAGTGTGGGGTGAAGGCTCTCGTTCAGGCAGGTGTCCGCTGGCGACGGCTTTGTGTGCTTCAATATTATGTTCTTGGGAAACTTGGTGAACGGTCTTAGGTATTCCTCCTTTGACTAACGCACTTGTTTTGTCTCTTTTTTTTACAGATGGACTAGTAGCCGTCTCGCTCCCACCCGATCCGACACGCCTTGGAATGTTTTATATTCAAATGGATTCCCGACAAGTTATCCAAGTTCATTGCGATTGTGAATTAGGGTTTTTTTGTTTTAAAAGCTGTTTTAAAAGATTTGTTGTAAAAGAATATTCAAGGTTCTCTGTCTGGGCTAGGGATGGAATCAAATTTTTAGGTTTTGATATAAGATATATAAAGTCATCAATTTACGGTGCCACCACATAATATTCACCCTCCGGTTAGTTAGTGTAGCTTTTAACGAGTTATAATTAATTGGTACGTTGATTTCACTTAATAAAGACGTCCATAGTTGTTTCCTTTTATTTGATTACTCAGCGGAACGGTTGGTGAGACCTTGGTTTTGTAGTATTCATTTTGAATTTATTCGTAATATGAATTACGTTCAGTCTTTTAATTTTTACGTTATTGCAAAATGTACTGCTGATTTTCGATGTCATATGTTAGGTTAGAGATTACTCCGTGATAAACATACATATTTATATCCTGCATATTCAATGTGAGTGGCTAATTATTGATTTAATAAGCTGCGAAGGTCAAACCCAGCTTAAATATAGTCTAATTACGACGTGCTAAGGTCGCTAGAATCGGTCGGCGAACTAATCAGGATTTCACTATCTAATCGCCGATAGATTTATTGTAATATCTGTATTTTTGGTTAGCTACCGTTAGAGCCGTACTTAGTAGTTGGTATCATAAGGCAGTGTAGTGATGGTCCTTTAGCCGACACTTTGACGTCAGAGTGACGCTTATCAAAACCTCCATCGTGTGTAGCTGGTTGTATATTGCATCTTCGCAGAAATCGTTTGATTCCTTTTACAAGCATGGGTGCGATTTGATATCGATATTGATTGTCATTGACAACTGAGTTTGCTTATCTTTTTCCTCGCCGATAGCAGGTGTGTCAACTCGGCTCATTGGTCCCTCATATCGTGTTAATCTTTTCAGATTTCATGAAACCGTCAATATAATATAAAATTAGTTAGTGATAAAGCAGCTGTGATAAATAGACCTAGTGTAAGAAAGAGTTATGTGCTAACATAAGGATTTGCCAGTGAAATGAGAACAGAGTAAAATGGAGAGGAAGTTGACTCGCGAAGATTTTATGCGAAAAAGTTTTCGGGCGCCGCGGGTCTCGCCCGCTCCCGATAACTCGGAGGCGACGATGAACGGTGCTCCGCCACCTTCCCCTGTGTCACTCGCCATGTTGGACCGAGCGCCGCAACCACAACGTACCCAGTACGAAGTAACCACATCAGGCATCGCTCCCAAACGCCTGGAAATCAGCAGAGCACACCCAATACACTTGAAATCATTCCAAACACCAGAACCGCCCGATGATAACGCACCGACACCGCCATCAGACGATGTTCTGCGGAAGCTTGAAAGGCAAATAGGTGAAATGGAACGAGGTCTTGAAAGAGCCCAGAATGGGACCGTATCAGTGGACGAAAGGGTGAGGTATGCTGAACACGAAAACCTGTTACGTACTGGAGTGTCTTCCGTGGGGGGTGGAGGTTACCTCCCAGCGGACTCAGACACAGAACACGACGCGGCGCCGTTTAATAGAAATGAAAGCACGAGGAGTAGTACCGGGGGTAGTACTCCCGTGCCTCGACCAGCGACACGATTAGCGAGAACGAATTCCGACACACAACAACACAACGTAGCAGCCACTGCGAGATTGATGAGAAAGCTCGCGGATGGCGGCACTAAAGACGAAAAGACGAAAGTTATATCACGCAAAGCGATTCAGGCGAGAATGGAGCGGATGAAGAATTCAGTGGTCGGCACTAAGCACGAGCATAGAGTACTTGCTGAACACAGAGCTGAGCCACCATCGCCAAGGACACCGGCTTCACCAATCTCCACCAGAAGTTCTCAGGTAAAAAAAAAACAAAACTTAGTTAATGTGAGCGTCCTTGGTGTATATACTTAAGAGTAGCGGCCCGAGGTAATCTCCTTGGGGACTACAAATATCGCCAGTATTAACTTCGTCGATAACTTTGTTTGTTCGTGCAAGACAACACGTGGTCGGTACATGGGATGTAGGCCATACAGAGAGTGAGATAAAACGTGTTTTGATGATGTTTTTCATCATTAGTGTCAATAGCCCAAGATAATGACGTAATACAGTGATTATAATGGCGTGTTTTATACAAGTTTGACGCGGTACATTAATAATGATATATTATACACATGGCTTTCAAGGATACACGCACCATTGTTATGGAACTTGTAAAAATAATAGATACACACGAAATTACATTAATTAGGTGACTTGTAATGCAGTATAGGGTAGGCACGTCCAAGGAAACAATGCATGTCTAAATGACATAGTTGAGTCAAAATGTATATTTAATTTTACTTAATATTAACATTATCTGCAGCGTTCACTTATTTTATTATATTCTACAAAGGCAACAATCAAGCGTTCTTTGCCTTATGGTAAACGAAAGAGCTATAGCAAAGCCATCGCTCCTATAGCTCCTCATGGAAGCAATAGCAATAGCCAAGCAGGAAAACAATACTATATAGTAGCGTTATTTGGTTGCAATTTTCTGGTTAGTACGATTCTCAGGCGGACAGTACCAAATTTCGAAATTGAGATCAGGCTATGCCCTTAACGTTTTCAATAATGGTAAAAAATACGCCTAACCAACGATCCAAAAAAGTATTTTTTATGAATGTGGATGATTGGACCTTAGAAACGAGGGATGGATTGTGTGAAAGATGATATGGCTTTAAAGGTAGTCAATACAGGTATGGTGGATAACAGAGAAATGAAAGAGAAAAAGACATTGAAGAAGAAATAGGATAGGACAGGAAGGAAAATGTTGATGAACGCAAACGTTACCTTATACAAATAAATGTATTTATCGATGCGAAAAGCAGATCACAAATTATTGATGAAAGACTTGAGTTATTTGTTACAATTACCATCAATAAGACGAACCCACCCCTCTAATTGGTTTTTTTCCGAGGGTTTTTGTCGACAGAATAAATATTGTACTACGTGGTTCGATTTGAAATATTCAAATAACAATTTATTGATCCAAACGGACTTAACATAGCACAAGGAGGGTGAATTAAAAAGTACTTTTTTGTGTATTTCGTGAGGTTTCATTCACAATACTAATTTGTTATTTTTTATGCTTACAGGTAAGCCACGCACAATGACATCGAAAAGAGTACTTTGTGGTATGATGATATTGGGGAAATTAAGGTAAGATTGCATGTTTTATTGGCATTGTACATTTAAAGGCAGTCGTAGCATCCGATATATTGTCGCATTCAAATTCCACCATAACATCTTCGGGAGGTAATAAGTGCAAGTCGTTATTGAAATAAGCTCATTTCATATTTAGAACGATGCTTTACATCGCGATGTAAAGAATTCCAGATTAAATTATAAATAAAACAAATGCATGAAGTACCAGTAATTTATCTAAATATCACAGCGTTTTGTAAACAGTTATCTCTGCTATAGGGTGGAATACATTGATGGGATGCATTGCTCTAAAGCTCCATATTCCTAAAACGATTTCAATGGTCCACAAATAATATAAGAATGAATTTATGATCCAAAAATTTATATTAATATCCGGTAAAATAATATTTGTTTTGATTCGTACTTCAAATGATCAACCAACTCGTGACTGTTCATTATTCTTTAACTACGTATGCTAGCGAACGGTCGATTATAATTTCCAAGTGTGATAATTAAAACATTAAATTTCACAAGTACTCAATGACCTAAGTGTTCATTAATTACCCATAACACGAATTCCTATAATTGAAACATCGTTGTCGTCGATACATGTGAAAAACCTAAACTTGAGGCACAGGATTAAAAATTTGTCACTCGAATCACGTTATCGAAGAACACTCGTAATAGCAATGCTGTTAAGTAAGATTACGATACGACCAATGTCGAGGTCGCATTGCCGTCGTTTCATACGCCACTTGAATGTCTAATGGCTGATGTCTGTTTAGTATATTAAGTATTAGCTGATAATTTTGACTAAACACGCATAGTTGACTCATTATGTGGTTAAGTATGTTAACTTAGATCGGTATATTTTATTAGGTTTCTAATCTGAGTGTTAGACCAAATTAATGTGTACGTTCGATACAGTAGCAAGTGTACTTGAGATACTCGGACACAATACTCTATGTAATGATTGAGGTATGGCAACCACGGTTATAAGTCATGAATTATAATATGTATAAAGTTTCTCGAGTATGACAAATTATTTTTAGGTCGTCGCAATTGACTTTTAAGGATGGGTTGCACCAACGAACTTTAGCTATGACATATTGTAAAATTCTGGTTAGGCAAAAAAAATGTTTCACCATTTTTTAATTGTCCGTTGACGCCATGCACATTGCACGCCCTATAACTGCCTAAAGCTGCAACAACTTTTCACATACTAAAAATTACATTACCAGTAAACATTTCAATTGACAGTGTCATTTGGTGCATCGTATTCGGAAATCATGGCTTCTGTCATCGTCAAATTTGACTTAAGCTTTTGCACCCTTACTCTAATAATTTTAAGCAGTGTTGTCCCTTATAACTTTGTCTTGGCAAGAATACGGCGTGATGACTTGTGTTTTTGGCATTCTATACTCTTTGCTTACCACTCAAGGTATGCATTTCACGAGCAATATAAATAATTCGAGTATAATGCTACTTTGTAGTTAAACAATTAAAGTAATTCGAGTAATACATGCTTCTTTGTATTTAAACCATTTGAGACAATAACAAAGTGGAACAATTCCGAAGACCCGACTAATAGGTAATACTGCGCTATTATGCAGTGCTTTGTCGATAAGTGCAGTTGAAATTAAATATACTATGGCGGTTGAAGTAAAGATATCAGTAATGTAGGTCGATCGATTCACAAAGTTTGAATTGACCAAGGGGTGACCCGCCTTGACATAAATAACCATAGAAATTGTAGAAGGACGATGGGATTTGTGATTATTCTACGCAAGTGACCAGAGTATCTGTTTTATAATTACTTAACCCAACTAATTTAGTCTGTATTATTTAAAACGCAATCATTGGATATTACGCTTTGTCATGGACTCACCCTCTGTCATATTGGCACTTAATCATATTCGGTGAAATGTGGGTGTTGAATATTACAACACCTCTGCCTACCCCTTCGGGGAATACAGGCGTGAGCATATGTATACGCTTTGTCAGGTAATAATAGTACTTACTTCACGAAAGAGTAGTCGCACCAAATTAATGTGCTAGGATGATGAGTCAATGTTACTAAAGGCACAGAACCAACAAATTCAATGCATGACGATTAGTAATCGCATTCAAAAACAGATCAAAACTCAAAATATATTTATTTTATACTAGCTGACGTCACGCGGTTTCACCCGCGTAGTTGCCGTTCCATTACCGCGTAGTTCCTGTTAAAATATAGCATATGTACTCGCTGATGTTGTAGCTATCCATTGCTGAAAGAATTTTCAAGATCGGTCAAGTAGTTTCGGAGCCTATTTATAGCAAAGAATAAATCTTTCCTCTTTCTAATATTAGTGTAAAAGACTTCAACAAAGTATGTATTTTCAAATCGTCAGAATGATATGATTATACAGGATTATAACTGTTACCACCGGGTTCGAATCAACATAGTATTTATCAAATCCAATAAGTACAAATTCAATGGAAAAGCCAATTCTGTATAGATAACTGCAATCAAACCGTATCGATATATGCCCATTCGGATACTTGATTCTCTAAAAGGGCAATGTTGACCTATGTGAAGTTGGCAACTGAAGTGAAAAAAAAAATTTTTTTCGTCGTGTATCCGATTGTACCCGGTTTGTACCGGATTGTACCGTTTTTTAAATCGTTTGTACCCCTAGGGGGTAAAAGTTATAGGGGGGTAAATATTTTGGCAACTAAGTATAAAATATTGTAAGTTTATACATGCCATTCGATTGAACCCAGCATGTAGAGGATTGTACCGCTTTTTATTTCTTTTGTACCCTAAGGGGACGAAAGTTATTGGGTGTTAAACATTTTGAAATCAGATTTGGTAAAAGTGAATGTTTATGAATACCATTCGATTGTACCCAATATGTAGAGGATTGTACCGCTTTTAAAACCATTAAAATCTCCAGGGGCCCCAAGATATGGGCGTTGAAAGATTTGCAGTTTTTACCCTATATCTCAGGCTCCCATTACGTATAAGCATTTTTTATGTGCAGAAAGGATGAAACAGAGCAAGGAGAGGATTGTACCGCTTTCAAAATCGTTTGTACCTCAAGGGGCCCCGAGATATGGGGGTCGAAAGTCTCACAAACTTCCACTGTCATATCTCGGGGCCCTTTGAGGTACAAACGAAATAAAAAGCGGTACAATCCTCCACGTACATGGTACTACCTGATGCAAAAATAAAAATTGGTGTGTACCTCAAAACATTCAAAGTTAGCCTGGGCCCTCAATGGGCCCCAGCGTTATCTCGGTATCCCATGAGGTACAAACGATATTTATATGCCTACCGGATTGTACCGAGAACGGAGAGGATTGTACCGCTTTTTGTTTCGTTTGTACCTCAAGGGGCCCTGAGATATGGGGGTCGAAAGTTTCATAACTTTGCACTGTCATATCTCGGGGCCCTTTGAGGTACAAACGAAATAAAAAGCGGTACAATCCTCCACGTACATGGTACTATCAAACGCAAAAATTAAAAATGGTGTGTACCTCAAAACATTAAAAGTTAGCCTGGGCCCTCAATGGGCCCCAGCGTTATCTCGGTATCCCATGAGGTACAAACGATATTTATATACCTACCGGATTGTACCGAGAACGGAGAGGATTGTACCGCTTTTTGTTTCGTTTGTACCTCAAGGGGCCCCGAGATATGGGGGTCGAAAGTTTCATAACTTTGCACTGTCATATCTCGGGGCCCTTTGAGGCACAAACGAAATAAAAAGCGGTACAATCCTCCACGTACATGGTACTATCAAACGCAAAAATTAAAAATGGTGTGTACCTCAAAACATTCAAAGTTAGCCTGGGCCCTCAATGGGCCCCAGCGTTATCTCGGTATCCCATGAGGTACAAACGATATTTATATGCATACCGGATTGTACCAAGAACGGAAAGGATTGTACCGCTTTTTGTTTCGTTTGTACCTCAAGGGGCCCCGAGATATGGGGGTCGAAAGTTTCATAACTTTGCACTGTCATATCTCGGGGCCCTTTGAGGTTCAAACGAAAAAAAAAGCGGTACAATCCTCCACGTACATGGTACTATCAAACGCAAAAATTAAAAATGGTGTGTACCTCAAAACATTCAAAGTTAGCCTGGGCCCTCAATGGGCCCCAGCGTTATCTCGGTATCCCATGAGGTACAAACGATATTTATATGCATACCGGATTGTACCAAGAACGGAAAGGATTGTACCGCTTTTTGTTTCGTTTGTACCTCAAGGGGCCCCGAGATATGGGGGTCGAAAGTTTCATAACTTTCCACTGTCATATCTCGGGGCCCTTTGAGGTTCAAACGAAATAAAAAGCGGTACAATCCTCCACGTACATGGTACTACCTGATGCAAAAATAAAAATTGGTGTGTACCTCAAAACATTCAAAGTTAGCCTGGGCCCTCAATGGGCCCCAGCGTTATCTCGGTATCCCATGAGGTACAAACGATATTTATATACCTACCGGATTGTACCGAGAACGGAGAGGATTGTACCGCTTTTTGTTTCGTTTGTACCTCAAGGGGCCCCGAGATATGGGGGTCGAAAGTTTCATAACTTTGCACTGTCATATCTCGGGGCCCTTTGAGGTACAAACGAAATAAAAAGCGGTACAATCCTCTCCGTTCTCGGTACAATCCGGTAGGCATATAAATATCGTTTGTACCTCATGGGATACCGAGATAACGCTGGGGCCCATTGAGGGCCCAGGCTAACTTTGAATGTTTTGAGGTACACAACAATTTTATTTTTGCATCAGGTAGTACCATGTACGTGGAGGATTGTACCGCTTTTTATTTCGTTTGAACCTCAAAGGGCCCCGAGATATGACAGTGGAAAGTTATGAAACTTTCGACCCCCATATCTCGGGGCCCCTTGAGGTACAAACGAAACAAAAAGCGGTACAATCCTCTCCGTTCTCGGTACAATCCGGTAGGTATATAAATATCGTTTGTACCTCATGGGATACCGAGATAACGCTGGGGCCCATTGAGGGCCCAGGCTAACTTTGAATGTTTTGAGGTACACACCAATTTTTATTTTTGCATCAGGTAGTACCATGTACGTGGAGGATTGTACCGCTTTTTATTTCGTTTGAACCTCAAAGGGCCCCGAGATATGACAGTGGAAAGTTATGAAACTTTCGACCCCCATATCTCGGGGCCCCTTGAGGTACAAACGAAACAAAAAGCGGTACAATCCTCTCCGTTCTCGGTACAATCCGGTAGGTATATAAATATCGTTTGTACCTCATGGGATACCGAGATAACGCTGGGGCCCATTGAGGGCCCAGGCTAACTTTGAATGTTTTGAGGTACACACCAATTTTTATTTTTGCATCAGGTAGTACCATGTACGTGGAGGATTGTACCGCTTTTTATTTCGTTTGAACCTCAAAGGGCCCCGAGATATGACAGTGCAAAGTTATGAAACTTTCGACCCCCATATCTCGGGGCCCCTTGAGGTACAAACGAAACAAAAAGCGGTACAATCCTTTCCGTTCTTGGTACAATCCGGTATGCATATAAATATCGTTTGTACCTCATGGGATACCGAGATAACGCTGGGGCCCATTGAGGGCCCAGGCTAACTTTGAATGTTTTGAGGTACACACCATTTTTAATTTTTGCGTTTGATAGTACCATGTACGTGGAGGATTGTACCGCTTTTTATTTCGTTTGTACCTCAAAGGGCCCCGAGATATGACAGTGCAAAGTTATGAAACTTTCGACCCCCATATCTCGGGGCCCCTTGAGGTACAAACGAAACAAAAAGCGGTACAATCCTCTCCGTTCTCGGTACAATCCGGTAGGCATATAAATATCGTTTGTACCTCATGGGATACCGAGATAACGCTGGGGCCCATTGAGGGCCCAGGCTAACTTTGAATGTTTTGAGGTACACACCAATTTTTATTTTTGCATCAGGTAGTACCATGTACGTGGAGGATTGTACCGCTTTTTATTTCGTTTGAACCTCAAAGGGCCCCGAGATATGACAGTGGAAAGTTATGAAACTTTCGACCCCCATATCTCGGGGCCCCTTGAGGTACAAACGAAACAAAAAGCGGTACAATCCTCTCCGTTCTCGGTACAATCCGGTAGGTATATAAATATCGTTTGTACCTCATGGGATACCGAGATAACGCTGGGGCCCATTGAGGGCCCAGGCTAACTTTGAATGTTTTGAGGTACACACCAATTTTTATTTTTGCATCAGGTAGTACCATGTACGTGGAGGATTGTACCGCTTTTTATTTCGTTTGAACCTCAAAGGGCCCCGAGATATGACAGTGCAAAGTTATGAAACTTTCGACCCCCATATCTCGGGGCCCCTTGAGGTACAAACGAAACAAAAAGCGGTACAATCCTTTCCGTTCTTGGTACAATCCGGTATGCATATAAATATCGTTTGTACCTCATGGGATACCGAGATAACGCTGGGGCCCATTGAGGGCCCAGGCTAACTTTGAATGTTTTGAGGTACACACCATTTTTAATTTTTGCGTTTGATAGTACCATGTACGTGGAGGATTGTACCGCTTTTTATTTCGTTTGTACCTCAAAGGGCCCCGAGATATGACAGTGCAAAGTTATGAAACTTTCGACCCCCATATCTCGGGGCCCCTTGAGGTACAAACGAAACAAAAAGCGGTACAATCCTCTCCGTTCTCGGTACAATCCGGTAGGCATATAAATATCGTTTGTACCTCATGGGATACCGAGATAACGCTGGGGCCCATTGAGGGCCCAGGCTAACTTTGAATGTTTTGAGGTACACACCAATTTTTATTTTTGCATCAGGTAGTACCATGTACGTGGAGGATTGTACCGCTTTTTATTTCGTTTGTACCTCAAAGGGCCCCGAGATATGACAGTGGAAGTTTGTGAGACTTTCGACCCCCATATCTCGGGGCCCCTTGAGGTACAAACGATTTTGAAAGCGGTACAATCCTCTCCTTGCTCTGTTTCATCCTTTCTGCACATAAAAAATGCTTATACGTAATGGGAGCCTGAGATATAGGGTAAAAACTGCAAATCTTTCAACGCCCATATCTTGGGGCCCCTGGAGATTTTAATGGTTTTAAAAGCGGTACAATCCTCTACATATTGGGTACAATCGAATGGTATTCATAAACATTCACTTTTACCAAATCTGATTTCAAAATGTTTAACCCCCAATAACTTTCGTCCCCTTAGGGTACAAAAGAAATAAAAAGCGGTACAATCCTCTACATGCTGGGTTCAATCGAATGGCATGTATAAACTTACAATATTTTATACTTAGTTGCCAAAATATTTACCCCCCTATAACTTTTACCCCCTAGGGGTACAAACGATTTAAAAAACGGTACAATCCGGTACAAACCGGGTACAATCGGATACACGACGAAAAAAATTTTTTTTTTCACTTCAGTTGCCAACTTCACATAGGTGCAATGTTGGCATAATTCTGAATCCGAATGCAGTGATGTTTTGTGTAGAATGTACATATTATCAAGCTTTTTGTATAAATGTGTCTCAGTGAAGTGGTTGCGACTTCAGATATATTTCGAAATGTGTGCACAAAATCATGTGTATGTTTAAGTTTTGCTGTGGATTCCATGGGTCTGAGGTAAGACAAACAATCTACACTAATGGGTAAAGCTGAAGAATTTGCTTGTTTGATTAAACGCATTTATTCATCTCAGGAACGCTACCTTGAAATTAGGTTCATAATAAATGAGTTTCTTGCTGGCTCTTCATAGTAGGCTAGTTTCCGAACCGGTAGTAAATTTTTCGATTCAGGCCTAAACTGAGTAAATCATTTTCATATATTTATTTTCATATTTTACACCCTTAGAACTTAATTTTTGCTACAGTTCGCGTTTTCGCTTAAAATTTACTGTTCTCCAAGTATAGGTTTGAAAATTAACCACCACCCGCCTCCCAAAAATTATCAGTACATTTTGAGCCCCGCTAAAATGCAAGGTCATTTATCTACGTTTGAAAATCTATGCCATGGAGCACTGTTCGGCAGATAGTAGTATATAACGTAGAATGAAAAAGTTTGGTATTTGATTCCATTATATACTTATTTCAGTTAGAATCATAAAGATTCATTTACGCGTAGCCCTGTTTTAAAAATGTTTATGTGTTCACGTGGTTTCATAAGAAAGTATAGTCTCAGACACCTTTAAGTATCGTAATAATGTATCCGTAAGTACATTATCATATTAATATTCATGTGTGGTGTAGGCATCACAGGGTAAAGTAATATTGTAGTAATTTACGCCCACGTTAAGTATGTAGGTGTCGGGCTACGCTATGAAGTAGTCGCCTCAACGTTTTTTTCACAAGCAAGTACAGCATGGGGTTCTTCAAGAAGAACGTGAAGAGATTCTTATCAGGTTGCCCGGAAGCTCTTCAAATCTTGGGATCATTTGTGCCGCCCTTTCCCTCATGCTCTACGTACCTGACTCCTCAAATACTGCCTGAACACGCCGACAGACCTTGCCCATGGAAAAGAGTCTGCAGTAATATCGTTCCTGATATGCCTTATCTAGTAGATCCATTCGGCATTTTGTTGTTCCAGGGTCGCTCGTGATACCACTGGCATAACAAGCTTCATTATGATGTGGCAGCATTATGGATGATTGTGCGAGATTTCGCATTCAAATTCTCTTTAAAAGCTTTTTGGGGATAACTTAAGTTTACTGTCTATATAATATAGGGGTTATTACAGAACAGGGTCTGAACGAAGACTAAACGAATCTGGAACTAAAACTATTTCCATTATCTCTTTTTAAATCCGTATATCAGAATGAGATGTAGCTACTTTATAACCAAGAACTATACATATAAATGTTTTGTAATATAATGGTATGTGTTTTAGTAGGTCGTGATTATTATATGAATGCAGTGTCTCCTCTATCGTAATGGAATTGCAGTGTCTGAAAATACCAGCCTCAAAAACTAAGATGGGCCATGCAAAACTTGTGTTTTTATTACTGTATCTATAAACACAATGCAATAAAAGAAATACCCGATCTTTGTTTGACTAACTGTTCCCAAAAGTTTGATCTCAATTATCCTGAATTCATACTGATCAACTATATTGAACTTCGGTAAGCCCAACGACCGATCGATGAGGGTATTGTTTCCTTAACCTCTGAACTTTATTATGAGTTTGCAATAGTTTGCGAAACTTATGACAAATTTAAGTTCCGTACGAGACCGCACGTCGCATTCAAACACACATTTTGTGCGGCGACGTTATGTATAATTTTACAACGTTGTTGATACAAGAAATTACTAAAACACAGCAAAAATTCTCGAATTTTCCAGTAGCAGCCCGGAATCTGGATAAGTACCCGGTTAATGGCAATAGCCTTACCAAGTCATGGGATTCAAACATAACGTGGTAGTTTTTCGACGTTCATAAGTGACCAGGGCCCAAGCTGAATAAATAATTTTCATTGTCCTGGCGAAATGTGGGTGTACTATAAGAATATTTCTGCATACTATTACTGCCTTTTGGCATACGACGTGAGATATGTATTGTATATAGAATCTTGTAAGAAGCAGTTGACATGAATGATCTAAAGGTACAAGGGTGTAAGTAATCACGATAACTGGACTCATTTAGGGCTTCCCTGCGACAATGGGGCTTCGCACGCGTCATAACACGTGTACTATGTCTTGCAAATTGTGTATTACTTCTATCTTTGGCTTAATATTACTCTGTTAATTGCTATATTGGCTTTTAACCCTATTAGGGATGGAATTTCAGCAAACCTTTTTTTGGATTACACTTCACAAAGAAAATAATATCCTCTGTACCCTTATGACGGGTTTGCCACCGTTTTTGTAATCTATACTCGCTATCGTCTCCGTCAAATATTTCGTATGTGGTATGAATTCAATATGACTACTTAGTATCAGCTGATTAGGCTTTGCGTTGTTATAAATAAGTTAGGATATTTTATATAGCTGATCCACCGGTGGATAAAAAGTGTGGATCCGACCGCCATAACTCTGGACTTCAACCGAGTGCAATTAATTTCATGGGTGGTTTTGTTTTGCAGAACCCTAATTTTAGAAAATGACTTAAGTAACCTCGTGGTCCAGCCGTTTCAGAGATTTGCCTGAACAAACAGACAGACAGACAAAAATTTAAAAAAAAACAATTAATTTGGAAATTTGGAAGTACAAACAGGCACTTCCAAAAATAATATAGAACATAAGTAAAGATAGATGTATGTGATGTACTCGCCATGTGTCATGTTGGCACCTAATCAACTTCGGTGAAAAGTGGGTGTTGTAACACCTCTGGCTCTCTTTTGATTCTTTGTGTACTCAAGCACTCAAGTACAGTCGAGAGCTGGTGTAAGTTTGCTCAGCTAACTCGTGTTCAAGTTTCCAACTAGAACCGTTATAAAGTAAATCTATTTAGGTAGTCGGGAAGGACCGAAGTAGACTGTAACATTGGATTTACTGCTGAGCACATTATAGTCTGTGAGTTTGAAGATGTTGGAGTCATTCTCCCGTTTTTTCTGCAATGAAAATTTACGAAAGAAGTTTACGTATTGTTTTGTTTATGCTTACTCTATGAGTTTCGAAACAGAGTTTTGGAGATAAATAATTAATTAAATACGGAAGACTAACTTCCTGTCTTATCAACACAGAGTCTAAACAACTCGGGTGGACCGGTCCTGTGGACATTTTCATGCGGGTTCCTTTTACACTGCAGGTGGGAACTTAGGAAATAATTAAGAAATACAAACTTTTCAATTTAATTTCTTGAAAGTTTATTGAAACACTCGCCGTGCCACGCGGTTTCGTCCTTATTGTCGCGGAACCCTAATATCTTTAATAAATAAAAGTAGCCTAAGTTACTCCTTGAAACATCAGCTAAAGTACCAGTGAAAGTCCCGTTAAAATCGGTCTCACCGTTTCAGAGATTACCCGGAACAAACAGACAGACAGAAAAAAATTAAAACTTGGTTTTTAGTGTAAGTAGCGTGTATACTTTCATATGCATTTAGTGAAAAGCTGTTATTTTGGAATTACAAACAGACACTTCAATTATATTTATCTGTATAGATGTATAGATAGGGAAAAGGTTTGAATGAAACTATTGAGCTTTTAAATCTTCGAAAATTTACCTTCCGAGACAGGCAAAGCCACTGGCAGATCCTAGTTGTTTTTATCCTGAATAATTAAGCCATTTAAAGAACACTTATAATGAAGAAGTTAAAAACGGTGGACGTTATTAGTTTGCGCTGGGAATTTTAACGAGGTTCTCCCGTTAGTCTCGCTCCCTAAGTTATTGGTAGCACTTGAATTAACATCCGGATAGTGAAGAAAATAGAAAGATTACTTTGCTAATTGAAGATGCTTTCCCAAATGACAAATGAGCCAAGTTATTTCGCTGAAATTATTATATTTTCCCCTCCAACAAATTGCTCTTCTAAAAACGCTTAATTTATTTTGAGAATTTTTTCTGCTAATATTATAAAGAGGAATTATTTGATTGTTTTTTGGTTTGTTTGTTTGCATTGAATAGGCTCCGAAACTACTTGGTCGATCTTGAAAATTCTTTCAGCTAGTGTACAATTAGGAAATGACGTCTATACATTGTTTGTTAAGATAATTCGACCTGTGGTTAAATCACTAGATCGTGTCTGTAAAAAACTTAAACACTACTGCTGTAGAATCACGTTCTCAAAAGTATGAAATCAGTGATGTTCAGAGGAAAGACATTGTGATATGACACGTCAAAACAATACATTCTTATAGTATTGTGACAATGCACGTCAATAGTGACCTTAAAGTATAGATTTTTTTAATAACCTCCTCCTTTTTATGAAGTCGGTTTAAAATGCTTTCGACACCGCTATTCCCGGTATTCGATCTCATAATACCAATGTAGATAAGAATGAAATTCCACACATAGTTTTCTAGGCATTCCTTCACCAGAAATATTTCCAGTTATGTTGAGGAAAATATGCTTTACATATAAAAGTAAGATTACTTACTTCGTTGAAATGTGTTTTGTGTCTGCCTCGGGTGTCTAAACTCTATTTAATAATTCAACTATCACTGAAGCTCTTGATTCTGATGTGAAAAGGTATCAGACAGACAGAGACACTTTCCCATTTATAATATTGATATAGTTATGTTAATATTAATCACAAATCCGCGAATATTAGTAAAATTCTGCATTATCCAAGAATGAGTTTATGGATTTGAGTTCTATTGAATGTAACTATTCCGGCAAAAAGATATTTAATTGACCGTGAATGCAATAAAATAGTAACTCACTCAAAGGTCAATACGATACAACTTCAGTAGGGTCTAAAGTCTGACGTAAATACATAACATCCAAAATGCGCTGCTCCAAGAAAATAAACAAACATTAACTGTAATTGTACCTTATCACTTGGCACCGAAGGTTGCAACTGGTCTGCCAAAGGAAACGTGTTTTAAGACGTTTTGGTATGCTCCGGTGAATGTAGGGCAAGCGTTAAATAAAAAAGTTACAGAAGGTCAGCTCTCATAGAGCAGCAGTGACAGGCGCGCGCACTTACGAGCGCCTTACTTTTAAGGCAAGGAATATAATAGAAGGAATTACCCAAATAATGATCTCGGTCGATTGGTGAGAGGTGAAAGATATGTGAGTATTAAAATAAAGAAAATGAAACCGTTACACGACGAGAGTAAGAGGTTACTTTGCAATTTAATTATTACGTCTGGCTGAACAGACTTCCAATGGGTAAATATATTTAGTATGAAAATTCTGTGTCATAAAATGTATTTGTGCATTCAGATACATACAGTTAAATTTATATTGTCTTAGATTTTTATTATTTTCACAAAAAAGCTTTTAACACCGTCTTTGGACAATTTTGTACTGTATTCAAAACAACCAAACTCTTCAAAATATCTTTCATATATTAAAAACAGCAGAAAAAAAAAACAAAAACTGCTGAAAAGCTAAGAACATTGTGCCTTAAAATGAATTCGAGATTATCGTACGCGGAATTGTGTACAATTCTCGATCTATGTTGAAAGCCGCCCTTGTATTACATTTGAATTTCGTGGTACAACCACCCCTATTTCCGCTATTCTGTTCCGTCAGTCCGGACTCGAACCCCGCTGGGGGTTGACGCGTCTACAAACGTAACGATTATGGTGTTTTAGTGAAGTGATGGCTAGGAAAAGGGTAAGGGCTAAAGTGGGTTCTATTCAGAGAGCCTATAAGAGCTAGATTGCCGTGTCAGTTGTTAAACTGGAGATTGTAAAGCGTTTCAATGACGTACATTTGTCGATTGGTTTCTTTCGTTGTATGGTTTCAATGAAGACTGTTTGATGTGTCGCGTTGACAGTTATTAATATTATATTGCGGAGCTTATACAGTATTTCATTTTGATCTTCGAAGGTGTAGAGTAATTTGAAAACTGGCTAAAGCGAGTCGGATACGCGCACTATGGGTCCCCTACTACTATCTATTTAAAACAAATAATCATTCTAAGTTTGTTATATGGAGACTTCTGTATAACAATTAAATAAACATTTTTTGTCTGTTTTTATGATTTGTTGTTAAAGCGGTAATGAACATTTAAGTGGCCTTACCGCAAACTACTTACACACAGAAGCTACCTCCAGGGAATACCTGTGTATTAGATGACTTTACAATAACAGGGTCATAATCTTAATTATGATACAAATATAGTCTCTCAGGCACTATAATTCTGTATATGTATATGATACAAATATAAGTCATTGAATTACTTGTCATAAATGAAACATGCAGATTTTCCTCACGAATTTGTTTCACATTACCCTGCACGATATGTTTATATCATGAAATTAATTTAAAACGTAAGTGAATCTTATTTTGAAATAATGATTCCCATTTCGACTTGACTATTCAATAAAGACCCTATTTCATATGTTATCCAACCCTTCGTAACTACATAAGTTCTAGTATTATTACTTAAGCATACGAAAGATGCAATCATAACTGAATTGTAACAATAAAATGACAACTTTACTGATTTCAATTACGTATTCCGTAGTTTTTTTCCTTGTACGATAATAATGTACTAAGATTTAATGTTTATCGAAGTCACGTCTTTTTATAATTTTTCGTATCTTTTGCTTCTTTGATATAAAACACATGATTCAATTCAAAATATCTTAATTTGGTTAGGATTTTAATAAAGTACTTTTAATTCAGAACGACATGATTCTACAGGATTTTATATGCTACCCCCGGGTTCGGAGGGTTGCTTTTACCGAGAAGAACCCGACAAAAAACACAGTAATTACTCTTTTGAAAATTAAAAAAGTAATCTAGATATATGTATAAAAATTAACCCCTGTTTCCCTTGGTCACGCGTGAACGGCTAGGCCGATTTTAGCAGGAATTTCACTGGCAGATAGCTGATGTTGCAAGGAGTGATATAGGCTAATTTTATATACATTAGGGTTCCGCGGGATACCCATTAAATTAACTCTACGCAGGTGAAGCCGCGGGGCACAGCTAGTGCATTATAAATCACGATAATATGCCCATGCGACATAGTTCCAATGCCCAAAAGTCGATAGAGAAAAACTAATAATAAGTACTATACTATGTATAATTTTTAGATTGCATTTGTATCTAATGTTACTAATTAAATTCTGAAGTACCTATTACATACATAGTAAGTCCTGTGAACGTGACTTGAAAACGAATTGGATGATCAAAGTAATTTTGCGCGAGTCTCAATGATTTATAGATAATTCGTTTAGAGCGGGGTTACCTATTAAAATTATAGGCTGATAACAATGTGGACCGATACATGTTCTATGTATGAGAAAGTCATTGCATTCATAAATAATAATAAAATATATAATCTTTAGACATTATCGCACAGTGCCAACTAGTCCCAAACGAAGTAAAGCTTGTACTATGGTTTTCTGTGAATAAATACCTACTTATAATACTGTATATCTCACATCCAAACACAGGGCAAAGATTGTTTACCTAGTGTCGCAGGTATACTAGTCTATGTCGTAGACATTGGTAAAAGCATTCGTATAACAAACACAATAAGGTACAATTTCTCCTGTGTTCCGTGTATTTCCCTATTTTTCCACGTCTGTTTTCATGAGATTAATAGCTTATATCACTCTCCTGCCATTCATATATTTTATATGCAAATATTACGCATATCTGTTTACTCTCTTACTACGTGAGTATGTACAAACGTATCGAAATATATCCATAATACACGCACCGACACTGGTACAAGAAAGGCTTAATACAAATAAGCCAGAAGCTTATTTAAATACTAGCTGTGCCCCGCGGTTTCACCCGCGTAGATTTAGTTTCATCCTTATTGGCGCGGAACCCTAATAATTTTAATAAATAAACGTAGCCTAAGTTACTCCTTGAAACATCAGCTACCTATCAGTGAAAGTCCCGTTAAAATCCGTCCAGTCGTTTCAGAGATTACCCGGAACAAACAGACACACGGAGAAAAATTTGGTGTTTTAGTGTCAGTAGCGTGTATACTTTCATATGCATTTAGTGAAAAGCTGTAATTTTGGAATTACAAACAGACACTTCAATTTTATTTATCTGTATAGATTTAAGGTAGGTAAGTAATTGACAAAGGAAACGTAAGTTTCATTAGTACCCTAAGTATAGAATTTAACATGTTTTTACAATGCCGCCTGCGTAAATCCCTCATTTTGTATGGGAGCGTTAGAAAGCGCTCCAACCGACGAGTGTAGAAGTTATATGTCTTCATACAAAAAAATCGCAAAACGCAAGGTCAAGCAA
Source organism: Watsonalla cultraria (assembly GCA_964035505.1). Taxonomy (NCBI): domain Eukaryota; kingdom Metazoa; phylum Arthropoda; class Insecta; order Lepidoptera; family Drepanidae; genus Watsonalla; species Watsonalla cultraria. The sequence goes on from OZ037737.1 coordinate 4,929,558, forward strand.
CGACGTTTGAATGGAACGTGTCAAAACCTGTACTTCGGGCACTGAAGGCGTGTTGTGATTGAATTCCACTAATTACACCAAACACGCAATCGAATGTCAAACCTATGTCTGTCAGAATCCCTTGAATTTTAAAAGTATGTATTTGTCTCAGTAGCTTTCAATTGAATAGCTTTTTTTCGACTTGGTCATCAACATTTCTTGCCAATTGATAATATCATATCATAGGCGCCATCAAATTAAGTGATTTAGGAAATGTAATTAGAACAAGAGCCGTGGTGGCCTCGGGTTAGAGCAAGTTCGAATCCCAGCGGGGCCAGAACCTATGATTTTTTCTAAAAACTTATGTACAGTGATTTCACACTACGTGCTTTAAGGTGCAGGAAATCATCGTGAGGAAACCTGCATATGTCTGAGAAATAATTCAAAGACGTATGTATAGTGCCTGAGACGGCGATGGACTCACCCTATGTCACGTTGGCACTTAATCATATTCGGTGTAATGTGGGTGTTGAAAATTGCAACACCTCTGCCTACCCCTTCGGGGAATAGAGGCGTGAGCATATATGTATGTAATTAGAACACGCACACACTCTAGTATGCGTTCTAATGACAGAGCACTGCTATGTACAACTACTACTTACATAAGTAATCTAAAATCTGAATATCAATAGAGCCAGCCCTGCATAGGAAATGACGAGAGTTTGCATGTGAAAGGCTCTACCGAATTTGTGGCTGAATATTTGCTTTGGCGTCTTCCTTTTTTCTTTTACATAGAGTATAGACGGATGCAAAACTGTTTCCAGGGAAACTGGCACGATTTCGATTAGATTTGCTCTACAAATATCGAATAAGTAAAAAGATTTAGTCCAAGAATTTAAGTTACATGAATTTAATGATCTTTTAATATCTATAAAACTACTAATGAAAAAAAACACAATCATTATAATAACGTCTTTTAAATGTAGGTATTTAATATGTTTATTAATTATTAATAAGCTTTAAAAGAAGATAAAATATACCATAAGTATCCAAAAGGATATGGATCGAATGACAAGCGTTGTGATTTGCCATCGTAAAATCAAGATTTTATGGGGATTCATTCATTTTATGGATTGGCGTTCTATTATCTCTTTCTACTGTTTCTATCCCATAGTCATCGTGATATGTATATATCTATTTTATGACTTCCTTATATGTATATCCCAATAACTTTTTTTACGCTTGGATAACCTTCTCACATACACACAAACATACAAATGCTCACGCACATCCCTCGAAATTGTAATTGTATCTGATGAAACTAAATCAAATTGGTCTATTGGTTCGGGAGTTAATTTCCCTCCTGTCCTGTTTTTAACCGACTTCAAAAAAGAAGGTGGTTATCAATTCGACTGTATGTTTTTGTAAGGTTGACTGGCAGAGAATTCTTTAGCATTAAGCCCTGTATACTTTGTGCATAATGTTTAAATAATAAAAAAGTGTAACTTAATATAACACACCTCTTGTGTGGGGTCGGCGGTTAAAGATTACTGTAAAATATAGGTGAGACAGATACCCATTCGCGATTTTAAACAAAAAGTATATTGTTTCAATTAGATACTGAAGATTTTTTGATCATCAAATTTCAGTCCCAATAAAACGCAAGTTTGGGATTCGTTTTCTAAAGTTTATCGCACAAATTGTTGGGGTCATAAATCAAGTCTAGGATGAATTTATGTTTGGAGGCTGTCGAGGTTACAGTATAATTATTAATTACATGCGTGTTGAAGGCCGCAACCATTTTAATTATAACATTTGTAACAACAATTCGTACGAGATAGGTATTTTACTTTGATCGGTGCGGTAGCGTGGTTTATGGAAATATACGTTTGTTCGTTAATTTATTATTAACGTTTTGTATTAATTAATGTAGGAATGGTATACCAGAAAGCCCTTTCGAAATATTATTCTGAGCTAACAACAAAATTCTAATTTCAAACCTTTTTGACAAGAAGGCACAATTTAATCGGTACCCTTTTTAGACCTAAGTATACAGATGAATAAAGTTGAAGTGTCTGTTTGTATCTGATTTTAAACACAAAATTTATTTCCCTATTAAAATCTTGTTCAAACAATGGATTACTGGTTAAAATTACGAGTGAACTTCCCATTCCCCTGATGAAAAAAAATCATTCATCTGGGAACGGAGTTCCAGTTAGCTAACGGTCCCAGTCGCCTGAATCCTCAAATATGTAAATACTCTCCTCATTTCACAACTGACAGGACACTTTTATTAATTATAATATTATTATGGATATAACCAAGCATCTTAATTGATATGACAACGGCCTTAATAACGCGACGCCCCTAACAACTTTTAATCTCAACAAGACAACAGAGTGAAGTAAACAACATTTCGGCGAAGCGAAACTAGTCCAAGTGTTTACACAAAGTGGAGTGAAGTGATAATGGACGTGTTGAGTGGCACCGAGTGTTGTCAAACTTGTCAGCCGACTGGTCCGTGCTCGAGGAGGCCGTAGACAAGATGGGTGTGCGGGGCAGACACTTGGTGAATACAGTTTTAATTATACTTCGCGCCTCGTCCTCGAGATTAGTATACAACTTGTAGTAACGCGTAAGTGTTACCACTCCAGCACTTATTTGAGAGATATTTTATACCTCCTTTTGAAAAATATTATTTATTTTTTACTGTCGGGTAGTTTGTTCACCTCTGCGTCGTGCTCAGTTTGTTACTCATTCGCATTTTAGTGCTCAACCACTCTAGACGTGTCTTCGTGATCTCACACTTTTAAAATTATAATAAGTAATCAATGTTAATAAGTGATTAAGTTTTACATGCCAATTTACACAAGGCATACAAAATCAAGTGACATAATTCTTCATAGGTTATCGAAAACAAGCTGGTTAAAGTTATTATGTGTCTCAAAAAAGACACCGTAAGCAGGTATGTACAACCATTTTATCCACTAATAAATGTTTTCTACCTGTATTGTTATTTGATAAGTTTCAAGGCTTATCTTATTATACTTAATAGTTTACCGTTCGTTCCCGAATCGGTCGACTATTTAAGCCACTGATGCTTAAATCACCTTTCATAGGTGTAAAGGCCAATATATAATACTTATTTGCATTACGTAATGTGTTTTTTCCATGTGCATTTCATACGTTTTTAAATTACGTGAATAATAAAACCAGATGTAGGTACCTTACCTACATTTATTTTTCTCACGAAAAAAGTTTACCTACGTTTCGTGCAAACGAACTGCAATATGTAACCTGTGCTAATGGTGGATCTTTTACCACCGCTTTGTATATAACCACGTGTTTACGTGTAATCATGGAACGATGTACAAACAAAGTGAACAGCTGCTTACAATCATGGAACCGGGACTGCCGTGGGAGCCATTCACCGGCTTTACATAAAACCACCATGCCAGGGTCAAAACTGGATGAATCCTTTTCTTTTTCATGTACATCAACATCTCACACATGGCCATGCATACGGATCTGCTTTTGGGCTTTCTCATCGCATCGTGACTCAACACGTGAGGACATTCGCCTACCGGCCTAGATCTACACGTATGGCCATGCTCACGGGTCTGCCTTTGGGATTCCCTTGCATAGTGCCTTAATACGTGAGTACTTGCATACGGGTCTACCTCTGGGATTCCCTCGCATTGTACCTACCGGCCTAGATCTCCACGTATGGCCATGCTCACGGGTCTGCCTTTGGGATTCCCTTGCATAGTGCCTTAATACGTGAGTACTTGCATACGGGTCTACCTCTGGGATTCCCTCGCATTGTACCTACCGGCCTAGATCTCCACGTATGGCCATGCTCACGGGTCTGCCTTTGGGATTCCCTTGCATAGTGCCTTAATACGTGAGTACTTGCATACGGGTCTACCTTTGGGATTCCCTCGCATTGTACCTACCGGCCTAGATCTATCTACACGTATGGCCATGCTCACGGGTCTGCCTTTGGGATTCCCTTGCATAGTGCCTTAATACGTGAGTACTTGCATACGGGTCTACCTTTGGGTCTCCCTCGCATTGTACCAACTGGCCTACCTACACTCATATGACCATGGATACGAGTTTGCCTTGGGGCCTTCCGTATCGTACGAGGACATACCTGCCAACCAGCCTACAACACCAGCAAGACTGCCGATGGAACGTTACAACAAATATGCAGCAACATAAAGATACAACCGGGAATGCTTTCCGGCTGATGTGGATTGTAACCTGGAAATATCTAGGTAATCGAAAATATTCATGTGAGTGAACATAATTTATTTAGCTATTAGCTATATAAATATGCCTTTCCTAGTATATGTACAAGCAAAGGTCATAATTGGACAGCCATTAAGACTGTTTCAATACAATTACTTACTATACTAGATGTAAACCTGCAGGTAGCCCTTCGATAAGAAGGTACTTTTCTCAAAAAGAGCATTTATTTTAGACAGTTGTCTAAATGGTCTGATATATTTATCTGAAAGCATTAATTTACCTGTTTTGAACTTCTTAACTGTAAATAATTTGGAATCTACCTGGTACTTAGTTACCTGCTTTTTCAATAGTTATGCCTTATTGGTTGAAAACATCATGCAAAACATAGATTGCTAACAATAAAGAAGCAACATATTATAAACCTAATTGGTATTTGCCTACCGTCATGATAACGACCATTACAAATTACCTATTATAGATAAAAAAGTTTATCAATAGGAAATAAGAATACCGCAGGTGTTCAATCCACCTACTAAGTGCAAAAAATTAAAAATAAAGTTCTTACAAACCTATCGAACATTTCACTAATGTACAATGATCAGGTAGCAACAGGTTTTTTCCTGTTTTATTTAATACCTGAATCGAACATGCACCTTATGCCTATAATATAATGGTTTACCTAATTTCTTTATTGTACCTATTACATTAAAGACTTTCATTCAGGTTAGCCTACAAAATTTTTATTTTACAAAACTTCGCTGCGCATTTAAATAAAACACCATTATAAATGTTCATGGTATAAGATCTGAGTAAATTTTTCAATCTCTATTTCATACATCGTTACAAATTCTTAACGACTAAAAAAGCCTTAGGTACTTAATAAAAAAGGAAATCACCCCTGCTATAGCAGGTGAAAAGTACCTTAATTTACCAAATTACTTGTTTGCTTGTTGGCGTTGTGGTTAGCAAGTTCGCCTGCCAATCACGAGGTCCCGGGTTCGATTCCCGGGTCGAGTCAAAAATATAAATTGTGTTTTTTCTGTCAAGAAATTCACAATAAATGCCCAAAGTTGGCAGTGTTTACACACCCGTGCCTTGGAAAGCACGCTAAGCCGCTGTTCCTACGCCTGATCTCTCTTAGATCGTATCGTTTTTGCCGTCCAATAGGACTATGAAAATGAAGGAATAAAGATAGCACCAGTTTTTACGCACACACACTTGTGCGCTATGATCTCTCCTACGCAGCTGGCTATCCCCGTTGAGATTAGCCGCTGTAACCGAACATTGTTAAGAGACCATTATTATTATTATTATTACTGATCCAGCGATTATGTGCACATATTAATTCATTTTGAAGGTAATAAACCAATCTAGACAGTCCCTACTTGCTAAAATAGCAAAATACATTTCCTGGGCCCGTATGTTTGTTGCCCCTTATTAGGGAATATAATGAATTAAAATCGAATTTGTAAAAAATTTGTATGAAATTATAGGCAATATTGCACATCAAAAATCAATCAACCGATGGTAAAGAGACACAAGTCGGATTGCTTCATAGGTACTTATTTTGACCTAAGACCAAAATTTAATTTTCCGATAAAATTGAAACCTTGTTTTTAAAGTAACAACTTAAAACAACAATAGCTTACCATTCAATCGCGTCAGCATTCTCTCAACTATGGGGGGCATTAGCGATGATACTACCTAAGTACTGATAATATTATAAATAAATACTCAATTATCTTGGTCTAACATACTGAAGCGGTTACTAGCTGGTTTATGGCTTATGATTTATTTTCGTTCCGTGTAACAGAAACGGATGCAAAATAGAAGCTAAAGCAAATTATATTGAAGCACTACGTTATCAATCGTACTAAAATATACATGTATACATAATCATATACTTAATGCATTCCAAACATACAATGCAAATCATCTCATGAAGTTACAAAGAACAAGTATGATTTTTAAATGTTGCATAGGATAGGTTAAAATTGACAAGCCCTTAGCTTTTTGGTCAGCTGGTTAAATATTGTGGATAATGAATATTCCAATATTCAATAATAGTATTTATTTCCTACTAATACTTTCATGTTTGACACAATACACCAATCTTAAATTTGGCTCATATAAACTCCGTCATTCAATTCCTTTCAAACACTTTCCTGAAAGTAGTGTTTCCGAAATAGGTATGCTACCTATTTCGTATATATATTTAATGTAATCTACAGAATCATTAAATAATAACAACCCTCCGAAAAGAGTACTTACGACTGCTTTTAATTAATGTAAAAAATAGGTCAAATTACTTTGGTACAAATATTAAATATACACTTTATGTAATTATTGTACTAAAGGAAGTAAGTACATACCTTAGTACCATAAGTTATACTTACAAAAATCGTTGGTTAAAAACACTAGCAGTAGGAATTGATAATACACGAAGAGCTAGTGAATACTATATTAGAGCTTATTGCTCTTTTAAATATATCAAGTCAATAACATCTGGTTCTCCTATCAAGTTAAATTTGCTAACTGTAGTATATCATTGGAAATATACATCCTGTGGGTAAAGTCTAAATATTTTCCTATTTTCTTACCAGGTAAGAATAACTTAGACACCATAGATTTTTTTCAAAAATTACTGTCAAAATATCTATATACTACATTTTAAAACAGGTTCATAAAAAGCTATTAATCCTGATGATTGATGATTAAATTGTACTTAATTATTAAGTTACTTTTTGTTCTTTGAATTTATTCAGATTTGAATCATTATTGTACGTTTTCAGGACACTAATAATTATATTTAAGATTGTTCTTATAAATAACACTTTGCTTTAAGTGATTCATTTGAAATTTGCAAATAATCTTATTATGTACCTAATTCATTAACGTTATTCCAATTTAAGCTCTCAACATCTACAAGTTGTATACTAATCTCGAGGACGAGGCGCGAAGTATAATTAATGATTAAACGAACTTACCTGTAAGTGAAGTTCTATCATAATTATACGAGCGCCTCGTCCGAAGAGATTAGTATAAACCCACCCTCCCGGTGGTGTACACTCCTCCCATCCTTTTTTTTTTTCCAAATATAAAATGGTAAATAAAAAAAAAAAAAAAAAAATTGAATAACTTACTTAAAGCAAAGTTCTGTGTATAATGTGCGCTTACAGTTTCAGTTTCCAGGCTCTAAACTAAATGAGTAACAAACTGAGCACGACGCAGAGGTGAACAAACTACCCGACAGTAAAAAATAAATAATATTTTTCAAAAGGAGGTATAAAATATCTCTCAAATAAGTGCTGGAGTGGTAACACTTACGCGTTACTACAAGTTGTATACTAATCTCTTCGGACGAGGCGCTCGTATAATTATGATAGAACTTCACTTACAGGTAAGTTCGTTTAATCATTAATTATGCACGCATCTTATTTTACAATAATATTTCAGTTTTTGCAAGTTTATGAACCGTAGTTAAAATTGCATGTTGTGTTAAACCTTTTAGAAGTTGATTCTCTGTATGAAGACATTAGTATAAGTGAGAGAAGTCAGTAATATTGGTTTGTCTGAGAAGAAATTCAGAGATGTATGTATAGTGTGGCACTTAATCATCTTGGGTGAAAAGTGGGTGTTGTTATTTCAACACTTCTGCCTACCCCGTCGGGGAATACAGGCGTGAGCATATGTACTATTGTAACTAGTACAGTGCTTTGTCCGTCCTTACAATCAAACAAACATCCTTTCAACAAAGAGCGCAGAAAAATTAATGCTTCGCAATTATTATATTTTTTGCTCCCATTGGAACCCCACCCCTAAACACAGTAGCAACCTCTTCACGTCACTAGACACCAAGGGGGCTACAGGAGGCGAGACGTCACCTCGTGTATTCATATTCTGACACTAATTGTGAGATGCTGGCTGTAGGTTAGTAATTTGTTAGTTGCCTGTGTGGTTTTAGTACTCACTAGATAATAGTTTATTCGTGTTGACTTTCATCAACGTCAGTAGGTTCTAGATCCTAGGATTCTATTCTCGGTTCTTCTCAGAAGGCTAGTTTCCGAACCGGTGGTAAATTTTCGATATTCATAAGTGCCTTACCAGGGCCTAAGCTGAATAATTTTTATTTTTCATTTTTCATTTTCGGGATATGTATGTGTTAATAGGGGTCTACGCTTTTAAATATCCGTTGGAGTATCAAGGGAAAAAATTGGGTCCCTTTAGGCCATCATCAAAATGTAAAAATCAAGTGCCCTTTGGACTCCTTCTTAGGGGTACCTAAGGGGTAAAACGGGACTATTACTAAGACTCCGCTGTCCGTCTGTTACGGGGCTGTATCTCATGAATCATCATAGTTTACTAGTGGAATCTTGACCAATGCGCACTTGGCCGTGTTTTTTAGTACGACCATTTGGTTCTCTGTTATAATAGCGAAGCAAAAAGAAATATACAAAAGCCGTTTTGGCGTACTTATTTATAAGTATGAAGAAGATATTTTCGATAAAAAAAGGTGCTAAAACATCTCTGAAGGCGTGAAGGTAAAGCATGTCTGTGGCCTAATGGTAGGTAATTCGCTTGGCTGGAGACAAGACTTGTATTGTACTGAAATTCCATTACAGCCTTTTAGTAGGGGCGAATTTTCTAGACATCGGAACTCGCGGAATGCTACGGCGGTTGTCTTAAATAAAAGGTACAAAGGCTAACCATTTAAAATATTAAAAGGATGCCTCGTGTTCTTTCAGATATTAAAAGCTTGAGATTTGATTGTGAGGAAAATTTTAAGAGACCTTAAACAATGTATTTACATATAAGTAGGTACTTCAGGCATTCAAAAAAACTCTATATAACTTTTTGTGAAATGCTACATTTTCGGATTTAAAATAGTCATCCTCAAAATCCCGTCGATCTGACACAAAAGGACAACCCAAAGGCATTTTCGCCGTTATAATATTAGAAGTACCTTCAGTTTTATTGCTATTCCAAACACGCCATATAGGGAACATACTCGTATATACTGATGAGGGTCGTGAAAGATAATCGTTAGAAAAAACGATTACATATTAAAAAGTATGAAACAATAAAGTACGCTGAAATACGGTGGCCTCGGGTAATTTCGGCCCTCTCGTCCTGCGGGATGCGGTCGTTACCTTGAATTATGTAAGCCAAAAGTTGCTCCGGCAGGGAACTGCCCAATATTGGCCGTGGAAGTGCCTCGGGAGCACTTAGAGTTGTTGGTGTTTGGGATATTGTGATAATGCTTTTAGGTTTACACGAAGACCTACTTTTTTGGAGTTTTATATGCGAATAATCGTAAAAAACTTTGAGGGACGAGACTTAGTATTTGTCTAAATCGACCCACACATATGTTTGGGGATTTATATGTTACCAATGTGGTAAATTCAAGAGTTTACATTAATGTCAGAGGTTCAACCGTGAAGAGTGCTAATAGACAAATGGATAAGAAGACTTCTCAAAAACAAAGTAAAAACTCAACCGATAGTCCCTAAAGTGATATCATTGAATTGAAATGAACCAAATAAGGTACTCTAGACGAGTGGAACAGAAGTATCTACCAACTACCAACTCTTCAAAATAGCACTTCACATAAAGCTTGAAAGTAACTAATCTGATTCAAAAATTCCAAGCGCAGAAAAGTTATATCGTTATAAGCCGCTGCTGACCACAGAAATGCACTCAGAAGTTATTACTGGCTTAGTGTTTCCATTTGAAGGAAATCTTTGGTGAAAGTTATGAGTAATTTCTCTTTTATTCCCACTATTCCTATAACATCAATTTGATCAATAGAGGCGTGAGTAGTACTCTCTAATAGTGTTGATTGGAGGCATATATTGAATTCAACTGATTCTTGAGGCAACGCATTGTTGAAGACTACAACCATTTTTAGTTTTTCAAAACAGTGCGTGATTACTTAAGTCACTGAATGTTGGTTTACAGAAGAAAAATATTCGACTATTTAAGTGGTTTGTACAAATCGGATAGTCAGATACTATGTAATATGATCATCTACTTTTATCGACATCATGAGTTGCTTAAATATGTAAACTGATGTTTTATGAAGTAAAATTGTTTTCTAATAATTCGATAGCGATATGGCTTTGTAACTTGTGGGTTTACTATAACACCACGATTGCCCCCTCACACAAAACCCTAAGATTCGAGAAATTCTGTCATGTTACCAACATGCACCCAATCCCATAACTAGGGTTGTCAAAAGATGAAAACTGTGTCCGTGTTCTTTTATCTGTGCTATCATAGACTCTCTCACTTGAGCTATTTCTTATTTAGGGCAGGTCACATCCCCTGCGGTAAAAGTCTTTTAACCCAGCCCGAGGGAGTCCTGGTTTTTGATCTTAAAGATTTGTTAGTGATATTTCACAATTTCATATCACATGTATTTCTATAAATATACACATATGAAATTGAACTGATATTTTAGTGAACTGAGCACGTAGTTCTTTCGCGTGTGTTGAAAATAATTCTAGATTGAAAGAGATTCTAGCAATAAAGCCATTGCCTGGGAAACAATGAAATATCAAGGGGATTAGTCCGCTATCAACAGTGTCCGAACCTTTCCGTGTCCCCAATTAAACTGGAAACAATAGAATTAGCCCGCATTCAAGTAGAGATTCAATCGAAATTGACATTTCGAGATTACGTGCTACGACGGTGATTGAAATAGGTAACACTTTCATCGAGACACGAACTAATAAATTGATTCAGTACTTACAATTATTTATAACTATAGCTATTTAATACGCGGTTCTTTTTGGTTTCATTCTGTAGATTTACTTGAATCTAAATTCTTCACGTTCATTATTGTGTAGTGGAAATAAGTTTAAAATGTCTTAATCTGAGCAGTTTGACTTATCTATGTGTGATCGAGGATATTAGGCATGTTTAAAAACAGGTGTGTAATATCATATTTTTATTGTCCTTTCTAGATCGTTATTAGTTTTGATTTGCCTACTTTCTCTCTCTTACTCAGTTAGCGGTAGGACTCAAAATATCTGAATATTATTGTCAAAACAGAAATGTAGGATATTTTTCCTAAAAGCATTTTCCCTTGTAATTTCCCGGCGGAGAGAGCGAGGATATCCGTGCAAATCAAAACATCGCGTTAGATAGATACGCTGTGTAGTCGTCGCGACTGATTGAAATATACGCTACTTGTTTTGATGGATTACATCTACTCATCGTATTGCAATGTATTTTAATGTTTTTACTTTTATGAATTATTATATGAATTGGATATACTATATTGTGAGTTCAAAATGTAGTCTAAATGAGTATTAGTGTTGCTGTTTGGTTAAGTCAAAGCTGCGGGCCGATGGATGCTCTATTAAGACTAGACAGCATATTGGGTATTAAATTAAAATCTGCTTTAATATGACTTTTATTTACTGTTTCACTGCACTGTTAAGCATATTCCGTAGAGCACTAGGCTGTTCAACTAATGGATGGCAGATAACGAAAGTATTTTGTAACCACCCTTAATTTTTGTTTAGGTTTATAATATCATGGCTAATACTGTTTGTATTCTGTTACAGGTAAGCACCATGGACTTGGGTTAAAGATAAATATATCCAATAACGGTAAAGTATTAACAAACAACGTCACTGGGACTCAATAAAAAAGCAGTTTTATAATAACTTTCTAGGTTATGCTCGCCAGCCCTTTTTTTCACGCTTACTGAGCGAAACACAACCCGCTCCAGCAGTCCTAGTCTTTTAATAGAACCATCCCCTTTGACCCTAACATCCCGCCAGTATCGCATCGGATCTCGATACATCGATACATCGTCGCGATATAATCGATCATACGTACAGGCGGTGACGCGATCAATTCGTTTGACGTATTATTCGATTAAGTGACCTCGTATTGTGTTTTAATTGTATATCGGTGGGCTTTCTGGAGAGTAATTATCGTCAGACATGACTTATCAGCACATTAAATAAATTATTTTAATTTGGTGAAACTCACCTCTTATATCGATTGAGCGATATTTTTAGCCCAGAAGCAAATTAATCCTTATTGTTATCAGTGTATGCACTTATGTACTACATCAATAAAGCTAGTATTATAGCGTATCAGTTTGATATATTATTTGGGCTAGGCAACACTGTTATCAGGGATCTTGTTTGTTTTAACCACGTGGATAATAACTACCCTCTCATTCTTACGTGTGAGGCAAGAAGTCAGATAATCCAAGGATTACAGTAGTTCTATACCTTTTGGTGATAAATAATTATAAAGGGATAAACACGATATTTAACTGGCTTGACATTTTGGAATCAAGCATTTTTTATAAATATTAAGACTATTGTTTTTGTAGTGTTATGTCAGTGAGGTGGTGTAGTGTAATAAGAAGTATTTTTCATAAAATAGTGCTAATACGAATGAAAATAAAATAAACAGTTTCGGTACTTATGATGTTTTCAAAAAAAACACTGTTTCGGAATCTTATAAGGGTGAACGAACAAGAAATATAGCAAGTTTAACGTGAGGATTATTTATTTAGTTTAGATCCTGGTAAGGTATAAGCAACTGACTTATCACGAATCATCGTCACTAAGCAAATAATACTATGAGTTTAGACAATAAAACAATTGAAATTGAATAAAAATACTTCTAAAATCTATGGCATACATGTATAGCTTATTGAGTTCAGAACCGAAAAGAACAAGAGCATGTTTAAGTAATGAAATATCTCGTTCAGCCATTTCAGTCGGAACTTTGTTTGATGCGACACGGGATCCAATTTAAAAATTCTCAATTCGCGCCCTCAATACTGGATATAGTGCTTTTGACTTCCACTTTTATTAGCTAGTACTTTGTATTCCATTTTTATTACACGCCGTACTTTTTCAATTCAATTGAAGCTCAGATCTGGATATTTAGAGCTCTCAACTTGATATTTAGTATTTTGTGAATAATTACTCAAATACTTTACTACTCAGAAACTACTGGTTTCTTTTTTGTGTTGGTTAGTTCATTTAACGACTGCTTTACGCTTTATAACATCTAACATAGCTTTTATTGTTAATCCTACGCGACAGTAACTGCAATATCATTGTCTAGAATCGGATTGCCAGAAGTTACATTGTCATTTATCTTTTCCAAAATGTGGTAGTCGAAACCGGAATGAATCTTATGTGGTTGGATGGATACCAATATTTGGTAGCGAACACTATCAAACGATTACAGTTCAAATCATTTTAACAATTTAATAGCTCACTGGGTAGAAACCTCCCCGATTGGTTTAAAATCGGTATTATTTTCTATACTAATATTATAAAGAGGACATATTTGTTTGTTTGTTTGTATTGAATAGGTTCTACTTGACCGATCTTGAAAATTCTTTCAGCAATGGATAGCTACATCATCAGCGAGTAACATAGACTATATTTTATCCCCATACTCCCACGGGAACGGGGACTACGCAGGTAAAACCGCGTGACGTCCGCTAGTACCAAATATAAAAACTCGTATCGTGTTCAAAAATAGTTTTCACGACAATAAGTGGCAGTTTTATTGGATGCTAGTGTAAATTGTCGTATCGATTGTTCGCTGGCCGAGTCGATATCTCTTGAATTTTACAACGGCTCATAGCCTCGTCCTTGGTGTTGATATTTCGTGCTGCAGTCATTTCATTCGTGTGGGTTTCATGTATTAACTGAGTAATGTCTGCGATGATATCTATACATCTATATCTATACAGATAAATAAAATTGAAGTGTTTGTTTGTAATTCCACAATAACAGCTTTTCACTAAATGCATGTGAAAGTATACACGCTACTGACACTAAAAAACCAAGTTTAAATTTTTTTCTCTGTCTGTCTGTCCGTCTGTCTGTCTGTCTGTCTGTCTGTTTGTTCCGGGTAATCTCTGAAATGGCTGCACCAATTTTAACGGGACTTTCACTGGCAGGTAGCTGATGTTTCAAGGAGTAACTTAGGTTACTTTATAAAAAATATTAGGGTTCCGCGACAATAAGGATGAAACTAAATCTACGCGGGTGAAACCGCGGGGCACAGCTAGTTATAAGTATAGATACTTTTATGCGCTGAATGAAATATTGTTCCGTACACAGTTTGTCATATGTCATATGAGTAGTATAAACACTTGAGTGCAACCGAGGATAGTGGCTAGAGTTCTGACAACTTTGACGCCTGAATTTCGATACCAGTGACATATGTACTCATTTAACAAAAATCATCATAGATTTTATTTGGCTGTAAACAGCAAAATGTCTTCATACTTTACATCAACACGCTTTTCATGCGATTAAATAACCTCTTCACGCTGTGCATTGTATTGTCATCAGTAATCTAAATATATATAACTCAAAGGTGACTGACTGACTGACTGACATAGTGATCTATCAACGCACAGCCCAAACCACTGGACGGATCGGCTGAAATTTGGCATGCAGGTAGATGTTATGACGTAGGCATCCGGTACTACCCTAGGGATAAAAAAGAGGGTGGAAGTTTGTATGAATCTAAATTTACGCGAGTGAAACCGCGGAAATTTAAACAGCTAGTAATGTATATATATATAAATGAATCCCTATTTTCTTGGTTACGCCATCATGCGTGAGCAAGCAGGCAGATAGCTGATGTTTCACGGAGTGACTTAGGGTAATTTTATTTAGAAAACATATAAGGGTTCTGCGAAATAAAGCATGAGACTAAATCTACGCGGGTGAAACCGCGATGCGAAGCTAGTCATCAATAAAACTGGGCTCACCTAAGATTTTCGACCATTTTCCTTGACAGTTACAAACACGACAAAAAATGTGAAAAAATGATTCAATTGGCGTTTTTGTGTGACACACGAATTTACGGTGATTGATTTCTGTTTTAGGAGTACTAGTCAGTAAGTCTATAATCAGTATAATATGGATAAATGTAAGTTGAAGTCTATTTATATCTTCAATTCGTAGACTTAGTTATAGGATCATTATATGCCCCTTTAGTTAAATTTAATTTGAGGCAGCCCGTTGGCTTATGTAGTTAATTATTCAACCGCCCCAGCCTGCACCGGTTTTCAACTGAAACATGAATCTGTAATATTAATACTAATTGTAGTTTTGATATTAACCTTTATTTACATATACTAATTTAAAGTTTACATTGGAGTTAACTAATGGGTAAACCCCGAAGGGGTAGGCATAGGTGTACTAGGGCCATATACCCATGTAGTAGGGATGAGGTTGAAGATTAATAAAATTTTATTTTCGAGTATAGTCGAAGAAAAGCAATGGCGCGATCATTCAATAGGAAAATTATTATCTTTTTTTATTTATTAAACCTAAGAAGAACCTTGTTCTTTAGATACTTTATTTTGGTTTTCAAGAAAACCTAAGTTCTCTAAATAATTTATAAACCTTTGCATGGTCTGTTTTGACAAACATTAGATATGAACAACTATGAGTATCACCCATAGTTGTTCATATCACCTATTAAACCAGAATTAGAACACCGAAAGCAATCAAATCATACTATTTACAGATCAATACTGGATTTTGTAACAATAAAAATAAGAATGAAACTCCAATAGCAAGTTGAAAGGGCTTTTCTGTATTCAGAATGGCATCCCTGTTCGCGGTGGCCATTGAATTTCAAATAACCACTTTATTCCGGAACTCTGTGTCGTTTCTTAAATACGGCAACTCCCGTTTATACAGCCTTTACTATTTATTGTTTACACATCTTTATTTCTAGGTATTTGTAAGCAAATTTCTTGCGGAATGCGTGTTTGTTCTTCAGTATTCTGATCACAGGAGTATGAAAGGTCTCTTTTAGAAGTCCAAATTATCTTCAAAGTTATTGTTTTCTTGTAATAAATATAACTTATGAATATTTCATTAATATTTTATTTTATTAAATAAAGATATTTACGGCTAGTGAACCAGTATAAGTTTATTCGATGCTAATAACAAATCTACTATCTAGTGTTCATTGCAGTTCAAGATAATGAATATGCATTCATAATCTTGCATTTCAATATTGGCTGTTTGAATACGGTTAATTTTGGACGCTTTCGTCTTTCGAGTCATATTCGTCATAAATATCTACGGCTTTTCGAATGTCAAATTAGGGAAACAGTCAAATTATTCCAATTATAATAGTCTAATAGGCAGGAACAACATATAAAGTACTTATTCGTTGTCAAACAAACACAAACCCGTTGTTACAAACAGTTTTTGAACTTAATAATAATTGACATGAATATACATACATACACGCTAAACACGCGTGGTATACCCCGTGAACCGATAATTAAAGCGGTTCCCTAATTAAGCAATCACGCAGGAATGTGTACTTACCATGTTATCTGTGGTCAACATTAATAATTATTGTTACGCTTGTACATTAAGGAACTAATTATTTATGAGTCCTTTCTAAATATACTTAGTAATGTTGTGTCTCCCTTTACTGTAGGCCTAGACAAAGTAATAGTCTCTCGCTCTTGCTCTAATAGACGTGATATGGAAATGACATAAATCTGTCACATGACATATGTCATTCCCATACATTTTGTATCGTTTCTATTAGCGAAGCGCGGGGATAATGTTACTTTGTTTACAGGTCATGTAGGTAGACCTAGACAATGAAACCTACTATTGCGCTTGCGCTAATTAAAGAGATATGATATAATATAGTATAGGAATGACATATGTCCCGTGCTTGATTTATGTAATTTCCAAACATTTTGTATCGCTTCTATTAGCGCAAGCGCATGAGAATGCTACTTTGTCTAGGCCTACTGTGGGATCTATCAGAGTATCCGAAGTCCCCCCTGAGCACTGAGGATGGCCACCGGAGGGTTTTAGTGCGGTAAAAATCCCACATACCCCGACCTGCTTCTCCCAGGGCGGTCGGGGACCTTTTGAAGGTTTTCCCCTCGAAAAAAAAATGGGTCAGTTCTTCGACGTTCATAACTAGTTTGCCAGGACCTAAACTGAATGCATTGCTCTTTTCGGTGTACATTTGCTATTGCGCATATTCATACGCATATAATTCCATCAGTGAAGTTAGCGACCACAGGTAGTGTTTAAATGAGTACCTACCTACGATATAGTTGCGATTCTACTAAATTTGCGTCGCGCCATACAGACAGACAGAGACTCATAAAATGACTGCTGTGCATTCAAGGACAACACTCATAACTTGTGACGCCATCTGTGACACGTAGAAAAAACAAACGACGTCGAGAGGTTGACGCAAGTCAAGTCTGAATAAATTACAAATTGCTTGCGATACGGAACATTTAGCAACTAATTACAATTGTCAGCTCTGTGACAAGTTATTTATTAACGTGTTGTGATATGAATTGTACCAACTGCCGCGTTATTCACTAAGGTTTCTCAGCGTCGAGCTCGACGACGAGCGTTGGTTTCAATCATAGGAAATTGACACATAATACTTCTAAAACCGACACCCGGCGACGAGTGCACCGCTGAGAAACCTTAGTGAATCACGCGGCTGTACCAATACTGTTAGATTAGATAGTAGTGTTTGCCTATGACTTTGTTTAATTATGACAATATGAGTGTTTAACCTCGTATGTAATTAGACTGCTTCGTTGGTTTGGCGATCACAAGCGCTACTGCGGAATACGAGGTCCTGGGTTTCATGGCAGAGTCGGGTGAAATGTTATTGGGCGTTATTTCCTCGTGGTAACCCGGAGTCTGGATTAGTGCAGTTACAGGCAATAGGTTCGCCCCCTATTACATGGGACCTAAACATTACTGGCGAAATGTGGGTGTGCTATAAGTACACTTCTGCCTACCCCTTTGGGAAAACCTTAAGGAAAAAATATTATTATGTAGTCACAAGCTGGTGCCCGCGATTCCGTCAGCGCAGGGTTTGCTTTGTCTTTATATTTTGGACAATTCACTCAATATCGTTAGAAATTACAGCCTTCGTGTTATTATGATATATAAGCTATATTATTGTTGTTTCATCAAAATCCATTTAGTAGTTTTAGCGTGAAAGAGTGACAAACTTCCATCCATACTTACAAACTTTCGCTTTAAATTTAAGTTGGATAATATTAGTAGGATTTGTCAAGTTAGCAAACACATAGACAATGGAAGAATCTACTACTCTATATTCTTGATAATGATTATGAACGTATATTATAAATTTTATCAGCATGTGGGAAGTTTGGGTCAGACAGTTATTTTATGGGCCAAAGATTGCTTTATTTCTAATTAATTACTAAATTGTGTGACAATGATTACTCGGTTCGCTTATCAATTAGTTATTATCTTGACCTATATTGAGTAGGGAGACGAGAGAGACAGAAATATGGATACATACATATATATCCTCGCTGCCTGTCTCCCCGAAGGGGGTTTCCTATGATAGAATACCCACATGCCCCCAAGTGCGTTTATGTTCTAAGTATGCATAGGGAGCGAGTCTATTGCCATTAACCGGCCACTAATCCAGACTCCGGGCTGCTACTGGGAAATTATAGACAGACATATTTTATGTGCAAATCATAAGGAAAGATAAACGTATTCATTTTCATTCTACGAATAAATAAAAAAATTAATGTTCTTTCGGAGAGTCATTGACAAACAGACAGACCAGACAGCCAGGGGGACTATATAGTAATTGGTGTAAAAATATGTTGCACAAGGTCAAATTAAGCTATTAGCAACTAAGGTTGTCAGCTGTATTCAAAATATTTCACAATGTGTTCGCTCGCATTCGCAATTTGTCTGTGGGCGTAATACATTAAATGCTTACTCACACCCCTGCACTAGGATTCCCTCACGACACATACATCCACTTTTTCGTTTTACCCACACAAGCTACAGATGTACTAACTGCGGTTGTAGATAACCATGATATTTGCTAGATTTTTGAGAATAGAAAAGAGTTCGTCTCAAAAGAAGTCTTATTACAAGCATGGTTACTTGGAATTTATTTGTTACTCGCTGTGTCCCGCGGAACCCTAATGTTTTTTTTTAATTATCCTAGATTACTCCTTGTTACATAAGCTATCTATCTGCCAATGAAAGTCCCGTTAATATGGGTTCAGACGTTTCGGAGATTAGCCGGAAGAAACAAACAGACGGATAGACGGAGATTTTTTTAACGAATATATATTTTTTTATATGAGTACCGTATATACTTATATGTGTATGTGTGAAAAGCTGTTATTTTGGAATTACAAACAGACATTTCCATTTTATTTATCTGTATAAATTATTATTATTATAAGCCTAACGTGTCCCACTGATGGCAATTAAATTACTTAGAATTAAATGAGAAAACATGTATTGAACTTGTAGTATGGCAATCATAGAATTAATTTATTTATTTGTGGAATAAAGCCACAACACCATTGGAGTTGAGGAAAAAACAGACAATCAATGTAATTTGTATACATAAGTGAAGTAATAATAGCTTCATTAGCCGGTAATGTAAGTCTTACTATGTCACGTTTCAGTTCCCTACATCAAATTAAATGAAAAATAAAATAATGAAATGTTAAAAAAAACATCTAGCTGATTTTCTTACCACGGCCTGTAGACAAAGTAACATTATCCTCACGCTTCGCTAGTATAAACGATACAAAATGTACGGGAATGACATATGTCACGAGACTGATTTATGTCATTTCCATATTTTTTTATCGTTTCTATTAGCGCAAGCGCGAGAGAGTGCTACTTTGTCCAGACCTACAGAGGAATAAGAGTGTAGTTGAGCTATCCATGATTGTCATTATATTGACATAGCGATTTCATCCTTCTTAAGGTAGGCCAAGGAGATGCAAGCTTTCATAGCCTGCAGTAGTTTACCAGAACTGTTTGTTTGTTTGTCATATTTCTGTTATATAATATTTTTTTCATGACGTCAGATTACAAAATAACCTTGACAAATTTCAAAATAATATATCAAATAATTAAAGCGTATTATATTTTCTTAAGTCGGTTATATAAACCCACCAGTTCAGTAAACTAAAAGTGCATACATCGTAAAGTATATTATCCGCGTGTAACGTTAGTGGTCCAAGATAAATCCTCGAACGATGCGCCACCGAGTCCTGCCCCTGCTGGCTCCGGTGTTCCTCTCCAAGCTCTGGCGACGGAGACGACGCAAAGCGATCGAGAAGTTTCATGGGGTATGTTACATGTGGCATCAATCAGGATAGCGATTAATATAAAATATTTATGTATTGTTATATTATTTTGTTTTCATCTCTTGTTCCATTATACAATGCACCTACTTATTTTCTCTCTGCACCACTCTAAGGTAGACTGGGAGACAATGCCCATGGCATTAAGTCCGCCTATATACTTTGTGTATATGAAGTTTTAATAAATAAATAAATAAATAGCGAAAGTCTGTTTTTACAATGGTGTGAGTTTTTCACTACCGCCGTCACAGGTCACCGTGTTGGCGTGTACGAGATTTGTGTGGGATTAAATAGTACCATCTGTGGGATGACTGATGGAGCTATTTCGATCTGTTACTTTGTCTAGGCCTAGGCAAACTAACTAATGCAGTAATTCTCTCGCGCTTGCGCTAATAGAAACAATAATAAATGTATGCAATTTCACAAAAAAGTCACGTGATATGTCATCCCCGTACATTTTGTATCATTTCTACTAGCGAAGCGTAAGCATAATGTTATTTTGTCCGCAGGTTCTGGTTTTAATTGACAACCCTAATATTGATTTGACCAAACACGTTTGTCAATGAAATATAGGTATATAGTTAACTGAAAGATAACTTAAATAGCGTGATTTAGAAGGGTACAGTGCCATCTTGTGTACAAAAACGAAACTACTTTATTACATAATAAACTACGTTGAACACCAGTAGTCATACCACTGGTCAAAATTAAGTGCTAACAAATACTAAGTCGAAAGCTGAAAACATTCAAGATCAAGGTCAGAAACGGTGGACATAATCGACTAACATTTACGTCAAACGGCTTAAATAAATTATGTGCATGTTCGTTCGTGACTACCAGTTATTGTACAGAAATAGCTTGTCGATATGTCGCCGTGACGTTGATACTAAAAGCGTTATGTAAGCATTTGTTGTTGTTTTTTGTGATTTCCTTGTTTTTCCTTGAACTTTGGTAAACAAGTTTGTAAGCAAAAGGGGTGATGGCATTCGCTAATAGGTTTTCAGAGATTCTTTATCACTGTGCCAGTAGGTATCTTATCGTCTTTCCTAACATCATACCATGCCTCTGATGTTGCAACCACCAAGCATGGCTGTATGCTTGTTAGCCATTTTTATAGGTCGTTTAAAAATGAATTTTCACATCGTTATATTTTTTAAGAGCCATGGTGGCCATGGGGTTTGAGCAGTTCCTGCTAAGATTGAATCCCAGCGGCGCCTGTTTTTTTCTAAAAACTTATGTGCAGTGATTTCACTCTACGTGCTTTACGGTGAAGGAAAACATCGTGAGGAGATTTCATATGTCTGAGAAGTAATTCAAAGATGTATGTATAGTGCCTGAGACGGCGATAGACTCACCATTTGCCCCGTTGGCACTTAATCATCTTCGGTGAAAAGTGGGTGTTGTTATTGGGACACCACTGCCTACCCCTTCGGGGAGTACAGGCCTGAGTATATGTCATCATCATACATTTAAGAGTTGTGACTCTTGTCGGTGTAACCGATGCAATTTCTTCCATTCGTCTCTATCAAGTGCCATCTCCTTGACCTCACTATACGTCATGGCAGACACATGATGTATCTATGTATGTAATATTTTTCGGGCTTTATAAACATAGTAAAACAAACAAGAGTATGTCACATTCGCACGACAACCCCCGATTATCACATTACCAACCCTATTAAACACATGAAAACAAAAGCTCGCACAACACACCCTCGGCCGTTATCTCTCCCAAACACACAATATTGGTGACCCCTTGTTGCGAGCCGTTCACCCGAGCCATCGCACAATACATTTAAGTGTGCAGTACATCAGTTTGGAATGACGGACTTAGTCCATCCAACGCTTACGTAATAGATCGCTTCATTTGGAATAATGCCAGCGCGATTGGTAGTGAATCTCGTGCTGTTTACCAAGTAATAATCATGAAAAAACATTGCCAAAACATGAGCCCGATCAGGGGGCAACTATAAATCACATTAGATGTATTAAATAATAGGAGTAACATGTACATCTTTGCAAATGATTGATTTTACGGAATGAACCTAATCACATGCCAAGATTTGTGATCGGGTGTGATTATGGCATCATTTTTGTATTGCATAGAGAGACGTTTCCATTAAAAGTAATATATTTTTTTAAATAATTTGACACTTCACAATTTTTCAAATGTTCAGCTAACATCATTGTACAGAATTATACATGCTACCGCAGAGTTCGGAGGTAGCTTTTACTGAGAAGAACCCGGCAAGAAATTCAATAATGACTTTTTTCTAAAACATTTATACGTTTTTGTATATATACATACATTTTTAACATACTTGTTTCGGGTTGTACATGACGTGAGATACTGTCTGCCGGGTGTATTATGCCTTAGATATTGTATATATCCGCCCACGTCCCCGGCCCGGGTTAATCTTGCATTAAGTATTCTAGCCTTTGAAAGGGAATTTACAATTTTGTGTTGTTACGGTCAATTTGGAATTTTATTTTCAGGAAAAATGCCTATTTGTAAGTAAAAGTGACGGGCGTGTTGCGTCCTTTGCGAAGGCGAGTGACCTACCCTTATTACAGGGTAAATGGGGCCACGCGGGCCCGAGAACAAAAGTTGTATATATAAATCTTTGCAACAAGTCAGGGCCTGTAGACAAAGTAACATAATCCGAAGCGTGAGGATTATGCTAGTAGAAACGATACAAAAGATACGGGACGGTTAGTGGTTTTTGATATTCACGCAGCAGCAACTGCGGAACATTTGGATTAGTAGAAAATGAGGAGAAATTTGAATTTTTACACAATACTAACTTCAAAAATTCATGAAGATAATGAAAATGTCTGTAATGTTTCTACAAAAATCTCGTTTCTAAATCTTATTCAGTTTATCTAAGAAATGTAAGAACGTTTCTTTGACATAAAGTTAAGCTTCATTAGCTATTGATGAAGTACAAAGTAGGACGAGAAATAAAAAATGTTAAAAAGGTCGATGAACTTTTGTTTTCATCCCCGAGTGGAGAATTAGGATTCCAGACGCGACCGGGATCTGGAAGAAATGTGGCATATGTTTGCATTAGGACTCGTTTGGTTTACGACTTTGCTCGATAGAAATATGAGAGGTACGTGAGGGGAAATGCTTTTGGAATAATACTATTATTTAGCTATGGCAACACAAGGATTTGTTTCGTAACGAACGGTTTTACTGAGATCCTTTTAATGCCTTACGGAATCAAAGAGGAACTTTGCCTCGGAAAACGAATTACCAAAGCCTACGGTCATGACGTCTTTTAATGTGATACTGATTCGATTCTACGCACCACGCAGAGTCATAGCACAATAACTGTGCACTGTATGCACTTCGTATTATTTTCTTTGCTATACATAGTCAAAGAGGATCTTTGCGCACCATCAGAACTTACGATTTGGACATCCCTTAATATGATCTATGCATCTATCGCATAACTAATTCTTTTAATACCAACAAGGTGGCAAACCAGCAGTCGGCTCACCTGAGTGCCTAGTGCGAGTTTTCTAAAAATCGCCGTCACAAGTCATCGCGTTGACGTAAACGTAGATTATATTAGCTTGATTATAACTCGTTGTTAATCTTAAAAAACATCAAATAAGTGACATAATGTGTTATTGCTTTGCAGAGTGCGTCGGAGTCGTCGGCGGGCGCCGGTGGCGGGTCGGCGGGCGGCAGTGCCAGGGTATCTTCAAGGTCACGGACCTCCGAGGAGCCGCATATAGGTCAGTATATCTTTAACAATAAGACGCTTGCTATACCAGAGATGTGACCACAGCCAGCATGTGCGCTGTTCCAACAGTTTTATAATAAGGAGCTGCCCAACTGGGAACTGAACGTTACAGAAGATCGCAGCCAAATAATGCTACTTTTGTAACGCCAGTGCTCCATGGAGGGGAGGATTAAGAGTGAAGTCGCTGGGCTAGCAATAGTTGTCATTACGTTGGCACAGACATTTTAGGCTTTATAAAGTAGGCAACGCCATTTAATGTCACAAGCATTCATAGGCTCAAGTAACTGCTGACTATAGGACTTCAACTATGCTGAAAGTAAAGGAATCCGGGAAAAAATTCCATGAAATCGCGCAAATGAGAGAGAGGGACGCTATATTGGTAGTCACAATAAAAGTGTGGAATAAACCCCCAGCTTCCATCGATGGCGGGAGTTGGAATTATCTTAAACTTAAACTACAAGGCTTTTACAACTTGTCAGCCTTAGGATTTTCCACATATGCAAGAGTGAATATATTTGACGATGTCTCCATCCAGTGAATAGGTATTAAGCGATACGTGGGTGTTTTCCACCTCTTGCGTGAAGATTATGGTTTATTAATAGGGTATGTTCGTGTTACAGGCAAGTACAAATTGCTGAAGACGATCGGCAAAGGCAACTTCGCGAAGGTGAAGCTGGCGAAGCATGTACCCACCGGCAAGGAGGTGGCCATCAAGATCATAGACAAGACCCAACTGAATCCTGGCTCGCTGCAGAAACTCTTCCGAGAGGTGCGTATCACTAATATTTAAATATCTAATACTACCTTTAAACGAGCCATGAACACAGTGAAGGACATGCTTTGAGCATCATCATCATCAACCTATCTTAGTCCACTGCTGGACATAGGCCTCCCCTAATGAGTGCCATAGCGCCCTGTGTTCAGCTTGCCGCATCCACCACCTGCCTGCAGTCTTTCGCAGATCTACGTTTTCCGAGTTGCGGTCTCTACTCTTGAACTCGTTTACCACAGCGGTTGTCGGTTCTTCGCGAGATATAGCCGGCCCACTGACACTTCTTTGTTTGGCGCGAACCCGAGTAACATATGCGGAGTTCTCCGTACTCTTCTCGCTGAACTGAGTTTTATAAATATAAATATTTTCCCGAATCCATGCTCAACCAATGTATAACCAGCGGTGTTCCCAATCGATCGATACAGTATTGACCTAGAAGTGCAATTTCCCCAACAGCTCTCAAACGTTCGTAATTGCATCAGAAATTGGATTTATTCAGCGTGTGCAGAGTTTGCGTCGAAGCAACTTAGTTTACTTTGTGGTCTTTTGACGAGATTTGCAGATAAAATCTTCGTTTTTACTTACTTCACTTACTAATTCAATGAATCCATGGCAGTCTCCGACGTCTTTGAATTTTGTGGAGGCATATGCCGGTTTCCTCGCGATTCCATCAAACAAAAATATCTTTATTCAATAAAACTTATAACAAATTACTTTCAAATCGTCAGATTGACAGGATCATACATGCTACTGCCAGGTTTGGGTGGTTGCTACTATTGAGCAGAAAACTCGCAAGAAACACAGTAATTACTCTTTTCTTCTAAACGTAAACGGTACTGCAGAAAACGAGATCCTGAGTCGGGCAAAGTGTTATTGGGTTTTTCCATCAGTAAATTTCCAATTAGCGAATTAGCCCGAAGTCTGGATTAGTGCCCGGTTAATGGCAATAGACTCGGCCCCTTTTACGAGCAATAACTGGCGAAATGTGGCATCCTTATTATGCATGTTAATGTTGTATGAAATGTGCTTCCAGGTCCGGATAATGAAGATGCTGGACCATCCGAACATCGTGAAGCTGTTCCAGGTGATCGAGACGGAGAAGACGCTGTACCTCGTCATGGAGTACGCTTCGGGCGGAGAGGTGAATAATATAATACAATTAACTAGATCGCGCCCCCAGCCTTGCCTGTGGGGCAGTAAGATTTCACAATCAAACTTAGTACTTACACTAGTCAGCAAAGTGCCAATATCTCCTAACTACGGCAATCAAGAATTTACACAAACTGAAAAATCCTAAAAATCAATAAGATCAACAAGTTAATTTCTTGAATGAAATGTCAGTTAGGAAGTATTGGCACTTCGCCGTCGAAATAAGACACTTAGTGATTTCACGAAACCGTCTGGGAAAAGCGTCTTTAAAATCTTCATTGATGTTTTTTTATAGGTGTTCGACTACTTGGTGTTACACGGTCGTATGAAGGAGAAGGAGGCGCGAGCCAAGTTCAGACAGATTGTCTCTGCGGTGCAGTACTGCCATCAGAAGAGGATCATTCACAGGGATCTCAAGGTAAAAACATTTTTCGAATAATACTTTTTTACTACATGAAATGGCATGGATGTGAATCTCCCTATTTTGTGTCTAAGAATATGTTAATATTATATTTATAGTCTTTCAAAAATATATCTTTTTTTATATTGTTGTGTGTGTTAATAATTTATTCTTATAATAAAAGGATTATTCATATTTCTTACAAACTTCAAACATAACTTGTTTATAATATGTTTTTATTCTCAATGTAAACAAATCACATTCAGCGACCAATAGAAGCAAAGAATCAATGGAAAATGGGAAAATCATACGTGGGTAATACCGCGAACCACAGCTAGTGAACTTTATTGAAATGAAAAATTTTCTATGGTGCATTTGATGCATATATTCCCATTTGCCTCCGTCCAGTGCGTTATTTGAGACGTCCCTTTACGTCACTATCGTACTCCTAATGGCAGACTAATATCATAATGCAATGTGTATCGTTTTCAGGCTGAAAACCTCCTGCTAGACGGCGAGATGAATATAAAGATAGCAGATTTCGGCTTCTCCAACGAGTTCACGCCGGGCGCGAAGCTGGACACCTTCTGTGGCAGTCCACCTTACGCTGCACCTGAACTGTTCCAAGGTCTGTATCTAAATATATATAACTCAAAGGTGACTGTCTGACTGACTGACATAGTGATCTATCAACGCACAGCCCAAACCACTGTACGGATCGGGCTGAAATTTGGCATGCAGGTAGATGTTATGACGTAGGCATCCGCTAAGAAAGGATTTTGATCAATTCTACCCCCAAGGGTATAAAATAGGGGATGAAAGTTTGTATGAAACTAAATTTACGCGTGTGAAACCGCGGGGCACAGCTAGTTTACATATATGTGTTCAAGGGCTTTAGGGCCTAAGGGAAAGGATAAGGAGGCAAAGGGATAATACCCACGTTACGTTGGTGTGTGTTATAGTTCTCTAATCTAATGCAATGGTCCTCGTGTGCCATAATGGCGTCTACGATCATTGAAACGTTACAATTTTATTTATTACTGCAGTAATATTATAAAGATCTGATTGTTTTTTCGTTTGTTTGTTCGTTTGCATTGAATAGGCTCCGAAACTACTTGACCGATCTTGAAAATTCTTTCAGCAATGGATAGCTACATCATCAGCGAGTAACATAGGCTATATTTTATCCCCATACTCCCGCGGGATCGAGAACTACGCGGGTTAAACCGCGTGACGTTCGCTAGTTAGTTAATATACATGAATTTAGTGAAGTCAAAGTCAAAAATATCTTTATTCGATTAGACTTCTATAAAGAACTTTCAAATCCACAATAATGTATGATGTATGTTCCAGGCAAGAAATACGACGGTCCCGAGGTGGACGTGTGGTCCCTGGGGGTGATCCTGTACACGCTGGTGTCGGGCTCGCTGCCCTTCGACGGCTCCACGCTGCGGGAGCTCCGGGAGAGAGTCCTGCGCGGCAAGTACAGGTCGGTATCCGATTGTGCGTGACTAAGTAACATTTAGTACATCTGTACCCCTATCACGAGTTTGTCACCGTTTTCCTAATCTGCACTGACTAGCGTCTCCGTCGGATATTTGTATGAGAAACTATACAGCGCCTCCAAGCGGTGACGTGAAGAACTAAAACATGTCATACAAATATTGTCGGAGACGTTAGCGAGTGTAGATTAGGTAAACTGTGGCAAACTTGTAATAGGGGTACTGATGGTAAGCGGTTGGAAGACGATGTCAGCAGTTTCGTTGCGCCCATTTTAACCGACTTCAAAATAAAAAAGGGGCTCTCAATACGACTGTTTGTTTTTTTTGACAACTTCTATCAGTGGCGCATATGGAAAACTTCGTGACGCTGCTCGCGTTTCATAAGCCATTTGATAAAGATGTCCATGACGCACAAGGGGTGTCATCTGAAACGAATCGATCCGTACCTCAGGAGAAACCCTTATAGGATCGCTGTATTGTCCGTCTGTCTGTGAAGACATTTCTCTCAGTAATGTTCCATATGGTATCAAGCAGAAATTAATATCGGATACCCAAGACCTTCATTGACACTAGTAAGGAAAGAATATGGCGAAAATTCTGGCTGTTTAAAGTGGGACAAAATCAGACTTAAGAGAGTCGGTTACAGACATACTTACAAATCATCATCATCATCTCCCTGGCCTTATCCCATACATTGTTGGGGTCGGCACTTGATTCAACCCGATGTGGCTGATCACCTGATTTTTATACGAAGCGACTGCCATCTGACCTTCGCAACCCCATTTAGGAGGAAAATCTGTGATCTGGGTTAAACCAGTTGTCAGATAATTTTTAGGCCTCCGACTGACCTGTAACGATTGCCAAAGATGTTATATTGGCAACCGGGACCGACGGCTTAACGTGCTCTCCGAGGCACGGAGGGAACTCGGGCGGTCACCCATCCAACTACTGGCTAGGCGTATGGTTGCTTAACTTCGCTGGTCGAATGATATGCGCAATAGCAATTGTGCCACGAGCTCCTCAACACATACTTACAAACATACTTACAAATATGAAGCTAATATAAAGTGTGTAAATAGTACTTAATCGGTTATACAAGAGATTCCTCATTATAAATGAATTATAATTTTTTTTTTCTCTCAGAATACCGTTCTACATGTCGACGGACTGCGAGAACTTATTGAAGAAGTTCCTAGTCCTAAACCCTGCGAAGCGCGCCTCGCTCGAGAACATAATGAGGGACAAGTGGATGAACACGGGCTACGAGGACGACGAACTACGACCCTTCCAGGAGCCGCAGCAGGACTTCAAGGACCATAAACGGATAGGTGAGCACGCTACTCATTACCTGATTCAACTCTCATTACCATAACGTGCTCCAAGTATTGGTTTTGTTGACCATAAACGGATAAAAGAGCATCTAATTCATTACCGGATTGAAATTGTCATTACCATACCATGCTCCGAGTATAAGTTTTGTTGATTATGGATAAGTGAGCATCTAATTCATTACCGGAATGAAATTGTCATTACCATACCGTGCTCCAAGTATAAGTTTTGTTGACTATGGATAAGTGAGCATCTAACTCATTACCGGATTGAAATTGTCATTACCATACCATGCTCCGAGTATAGGTTTTGTTGACCATGCTTATATTATTCTACGACGGTCAGACATGTTTATAACCTATACTTGGGCTATGGTTTTGTTGAATTATGCTAAGCTTAAGAATCACTAAGGAATTTTCCAAAAGTCCCTGTCGCTAAATAATTATATTCTCCTATGGTAACGATGAAAGCAATAACTAAATAGTACAAGAGACTATTTCTTTATTATGTGTGTGTGTGTGTATGAGTTCATTGTTGAACAATTTTGCAATGTGGTTCTTGACCAAATTATCACAGTAATTTCGCTGCAGCTTGGCCTCCGTCAACTTGCAAACTCACCTTTGACAGCTTATAGTGCTACAGTATGGACAATAACAATAAGAACTATGTGGTTACAGATCTTTTGATCTTACATAATTCTAGGTTGCCGCATTACACTGACTATATTTCGGTGCTTTTCACCCATATTATTACATACAGTTCACCATTGCATATAAAATGTGTTACGACCTCAAGGGATTTAACGAATGGAAGTATCTTGAAGCTAGAAATGTGCTTTCAACTCATTAAATCCTGCCGCGTTATTCACTAAGGTTTCTCAGCGTTGCACTCGACGTCGAGTGTCTTTTAGCTATGCATTATGTATCAATTTTCTATGATTGAAAACAACGCTCGTCGTCGGTTTCGACGCTGAGAAACCTTACGGTATGACGCAGCTGTTCCTATGAGTGGACATGTTTTATAACGGCTAATTCATCATATTTACTTCATTACCACGTGTGTGCACATTTACATATGTATGTTTATTTTGGTTGAACATAATGATTAATAATATTCTTATATTCCATGCGTTCGTCGCTACCGACATTACGGCACAGCGCAAGTTGGTACGTGGCTATTTACGGGGTCATTACATGTGGTCGTATATGTGTTTAGAATGTCAATTTATAACGTTCTGTCTTGTTGTATGTCATTTGAAATGGTAATGATTTTAGACAAATGGTAATGATACCATGAACTTTAGGATTGTTTGAAAATCAAAAATATTTATTCAGTTTAGGCCCTGCTAAGGCACTTATAAACGTCGAGAATTTACCACCGGTTCGGGAACTAGCTTTGGTTTATGCAATCGTCGCCATGGTGATATTTGAATGTAATTGTTGCTGTAATTTCGCGTCAGCATTCAAATAAACCTTATTATATGAATATATTTAATATATTTACCATATTATGAGACTTCGACGAGACAGAATGGTTGCATATTATAGTATATTTTTTGCTTTTCTAGAAGTGTTGTATGTGTTTAAATTATTATCGTTTCAATGCATGTGCATTTTTCATCGAGTATTTATTTCAAAATACAATAGTTTCTGCTTCGAATATGATCTTAAATGTTGTTTTTTATTATAGCAATGTTGTATGATATGACAGCGCATGTGAATATTTTACAATTCTTTTGTTAAAAATGTTATGTAAGATATTTTTTAGAGAATTATCCATTTTTATTCGAAGGAAGTTAGATGTTTTGTTTAGTCAATATTAGCAACAGATTGGTGTTAGTCAACTTATGAGTAAAATTGTGTTAATAAAATATTATGGTATTATATTTTATTGATAGACTCAATTAATATCATAGATTAAAAATAAAAATAAATTGTCGCATATATAAAAAAAGCTAGCAGTGCCCCGCGGTTTCACCCGCGTAAATTTAGTTTCCTACAAACTTTCATCCCCTATTTTATCCCTTTGGGGGTAGAATAAATCAAAATCCTTTCTTAGCGGATGCCTACGTCATAACATGTACCTGCATGCCAAATTTCAGCCCGATCCGTCCAGTGGTTTGGGCTGTGCGTTGATAGATCACTATGTCAGTCAGTCCACCTTTGAGTTATATATATTTAGATACTATGTCCTTGTAGGCTCAGTGGATTCTTGTTTGTACATATAGATAAATACGTGTGTAATGTTTGTATTGCAGAGGCGCTAGTGTGCTT
The DNA here is from genome assembly GCA_964035505.1 of Watsonalla cultraria. Taxonomy (NCBI): domain Eukaryota; kingdom Metazoa; phylum Arthropoda; class Insecta; order Lepidoptera; family Drepanidae; genus Watsonalla; species Watsonalla cultraria. The sequence continues at coordinate 4,961,154 of OZ037737.1, forward strand.
GGGTTACAACAGACAAGAGATTGAATACTCACTGGCCGAGGCGAAGTACGACGATGTATTTGCTACGTATCTGCTGCTTGGCAGAAAGAGTACAGATGTGAGTATATGTTTTAACTATCTACGCCCCGCGGCTTTACTCGGGACTAATCCCGAGTAAAGCCGCGGGGCGTAGCGATAAAAACTATGTTACCTAAGTGTTTTTCTTTTCTGATATAAGAGTAGCCTAAGTTACTCCTTGTAACGCTAGCTATCTACCAATAAGTTCTGTTGAAATCGGTCCGGCCGCTTCAGAGATTGCCCGGAACAAAAAGACAGGTAGACAAATTTGATTACAGTACATACTTTCATATGCATAGAGTGAAAAGGTTTTAATATGAAATTACAAACAGACACTTCAAGTTTGTTCATGTGTATAGATGTGATAATTTACCAGTAAGTCGTATGGTATATTCTCCCCTTATATGATAGAAAGTGCGATAGCATTCAGTCCGCCTGTCTTCATTAGGGTATTAAGTTCATATCTAGACTAATATTATAAAGAGGAAAGATTTAATTGTTTTTTTGTTTGCTTGATTGAATAGGCTCCGAAACTACTTCCGATCTTGAAAATTCGCGCTTAAAAAAAACTACGCGGGTGAAACCGCGTGACCTCCGCTAGTAAATAAATATATTGTTGTGATATCGACAGCCGGAGTCGGACGGCAGTCGGTCGGGCTCGTCGCTGTCTCTGCGTACAGCCGGCGCTCCGCCCACTCACCACGCACCGCCGCCCGCCGGCACTGGTCAGTACCCATTCATACACACCTCATACATTTTTAAATACTATTCATTCAACTCGTCTTTTTCATACAAAGTTATTTTGTCGGTTTAAACGCGTCGTTCTTCTAAACTACGTTACGGATCTTGATACGGTTTTTTACTAACAAGGAGGATGTGTGAATACTACGTTTTTAGTGGTTATAAATTTAAATTCGTGTTTGATATTTCATTGTTTATTATCATAACAAAATTGAAAAAGATAAAAAAAATCTTATTACAGCCGTTTTTATTTGTGGCCAAAGTTAGTATTATGTTATTTTAGCTAATACCACTTTATAGGTTTCAAGGATAGTGTAAAAAATATATATTTATACAAGTACATAATATTATTATTTGCTGTAAATAAGCAAATAGTGCTTTTAGTAGGACCTAATATAATAAATAAAATGCGCTGCTTCCGATATTAGCGCATATTTATAAATCTTGACAGATTTGCTATAAACTGGGGCTCATTACTGCCATTGTCTCACCTGGCGGCCAAAAGAGGAACTAAAAACCTAGGATGCTTTCAAGCGCGCTTAGGTATAATACTGTAGGCCTAGACAAAGTAACATTCTCTCGCGCTTGCACTAATAGAAACGATAAGAAATTACATAATTCAGTCACGTGACATATCGTCGCTTAAGTTCAAACACCGCGGATGTCAAAATGCGCACCTTTTCAGGAGAGCAAAAAACCGTTTATATGTTCATCAAGCAACTATTTAAAGTTTTGTTATTTCACGTGCTAATGAAAATAATTAGTTTATACTTCAGTAGGCCTAGACAAAGTAACATTCTCTCGCGTTTGCGCTTACAGCCAACGATAAAAAATGTATGGAAATGACATAAATCAGTCGCGTGACATATGTCATTCCCGTACATTTTGTATCGTCTCTACTAGCGAAGCGTGAGTGTAATGTTACATTGGCTACAGGCCCAGGCTCTTTTGTTTGATTCGTCTAACGATGCGGGCAACGCGGCTTGCGATTCCCTATCGAATGATATGCGAAACGTATTTCGGTCAACATATAACTTCCGCTGTCTTAGAACTTAAGTGACGATACGTAATTCCCGTACATTTTGTATCGTTTCTACTAACGAAGCGGATAATGTTAATTTGTATACAGGCCCTGGGGCTTTAGCTTTATCTAACAGGGTTGTCATTGTCATATCTATCATCGGTATATTATGGACATGTTGTCTATGGCCCCCCCATTTTGTTTATGGGACCAACGAACATATTATTTTTTAATTAGTTTTTTTTTTAAAAACACATTTTAATATATTTGTTTGTTCCTTTCCAGTCCTGTTATGTTTCAAAACTGCTTTTTATATCTACTGTCTATTATGTGTGCTTCCTTTGTGCGGTGTACTGATCACAATTACCAAATTGTTATCGTCTTACCCTCAAATTAATAAGAAAAGCATTCGTTATTCAAACTGTATAGTGTTAGTTCGGTGAGTGTGAGATCCGGTTGTAAGCTGAATGTACCTAAAGGATTATAATTGAATGAAATCTGAATGGTTTAGAGGACGAAATCTGACAGTTTAGTGAATTCTGTTTTTTTTTACATTAAAACATTTTTCAGCAAAAGGAACCTGCTATAAGATTTTCTTAGGTTATTGATAGATTTTTTACTAAATTGCCAAAGATGTTCAATTGGCCACTGAGACCGATCAATTTATTATTGTATACTTTATATAATATGGTGACTATGTTTCACCATGTTTACTTGCTTTCCCTGGTATTGCAAGTGGTAAGTATTTCATAGGTCGGCCTTACTGGTGATGCGCGTGAATGTGTGTGTGTGTGTAACTCTGTATGTGGTATTGTGTATCCGAGTATTCCGACTGGTGTACGCGTTCTCATTCTACGGGATTGTGATCGCAACGTAAATGGATTCCTCAAGTGGAAAAAGGTTTCATATAAGCCGCGGCGTAAGGTCTGGTTTAGAGGGTATTCCGGAGGAAAATGGTAGGGGTAGCGTTAGGTCGACGGTCTCGGGGTGTTGTGATCGGTACGCGGTTGTGAGAGTGGTCGGGCGGTGGTCGTAGGGAGCGGCGCGGGCTCCCCGTCGCACCGCGCCGTGCAGCGCAGCATCTCGGCCAGCGCGCGCCCCGCCGCCTCGCGCCGCGCCTCCTCCGGCGCCGAGGTGCTGCGCCCGCAAGGTAACACTACACCATACACCATACACTCACGCCTGTGTTCTGGAACTACGCGGGTGAAACCGCGTGACGTCCACTAGTTGAAAATATAACTACAATAATACTCATAGTCACCAATAGATATACAAACATGTAAACACACCACGCACCGAACGAAACGCACCATTCATATACACATAATACTTCGAGTGCACTGCACATATCACACAGTGCATCTATAGTGCCTTACACAAAAACACACCTACCGTAGATACGTCGTGGAAACTTGTGTATGACGATACACATAAACACACTCACACCATATAGACTTTTATATTTACCTTACACAAAAACACACCATACACGGTATTGTGTATGTGACACACACAATACTGTTGATACGACGTGGAAAATTGTGGAGACAAGACACATAAACACACCCATACCATTTAGAAACAATTATATTTCATTCACATCGGCAAATTATAGAAATGATTAAATTTCATAATTACGTTATTCATAATGGACACATTTTACAGGTTTCCAATATTCACTAGTGCATGACTCTTATTAGAATTCTGTAGTCTGATACTATAATACTAAATACCTGGGACTATCAAATACTATTTATTTTTTAATTTCAGTGCCTATTTTTATGATTGTTTCAGTCAGTGTTGATCCCTTTATATTTGTGTATCGTAGTTTGAACCCCGTTGTGTCCGCGCCATCTGATCGTTCTACCATCGGTTATGGGATGATGCCGCATTAACATTTGTTAATATGTATCGTATTGAAGCATTAGAGCCTCATAACACTAGCTATCTATTTATATTTATCATATTAACTGGTATTTCATATTTAATATTGGAAGTATTGACTTATTACTTTTGATTTCACCGGTTTTGTAGTATTTTAATTAAGATCGTGTGTTTTTTTTTATTGGTGAAGTCAAGGGTTGCTTTATTCTCATAGTTAAATGTTCATCTAGTTTCGAACCGACTTCATCATACTTTGATATTAATCTTGATATTTGATGAAATCGGGTGATATTTGATTTACATAATAATTTAACGGGCTATTCATTTTGTATTGTACATTTGCATATCTTAGCATAGTATAAAATTTATTTTATAAAAAAAAAACCATACGTTCAAAAGTTTCATACAATCATTCACTAGATGGCGCTAGCTGTCGTTTTAACACTAGTTATCAGTGTTCAGTATCAGTAATCTGAGCCGATTTGTTTAACGTGTTACGTTCGGTTATTGCAGTTGGTACCACGACCACGACTGCCAACAATACAACCTCAACGGCCACCACGACCACATCCAATTTTAAAAGACAGGTAATATATTTTCTCCTTACTATATACCTCCAACTTGTTAGGTACAGTGTTGATTTAATACTAATTCTTACCAGCTAAAGCATACGAGCCTTGAGAGAGGAGGTGCGTCACATACTACAGCCTTTTACATAAAAACTTTTTTAAGAGCCCTCACGTGTCTTTCTATTATTATGTGTTAAACTACTCAGGCGTTATTAATTATGTTATTTCACTCATGCCTATAAGCCCATGGAATCTACACCAAGATAATCCGACTCGGACTTATACGTAAAATCTCGTTATTCATAAGACCGGAATGTTTATTTCAGAACACAATTGATTCAGCGTCCATTAAAGAAAATACGGCACGGATCGCCCAAATGCAGGTATGTCATTATTATATTAAGTGGAATTTGATCCTTTTCGCGGTGTTGAAATGCTCTCATTGACAGATCTATACAGTAGTTTTCGTGTGACCTTCGCGCCCCCGTTACAGGGAACAATTTGTAACTAGTGTTAAACCAGTAACATTTTCTTTAGGCCCTTGATTGAAAAATATCGAATGCTAGAGATGTACAAAATGGCAACTGAAACTAATGGCGTAAGGTTGATATTTTTTAAAGTATTTTTTTCTCCTAATATTTTGGACGTAGTATAAAATATCACAAGGAACGACGTGCTTTAAGTTTCAACAGAACCCTTTCACAATTTCGAATTCAAATTTATTTTAGATACATCTCATAATTTCATCACAAATTAAGCAAATCTTGTTCAAGTGTCGTCGCAAGTTATGAGCACTCAGAGATAATAGAGGGGGTATTTTGCCCGCGTCGCGTCACACAGACAAACAGAAATATAGAGAGCATAAAATTACAGTGGCGCATACAAGGTCAGCGCTCGTAACTTGCGACGTCACCATAAAGATAGAACGGCATAGAAGGTATGATATTGGTCAGGTGCAGAGCACGAGCCGGCCGACGAGCGCGGCGCCCAAGCTGGAGGCGCGCTCTCGGACCCTCACCGGCGGCCCGCGCCGACACCCACACCTCGACCCCGCGCACCACGCGCCCAAGGACGCCGCACACGACGCGCCCAGGTACACACACACACACACCACCCGCACCACGCGCCCAAGGACGCCGCACACGACGCGCCCAGGTACACACACACACACACACACCACCCGCACCACGCGCCCAAGGACGCCGCACACGACGCGCCCAGGTACACACACACACACACACCACCCGCACCACGCGCCCAAGGACGCCGCACACGACGCGCCCAGGTACACACACACACACACACCACCCGCACCACGCGCCCAAGGACGCCGCACACGACGCGCCCAGGTACACACACACACACGCACCACGCGCCCAAGGACGCCGCACACGACGCGCCCAGGTACACACACACACACACACCACCCGCACCACGCGCCCAAGGACGCCGCACACGACGCGCCCAGGTACACACACACACACACACACCACCCGCACCACGCGCCCAAGGACGCCGCACACGACGCGCCCAGGTACACACACACACACACACCACCCGCACCACGCGCCCAAGGACGCCGCACACGACGCGCCCAGGTACACACACACACACACACCACCCGCACCACGCGCCCAAGGACGCCGCACACGACGCGCCCAGGTACACACACACACACGCACCACGCGCCCAAGGACGCCGCACACGACGCGCCCAGGTACACACACACACACACACCACCCGCACCACGCGCCCAAGGACGCCGCACACGACGCGCCCAGGTACACACACACACACACACACCACCCGCACCACGCGCCCAAGGCCGCCGCACACGACGCGTCCAGGTACACACACACACACACACCACCCGCACCACGCGCCCAAGGACGCCGCACACGACGCGCTCAGGTACACACACACACACACACACACACACACACACCACCCGCACCACGCGCCCAAGAACGCCGCACACATCTTTACAGACCTAATAAGATTCATAAACCACCATGCATATACGTGCATGGTGTAAACAGGTACACAAATATATTTACACGCATTCACCCCTAACCGGTGGTTACTCACACATAATAGAAAAATACGGACACAAACAATTGTCCCATACACATGTTCACTCCAAATTTATCATGTACACGTTTTCACCCCCTATTGTTTACACACTTAGCATACAAACGTAATGACACACGTTACACACTTAACATAAACGAAATCACACACGTTTTCAACCTAAATGAATCACATAGACGCTGTACAAAAAAACACGCTTTCACCCCTCATTAATAATACACAATATACTTACATACTTCTTCAGTTCCTTTATCAAAGTTCGATAAGATACACAAACATCGTAATACTATTTGTTGAAAAGTTCAGGCCAGATTTTCACTATTATGTTAAAACACTACAGCGAATTCTTACAAAAGTGTCTTGTCAACTATATCTTACAAAATACTCTATTTGATAAATAAATGTGCTATTATAATATGTTATTGTATGTATATTTATTATATGATATATTGTATTTTATATACGTGTATGTAACACGACAGCATGTGTGGGTAATACCTAACTAACAGCATGCGTAAACGGTCGCCCAGTGCCGTCCAGTCGGAGAGTAAGAACGGTAGCGCCACGAACGGCAGCGGGGCGAGTGGGGCGAGCGGGGCGACTGGGACGAGTGGGGCGAGCGGGGCGAAAACACACGTCAAGAGTGCGTCCATCTCGTCGGGCAGTGGCGCCGCGCCCTTGGCTGCCGACCCGCCGCCGCACAACGCCTCCGCAAGGGACCTCGCCCAGCCCCGCCCTAGGTAGCCCTACCAGGCACCGATATGACATTCTGAATGCCTACTTCAAACGCCGTATGAACATTTCGTAGTTTTTACCGGCTACGTTGCAATTAAAAAAAAACTGTCGTAGCTATCTATTTCTGAGAATAGTTAAGAGAATGTACCTTAAACCCTATTTTCTTTGACTAACCCTTAACGGTCGGTTGTACGGTTTCCCTTATTCTGAACTCGCTAATTGCAATACGAGGTTTGCCTTATCTGGGCTTAATAATGAGATGTATATACAAAAGCTTCGAAGTCGGTAAACGCGACGAATACTTTACGTTAACCCTAGGCACTCTGAATTGTTCACTACAAACTCACCTTCGAATTCTTCACCTTATAAAATAAAACTTTTTGAAAATACTAGGCAATCATGTACGCACAATTATAGGTCAGACCAGTCTACACAGTTCGAAGTGATCTTATAAATAGATATTTGATATAATTTCTGTAAGTAAACGATTATTTGAAGTGAGTTGTGTAGTGAAGGTGCATATACGCTCAGCCGTGCTTGCATTGCTTCAGCAGTTGGCACAGTACGTAGGCGACGCGGCGCTTGGTTTCTATTATATGGGCTATAAAGTTCACTGTCGTTTGTTCGTATTATTAATTAGCTTTTTAATCTATTATATTCTCTATGAAATGGGTACAGAAAATACATTGTTAAACTTCAATAAAATCTTGAAAAGGGGGATCAGCCAGATGTATATTAGTGTGCTACTATGATACATACATACATTTCGGTATAATATACGGCCCACCTGATGGTAAGTGGTCACCGCAACCTATGGTTTGCCCAGGGGCGATTTCACGTGCATGAATACAAATTAAGCAAACATTTTGAAATATTGAATGTTTCAAATTGCATAACTCACTTACAATCAAGGTTGTTTTTTTCCGTACACCATAAGGTTGCTTTTGGTTTACACTTTTTTCTAATAAGTAATTGTATTGCCCTCTGTTTGTTGCACAAACACATTGAATGCTTAGCACAGTTTTAATGTTGGTTTACGCACATTATATAGTGTTATTAAGTATTTATTTTATTATAATTTATGTATTTTATATGTTTACTTATTTATTTTTATTTACACACACACACACACACTCTTCGTGTTTTTTCTCTATATTAGCACACAGAGTAGATCGTTGTTGTTTTGATTAGTTTTGTGAAATTGCAGTTAAAATCTTATCTTATTACAGCCGTGAAAGCGACTTTATTTCGTACCAATAAGGCACAGAATAGAAAAAAATATTAGTTAAAATGTTACCGCCCTGAAAAGCGACTTTATTTCGTTCCACTAAGGCACAGAATAGATGCGTTAATTAATTAAAATGTCTAACAAAATTTTTTAACTGCAATTTTAACGTTGAAAACTATACTTTATTGTAATATAAATAGAGTGTAATGTTTGTATTCCAGTCTAAACTCGCAACTGACAACGGTAGGCGGTACCACGGCGGCTACCAATACGGCGAGCGCTCGTCGGGAGTTCCCCAACCCGCTGGTCTTCCCCAGGAATGTACCTTCGAGGTCCACCTTCCATTCAGGTACGCACTCAAAACCTCTTGTTATTCTCCAACTTTCACCTGCAACTTTTATCAAGCTGTTTGTTTTAAGACAACTCTTTCAGATAGTAATAATAAGTCGACGCCTATTAGCAAGTCAAGTACTACAGAGTGCCTGGTGCGAGTTTTTCGCTGCCGCCGTAACAAGTCAAGCGTTAACGCAGATTTGTATGGGATGGAAACAGCGCCTCTGTCGGCCTAAAGATGACACTATAGTGAGCCCATACAAATCTGCGTTTACGTCGACGCGGTGACTTGTGACGGCGATTTTAGAAAACTCGCACTAGGACCTCTATCACGAGCTTGTCACCGTTTTCCTAATCTATACTCGCTCGCGTCTCCGTCGACTAATTGTACAGCAGAAGTAAGCAGTATGAACAGCCATTTCTTTGTACAAAACCGGGTTATGTAAAAATAATATTTACTTCTTTGTACATAACTGCCAACGGAACTAGTAAAGTGCAGAGAACGAAAACTTCTGCTAACATTACCCGGTTTTGTAACGGTTGCAACTAATGTATAGTGCTCGAGACGGCGATAGACTCATCATCTGTCACGTTGGTACATAATCATCTTTTGTGAAAAGTGGGGGTTGTTATTACAACACCTCTGCCTACCCCTATACATGCGTCATAAATTAAATGTACGAAGAACAAGGGGTATAATCGTATGCCTTACAGGTCAGACGCGATCACGTGGCGGCGGCGCGTACGGTGACGGCGGTTCCCCTCACCAAGCAAGACCCTCGTTCTTCTCCAAACTATCCTCGAGGTTCTCCAAACGGTGAGTGACGCACTATCCTACGTCATCACACCCTCATATAACCAACCCACTTATTACAAAGCATAGACTAAGATCGTTGGTTTAAAAGTAGATCCGACTCTTTTTGTGATATAGTTTTAGTTAGAGTTTGGTCTCCATTTAAACCATGTTTTGTAATAAGGGCGCAAATGTATTGTGTAACTGGGATCGATCGATAAGCTTTTTATAGTAAGTGAAGGTGCCGTCGTGAATTTTGAGCGCTAGCCTTGAATCCGCAGTAGTTTTTTTTTGTGTCTTGTATGGAGCGACGCAAAGAAAACATGCGCAGTTATCCCCACTATTTTTGATGAGTGCTCATAGCTTGTGACTGCACCTATGTATATATGATTTTTCTTGTACTAGGGCCATATAATTAATTTGGAGCTAATCCGGCTCGTAGTAATGTTTCTCAGTGTCACACTCGTCGTCGAGTGTCGGATTTAAAGATACGAAACTGAACCTTATCCTCTATGTATTATGTATCAATTTCCTATGATTGAAACCAACGCTCGTCGTCGAGCTCGACGCTGAGAAACCTAAGTGAATAACTTTGCAACTAAGTCGAAGTATTGTCTAATCTATAAAATTTTGGATTATGTTTGTCTGTATGGAAGTTGCGATCGAAACGGTTAAGTATTTGGATTAAAATTTTATAATTTATGAAATACAGGAATCTCGTCTTTAAATGACAGTATTTAAAGTCTATTTTTCTGCTCCATCGTGTACAGTTACATAATACAATCATTGTAATACACTAATATACTTCATACATCCAATCACATACTAACAACATCCTAAATGTGTGTAAATAATTTGTATATGTATGTTATTCATTTGGGTGTCGTCATTGTATATAGATACATTGGGAAATATTTTTTTCGCTATTTTATCTTTACTACAAATAAATTTAAAGTAATTTATACTCCTGTAGTATAAATACATTCTTTATCTTGTACTACCCTCCAAAATTGCGAATACCTATAGTGTCACTAAATATAGGTTCTAATTTTGTTTGAGTACAGGAAAAATGCGAAAAAAAAAATCCCAATCCAATATTATGTTAAATATTCATATTATACCAAAAAGCGCGGCGCTTCATTGCTCGGCATATACACCACGTATCATATATTATGTGAAGCATTTTGTGTTGTTTTTAAAAGCCAGAAAACAGGAAGCTTTCGTTATCTTCAAACGATTCATTGAGAATAGATTTGCCATCGTCACCACCGAACCTATAATACGGGTACAGTAAATTACAAGATTTGCACCGTTATCGTAATCTATACTCGCTAGCGTCACCTACAATATTTGTATGACATATTTTAGTTCTTTATGTCGCCGCTAGGAGGCGCTGTACAATTTCCCATGCAAATAACTCGTAAGAGGGAAATAGTTCTTCTAAAGCGAAAGAATAACACAAAATGCTCCGCATCCCCTATCATGGGCTGTATCACCACATAGCCTGAATCACCACATATCACCGTAACGCGTCGATGTTAGCGGAGCACAGCTTTGGCACCTTTATAACACCCCCCCTCATATTATAACACTTCCAGTTTTATATCCACTTGGTATAAACACTTCCCGCTTCGTATGAGAGTGAAAAACCAATAAGATCGCTTATATTTTCTCTACTGGTAATTTCAACTCTCGATTGTTTTATTTGGCGCCCAACATGGGGCGTTATCGTGTTAGTTTTACAGGTCTTCAAACCTAAGAAATACTTTTTGACGTTTTACCATGTCATTGAATAATCAACTTTAACACTTTACCATAAGGTTCATCTATTATATTAGATTTATAATCTATGCAGTAGTGAACCGTATTGCAAAGAAATAAAGTATATTTTTCAATGACATTCTGAAACATCGAAAGGTATTTGTTACGTTTGGAGGAGTTTAGTAACAAATTAATTTTATTAATTAGTTTAATAGGGTTGTGGACAAAGACTCGTGGTTAATTATTTATATATTATTATTATGAACGAATTTCTGTTGGTGTATATTTTACTTTCCTATCGAGGTTTTCGGGCTCTGTTTGGTATATTTTAAGGGGTTTTGTTCAATAAGAATAAGAATAATTTATTTGCGAATACATGAGTGACCAATATGTATTATGTTTACATATAATTTTATACCAGGCGTATTTGTTAATATTCCCTTTGCGTTTGCTATCACATGCCTGAATATTATAATTATTATTATGATTATTATTGATATCTATAATATAATACATAAATAATGTATAAAGTCTCATAAATTCATTAGTTTGTCTAATAGCCGCTGGCAATGAGTGTTAGCTGATTTGGGATTCAACTAAAAGTTGGATCAATAAATAATAATATTAGGAGATATATATATTTTTTGAAGTTAATATATAGCTAGTATACACAAATGGGGCCCTGTGAATCTCTTGCGTCTTTACTCAATATTTTTTTTAATTTGTAAATATCGATGTACCACTACACACTGTCTCTAACTTATCTCACAAATAATTTATTAACCCATTCGTTGTGTCAACGTTTTACTGTGGATCATCTTGTGTTTTATATATATTATTATTATACGTGTATATATATCACATTATTATTATACTTCCATGTATTATTTTAATGTTGAAATTGTCTCCCTCTCGAACAATCCGAGCTCCAGTTGCGTTTTATTATTTTTTTTAATTGTTAAGAGATCTCGCGTCGACTCAGGGGATGCACGATGCTAAATGACTCCTTTTCTTACCAATTATATTTTCGTTGACTGCTCATAAGGCGCGTTTCATTATATTCAGAGAAATATTAAAAAATAAAGCATGATGTATTCCCCTTTATTTTAGAAGCTATCTTTTTATTTTTTTATTTGGCAAGTGTGAGCTACTGAATAAATACGCAACGCCTACCATGCTTTAAGTGTTGTAGTGTATCGATAGATGCGCGTTTATAGTGTTTATTGTCGATAAACCGTCGTGGAAATGAGGTGTACGGATTTATTTGAGTGACATCTCTCGTGCATCCCCCGTGTTGCGACTCTTAATTGTATCTCTCATTAACCGTACGCTTCTACTAACGTTAGTCTCGAATCCCAACGTTTTATCGATAGAATTATATCGATATCGGTTTTAGTCTCTATCCACAACCCTTTACATTGTAACGTGACGGTTATTCTTTAAATTTTCTTTTTTTTTTTTACAAAATTAAAGAGGGAGTTAGTGTATTAGTATTGTGCATCTATTTGTGTAACGGCGCGAGGTATGCTTTTTGCAAAGTAAGATTGCGATTAAGTTTTTTGATGTGATTTTAACGCGCTTTTCGTTCAATTGAATAGAAAGCATGTTGGAGTTTTAATGAAAAACTTAATTGTCGATCGTACAAAGAGAATAGAAGACAAGTGTTTATTATAAATGGATGAGCCGGAGAAGAGAAGAGGGGGGCGATTCGACCTGTTTAGCAGTCGTTTCGCTCACCCGTTCCATTGTACGCAGGTTGAACCAAAACCCGTAACGAGGCTGCCGTCGCAACCACTCAACCGCCGGGGGAGATATATTTATAACTAAAAACTACATTTTGTAAACAAAATCTTTTTCTATACCCTTACACTACGTATTTTTGTGAGAATATCTTAACATTTGTGTAAACAAACATTTTTAGAACCACTTGCAGAAAACGGTGAAAATGCGATTTATAAAACCTCGACTTAGACCTCAATCTAGCTTTACGACTTGCACGTAGTTTGTTTTCTTAAATCTTGATTTAGATAAATGTCAAAGTGACAGCTTTCTCGATTTAAAATTTTTAAATCTCGATTAAGTAACAGATTATATAATTACCTCTACTGGCAAAACTGTTTCGTTATTGTCTGAAATCAGATTTAGTTAAATCGACTGTAAAAATGAACGTACAGGGCAAGTATAGCGAGATTTAAGTTCAAGTCGATATTTGAGCTAAATCTAGATTAAACTTTTTATTTTTATTTTGTGCAAGTGGGCCCCTTTTATGGTAAATCTTTTTCACACATATGTTACGATAATAACTGTTCAGCGTTCGATTTTACATCTATGTTTAAATGTCTTACGTTATAACGGTCCGTTTTAGTTGATGATTGAATGCGTTTTGTTTATTATATTTTGTTTTTATAATAATGATGGATCGCGGCGATTTTCTTCACGTGTTATTTTATCGAAATTTAATGTTGTTAATAAAAATTCGTAAGAGACGAATAATTATTTGAAGTAAAAAGGTAATATTTTTCCATTCAAATTTATACACTACCTTTTCAAAGTTCTTTTATATCTTGCAAAAGAACGTAGCGTTATTTTGAAAGTCTTCCCTTTGTACCAGAAAGTGCACAAATTTAATTTTTTTTCTTAAAAAATACACGTTTTTAGGGTATTTTTGTTTCATAAAATAACACGAAGGAGATCGGCTAGTCCCGTCGCGGTTTACATTTCGCACTAGCTTAAGACATGGAGTTCTGCTCGAACGAATTTTCAACATTCCAGGGTTCCGTTTTAATTTGTAAGTTTACTAAAAGCACAAAAACATTTTTTTTTTAAATATAGTTTATTTTTTCTTTTTCGTCCCGGACTCAGCCTGAAAAGAGGTTAAGAATAATCCCACGACTGAAATATAATATTTTGTATATTTGTATTACCTATTATACATATTATATGTAAGCAGTGATTATTATCTCTCGTTGTTGGACTCTGAAGTGGACCATTTTGAATGACTTTTTTAGTTATGCTGTTTTTTTCTAATTGAATCCATATTATTGAAAAATATATGTCAATGTAACCCAAAATATATAATTATACATTATAGAGTATTTTCCTAGACAATTCTACATACTGAAATGGTCCACGAATGCAATTATTATGTAATGATTAAGGCGCGAGTGAGATGTATCAGTATATTAATTAATAGTTGATCACTTTAGTTAAGTAAGACGCAGCCCATCCTGACAGTTTTGGTACAAATACTCAGTAGATGTTACCAGGTAGGGGTCATTTAAGGCAGCTATAGTTATAACTAGCAACACTTGAAAGGTCCAACATTTTTACGCTCGTTCCAAATTATTATTATTTTCCCCTGAAATCAATGGCTCTAACTAACCGATTTCCAAATCAGTGTTACGTAGACAAAATTTAATATTAAAGAAATTTTAAAATATATTTCTCATATTTTTCTTATTACTCATGTTATAAGGTTTTTAATGTGTAGGATCTATTAAATATAATTGTACATACATTTGTGTACGTTTGACAGGTTTGCGCGTGTCAGTGTGTGTGTCAGGTAATAAATAGCGTGAGAGTAGCGTATATTATCGAGTGTAACGATTTCTTAACTTTTTCTATAATAATATAAAATGTCCAATTTAAAAATGATAAAACTAGTTGAATATTATTGTATGATATATATTTATTTAGATATGTATTATTATTGTCAATCAATAAAAGTATTTCATAAGCATCTTAATACGTTTCACGGAATATACAAAAACTAATATTGGATCGTGAATCGTTGATGTGATGATATGAGTAATAATTATTTGCCATTGACTATGTATGTATTTATATTATATTTTTTCAAGTAATTCTGGATACTAATGTTGCCTTTCGACTTAATACCATTATACACCGATTATGTTAAACAATATAAACAGCTGACTTTGACTTTTTCGCCTCGATTCGTGTGTTCAAGATCAGCTGCGTTATTCACTGAGGTTTCTCAGCGTGAAACTCGACGACGAGCGTTGGTTACAATCATAGGAATTTGATACTTAAAACAAAAGGTATAAAGTACAATTTCGCTTCTTTAAAACCGACACTCGACGACGAGTGCGACGCTGAGGGGCCTTAGTGAATAGCACCCCAGATAATGTTTTTCTTAAAACTTTTACAATGATTTGATTATTAACTCATAATTAATATTGAAGAAAATATATGAAGCGAATTTACGTAAAATTAATTTCATTAATTGTTTATATACGAAGGCACATAAGGTATCCACTTAATATGTATATATATAATATAATAACATTATTATCTATATATTATTAATATCTCCTCGACTCTTTAGATGTTATGAAAGAGACAAATGTATTATAATATACCAGACGTATTTAATTGTAGATTGATCGTCTGTTGTCGTTCGTTTTTTACATGAAAATTAGGTAGTGTATTGAACAAATTTTACGTCAAAACGTAGGTGCTGCAATGCTGCAAAAAAATCTTGACTTTTTTTTATAGAAAATTTATTTGGTGTCTTTGTAAGTTAGTCTTAAATCTCATTATGTGACTTTTTCTCTAAAAATATTCATTTTGACTAGATATCGGGAATGTTTGAAATTTAACTTACTAAAATTATATCTGTATCATATCATTTGACATAGCTAATATATTTACAGGAGCATACAGTTTACGCATATTTAGGTTTTTTTTCATTCGGAAAATGTTTGTGATGGTTAACAGTTTAAAAGGCCGTTTTCTTAATAATAGTAAGGAAAAATACAAGGAGCTCGTGGCATAGTATGATAATTATTTCAGCTGTACTGTTGAAGCTTAAATACCAATTGATGAAAATAATCAAAACTAAAACGTTATGAGGTCTTCAAATCTAGAAAACTCATTACTAGACAGACAAAAAAGACAAAAAATACAAAATATTGATAATGTACCATACATATGACACGTTTTTTGATCTATGTGGATTATCAAGTTATGATACGTCAAAATAATAATGTGTTTGATGCCCAAATGCTACTGACATATATATATAATTGTTGACCATCACACAACAGTGACTACCTACGCGATAAACGAGACAAATGCAATACCTACATTCTAACTTAGTTTTAAGGTTAGCTAGATATATTTAATTATAAATACATTATATTATCCCAAATTTATTTTCACCCCTTCGCGTTCTGCCCATTTGTATACCCGCTTTACTGTTTTTATTAATATTAATTAAATAATAATTCAGATTATTAACTGTATGAATCAGTGTTATTTCCTTGGTTTGGTTTCGATTGGAGATGATTAAAAAGCAATATTATTATTTTATAATATTAATATCCAGTAACGCCATGATTTCAGATTTACATTTTATCTTAAGATATTGTGCAAACATCAATACAATAGCAAAAACAAATAATAATAATAATACTTGTTTAGTTTCCAAACTCATGGGCATTGCTTTGATGATGCATTTAAAAAAATCATTCTGATGTTTGCAACTATTTAACTTCATGGCAATTATTTCAGGGGCCTAACCATGAGCTCTTATTTCAATGATATTGCAGGTGTGTGACAGTGACAGATGTATACACGTCACATACATCTGTCTCATAAATGAGTGAAACTATCATGGCAATAAGAGCTCATGGTAAGGCCCCTGTTGTCAGAATGATGTTATTATTGCAAACATTAGAATTTAAGCTGTAAGTTGAACAATAATGCGTTGTATTGTGACGCAGTATGGTGTAAAGTGAATGTTTTCAGCTTTCAAATAATCAGGTTTTCAATAACATTTATTTGTGTTTTATTTCATATTTATTTTATCCTTTAGAAAATTAAATTAATTTATAGCGGAAAGAAGCCTATTTAAAATGTTTGTGCTAACTCTCTCAGATTTTTAGTAATTTTAAAAACCGTCACGTTACGAACTTAAAATAAAAATATAAGTAATATTAAGTTAAGTACAGGTGCCGTCACGAGTTATGAGTGCTGAGCTTGAAGTAGTGTTTTTTTTGGGTTCTGTATAGAGTGAACGCGAACAAACACATTTTAAGTTATTCCTACTATTTTGCGCTGAGCGCTCAAAACTCCTGACGGCGTCATCTGTAACATTTATTTTAATTGTCATAATATGATTAAATAGAAATTTTTCGTTTATTTTTCTTATGTATACTTTTGGCTATTCATACTGCAACGGTTTCCCAAATATGTTTGGAACAGATTAAATCAAAAATACATAATTATGACAGTGGCCTGATCTAGTACTCCCAGATAGTCATGGTTAGTGAAGCCAGGCACTTAACTAGAACGTTGTGTGATAGAAGAGGGGTCTGTTTAACTTTAATCATTCGCATGCCAATACAATGTTTCAGCAGTGTTCATTCAAACGCATTTTAAAGCTGAGTCTCTTGCCAGTTCTTCTAAGAAGACTAGTTTCCCAACTGGTGGTAATTTTCTGTACGTCTGTTCAGTAGGCCTAGACAAAGTAATATTCTCTCGCGCTTGCGCTAATAGAAACGATAAAAAAATTATGGAAATGAGTCACGTGACATATGTCATTCCCGTACATTTTGTATCGTTTCTACTAGCGAAGCGGGAGATAATGTTACTTGGTCTACGGGCCCAGGAAGAGAATCGTCGCCGGGCTAATTAATTACTCTTTTTGTGTAGCCAATAGTTGGTCAGTGTCTTTTTTATTGTTTAACATGAATTGATTTTAGTCTATAAATCTATGACTGTAATAAAGAAATCGCGGATTGCAGAGATGGGTTGCAATATCGACATTTCAACACTGACCGCAACGGTGCTTTTTCTGAAGAGACTAAGTACCAGGCCCTAAATTGGAGGAATAATTTTCATACTCATGTCATATCTCGTACGTCATAACTAACACTCTCTATCGCACAACGCCTAAGTTAATTATTACTGACAATAACTTAACAAGAGTATATATAAATGGTGAGTATTATTCGCCAGTCTGTCGGTGCTCGGCGATTCGACGGGTCGTCAGAAACCGCGGATTTTTTCTTCTCTTGACATTCAGAGAAGGTAAACGGTCGCGACGAACTATTCGTGATTTTTTTTATTTTATACTAAATTTTTTTTGAGTTTTCTCTGGGAGAGATGCGGTGTGATTTGTTAGAATATAAACCGAAATGTTTTTAAATATAATAAATTGGATATAGTCTCAGACAGATATACAGTCCTACCTAAAACAAAACAATATATTAAGTATCCCATTTTTTTTCAAAATGAATCACACTGGAGCATCTAAGCATAACATTTGTTTCAATAATTGGAATTAAGCCGAGTGCGTGCGTGTGTATTTTTAACATGGAGTCCAATTATCATATAATTTTTACTAATCCCGTGTTTGAAGTGTTTTTTTTAAACCCGCATGTGTTTGAATATCTGAATATTCGTGTATCTTATATTTTATTAAAATATTAACCAAAAAAATTTATAATATTTAAATATATATATTAAAACACATTGGATTAGATTGGACCTTTTGTAAATAAAGATTTTAAAATCGTTAAAAAAAACATTTAATTATGTTTTTTTCGACTAAAATTATTTTTTATTCTAATTTCTTCATCAGATACTAGATTTACTTACTGGTTAAAAATATTATGAAAACTGTCGACGATAATAATTTTCAAAGCATGCATATTGCTAGGTTTACTGATATATGCAGATAAACAATAATATTGTTAAAAAGATACGAACGATAATATTAAAACATATTTCTACAAGAAGCATTATTAATAATAATTTATTATAGGAATCAAAGGTAAGGTAAAGGCATGGGATATTTTTTATAGGTGAAGTATAGTTGTAGAAGTTTTGTGCTACTATCGTGTGTCGGCTTGGCTTTTGTGTTTTATTTTCGAATATACATTTACTGCACCCGTAGTTGCCCTGGTGAGTTTTGTAACTCAAATGTTGCCATTTTATTCAAAATTATGTTAACTCTTCATTTACATTTGAATATAGTTACATACTTTATATTTCTGATGGTTATAGTTCAGCATCATTTATTTAATTATCTATCTACTTATATAAATTATTTTATATTTTTATATTATTATTTCGAAAAATAATAATATACAAAAACACCCACTAAAATATAAAATATATTATTCATTTTTTTTATCATTGGCAATAAGCGTAGTGGCAACATTACAATTGTATTTTAGTGATGTCGACAGGTTTTCATCGACATCGATAAGTTACAAAAGTCACATTGTGCGCACGCGTCCACGGCTCGTGGCCCAAGTGTTAGTTTTATGTTTTTCTGTTTTTAGGCCTTTGGACGGTACCACCCCGAAGCATGCCGTAGGCGCTAATCCACAAGCCATGCTTGGGTAATTATATCCACGTTTCATTTTATATCTCCCCTTTATCTATCTCTCTAACTCTACTTGTGTTTTGACTTTTGACATTGTAAACTTTTTTTGTTAATATTATGCGTTTTTGAGATGTTTTTGACGTTATATGTAAATTGTATAAATTTAATATCGTTATTTTGTTTTTCAAATTATTTAATAGGTTTCTGATGTGATGAGATTTAGTAAATATTTATATATATTTCACTGTTAAATTTTATGACGATAATAATGCGTAAAAACTGATTATCTGAATGAGATCGACACGACATAATGAGAGCGTAAATTATGCACACGCTTGCACTTATACAAAATAAAACTATTGCATCTTGTGTCTCATTCATATAGTCTACAAAATGCTTTTAGCAATATAATAATAATTTCCATTTTATCGACTAACTATAACATTTCCCATTTCTGCACTAACAAAGTAACAACCACAGATACGCGTCAATTATACCGCACATCTCTAAAAGCTCTACAAATAATGACAACTGACGTTGTTTATATAGCAATAGCCATCAGTGCCCCAAATATAGGTTTACACACGTTCGAACGTCGCTTGACCTTGCGTTTTGCGCTTTTTGTATGGAGACGTTAAACTTCCTACACTCGCCGCTTGGGGCGCTTTTTAACGTTCCTATACAACATGAGTATAATACGCAGGCGACGATATCAACGTAAAAACATATTAGAACCTATACTTATGGCATTGTATCTATAGGTAATTGGTGGGTTTTGACGTTTGTGATGGCATAGAAACATGAATATTAAACCTTATTATGTCTAGAGATTGATTAAATGTAACTTGCATTCTCTGTCAACGTTATTAAAGTAGGGAGTGCGAGAGTTCTAGTTGGAAACTTGCATATATACACTGCAATGTGCGCGAAAACTCTTATTGCGCGATTTAGATTCTCATGTATTTGTACTCAAACTTGCAATTGTTAGCGAGTAGCGCCATCTATGTAGCGAGTGGAGAAACTCTGCTACATTGTGATAGCCATGCAGTCTAAAGGCATTCTCGACCCTACTGCATTGTAATTAAATTCATTTTTCTATGACATCAAACGTCAAGGCGAGGAAATATATAGGTATTAACTTAGTATGAAGATGTTAAAAAGTAACGTGTGCGCAGACAAGGCAACGATGAACAAGTGAAGCCTCGTGTGCTGCGCTTCACGTGGAGTATGAAGACCACATCCTCTCGGGACCCCAACGAGATTATGGCTGAGATACGAAAGGTATTCTATCCTTGTTATCCATAAATACATCTGTATATAAATATATGAATTACATAAAATTTAAGTGTCTGATTCCAATTACAAATTAACAGCTTTTTACTAAATGCGTTTGAATGTTTATACGGTTTAAACATTGAAGGCGAACATTTTTGTCACAGAGAATCGGTTGATGGAAAATATCAATTAAAAATACATAAAAGTCAATATTATTATTTTTGGTTATATAAATTTTTGAAGGTTTTAGATTTTTGGGAATTTCATGATACAACAAAAATATTCATTGTCTTATGTTCCACGTGTATCATCCAATAAGCATCGAACCTTTAGTAGGTAAATTTTAATAACTACACTTTACCGAATTGATATTTACCACTCTCTCAGTCTCAGTACAAAAATAAATAAAAATCATTTTTTTATTTCCCTGTCTCTCTGTCCGTCCTTATTATGGCTTATTTCTGAAACAGATGGACCGATTTTAACGGGATAGCTGATGATATAATTAGGATAAGTAATAAGTAAATGGTGTGTGTGGTGTCAGGTGCTAGACGCCAACAACTGCGACTACGAGCAGCGTGAACGCTTCCTGCTGCTATGCGTGCACGGTGATCCCAACGCAGACTCTCTCGTGCAGTGGGAGATAGAGGTGTGCAAACTGCCGCGACTCTCGCTCAACGGCGTGCGCTTCAAACGGATATCTGGTAATATTTACATAACTTTTAATCAAATCAATTATTAATTCTAGCTTATAATATAAGCTACAAACTTCTTAACTGTGAATCTACCTGTATTTCATCTGGATGAAATTTGGTGCACAGGTAGATTGGACCCCGGGAAAGGACATAGGATACTTTTTAACAGACTTCAAAAAAGGAAGTCTGTATTTGACTTATATGTATAAATACAATTTTTTCAAAAACAAGACAAGATTTACATAACACAGGAATTACATAAGAAGTTGTACAACTATCATAGTCCAATGCTTAAGTGTCAAAAAAAATATTCTAATTATTCTATGGGCTTGTACACCTTATACAAATTATGCGGCAAAAACAACGTTTGTCAGACACAGTTAGTATTCACATAAAATGTATATATTAGGCACAAGCATCGGCTTCAAGAACATCGCATCGAAGATCGCGAACGAGCTAAAGCTGTGACTGCCCAGCAAGCGGCGCCGGCGACGGTCGTGCGCCTCGCGGGACCTCGCCCCGCCGCCCCCCCCTCGCGCCGACAGCCTCACCCCCGGCAGTCTGCTCCCCGACGACCCCCCAGGTAACCCCCTACAACCCTCTACCGCGTCCTCGCAGCCATCACTAGGCACCTCCCCTCCCCTCCCGCCCCACCCGCGCCGCGCCGCTCTCTCCCTCCCCCCCCACCACCAAAACAACCCCCCCTGTCGGTGTGTCGAATCTGATCCCTTCGATTTCTGAACCAGTCTCAAGTCTCTTGTGCGTGTTGGAACTCTTAGCATTCGACGTGTTGCGTTGAGAATGTAAATGAATTTTTTTTATTCAGTTTGGGCCCTACTAAGGCACTTGTGAATGTCGAAAATTTACGTTTGAAATAAGGACGTTTTTAGGGTCCAAAGAACTAAAACAATATAAACTTTACAAAATGTTGTCTCATAAAGGCCTGGGTTTAAGGGGAGGGCAACCGAGGCTCCAGCCTTGGGGCTGGGAAAATAAAACCTTTTTATTTGGAGAATAATTTGGAATGAGAAAACAATTATTTTGGGCATATACTTTAAAATCTTCATAATAAAAAATGTCACGAATATTCAAAGGATTTATAAAATAGACTACTTTACAAGTTAATTAGTTCTTGTTAAATGCTTAAGAGTTTAAAACACGCACTCGATTGACTTCTAGTGACGTAGTACAATCGAACACTACAATTAGTGATATCAAACATTATCTTCGATACTTCCTCTTGGGCGTGAGTAACATACAATTTAATTCTGTGACTTTTAAGTGACTTTTTGGTAAAATCACGAAACAATCGTTTGTACTCATACATCATCGTTATAATTATAACTACGCTTAAGATTGCATCTAAAATATTAAGTGTACGGAAATAATTTAAGAGATCAATATTGGTGCACTTATAATTTAAACTATAATATTATTTGAATAATATTTGTATGTGAGACGGTGGCATATTCACTATCTGTCCAGGGCCTGTAGACAAGGTAACGTTATCCTCACGCTTCGCTAGTAGAAACGATACAAAATGTACGGGAAAGACATATGTCACGTGATTGATTTATGCCATTACCGTATTTTTTGTATCGTTTCTATTAGCAGAAGCGCAAGAGAATGTTACTTCGTCTAGGCGACTTATTCCCATCTGCCAACTTAATCTTCCCCCCCAGAATGGAAGGTAGGAAGTGTATGTTCCAACTTCCAACCTAGGTAAAGCAAAAATTATAAATGTAATTGTTTGTGTTAAAAATAATCCAACATACGATTGGTTTTAAGTTGGGAAACTTGCTATTCCGTTCATCCCACCTAGGGTGGAAGATTTGGTATGGGAATACATAGTCCGGACACCTAAATATATCTTATCTTCGATGTTTGTATCTGTAAACGTGGGGAATAATGTGCCAAGCGCGGTGGCGACGCAAATATCTTTCACACGTAATTATTATAAATATAATACAAAATAAGTGAATATTTTTTAGTTAATCTACCAGTACGGCTCTCAAAACAAATATATTTGCTGTATAAATATTAATTTTACGTCGTATAATGGATTAGGGTAACTACACCTATTATTGGTTTTTACAACGTAAACCTAAACTTTTTTTAACTTATGCAATTTATTATGAACTAGCTCTGCCCCGCGGTTTCACCCGCGTAGAGTAAATTTGTTTTTTTTTAAAATAAAGTTAGCCTAATATACTCCTTGAAACATCAGCTATCTGCCAGTGAAAGTCCCGTTAAAATCCATCCAGCCGTTTAGGCGTGATGCCGTGACCAAGGGAAATGGGGATTAATTTTTATATATAAGATTTGTGTATATGACAATATTATATTGTATCTAGTAATTTGTATCTTGCTATCATTGGTTTAACATCAAGCTAATTCATATATACAAGATGACCTCTAATGGAGCGGAAAGTCAAGGTCAGTTTAATGTGACCTTGAATTAGCCTTCCGTGTGACCTTCGCTTAATTCATTTTGGGGACACGAAGTTATAATATAGGTAATTTGTATCGACCAGTAAAAGGTAGCGTTACCCTATATTATTTTCTGTAGATAAGTGAGTGCGCGCGTGTGTGCGTCGTTTTTACTGTTATAATTTTAATGAATTGTTTTTAAATTTGGATTTGTTTTTATGGAATTTTTCTTGTAAAAGACATGTGTCGTATGGTGCGGCGTGCGCATGCGCGCGTGTTTGTGCTATTCGCTTACAACTTACACTGTGTATCATCATGTTGTAATTATGTACAAAGTGGGTTCACGCTCAACAAGTTATTACGGTTAGCATAGCGGTAATTATTGTGTAATAAATAAATCTTCTACTCTATGTAATGACAAATGTATGTACACATTAATGTATGTCGTTCTAAGCGGCTCGTATGTTCATATAATGTCAATGCGCGTGTTGTAACATTGCTGCTGGCGTGTGCGACCGGGACAGAGGTATCCGGCGTGAAGGAGACGCACGCTCAGTAGCACTGATATAATGTTCGTAGTATAGGTCCAGGTTACGGTGACCCCTCGCGATTGTGGAACTTTTGCAAATGGAGGGTCATGGTAGCCTGGTCACGCGATCGCCCAAGGTTTCTTGTCTCTTTCTAATTATAAGGCTGAATTAGAAAGTGTCAAATCTCTTAATATATACTACGGGTCAGTACACACTCAACTTAGACGCGTTATAGGATTAAACACTATGAAGATATAAAATTGTTAGACGTGTAATTGTGATCAAAGTATTATGGACTAGTAGACGATAGCAATAAACTTCAATTTTGACTGTCGTGTCTTCATTCAGCCTGTAAGTTTTTATGTGATGTATTTTTTTTATTTCATTCTCATATTATGTTTTAGTGTGATGCTTTCAGTTTTCGTGTGAACTTGAGTAATTGTAGAATAATGTCTAGTAAGTGAGTAGGCTTGTATGCGAGAAGGCGGTCGCGGTTAACGATTATACTGTTAATTAAGTGTAGTGTTATACTTTTACATTTGGAATCACAAATTGACATCGTATCCGTGTCGTGCTATCGTTGCCTGGCGAATATGCTCAGAAAAAAACTCGCAACTTTTAAATAAAACGGAATATCGATGTACCATTTTTATTATGTAAATTATTATTTAATTATTTTAACAACATCTCCATGTATTTTTATGCAAGACAAATTGTGCGATTCAAATAATATAAGTTCATTAACTGAGCATTTTTTTTTATCGTTTTAGAAATCCTGGATACAAAATGAAAATAGATTTTTATACTTCATACGTGTGGCTCGAATAAAATCATTTTACATTTTTTTTAACCGCGAAATATAGTTAGAGAGTCCTTTGACAGCTGTCATATTGACAGTTGTGTGTGAAATAAAACATTGATAATCTTCATTACATAATTACTTTCAAATCGAAAGATTTGTTGTTTTATTCTTAATAAGAAGAAACTGACAAGTATCTCGATAAATTTGGCTTTTCAGAAAGTTGAATTTTCACAACAAATTTCCAAAATAAAGTGACCTTGCATTTGCTTTTGGCAAAATGAGAGGTTAAGATATACGGGAATTACGTTGCCATGACAGCTGTCACAAGTGTCAAATTATAGACGTACTGTACCTCTATCACGAGTTCGTCACCGTTTTCGTAAACTACACTCGGTAGCGTCTCCGCCGAATATTTGTATAAGAAATTGTACAACGCCTCCAAGCGGTGACGTGAAGTATAAAAATATCTCATACTTATAAATAAATATATAATTTTGATGGTGACGCTAGCGAGTATAGATTACGAACACGGTGCAAAACTCGTAATAAGGGTGTTGTTCAAATAGCTATATAATTAAAAAGGTGTTGATGTAAGCAGTTTTGGTGATTTGAAAATGAATAAAGTTCCGATGTCAGAGGTAGAAAATTATCGATAAAATGATGCAATTTTTATGTAATTTAAAATTTTCTAAGAAACTTGGCACTGTAGTAGTTATCAGTAGGTTTATTTATTTCCAAAATATTCACATCTGCGTACTTTTAGGATGCAATAATATACTCTGTCATTACCAAGATGAAACAAGATTACGTCACGTTCTGAAACTGCTGACGTCAACTTGGGCCAGACTCGTGAAAGCTCATAGTGGGCATAGAATATTATTGTACGGTGTACGTATAGTACCTCGGCTCCGACAACACGACACTTTCATCCGAGGTACCTATATATATATATATATATATATAAAGAGTGACGGGAAATATAATACTTTCCATTCTAAGGGTTGAAATAGAGTTGATTTGCAACTAATTTAATCGATGACACTACGTTCAAGAATGTATAAAAAAACATGTATTTTTCGTTTTGATCTAAACTAAAAAATAATCTTTTGTAGCTAATTCTAAATCCTTTTATATTATCTACAGCTTAAAAGCTTTAACTTAGATTTTAAACCTTTCATAATCTATACAGATAAATAAAATTGAAGTGTCTGTTTGTAATTCCAAAATTACAGCTTTTCACTAAATGCATATGAAAGTATACACGCTACTGACACCAAAAAACCAAGTCTTAAAATTTTTCTCTGTCTGTCTGTCTGTCCTTCTGTCTGTCTGTCTGTTTGTTCCGGGTAATCTCTGAAACGGCTGGACGGATTTTAACGGGACTTTCACTGGTAGGTAGCTGATGTTTCAGGGAGTAACTTAGGCTACTTTTATTTATTAAGCATATTAGGGTTCCGCAACAATAAGGGAGAAACTAAATCCACGCGGCTGAAACCGCGGGGCACAGCTAGTTGTGTAATAAATTTGATGCATATTTTCATATCAGGTCCGAAACCATGAGCTCTTATTGCAATGTTAATTCAGTTGTGCGACAGTGATAGATGTATACACATCACATACATCTGTCTCATAAATGAGTGAAACTATCATGGCAATAAGAGCTCATGGTAAGGCCCCAGTACTGGCTGCAAATAAACTATATATTAGCCCTAACAAGTATTGTATCATATTTCCCGTCACACTATGTGATTGAGTTTTGTTTTACAATTATAATGCTAGCACAGTGTCGACAATTTGCCCGCAGAGATCACGCAGTGGAAATACATTTTATTTTAAATTCCAATATCTTTTGTTTTACTTGTTCAATCCTACATTTATATATTATGTAAATAAATAATATTGTAGTCTGTGAGTTCCAAATAAAGGCTTTTTTTCAAGTTCATTATAATGGTTATTGTTACGTTATATAACCCTGAATTATTATGTTTCTAAATATTCGATTTTTAGAACCCCTAAAAAGACACAGAACAAGGAAAGGAAAATATCGATGCATGAGGTGTAACCACTAGAAAGTTCAGCCGCATTATTCACTAAGGTTTCTCAGCGTCGAACTCGACGACGAGCGTTGGTTTCAATCATAGGAAATTGATACATAATACATAGAGGATAAGGTTCAATGTATCTTTAAAACCGACACTCGACGACGAGTGCGAAACCTTAGTAAATAACGTTGCAGTTGGCTGATCTACTACACGGTTTGCAGAGGTCGTGGGTTCGAGTCCCGCCTCGTGTTTGTATTTTTAATAGTTTTGTGTATACGGCATACACAAAACTGTTTTGTCTATCGACAAGTGTTAAATTCAGAGATAAATTTATTTACAAGCTAGAGGGTACCTTATTTACTTTTTTTTTTATTTTCCGAACTATCAGATGAACCTAAAATCAAAATGTCATATATTAATGGCATAAAGTCGAAATTATGACAATAAATTTAACAATTTCAGTTTGTTTTTAATTTTAGCAAATATGATGACAGCAAGGGATGTCTAAAAATATTGATTAAGTAAAATATATAATATTACAAATCGTTTATTGAAAATAATTACTTAACACTATATATTTACAAAATATAGCAATAAATTAATGATACAATGATCAGACTCCGTAAATGGCGCTGGGGTGATCCATAAACAGAAATATATAAATATTACAAGTTTTAAAGCGTTTTTATAGTTTACAATACATCTATACAGATAAATAAAATTGAAATGTCTGTTTGTAATTCAAAAATAACAGCTTTTCACTAAATGCATATGAAAGTATACACGCTACTGACACTAAAAAAAGGTTTAAAATTTCTCTGTCTGTCTGTTTGTTCCGGGTAATCTCTGAAACGGCTGGACCGATTTTAACGGGACTTTCATTGGCTGATGTTTCAAGGAGTAACTTAGGCTACTTTTATTTATTAAAAATATAGGGTTCCGGGACAATAAGGATGATACTAAATCTACGCGGGTTAAACCACGGGGCACAGCTAGTTAATAATAAAAATAAAGAATAATAAATAACAATACCAAGGGATATGTCGAGAAATACTGTAATAGGTTTAAATAAATTAGTATTACACTTTAATTTATAAATCAGCTGCGAAACGTTGAAATATAAAAAATACCATTAATTATATAATCACGAAAGGATACAACAATCAATCTATTCCTTCTAAAAAAACGCAAAGGGTTGAGGGTAGTCGAATTTTTTTACCATTGATTATTAATCTACCCGCAAATTCTCAGTTAATAATACTGCAATCGACTGACATTCGATCGTAAAATATGAATCGCAAAATACATCAGAATAATTTGTTAAATTTTAAATAGGGGCTCATTGTTTAGTTTTGAGGACGTGTGTTCGATCCCATTTGTTTATTGTTTGGGACTGGAATAGTGCCTGAGAGTTGGCGAAAGTGACAAGTTCCTGTGATAAACAAGAGTGGCTGAAGATATTTCTAAGGATGGAGCAGGATTCTTCAATATTCTTCCCGTCTTTGAAAGGGTAAGTAACACGTTACAGTTAATTTGTTTATTTACATACGCCATAATTATAATTTAGTTTTGGGGAAACAAAACTGTAAAAATAGCCATAATCTATACAATACATATTGATAATATTGTCTGCTTACAATTTTAAATCAACATGTTCACATAATACACATTACAGTATATAAGTAGGTACGGTACGGTACTTACATAAAAAACACTTGTTTCCAATTTTATCTGCCCAGATTTAAACGGGATTTTAGGCACTTTCTTTTACATTAAGCTTCCGTGAAAATTAAGCCGCACATGTTAATTCTATGTGAGTGAAACCGCAATGCACAGCTAGTATAAACAAAATATTCTCCGTCGACATAAATTGTTTCTTATTAAAGTTGCCAGAAAATATTACAAGATGGCGCTAGAAGATTGATAGTTAAATTCGTTTTGTTCTGTAAAATTCAGTTTTTACAAAATAAACCTTTATTTAAGAAAACATAATTAGGATATTAACTTACTAGTTCATAAGTATGACTACTTATTTGAAGATTATCTTAAAGCCAAAAATTCTGTGCGTTCACACAATGCAGGTACCGATTTTTATTCTCTATTAATAGGTACACCATCTAGATCTACTTCAGTACTTGGTATTAACGGAGGCTTAAATCCTCCGTATTCGATCCTAAGATTACTAAATCTAGGTGTTCTGTCGGTCCTTCTGACTTTAAGTTCATGGTTATGCCTCTCCCAGTCATTATCTTGGTTAGCATTGGGAGTGGGACCATGGTATTCATTATTACGGGCATTTGTTAGATACTGTAGATAATTCCTCAAATTTTGTGTACTCCGAAAGTTTTGTGGCTCAGTTAAATTGACATATTGGTATGACGCTGCGTATTGATTGCCCCATTGTGTAGACTGGATTTTTTTACCTTGGTGTTCTTTTAAGAATTGTGCTTGTAGAAGTTTTAATTGGGTCTGTTGATCGCTTTGTCGGTTTTGAACATCGTTCGTCTTTTGTTTCTGTTTGTAATCTGGTTTATCCAAGTTTTGGTACTGTGGGTAGAATTTAGACTCGTCCGCTTGGAGTCCGTATGTGTGACGATGTAACACGTGTAGTGGCACATGAATCTGTTTCTCAACTATTTTCTCCACCGGATAAGGCACTTTGACCTCCACTGGCACTTCTACACGGTAAGGTACTCTCTTCTCCACAATCTTCTCAACCGGGTAGGGTACACGTTTCTCTACCGGGTACGGTTTGTTCACGTACTTAGTAACAACGACAGGTTTTTCGACAATTTTCTCGACTACTCTGTCCACTGGGTAGGGCACTTTTTTCTCGACTATCCGGTCAACGGGAACCGGGTAGGGTACCTTTTTCTCAACTACTCTATCAACCGGGTAAGGCCGGTTAACGGGTACTGGTACTGGGAAAGGATGCGGGACTGGCACTTCTATATGTTTTTCAACATATTTGGTGACAGTGACAGGTTTTTCAACTATCTTTTCATACGGTACTGGTATCCTGGTTTCAACTGGGTACGGAACGGGAACTTTCGTCTCATAATGCACTGGATAAGGTATTCTCTTCTCTACTGGATAAGGCACAGGGACTTCTTTATGTACTACTCTATCTACTGGGACCGGTTTCTCTACTTCAACTGGAACGGGGACCGGTCTGTCAATAGCTATGGGATACAAAACTTTTTGTTCATACGGGACCCGGACTTCGTACGGTATACCCACAGGCGTAGGTACTGGATAAGGTTGAACTATTTGCTTTTCTATCACCTTTTCAACCGGATAGGGAATGTGCACCGGTCGGTCTATAAATACTTTTTGCTCAACCGGATAAGGTACTTTGACTTCTATCGGGTAAGGTCTGGGTACCTCTACCGGGTAAGGGTTATCGACGTATCTAGTAACCTCAACCGGTTTTTCTACGATTTTTTCAACGGGTACTTCGACCGGTACTGGTCGGTCAACTGGTACTGGGACCTCAACTGTTTGCGGATAGGGTACTTCCTTTTCAATATACCGGTCTACGAATTTTGTGACTGGAATTTCTTTCTCTATAATGATGGGTTGAATTATCTTCTCGTTACTATAATTGTTGTAATAACTGCCGTACTCACTTCTCTGGTTATCATCACTCGGTCTTACGTCAACTGACTGCATATTTTCACTCTCTTCTAATTTCTCAGTAGAATCTTCATCGTTACTTTCTTCGCTGCTTTCTTGTTGATTATCGTTGTTTTTCGTAGTTCCATAAGTGTAAAGAATATCGTTCATATTTTTCTGTATTTGCTTAGACGATTCCAAAGCATTTAAATACTTATAATACAGTGATTTAGCAACGTCTAAAGGACCTCTGTCGTTACTTCTTCCTTCGTCTAAGTATTCATGAACTTCAACGTCATTTATATGAGTTATTGATAAAGGTATAGACTCCTGGATTTCAACAGTAGTTTTAGTTTTAGGACTCTCAACTGTATCTGTAACCAATTCACTATCTGATGCTTCATGATCATCTATTGAATTGAAAACATCACTTACATTAGCGTTGAGAAGTCTTAAAGCAACGGTTATTGGTGTTAAATAGTTCTGACTGATCGGCCTAGGTGTAACATTTACTGTTTCCTCGCTTTGATCATTATTTTCATTGTTTGCAACACTCGTCTCATTTTCGTCTGCATTATGTTTAACACCAACTATTTCATAACCATTTTCAATGTACGGTATCATTGTAGATACTAAGTTATTAACTATCTGTTCCTTATATGTTCCGTACGTTGGATCGCCAACGATAATAGGTGAAGCGAATTTGTATTCACTCGTACTAGTTTGAAATTGTTCCCTGTTTTCTTCTCTACCGTCCTCAATATTCTGTATTCTAGCCTTCACCGTGAAATGTTTAGGCGCACTATCTTGTCCAAAAGGATCGTTTACATTATTTCTATAAAGCGCTCTAGGTCTTGGTCTAATTAAGTCTTCAACTTGATCAGATACATGTTTTTCTGCCGAGTGATTGATTCTTAACAAATCTTCATTCGATATTAAATCTTGGGTGGACGCCACAAGTTTGTTAATACCGTATTGAGTAGAATTTAGAGGTCCTGCAGTGGACGAGGGTGTATCAATAATGTTATAATAGTACCTTTCGTTTCTAGCATTAGGACTAGGAGGTTCTACTCTGAAATTAACAGCACCTCTGTAAGTCAATGGTTTATTGTTTCTTGCACCAAAATCCCCATTTATGTTTCGTAGTTCATATCGAGGGATTTCGGCGAACAATTCCTTTGATTTCTTCATATCACTCTCTAGATCTTCGGATACGTTTTCAAGACTTGCATCAGAGCAATTGTGGTCTTTAAATACTTGCACTACTGATGATAAGTCTGGTGATTGCTCATTCTTAGCCTCTTGTTCAAGAGGCTGTGAGCTATCCTTGTCTACAGTATCCGCTTGTGTTCTCTTTTGGAATGGATGTATGGTTTGATAGCTATATAGTGGTGTTATATTATTTGGTGTGTGGTGATAATCCACTATGTTGGTGAGAGGTTTGAATGTGTTAGGGTATGTAGGGGTTGTCGAATATTGATGTAGGAGGTATATGTCGATTGGTTGGTTTGTCGATAACGCTGGAGTAGGCGTTGCAGTGCTGAATGCTGGGGACTGTATCTGAAAAAGATACGTTTTAAATTAGTTTAAGCTTTAAAAGATTATAGACATGTAGGGCTTCGAACTTTAAAGCTATGGTGACTATGTCTAAGAAAGATAACAGTAAAATAATACCTGAGAGTATTGTTGTCTTTCTGTGGTGAAGGTCTAGGTTGGGCCTTAGAGTTACATAGACGGATGATACTCTTCAAGAGAATTAGGGCATAACAGTTGCCTGACGGGGGACTTTTTTCCACTTTACAGAAGATCGCAGACTAACTACCTTAAAGCCTTAAAGTTCCTGCGGTGGTGCTACTTAGGCGGGAGGGTGCAGTAGTGAAGATCTGTGCTAGCTACGGTAGGACTATTTCTACTATGTTGGTTATATCATCCTTTATAAGGTAGGCAATACCCAAGTGTTACTTACGCTATTTTATTACATCTAAGTTTATTATTTTTAGATCTGCTCATATTACCATAATTTTGATAGCTGCGTGTGAGTCGGTGGCGAGACAAACACGATATGCGGAAGGAGGTATTTTCTGTAGTCTACATTTCTTAAAATGGCTGTGGCCTACTACGGTTTACCTGTTGATTATTCAGCTGTATTGCTGACTCCCCAGCCTTGTCAGTGTGTGCATCGTTGCTGGCGTGCTGTTCTGCCTGTCAAGGAATAGTTATTTGTTATACAAGAGCGCAAAGTTGCTTTTTAACCGCGTGTTCAATTTTGATGACCGAGCAAGCGAAGGATTCTAAAATTGAATCACGAGCGCAGCGAGTGATTCAAAATTAGAATCCTGAGCGTTAGCGAGGGAATCAAAAGAGCACGAGGTGAAAAATCTTTGCACTCGAGTGCAACACGTAACTTTTCATTCCACCTCAGCGAGGAAATGACTAAATGCAAAAATAAATGTTTACAATCACAAGATAGGTACACTTTTATTTCAGTTTAGGTATTAATTACTACATTATGACAGGTAAGTATTACAGAATAATCTTTAAATTATAACAATACTAAGGTATAATTAAGAAAATTTTAAAGTAACGTTGCTACAGTTATTTAAATTGAGTGTAATATTTTTTTTAATTCACAAACTTTGATGATGGTGGGATGAAAAATACATTATATAACTTGGGACAACTCTTTGAAAATTGTTTGCGACGTGTTTTCGGATGAATGCGTAACAAACAATCTTATATTCACATTTATAATATTAGTAGTAAAATTAGCTATGTCTCGCGGTTTTACCCGCGTAGTATGTACAATAAAAATTGTTATTTATTGATATTTTTTCCCGTCTATATAACATTTTCCATTGATGCTTCGTTCCTATTGGTTGCAGCGTGATGTTATAAAGCCTAAGCCTTCCACGATTAATGAACTATCCAACACAAAAATATTTCCATATACAATTTCTTATGTTTCATCCACAAAACCTTACTTTAAACTGTGTATTTACCTGTTCCTAAGTCCTACCTGTGGTAAATTGACGTAGTAGTGTCCGACGGGGCCGGGGTTGACCCCGGGCGGGGCCAGCTGCCAGCCCCACTCGAATACTGCCCCTCCCTGGTTCACTCGCTGGAATTCAAAACGTTCAAAGATAATGCTTACAATTAATTCTTAAGTCTTAAATCGGTCGTAAGTTTTGAGCTACGCAAGTGACACAAATTCGAATCCCAGTGGGGCCTGTAGCAATGAGTTTTTCTAAAAAAGCTTATGTGCAGTGATTTCACACTACTTGCTTTACGGTGAAGGAAAGGAAGGAAAACATCGTGAGGAAACCTTCATATTTCTGAGAAGTAAATCAAATACGGCGATAGATTCACCATCTGTCACGTTGACATTAAATCATACAAGTCAGTATCATATCAGTTATACAATTCAGTACAGTTGAGGGAACACAGACGCGAGTATATGTAATTTTTCGTATCCGATCATTCATTCCGGATATTACCTTCCTACATACAAACTGATATATTGTAGGCCTGCCATTTTGAGAACTAGAGCTATTAATAATCCGCAGAAAACAGGCAAAACAAACACAGTTAAGCCGGCGAACACGGCTGACGTGTTGACGCACGCTATCGACAATACATCATAGCGATCGTGGACTTTCTATGTGTTACGTCACACACGCTACTTTATGTAATAAATACATCTATCCATCCATTTCAGCTGCATCATCGTGACTGTACCAATTCTTATAATCCGACCACCGCAGGTTATTGACATGAATTCTTCAATTACGCACACTTAGTTTGATCGCTCGTTACCACACAATTTACGGTCACTAAATTGTTTTTTTGTAGAGTACTACACTGTAGTGAACAACCAGCCTTATTGGTAAGATGCGCATTCAATTCTATTCAAAAATATAAACCACTAGCTGTGCCCCGCGGTTTCACCCGCGTAGATTTAGTTTCATCCTTATGGTCGCGGAAACCTAATATTTTTAATAAATAAAAGGTAGCCTATGTCCTTTCTCAGGGTCTAAAGATTGTCTGTGCCAAATTTCATCAAAATCGGTTGAGAGGTTTAAGCGGGAAAGCGTAACAGACAGACAGAGTTACTTTCGCATTTATAATTTATAATAATAATATTAGTAGGGATTAGATTAAACTTTTAACAAAGTATTTTCAAATCTTCACAGCGAAATAATTATACACGGTTATACATGCTACCGTCGGGTGCGGAAGGTTGCTTTTGCTGAGAAAAACCCGGCAAGAAACTTACAATTTTGAGTTACTAATAAAATAAATCAGAGAATCATATATGTCTCGTTGCTCAAGTAGTTGCAGAACGCTACTGCGGAACACGACGTTCTAGGTTCGATCTCCGGGTAAAGTTTTATTGGGTTTTTCCATGTGTAATTCCCCAGTAGCCCGGAGTCTGGATTAGTGGCCGGTTAATGGCAATAGGCTCGCCCTCTATTACATTGGACTTAAACATAACTGGCGAAATGTGAGTGTACTATAAGTACCCTGTCGCGGAGTAGGCATGAGCATAATATGTGTAGCATAGCTATAAATATGTATTATTAATACATTTTAATACGACGCGTACCTGAGTAATTTTTAGGGTACCGCGCCTCAAATTTATGGGATCAATTTGGTGTCCGTTTGTCTGTCAAATCCTTATTCGCAGGAACGTAGTGACGTATCGAGTTGAAATCTATACAGATAAATAAAATTGAAGTGTCTGTTTGTAGTTCCCAATTAACAGCTTTTCACTAAATGCAAATGAAAGTATATACGGTACAGGCATAAAAAAAACACAATTTTTTTCTCTGCCGAAACAGCTGGACCGATTTCATGGGGACTTTCACTGGTAGACCGCATATAGTACAAGGAATAACGTAGGCTATTTTTATTTGAATTCAATATACATGTTTTTTTTGGGAATTTGCAATTATCTGTAAAGCGTATATAACTAGGGCGGGCACCTGCCGCGTTATTCACTAAAGTTTCTCAGCGACGCACTCGTCGTCAAGTGTCGGTTTTAAAGATACGAAATTGAACCTTATCCTTTATGTATTACTTATCAACCAACCAACAAACCAACGCTCGTCGTCGAGTACGACGCTGAGAAACCTTAGTGAATAACCTATAGTTCAAAGCACCACAGCACAAGAACCTAGTAATGCTGCTAGATTCCACTTTCATACCTGTAGCCATTTTTTACCGCGTGCCGATCACTTTTACTGAGCAAGTTGGGTTCTGTATCTTATATGGTCACGCAGGTGTCCACCTTACGTGAGATGACTTCCGCGATTTTACACATTCTACTGGCTATAGGGTGTTCATTGTACATAGTTACAAGAGCCGTGGTGGCCGTGGGGTTAGAGCAGTCACCTGCTACGCAAACGACACAAGATCGAATCCCAGCGAGGTCTGTACCATTGAGTTTTTTTAAAACTTGTGTGTAGTGATTTCACATCACGTGCTTTACGGTGAAGGTGCTACAGGCAGTATCGTCAACCTACAGCATTTTAAAAACTATACATGCGGCAGTGACGAGTAGAGCCGGGGCACATAATGGTCAATTCAATTCAATATATCTTTATTTGATTAGACTTTGACAAAGCACTTTCAAATCGTCAGAACGACACGATTACACAGGATTATACATGCTACCGCCAGGTTCGGAAGGTTGCTTTTACTGAGAAGAACCTGGCAAGAAACTCAGTAATTACTCTTTTCAAAAAAGTAATTTTACAATTTTGAGTAATACAATATAAATCATAAAAATAAATAAGCCCATTGACACAGTTCCAGTGCACAAACGTCTATAAAAAAAATATAAAAACTAAAATTAGGTACTAGGTATTGTGTAGCTTGAGATGAGCAGCCCCCACAAGCAGCACCTGTTCACAAGTATGACGAGAATGCCGGCCATCGCCCTCCTCAACCATTATAGAGGGAAGTGAGGTCAGCAAATTGCACTCCATGTGTCGTTAAACGTTGTGTAATATAGGATATGTTTTACATGGTTACACAACGTAGCCATAGGCTATGAGACACTCATTTGAAAGATCTATCTATCCATTACTTGTTTAGTTATACAGTAGTTGTGCTCTTCGGTTTCACCCGCGTAGACTTGATTGCAAGGCTGTTTTTTTTAAATAAATGTAGCTTAGGTTACTCCTTGTAACATCAGCTATCTGTTTATGAAAATCCCGTTAAAATCGATCCAACTATCTGAAGAGCTAAAATACATAATAGGGATAACTGTGCAGGGATATTAATAGCTTCGCGCCATACAGACAGACAGAGACAGATTCATAATACATTGACTAGGTGCTGCGCATTTAAAGTCAGCGCTCAAAGCTCGTGACGGGACCCAGTTGCGGTATCTCGGCGTTACACTCGACATAGAGTGTCGGTTGCAAGATACGAAATTTAAACCTGATATCGTCGAGTTCGACGCTGAGAAACCTTACAGAATATCGCGACACTCGCGGCAGTATCTGTGCATATTTCCTCACGTTGCTTTCCTTCGCCGTAAAGCTTTGGCGTACAAAAGTTACACAATTTCTATAAATACAAGTGCCAATGAGCGTGAAGGTAACCCCATTGAGAAATTACATTTAATATTTGTTATAATATTATAAACGGTGTTAGATAACTGTGTTATAATAGCAATAAATGGCTGCCCTACGTTACGTAAGCTCAAAGCTCCGGCAGAGAAAGTTTAAAGTCTAAAATAATTACGTTGAAGGCTTGGCAAAGCTCTGAATGGGTTCCTAGGTTGTTACGTCCGCGTTATAAATATTTTAAGAGCCTTGAATGTTTGTTTACTTTCGAGTGCAATGCTTACATACTAAAGGGTTGTTGTGTTACATTTAAAAGCCTATTTACGCGTTTCCTGACAATTAAGCTGCGATTATAGTGAATAAAAGTTAATTAATCACTTTATGTTTATTTTATTATGTGTTTAATAGATCACGACTTCACAGAATACGTAAGCAGAGAGGTTACAACACCCACCATGCGCAGAATATGATTAATTAATTAATTACATAGGGTTTTATTATTCACTATTGTTTTTATGTATATGATGGCATTTATAATAAAATTATATATGCCATCCCCGAAGGGGTAAGCAGAGGTGTTGTAATAACAACACCCATATTTCACCGAATATGATTGAGTGCCAACGTGACAGAGGGTGAGTCTATCGCCGCCGCCTCAGGCAGTATACATACGTCTTTGAATTACTTCTCAGATATATGCAGGTTTCCTTATGATGTTTTCCTTCACCGTAAAGCACGTGGTGTGAAATCACTGCACTTACATAATTTTTTTTAGATGCAGCCCACTGGGATTTGAACTTGCGCCGTTTGCGTAGCAGGCGACTGCTCTAACCTCACGACCACTACGGCGTCTTAAGTAGATCGCGAAATTCAACCTGACATCGTTTACGGCATTTTTTTAGTGACACAACAGTTGAAATAATGTTATTCAAATGACTTAATGGTGGCATTGTATGGACGACAATTGCTTAACATCTGCAATCTGCATGCCTGCCACTTCCTGCTCGTAGAGAAAGTCTGTTTCCTTCTTCGCATTTGCATCTGTATGCATTTTGTTACACCAACGTAATGAAAATGAAAATGAAATTTATTCAGTTTAGGCCCTGGTAAAGCACTTATGAACCGGTTCGGAAACTAGCCTTCTGAGAAGAGAGAAAGAGTTCTGTCGACCCGATATTTCATAGACGGCCCGCAGAACCTCATTTTTTAAATGTACCCTAAATTACTCCTTATAAAATTAGTTATCTGCCAGTGAAAGTACCGTTGAAATCGGTCCAGCCGTTCCGGAGATTAACCGCAACAAAAAGCCAGTTAGACAGAGACGATTTAAAAAAATATATTTATCTTTATAGATTTTTGTTTAATATCACAGGATTTTCGTGAAATTGGAGACTTAGATCGAACCTGAAAACGGCTGTTAAAGAAGTGGTAGTGAGAAATCTTACCGTGTTTGCATACTGCGCCCACGCATTGGTTGATACGCTGAACGCGATCCATGCACGGATCCACTGGAACAGAATAAACAGGGGAAATTATAACAAACTAACGGATGTCACGCGTAGTTCCCGTTTCCTTGGGAGAACGGGGATAAAATATAGCCTATAATAATCAGTGATAATGTAGCATTCAAAAGATTTTTTTATATCGGTCCAGTACTTTTTGAGCCAATTCGTTACAAACATACATACAAAGCTTTCTTCTTTATAATATTAGTATAGATTGCCATAGAAATTTCATCTATACCGTGGTGGCCGTGGGTTAGAGCAGTCGCCTGCTACGCAAGCGACGCAAATTCGAATCCCAGCGGGGCCTGTACCAAGATTTTCTAAAATCTTTTGTGCAGTGATATCACATCACGTGCTTTACGGTGAAGGAAAACATCGTGAGGAAACCTGCATATGTCTGAGAAGTAATTCAATGACGTATGTATACCTGCTTACC
The DNA here is from genome assembly GCA_964035505.1 of Watsonalla cultraria. Lineage (NCBI taxonomy): Eukaryota > Metazoa > Arthropoda > Insecta > Lepidoptera > Drepanidae > Watsonalla > Watsonalla cultraria. Next base: position 5,000,628 of record OZ037737.1, read on the forward strand.
ATCAAACTTAGCCATATACGTTATTATTACCATTCTGTGTTGTAATCCCTTCACCAATGTGATGTTCTTTTGAGTGTCCGGTGTTCTCTGAAACAAAATAATTATATCATTTACATCTATTCATCGATATCTATATATCTATAATAATCTCTATACATATATCTATTCATCTATTGTATTTTCTGTAGACTAGCTGTGCCCTGCGGTTTCACCCGCGTAGTTTTTAAGTAGTTTCATGCTTTATATAACGGAATCCTCAAATATCTAAATAAAAGTACCCAAGTTACTCCTTGAAACTTCAGCTGTCTCATAATGAAAGTCCCCTATTCATCCAGATCCAGAGAGGATTACCCGGAACCGACAGACAGACAAACAGACGTACAGACAGTAGCGTGTATACATTCATAAGCATTTAGTGAAAATCTGTTATTTTGGAATTACAAACAGACACTTTTATTTATCTGTATAGATGTATTAGATAAATAAAATTTAAGTGTATCTTATGCCCTCACTCAAAATATACATATTTATAACACAGAATACAAGAGAAAGACGTATTTAATCGCAAAAATATCGCATTTAAAACCAATCTTAAATGGACATCATAATTTACCAATGTATAACATGCTAACTAACTAAGACTATTTTACTAACAAAAACTAAAGACTACTAACAAAAAATATACACGCGGTCTCGCGTAAGATCAAATAAAAAAAGTATAAAAATAGAATTAACGCTTTAGCCTAGTTATAATCAGCTTTTTAATTCTCTATGGTAGGTTTAAGTAACACCACAAACAATAGTATTTTAGACAATTGATTCCATTCTCTGGCGTTACGTGATTAGTTAAAATCTTTTCACTATTTGTCGTAATTAAATCATTTTGTCGTTCATCTCGCGCGCCATTGTTCACGATGTTGTATAGTTGCATTATTATACTTACCTACATAAAGTTTGGTCTAAGTTATAAGAAAATTAATTAAGAGTAAACAACTATCTAAAAATAAGCTTGTGTTATCAGATCAAATCAAATCAAAAAGTTTTATTCAACATAAGGGACACTTGGAACACTTATTGAACGTCATTTATCTTACGCTAACTTAGGTTAATTTACCACCGTTTCACTTAGAAAACTTGTCCCAAATCGGTGTCTCTCGGGATCGTGCCAAGAAGGCTGGCAGCATTGCCACGTTGAATAGCTATGCTGATTCTCTGAGCGAGAAAAGCCCCAGCTTTCTTGTCACTTAGTACCTTATCTATGAAATGAAATCGCTTCAGCTCTAAACTTGCTAAAGCCGTGAAAGCTCCCGACTTCCTCTCAGCTTGTATTGTGTTATGAATGATACTACGCAATTAAACAAAACCGAATATGCTTTCAAAGGGATTTGGTAAACTAAGCAGGCTTTAAAGACCAACACTACTTACATACATTTAATCTGTCACTTCGCACGCAACGACACATTACAAAGGATTAAATCTATATCTATATCTATGTCTCTACACAGATGAATAAAAATTGTCTGTTTGTAATTTCAAATTAACAGCTTTTCACTAAACATAAAAGCATATACATGTACCTATAGTACAGGGGCCTTACCATGAGCTCTTATTGCCATGATAGTTATGAGACAGATGTATGTGACGTGCATACATCTGTCACTGTCGCATAACTGAAGAGCTCATGGTTGGCCCCTGTAGTAAGTAAACCTAAGTTAGCGTAAGAAAAATGTCGTTCAATGAGTGTTCCAAGTGTCCCTTATTTTAAATCATTTATTTGAATTGGAGCTCGTAAATTTACATAAATCTGATGATGAACCTGATTTATGTAAAGAACACAGGTTGAAACTTGCGTCGCTTGCGTTGTAGACAGCCATTCAAACTTCTCGTCCGCTACGATTCAATCCTTTCATAGGCAAATATCTTTAACCAATTGCAATTCTTGTTAACCAAGCAATTACCGTGTTTTAAAATTCCATCATTGGAATCCGAATACTGAAGTACTTATTTCGCATATACTAAATAACTTTAAGTTTCCGCTCACGTTAAGTAACAGTTAAATACGGCCTAAACTAAGCCAATGTTACGCAATCCAATCCGCGTACTTAAGTTAGTCTCACATGAGTTGAGACGGAAGCCATGGTTCAATAAATTGAAGTGGTTCCGAGTACGGAAAACTATGAGTTATTTAGTAACACTATTTATCTTACCGACATACTGTGTTTGATATCTATACATCTATATCTATATACATATACAGATAAATAAAATTTAAGTGTCTGTTTGTAATTCCAAAATAACAGCTTATCACTAAATGCATATGAAACACGCTACTGACACTGAAAAACCAAGTTTTAAAATTTTTCTCTGTCTGTCCGTCTGTCTGTCTGTCTGTCTGTTTGTTCCGGGTAATCTCTGAAACGGCTGGGCCGATTTTAACAGGACTTTCACTGGCAGGTAGCTGATCTTTCAAGGAGTAACTTTTATTTATTAAAAATATTAGGGATCCGCGACAATAAGGGGGAAACTAATTCTACGCGGGTGAAACCGCGGGGCACAGCTAGTGTAATCATAAAGGAATACATCCGTACTTTTCCCATGAAGTCTATATATAAGCAGGTATTCCAAATTTCATCCAGCCATTTAAAGCGTGCAAAAAAATTTACGTATAAATGATAAAATTCATTTGACGTCCGAAAAAATAGTTTTATTCCCAGGCATCCACAGACGTTTACATGGATTAACTGTTTCCTAAGTAGCCTAAGTTACTAATTGAAACATCAGCTACCTGCCAGTGAAAGTCCCGTTAAAGTCGGTCCACCCGTTTCGGAGATTACCCGGAACAAACAGACAGACAGACAGAGAAAATTTTTATAACTTGGTTTTTCAGTGTCAGTAGCGTGTATACTTTTAGATGCATTTAGTGAAAAACTGTTATTTTGGATTTACAAACAGACACTTCAATTTTATTTATCTGTATAGATTTATCTCAATATATTTGTTCATTATATGATGTTAATATTTCATTACATAGTTCATTAACCCAAAAATGAAATATCAATCAATTAAATCAACTTTATAAGTAATCAAGCTCTGTATAATTTAAATAATTATTTATCCCACAGTTATTAATATTACATACATTGCGTGTTCATAATTAAATGGATTTACAACACAGCTAGGGGTGTCACCTTTTACTAACCCATAGCATAAGTATTTTACTTTTGGTTTAATTAATTACATACTACATACATGCTCACCTGCCTATAAGATCTATACAGATAAATAAAATTTAATTGTCTGTTTGTAATTCCAAAATAATAGCTTTTCACTAAATGCACATGAAAGTATACTCGGTACTGATATTGAAAAACCAATTTCTGAAAATTGTCTCTATCTATCTATCTGTCTGTCTGCCTGCCTGTGTGTCTGTCTGTCTGTCTGTCTGTCTGTCTGTCTGGCTGTCTGTCTAGAGCCATTTTAACGGTATTTTCACTGGCGTAACTTAATCTACTTATATTTTAAAAAACACTAAGGTTCCGCGGGGCACCTAAGAAATTAACTCTACGCGGGTGAAACCACGGGGCACAGCTAGATTACTAAGATAGCTTCAGGCCAGCCCTATTACACATTATCTTAATGACAGACAATCTTGCGCACGTGCTTGTACATAATAGTTGTGATGAAAACTAAATAGTTAGATACCATTATGTTATGTCTAAATGCATCTCAAGTTGAGTGCAATGTGCTTAGCAACTTAGCTAGTGAGTGCGGTAAACGTTTATCGCACTGGGATTTTATTAAACCACATTCAAGTAATTAAATGTTACTTATGACACGCGTTTACGACAACTTAAGTTACGTATACCTTCCTTATTGCTTAAACGATGTCTCTTGGCTATAGCTGAGTGATATTAACAAGCAAATGTTACTCAGTGGTAGATAGTCTCTGAGTGCTGCGAATATGATAAAGAACTATGATTACATTTATTTTTCTACTCGCTGTGCCCCGCGGTTTTACCCGAGTAGATTTAGTTTCATGCTTAATTTCGTGGAATCCTAATATTTTTTATACAGAAAGGTAACCTAAGTTACTCCTTGAAACATCAGCTACCAGTGAAAGACCCGTTAGAATCCGTCCAGTCGTTTCAGATATTAGCCGGAACAAATAGACAGACAGACAGAGAAATTAAAAAAAAAATCGTTGATTCGTGTTTGTCTATACTTTCATATGCATTTAGTTATAAACTGTTATTGTGGAATTACAAACAGACACTTCAATTTTATTTATCTGTGGATATATTTTTCGTATCTTGTATGGAAAACATAAACAAAATAAAAAATAAAATTTTCTGTTCAAAAAAAGTCTAGTGTTTGTGAAAACATATATTTACAACAAGATAATGCTTTATATTCAATCACATTACGGAAAATACATGAAGGATTCGTTATAAACGATTTTAAACTATACTGTTAGTTATGTTGCCATGGACCCAAAGTCTCAACACCAGTAACGTTATCACAATGCGATCTATCTGACGTATAGCGCCACCTTGTGGGTATAAAAAATGTATACATCGTTATCTTAACTTTACATCGTTAGATATCCGGACTTCACTAAAATGTTATTTACGGCCGTAGATCGGCTAGTTAAAAGTTAAAATATAAAAAATCGGTGTGTATTAACTATAATGCGAATGGTAAAATCATGTCTCATATTAACAGCATTTGATGAAACTGCAAGCGATCACATTCCTAAGAATATATTGTTTTCCTTTATATGGCAACACCTAATCGATTAATTATGGAAATGTTGCAATGAGAATGTCATTTGTCATTGTTATTACCTAAGATTACGAACGTTTGCTACAATTACTCTACGTTTAATGAACGGTAAGAGGGTCAGTTTTCTTAAAATTGCCGTCACAATTCATCGCATCGACGTAAACGCAGATTTGTATTGGCTCACAATAGTGTCATATTTAGGCCGACAGAGGCGCTGTTCCGATCCCATACAAATCTGCGTTTACTTCGACGCGGTGACTTGTGACGGCGGCAGTGAAAAACTCGCGCTAGGCCCTCAGTTGTCTGTCAGATTTGATCTATCCATATCTTCGATTTCATAATAATGTTAATTAGCGATAAGTTATTGCAATGAAAGTAAGGACAACATTTTAGATTTCATTATCTTTGACCTAAATGACAGATAGATAGATAGAATATTGGAAAAGTAGGAACAACACCCACTTTTCTCCGAAATTTGGATGCCAATGTGACATAAGTATGGTGGAGTTCATACACTTGGGGTGTTACTCAGAAGTCAAACAACAATTTCTTCCGCGGAAGCTCTCACTAATCAAATGTATCGCTTCCAATATAGTGTTGTTTGTTGCGTAGTTAATTGTTCTGATGAATTATTGATCAGCCAATGAATACCAAGCACGGATGTAGTTTTAATGAAGAAAGTTGTAAACAAGAATCAGGTGTATTTTAGTAATTAAGTAATTTATTTAGTTGTTATTTTCTGAATGATTCAAAGCGTATATACATACGTTTGTACTTAAGTATATATACCTAATTTATGTTTAGAAATAACAAAATTGTATTAGTTTTTTGTTATTGCTTCATGCTTAACATATTAACAACTTTTTTTAAAGTGAACTTTGATTTATACTGACTGTGTTTGAGAAAAAATACACTGGTCTACAGTGGTTTTGTTGCTCTAGATATGAAAATGCTTTTAGGTCTATTTATGCACACAATTCAAGAAACTATCAATGATTTTGTACGATATGCTCTAATTTGTTTTCATCATGACTTGGAGAATTAAATTTTATTTTTAACAAGCCGATAATTGTTCAAAATATAAAATATGCAAAAATTATGAAATACGAGCACATTGAGAACTTTCATGAATATATTCGTAATCTGGTCACATGAAAACGTAAAAATTTGCGATGATATCTAGGGCAACAAAACAATTAAATTTTTTGTAGAGCTTTGTTATGTTTTATATTGTTGTAGGTAAGTATTTAAGTTAAAAAATTTAATCTGAATGAACGCCTGAGTGAGTTTTGAACTTAGACATATTTTAGTAACACCTTTTAAAGTAATGTTTCTCATAATGTTATCTTTATTGAGATAGTAGGGTACTTACATAGTTTTCAATATTTCTTGTTTATTCCTTTTTTCCTTTTAAAGTCTTTAATTTATATTCCACCTCCTTGTAACGTAATAGACAAATAAAAAAAAAATCACATATAAAAAAAATCGGACTATTTAATTCACATCACATAGGTACACTCACAAAAAAAACTGTATCAAAAATGTGATCATAAAAACTGCGTACGCGCCGTTTGCTCGCGATCTGTCGACTATGCTGAATGCTCCCTTTCCCAAGTAACATTCTGGTTAGCAAGTACTTTTACTATTACCATCTTGTAGGGCTGTGGTAGGGGCACTTTAACATACTACATTCTTATCGTGTACAACCCTATTTTGTTTTTTTTTATGCGTCGCGGTTTCACGCGCGTACACTTAATTTCATAGGTGACTTTTTTTTTTAATATAAGTAGCCATAGAGGCTCAGACACTCATCTGCGAGTGGAACTCCCGTCAAAATAGGTCCAGACTGTATTTGTACATAAATAAAGATGTGTAAGTAGACTAGCTCCCGCGTGCAACTTCTCTCGCATATTATTAGGGATCCTTTTTTTTTTACTTGATGTACAATGCAGGCCATACCATCATATGATGAAGGCATTTTTAAAACCTGTCCAGGGGTTTTTAGTGTATTCATCCCTACTAATCCCTACTAATATTATAAATGCGAAAGTAACTCTGTCTGTCTGTTACGCGTTCCCGCTTAAACCTCTCTACCGATTTTGATGAAATTTGGCACAGACAATCTTTAGACCCTGAGAAAGGACATAGGCTACCTTTTATTAAAAATATTAGGGTTCCTCGACAATATGGATGAAACTAAATGTACGCGGGTGAAACCGCGGGGCACAGCTAGATTTATATAATCAGACATGTGACGAATCTAAAATGTTTGTTAAGCGGGACTGAATGGCAACGATTCTTGGCATTTAATATTAGAACCCGCCTGATGATATAATTTTTTAAATCAGTTCAGCAGTTTTTTAGTTTATTCTATAACTAGCTGTGCCCTGCGGTTTCACCCGCGGAGATTTAGTTTCATTACCGCAGAACCCTAAAAGTTATTTTAAAATAAAAGTAACCTAAGTTACTCCTTGAAACATTAGCTACCTGCCAGTGAAAGTTCCGGTAAAATCGGTCCAACCGTTTCAGACAGACAGAGAAAAAATTTAAAACTTGGTTTTACAGTGTGAGTAGCGTGTATACTTTCATATAAATTTAGTGAAAAGCTGTAATTTTGGAATTGCAAACAGACACTTCAATTTTATTTATCTGTATAGATCATCTCCCTGGCCTTATCCCATACATTGTTGGGGTCGGCACTTGATTCAACCCGATGTGGCTGATCACCTGATTTTTATACGAAGCGACTGCCATCTGACCTTCGCAACCCCTTTTTGGAGGAAAATCGGCAATCTGGGTTAAACCAGTTGTCAGATTATTTTTAGGCCTCCGACTGACCTGTAACGATTGCCAAAGATGTTAAATTGGCAACCGGGACCGACGGCTTAACGTGCTCTCCGAGGCACGGAGGGAACTCGGGCGGTCACCCATCCAATTACTGGCTAGGCGTATGGTTGCTTAACTTCGCTGATCGAATGATATGCGCAATAGCAACTGTGCCACGAGCTCCTCCTGTATAGATGTATAGATATAATGAGTTAAAATATTAGTAAATTGGAAATTAGTATTGTAAGTGTAAGTATAATCATATAAGTATAGATAGTATACACATTGTAATATGTCCGGTCAACCGTCAAACGGCAGAATATATAGCTTCGGAAGAATAATGCGATACAATTTCCCGATATATCGCATGATATTGACTGCATTTAGGAAGTCGTAAATGTGGCTATAACTTATGTATATGCATGTACTGTCTGCGGTCTCCGGTAGGAAGTAAGAATTACCAAGTCTTACTTAGATACCGACTTCTAATAGTTTTCAAGTTGAATAACTTACGATTTTTGGTTGGTTTAAAACGTTATCGACTTTTGATTGTTTATTTGGTGTATACGCCTAGCCAGTAGTTGGATGGGTGACCGCCCGAGTTCCCTCCGTGCCTCGGAGTGCACGTTAAGCCGTTGGTCCCGGTTGCCAATTTAACATCTTTGGCAATCGTTACAGGTCACTCAGAGGCCTAAGAAAGTCTGACAATTGGTTTAACCCAGATAGCCGATTTTCCTCGAAAAAGGGGTTACGAAGGTCAGATGGCAGTCGCTTCGTATAAAAATCAGGTGATCAGCCACATCGGGTTGAATCAAGTGCTGACCCCAAATACATGGGATAAGGCCAGGGAAATGATGATGGATATCCAATGTTGCCCGCTACACAAAATATGGCCTATTTCGTTGGAAATGTGGATCATACGGTCTTAAACATGGTCGAACTCACCCCAACGCACTGACATTGCCACTTTAAGCAGCAGGTTAAAAATCAAACGTCGAAGTAAATTAAATAAATAATCAAGGCGTTTAGGACATGTATTTGTTTTTCAAGATTTGTTCATAGGTTCCATACTGGTTGAAGTAAGCCTTTGAGTACCTATAATATGGTAGTTAGGCAGGTTCTCGTATGATTCTCATGGTATTTGCGGTAACACACACATGAAAGGGAAAGTAGTCTGATTGAACCTACTACTGGATTAAGTGTGGTTAGGTTTAAATTACTTTTGGATTATACAAGTCATTATTGGAGCAGTGTGTTGGGCTAAACCCAGAATAGACTTTACATTTAATCTATACATCTTCTATCTATACGTCTATATCTATATATCTATACAGATAAATAAAATTGAAGTGTCTGTTTGTAATTCCTAAATAACAGCTTTTCACTAAATGCATATGAAAGTATACACGCTACTGACACTAAAAACCAAGTATTACAATTCTTCTCTTTATTATCTTGGAATTACAAACAGACACTTCAATTTTATTAGCTGTATGTATATGTATGTATGTTTATTATCTGTATATGTATATCTGTATAGATATAGATGTATAGATTTCTGGTTTGTATTTAATCTTTACTCTTTTGTTTCTCTTCTCGTTTTGTCACTTATTAATTACAGTCGTATCTTTATTTCTATTTGCTTCCACTTTCCTAATCTAAGCAGAATGCACTGCACAATATAAAACAAAATCCTAGTATAAAACCCTCCTCAGAACACTTCATTATTATCAAAAGTAAGTAGAAACGTCTATTGAACAAAATCAAACCCCAGTGCCTGTAGACAAAGTAACATTATCCGCACGCTTCGCTAGTAGAAACGACACAAAATGTACGGGAATGACATATGTCACGTGACTAATTTATGTCATTTCCAGACATTTTGTATCGTTTCTATTAGCATCAGCGCGATAGAATGTTCCTTTGTCTAGGCCTACTGAAAGCCTATAAAATCGTTCAGTTTAATTAGATCCTGTCAATCTCCTTATTGAATGACTATAAAATGTAAACTGGGCTTGCCCTACTCCAATTACTAGGTAGTATTAATCTGGGAAACGAGCTGTTATTATAAACTGCATATTTAATTACACTTTCTCAGCTTAGCTTATCGAAGCGATGAAATGGAAATTCTTGACCTATTTAAACTCGATAGAATATCTATTTAATATAGAACTCGGCATTCATTGACAATATAGTTCTATATTGACTTATTTTTAAAATGGCAGAGCGTAGACCACGCTAATCTTTTCACCTTCATTAAAAAGAAAACAGATTATAAATTGAAGTCGCTATTTTCATATTTTTTTTTTGTCCGTTTAAGTTTTTCATTATCTATGGCTCGTTCGAACGCATCATTCTTCTTAATAACGTTACGGATCTTGATACGGTTTTTAGTAACATGTAGGAGTTGTATTCCGATGGGTTTAGAACAAAACATGCATATTAAAGTATTCTGTATTATTATTAATAAAGGGAAAAGTCAACGTTTTGTAGGAGTTTAACAAAATAGTTCCCGAAGTCATTGCGAGTAGCTAATTGTTAATAAAAGGAAACCATAAACAACTTTCAAAATACTTTCAAAAAGCTTAAGTTCAATTAAAAAAATATTAATCCTACCTTTTTGGTGGCAAATGTGTACGTTTTCCGGTGTTTACCATCTAAAGATATCATCATTTAGTGTTATGCTTACTTTCAAAAACTGGTTCTATTATTGGTTCACTCTAAAACCGGTACGCACAATTGGCCTGCACCGCTGAATCGCACTTTTCTCACGATATTATGAAATAGACATTAGCAACTTTTAATTTAAGTTTTATAACATTACATGTAAGCAGAATAAGTTCAATTACCTACTCATTCTTATTTCGCTTTTCACTTTTGAAACAATGAAAACATGATCACGCCACCCCAGAAGGGTCCCCGAAGGGATAAGCAGAGGTGTTGTATCAACAACACTCACATTTCACCGTAGATGATTAAGTGCCAACGTGACAGATGGTGCGTCCATCGCTGTCTTAGACACTATACCTATATGTCACGATGTTTTCTTGTACTGAAAAGCACGTGGGGTGAAATAACTGCCGGAATTCGAACTTGCATCGCTTGCGTAGCAAGCTCAAATCAAAAAATATAGCAAGAGATTTAAATGTTAAAGAAATAAAGGCATACGTATTACGTAATCGATAGCAACATAATGGATTTCAACCTTATAACAATCCACTAGACCTACTTACGTTACATAATCTCGTTAGAAATTGTACCTTTTCCATCCATTGTGGCCTTTGACCGATGTTCGTACTTGTCACTATTCAAAATAATTAAAACATACGCTTATTTTGACAGGTGTCATAATTTAAAATCGCTGTGTATGGTCTAATGATCGTACTCTAATGTAATCGACGCGGCGTTCTTGCGTTCAAGCTTTTAATTATTCATATATACATATGCTCACGCCTGTATTCCCCGAAGGGGTAAGCAGAGGTGTTGTAACAACACGCACTTTTCACCGAAGATGATTAAGTGCCAACTCGACAGATGGTGAGGCTATCGCCGCCTCAGGCACTATACATACATCTTTGAATTACTTCTCAGACAGCATCCTCACGATGTTTTCCTTCACCGTAAAGCACGTGGTGTGAAATCACAGCGCGTAAGTTTTTTTAGCAAAACATTGGGACAGACCCCGATGGGATTCGAACTTGCATCGTTTGCGTAGCAGGCGACTGCTCAAACCCCAAGGCCACCACGGCTTTTTTAATTATGTGGAATTAATTGTAAGAAGAACTCGGGTACATCCCCAATATTCCATATTTTTATTTCTTCCCAGGCTAGGCCTCTAAGCATTTAGCTACGTGCCAGTAAAAGTCCCGTTCAATTCGTTCGGTACAGACGTTTCAGAAATTAACTGAAACAGACGGACAGACAGAAAGACAGAGAAAATCTATAAAATAGTTTTATTTTTTATTTTAGAACTGAATTCACATTGAATAAATGAAAAGCTATTGATTTGAAATTACAAACAGACACTTTAACTGTATAGATATTTAATATAAGGAATTCTAAATGCCTACATAGAACCAAAACGAGATTGATCCGTTCATTTAGCGAAAGTAATAGCCACCATAATATATCTATCTTGTATTTTGGATTAGAGTTATCTGATTTGTACATTTGTAGAGCTACAAACTGACTTAGATTTGACATAATATAAGTTATAATAACTTTAAGATAAAGTTGATAGGTTAGTTTGTTTGTATTATATTTAGGTACATTTTACAGTTGGTAATCACACGTAGAGTAAATCATGTAGAAATAAAAACCACAACATAGTTTTTAAATTTATGTTTATGAGTATGTATGTACTTATCCACAATATGTTCGCGAACGAAGTCACGGAAAGTACCTAGTTCACAAAACAATAGGTAGGAAAAAACGCTTCTCCGAAATGACGAGGAATTCTCGATTGGTGAATATTTTCTGCATAAATACAGTTTTTCTGAACTTTTCCAAATGTCCATTTCTATCTGACTTCTAGATCTATTTATTTGAATACATTGGCCTCGAACAAAGCAATTAAATTATTTAATGCCGTTGTATTTAACTATTACGTAAGTAATAACAAAGTTAATGATATTAACACTTGAGATCTATTTTGATACTGTTAGTCGTATTTTTACTTGCGAATGTAACTGTGTCTTAACTTATTGCAGTACTGAAAGTAGATTTACTCAACATAAGGCCCAGATGTTGCATGCTAATACATATTTTTTTATGCCAATGCAATGAACACAGCCCGTCAACCTTAATGAGGGAAAATATCGTAAAGAAACCATCTTGTAAAACTCAAACCCTTTTGGTTGTATAGGCTACGTTCCCTTCGCTCTACATTTATGTTTAATTATAATACATCATTGACTTATGTGACATTCGTGACTTTGACAGAAGAGAAAATTGTCATACGAAATTGATTTATTTTGACTGCAGAGCAGAAGAAAAAAAGGGTTTTCTGTTTTCATCGAACACGAAATAAAACAATCAATTGTTATTTTTATAAAATGCGAATGTAAGTCATAATTTGGAACAATGGATCTATCTAAAACTATCGAGAAAACCGGCAAATTTGCGCCGAACGTGGCCGTAAACGCTGTTTTATTGCCAAGCCAGGAACTACCAGCGGAAACTCCAATTGTAGCGGGCTACGATTGGGAAAATGGCATCGATTATAATAAAATACTCGAGAGTTACACCACTTCTGGTTTCCAAGCCACTTACTTCGGGAAAGCCGTGGAAGAAATCAACAAAATGTTAAAATGTCGGTCCGTTCCTTTGACGGAAGAAACCAGTGACCCGTACGAAGAAGATGTCTTTATTAAGAAGAGAACCAACTGCACTATATTCTTAGGATACACTTCTAACATGATCTCGTCAGGGTTGAGAGATACAATAAGGTTTTTAGTTAAGAACAAACTTGTGGACTGCATAGTAACTACAGCAGGGGGTGTTGAGGAAGATTTCATCAAATGCCTTGCTCCGACATATGTAGGAGACTTCAATTTGAGCGGGAAACTGCTTAGAACCCGTGGGATAAACAGAATCGGTAACTTATTGGTGCCAAATGATAATTATTGTAGGTTTGAAGAGTGGGTGACACCGATACTTGACGAAATGCTTGAAGAACAGGTGCGTGACAACACTGTATGGACCCCTTCGAGAGTCATTGCACGTCTCGGTGAGCGAATCAACGATGAGAGTTCCGTATGCTATTGGGCTTGGAGGAATAACATCCCAATCTTCAGTCCTGCTCTCACCGACGGATCACTTGGCGATATGATGTATTTTCACTCCTACAAGCGTCCTGGCCTTATTCTAGACATTCTAAGCGACTTGCGGAGACTTAATACAATGGCTGTGAAAGCCAATAACACGGGTATGATCATACTAGGCGGAGGAGTCATCAAACACCACATCTGTAATGCAAATCTTATGAGGAATGGAGCCGATTATTCAGTCTATATAAACACTTCAAGTGAATTTGATGGTAGTGACGCGGGAGCCAGGCCTGATGAGGCAGTATCGTGGGGTAAAATCAGACCTAATGCCACCCCTGTGAAATTGTATGCCGAAGTCACTTTGGTTTTTCCTCTCATTGTTGCTCAGACCTTTGCTAAGTATTTCTTCAGTAATAAAAAGAATGTTTAATTTAATGTGAGTTTCATTTGGTTTTCACTGTTTATTTATTGGCATAGTCACCGATACAGACAGATAAATCAAATTAGAGTATCCGTTTGTAATCCCAGTTAACAGCATTTTCATAAAATGCATATGAATGTATATAAATAATTTTTTTTTTTTTATTAATCTGATTGTATCGGATAGCTGATGGTACAAGGAGTAAGTTACGATTATTTTATTTGAAAAAAGTAAGTTCTGTTAATAAAGCCACGCCTTATGTCTACGCGGGTGAAACAGAGGAGCGCAGCTAGTAAAATAAATAAAAATTATCTTTGTTGAAAATAAAAGATATAGAATTCAATAAAAGATTTCTCTTTCTAATTTCTGTAATGTAAATGCACACAGTAGCGCAACCTACATTCAACTTATAAAAACTCTTGAGAGCCTGCCATCTATCGTCGAGTAGTGGTACTAACTAATTGATTGATAAATATTAAATTTTCCCGACTGCTACGTAAAATACACAACTAACTGAAAATTCAGACATTTGTGCCTAATTCATAACTAAATTATTAAAATACGTAAGCAAACTATAACTATGTAAAAATGTGTACATACATTATTTATTTAACTGTTTCCAAACGAAAACAGTGTGAATGAACTGTCAAATACAGAGCGAAGTTAGCTGCTGTCTGGTGTATCAAAGTTACATCTGTGTTGCAGCAAGGGAGAATAAAATGTATGCTTGTGTGCTGTCCGTGTAAACTTGAAAAGCTCCGACCGAACTCGCCCCGGCCGGCCGGCTAGCTAGGTTGTTTTGTTCACTTCACTTCACTCAAGTTTGCCCCAGCGGCGACGCGCGGTCGTGCGTTCGGCTTGAATTGTTTTTATACCGCGTCCAAACATGTCTTGTCTTCCCAACGCATCTTCTAAATAACAAAAGATGAATGTGAGACATTCCAGTAATTTATATTGAACACTGTGTGCACGTAAAGTGTGTAATTTTGTGAAAAATGTGGTCGATCCGTGCAGTTTTCATCGTCTGTGTCGTCCTATCCGGTAAGAATCCTTTGATCCCTTAGCGGTGCTATTTATAGGTCCATACGGTCATTCAATGCAGATATTAATGTGTTTGTTATGCATTTAGTTGCACGTTAGACGGAACACGTTATATATTCTTTGATGTCGGGGTACGCTTAGCGTTGTACAATTTTCGTTTGATGTTAAAATAAGCTCGCGGGCGTGTGTGACATGTTTACAGCCGATTGTTATTTTATTTCTTTGTAGCTTTATTATTTCCTCTGTTATAAAATTAATTTGTTCAAATGAGCTACGTGGGTAGCCGTGGTGGGTACGAGAATAGACAAAATATAAGTAGGGTACCTGGGTGGCTGTACTGTCATTGGTTTTACCCGGCTGCAAATTAAAAAAAATTAAGTACTTATGGTATATATTTTTTTAATTTGGTTGAAAGCTTTTTTTTATTTTTTTTATTTTGACAGCATACCTACCTAGTTTAGGTAAGTTATTATGTACATATATTAAAATGTGTATCAGTACTTAACAGAAAAAAAAAGCAAATCTAGATTTACAACCAGATTTTTATCACACAGCTTTCTATCATTCCTCTGTAGGCATTTTAACCCATTCTTTTTCTTACAATAAATCAATTTATAATAATTATAATATTATATTCTTCTGTCATTTTACAATGTACCTAATTACTTAGGTTTATAGGTATTTTTAATAATTGTAAATTTTACTTTATAGGGCATAATATGAAAAATTTATTTAATACTGCCAACCCCAATGTATGAACAAAGATACCATGTTTATTGAAAAAAAAAATATTTTATTCTTTCTTTGACTTTTTAACCTGCAAGCCTACTAAGATGTAAGTATGTTGGTGTACATACATGTAGGTGCTTAATGTAATTTGATGTTGTGATTACATCAATACAGAACTTGCACACATGGAAACTGTTATAAGATCATAACATTGCCACAGTGTAGACTAATCAGCTATTTTTTATTTACTTTAAAATCTCACTTATACTTTAACACTCTCCCTCAGATAATCAGACTTAAAAACTGTAATAAAAGGCTTTAGGTATATGATATTACCTAACCCCCTACAGATGCCCTGGGGTAGAGAAATTCATTCATTTGATCCTTTGAAAGTACTTTGTAAGAAGTCTAATCAAATAAAGATATTTTGAATTTCATTCTGCACTAGGCCATTGATAAAGCTGCATTAAACTGTGATTATTGATGTGATGTGTCAAATAGCTGTCATGTCACAGTATATCTATACATCTATACAGATAAATAAAATTGAAGTGTCTGTTTGTAATTCCAAAATTACAGCTTTTCACTAAATGCATATGAAAGTATACACGCTACTGACACAAAAAAAAACAAGTTTTAAAATTTTTCTCTGTCTGTTTGTTCCGGGTAATCTCTGAAACGGCTGGACCGATTTTAACAGGACTTTGACTGGCAGGTAGCTGATGTTTCAAGGAGTAACTCAGGCTACATTTATTTATAAAAAATATTACGGTTCCGCAACAATAAGGATGAAACTAAATCTACGCGGGTGAAACTGCGGGGCACAGCTATTTTTAAATAAGAATCCACTAAGCGTGAGGGTTGTAAAATTTAAATATTTAAAAATTTACTCTTTATTTACTGTAAATAATATAAACGTGTCGTTATGAACTTTGAAAAATGTCTGTATAACACGTGAATGCCGTATAAGCGATCGGCCACGGCGTGACACCTCTTACTGTCATTACGACTATTCCGCTTTTTTCTCGTAGATGTGCGTCTGTGTGTGTGTGTGTCATTTCGAACGATTTGTTCCTAGTTTCCTAACTGCTTGTAAACCCTATACTTTAACTGTGGTCATGTCATACATACACATGAGGTGCTCGTGGTGCATGGAGGAGCTCGTGGCACAGTTGCTATTGCGCATATCATTCGATCAGCGAAGTTAAGCAACCATACGCCTAGCCAGTAGTTGGATGGGTGACCGCCCAAGTTCCCTCCGTGCCTCGGAGAGCACGTTAAGCCGTCGGTCCCGGTTGCCAATTTAACATCTTTGGCAATCGTTACAGGTCAGTCGGAGGCCTAAAAATAATCTGACAACTGGTTTAACCCAGATTGCCGATTTTCCTCGGAAAAGGGGTTGCGAAGGTCAGATGGCAGTCGCTTCGTATAAAAATCAGGTGATCAGCCACATCGGGTTGAATCAAGTGCCGACCCCAAATACATGGGATTAAGGCCAGGGAGATGATGTCATACATACACATACACTTACACGCAGGGGCCCAACCATGAGCTCTTATTGCAATGTTAATTCAGTTGTGCGACAGTGACAGATGTATGCACGTCACATACATCTGTCTCATAAATGAGTGAAACTATCATGGCAATAAGAGCTCATTGTAAGGCCCCAGGTCATACAAAGGAATGCATGTATAGTAGCTTAATATTTCAACCTCCAATTTCAATAACAAGAGATCATGTGCAAGCATGCATATTTTTGATTCGTAGAAAACTTAAATCTATACATGTATTGGTATCTAAGCAGATATGTAAAATTGAATTGTCTGTTTGTTATTTTAAATTAACAGCTTCACTAAATCTATACAGATAAATAAAATTGAAGTGTCTGTTTGTAATTCCAAAACAACAGCTTTTCACTAAATGCATATTAAAGTATACACGATACTGACACAAAAAACCAAGTTTAAAAAATTTCTCTGTCTGTCTGCTTGCTCCGGGTAATCTCTGAAACGGCTCGACCGATTTTAACGGGACTTTCACTGCCAGGTAGCTGATGTTTCAAGGAATAACTTAGGCTACTTTTATTTATTAAAAACATGAGCGTTCCGTGACAATAAGGATGAAACCGCGGGGCACAGCTGGTCCTGTATAAAAATCAATCTGACGATTAGAAAGTACCTTGTTAAAAGTCTAATCAATTTAATATATTTTTGAGATGAGATTTAAAACATCATTATTCGGCCAAAGTCGAAGGTAAAAGCTGGTTGTATTTGTATCTATACTACCCATCTTTTACCCCAGGTAGACAGCCCACGCCCACAAACTCATCCCGATGATTAGGGCTAAGAACCAATTAAAATAACATGCCGTCAATAAAAACATGATTTATGGCGCCAGTTTTTGTTATAATCTTAACGTTCTGCAATATTTATTACTGGCGCTTATTAACAGAGTGAAATGTTAATTACAATCTGTAATGTATACAGATTATATATCTATACAGATAAATAAAATTGAAGTCTGTTTGTTATTTGAAATTAACAGCTTTTTACTCAATGCATGTGAAAGTATATACGGTACGCATATAATAACAATTTTTCTTTTTCTCTGTCTGTCCGTCTGTATGACTGTCTGTCTGTCCGTATGACTGTCAGTCTGTCTATTCGTATAACTGTCAGTCTGTTTGTCCGTCGTTCTGTTTGTTCCGGCTACTCTCCGAAACGGCTGGACCGATTGTAACGGGACTTACTCCATTGGCACAGATGACTTAAAAATAAACAATAGGGTAAAACCGCGGGGCACACCTTAGTTGACGACAGCTTGACAGCAGACATGATGCCAGCTGAGCTTTTGCCGCTTCTTCTCAGAAGGCTAGTTTCCGAACCGGTGGTAAATTCCTCGATATTCATAAGTGTTTTACCAGGGCCTAAACTGAATAAATCATTTTCATTTTCAGTTTAATTATAAAACATTATAAAGATGGTTATAACACCGGTCAAATAGTGAAACAAAAGATTACCAATCAGCCCAGTCACAATAAAATGGTCGGTGGCAGAAGTGCCACCCCTAGGGGTGAGCCGGGGCCAGGGGAGTTTGCCATAAACCCGACATATTTACGAGGCTCATGCTCCCCTAGTGGTGGGATAAGTCATAGGAGTAAGCGTGTGCGAAAGTCATCTTTTACATATTTTTACAATTTTACAATACGAACGTCAGTCACCAAACATATTTTCAACTAGCTGTGCCCCGCGGTTTCACCCGCGTAGATTTAGTTTCATCCTTATTGTCGCGAAACCCTTATATTTTTAATAAATAAAAGTAGCCTAAGTTACTCCTTGAAACATCAGCTACCTACCAGTGAAAGTCCCGTTAAAATCCGTCCCGCCGTTTCAGAGATTACCCGGAACAAATAGACAGACAGACAGACAGAGAAAAATTTTAAAACTTGGTTTTTTATTGTCAGTAGCGTGTATACTATATGCATTTAGTGAAAAGCTGTAATTTTGGAATTACAAACAGACACTTCAATTTTATTTATCTGTATGTATGTATAGATAGCTGTGCCCCGCGTAGATTTAGTTTCATGCTTCATGTCACGGAACTCTAATATTTTTAATAAATAAAAGTAGCCTAAGTTACTCCTTGAAACATCAGCTACCTACCAGTGAAAGTCCCGTTAAAATCCGTCCAGCCGTTTCGGAGATTACCCGGAACAAACAGACATACAGAGAAAAAATTTAAAACTTGGTTTTTTTGTGTCAATAGCGTGTATACTTTTATATGCATTTAGTGAAAAGCTGTTATTTTGGAATTACAAACAGACACTTAAATTTTATTTATCTGTATAGATAAATTAATTACTTTTGAAGTTGCTGCCAAATATAGCATCAAACTCGGTGTCAAACACCATCCATCGTGTAATTAATTTGAAGATATGTCCTGACACTAGACATATGCGAAAAGTGATAGCTGCTTATCAAATTAAAGTTAATCGCTAATGAATTGCACCGCAACTAAAAAACCATAGGAAAATTCAAACATAATATAACCAAACTAAACCATAACCCTTTAAACCTAAAGTCCAAATTGGCAAACCAGCAACATTTTCAAGGATCGTAAGTTTTCAAAACGCGTAATGGCGCTCGGGTCGAATATTTTTCTTTCGGAATGAATATTTTTAAATTTTATTTCGACGCCGCCCCCGTCGATAGTCGGTTTAGAATGTTGGTTACATTTGTGGGTTTTAAAATACGAAATAGCTAAGGGCATTGTTTGATACTGCTTATAAGTCAGATTAAAAAAAGAATAGAACGATTTCTATTTTTTTCCTTTTTTTTAATGAATTAATGAAAGGTGACGCTTCGGAGTTTAAAATTGGAATTTGACAGGCGACGCATGCGATCCGCAATTTTCGACCGTTCTTCTGATTGTTATAAAAAAATTCCAAAATTGTAAAATTGACTTTAAAATAACGAAACCTGACCCAATTATTGTTAAACAATGCTTCGATTAAAAGACGATGGTTCCGTTTTTTTTATAATACGGAGCGGTGCTGTAGCAGAACATAAATACATATGCACACGCCTGTATTCTCCGAAGGGGTAGGCAGAGGTGAACTTATAGCACAGCCACATTCCATTGATATTTACCGGGAACTTATCACGCTGCCACCTTCCCGAGCCCGCGGCTCTGTGGTCAAGGCTCCCAACCTGACCACCGCCAGCAAGCCCTCCTGCCACACTTTTAGTTGCCTCTTACGATAGGCTTGCTTTCCTTTTTTTTGTTTTATTGACGAGGAGACCTTATAAAGGTCCCCGACCACCCTGGGAGAGACAGATCCGGGTATGTGGGATTTTTACTGGACTAAAACGCCCCCGGTGGCCATCCTCAGTGCTCAGGGGGGACTCCGGGTACTCTGATAGATCACACCGGTGTCCCCCCACACTTTACCGGGGCACATCTCCGGGGCAGCTGTATCGCCGCCCCTGGAGACCTCGCTGTGCAAGGCAGCGCGAGCCACATAGCGCTGCCACCTTCCAGGACCCGCGGCTCGGTGGTCAAAGCTCCCTCCCCGACCACCGCCAGCAGGCCCTCCGGCCCCCTTTTAGTCGCCTCTTACGACAGGCAGGGGATACCATAGCCAAATTCTTAGACTATTGGGTGGAGGCTTGCTTTACTACACCAACGAGTCATACATACACCCACAGTACTTAAGTACTTAAATAAATATAGTTGAAGCTTTTGAAACATGTGGACCGCGATCACAGCTCGAGCGTGCTAACGAATCACTCTTGACCGCTCGAGTATTCAACTTGGAGTGTAGTTGCCTTGCATGCATATCTATTCAGATAAATAAAATTGAAGTGTCTGTTTGTAATTCCAAAATAACAGCTATTCACTCAATGCATATGGAAGTAATCTGTCTGTCATTTGTTCCGAGTAATCCCCGAAACGTCTGGACAGATTTTAACGGGACTTTCACTGGAAGGTAGCTAATGTTACGAGGAGTAACTTATAATTAAAAAAAAACATTTTTTTTGGAATTACAAACAGACACTTCAATTGTATTGATCTGTACCTATAAATGTATAGATTGTATATCGCTTAGAGACATACAAGTATAATCGTTTTGTTTGAGATGGTTGTAAAAATATTATTTTGTTGTTGCAGGATTTGGACCTTCCGTCGGATCTGAAGGCAAGTACAAACACCTCTTCTTTACATCCACACAAACACACACACACACACACACACACACACTTCTCATCCCAATAAGTCCCTATTTCCCTAGGTGAACCGATTCTAACGGGACTTTCATTAGCAGATAGCTGATGTTTCAAAGAGTAACTCAGGCTAGTTTTATTTAGAAAATAAAGCATGAAACTAAATTTACACAGGTAATCCTGTGTAATAATTATGTAATTCTGACGATTTGAAAGTAGTTTGTAAAAAGTCTAATCGAATGAAGATATTTTTGAGTTTGAGGTATTAGCAAGAAATATTTTTTAGGCAACCCAAGTTCTCCCTGACCTATCTTAAGTACTATTACGTAGTCTATGCCCCAACCTTCATATGTCAGGACATTACAGCGACCGGCGGCGACTTTTGTCTTTTATGCCCTTTCTTTTGGTTATATCGTGAGCTTGGAGCATTGAACATTACGCTCGAAGTCGTTCACCTTAATGAACTAGTTCACTGAATCTCGTTGAGTAAACTGAAATCGTTCGTCTTAATCGCTTAGTTTTGGGACCTCCTGTACAGAAGATTGCAGCTAAATAATGCTACCGCAGAGGTGTTTAATAACAATACCCACTCTTCACCGAAGCTGATTAAGTGCCAACGTGGCAGATGGTGAGTCTATCGCCGTCAGGCACTATACATACATGTACGTGTTTGCATTACTTCTCAGCAGTGGTGGATTTATACTAGGGGCAGTCGGGGCTAGTGCCCAGGGCGGCAAAATTTGGAAAGTGAGATAAAATTAGTTATTCTAATTCTTAAAAAATAAGATATCTAAACTATTAAAATAAAATTTAAGTCATAGGGCGGCATTTTCTTCAGTGCCCCAGGGCGACACAAATTTAAATCCGGCCCTGCTTCTCAGACATATGCAGGTTTCGTCGCGATGTCTTCACCGTAAAGCACGTGGTGTGAAATCACTGCACATGAGTGATTTTTAGAAAAACTCATTGGTACGGGCCCCGCTGGGATTAGAACATGCGTCGCTTGCGTAGCAGGCGACTGCTCAAACCCCACGGCCATCACGGCTCTTTATAATAATAATAATGATCCCTCAGCAGATAATTTAACTCTTATCAAATTTCATGTTGAGAGACCTACTCGTAGGCCATAGAGACAGAAATACAGGCTGTGGCATTGGTACCATAATTACGGAGGTTGATAAATTAATAATACTGATCATAAAACAGAAGGCCTTAAGTTTTAAGTTCGGTTCTAATAAAAGTCCATTCGTGTTAAACGTTCCTTTTTTACGTGTATGAAGTCGAGGTTAAAAGCTAGTATCTAGTCATTCGGAATGCAAAGGTTTGATTGAAAGCATATTAATATGCATAAAGAATAAGGTACTCTTAATAATTGGTTGCACAGTTCGGTTGAGTGGCTTCTCCGGCGGATGCTAACCGACCGGTCATTGGTTCAATAACCGTGTAATTTAACAGACAATGCTATCTTGTGTTTATTTATTTGTTTTCTGAACTACTGACGCAAAATAAGTAACATATATGATCATAATGATGAAATAAAATGAGAAGAACTGGCTGGTCATACAGTCAGTCATCTTTAAGTCAACAATAAAAATACAGCAGTTCTATTTTTTTTTAATAATATGGAAATTATAAACGAAATTTTAAATTACATAGATAATCATAAAAAAAACTTTTCTGTATTAAAACATTAAAAAATTATCTAAATTTGATACTGGCCACTAAAAAAATCCGAACAAATTATTCCTTAAAAAAATAACACCTGTTTGTCAAACCAGCCAGCAGCAATCGGAAACAACGGATGTATGGTAGGATCGCCATATTGCCAGCGGATCCGGGAATCATTGTTTGGTGGGCTCGCGAAATCTTTTGTCATCCCCATTCAGTCATCGTAAATATTCAAAGCTTTCAATAAATGTTTCCACAGCCAGCCTTTGAAGTCGGAGTGGACTGGCGAAAAGTTGGTACTAGGGGCTGGTAAAATCAGCCATTTGATTTTTTTTATTACTACTAAAACTATATCCGTAGTGGTCTTGGAGTTTGAGCAGTCGCCTGCCACGCAAGCGTCGCAAGTTACAATCCCAGCGGCCTGAACCAAAAACTTATGTGCAGTGATTTCACACTACGTGTTTTACGGTGAAGGAAAACATCATGAGGAAACCTGCATATGTCTGAGAAGTCATTCGAAGACGTATGTATAGTGCCTGAGACGGCGATAGACTCACCATCAAGTTAGCACTTAATCATCTACGGTGAAAAGTGGTTGTTATTATTACAACACATCTGCCTATCCCTTCAGGTATTGTCTACTAAGACAGTCGCATTATATGACTGCTGTGCATTCAAGGTCAGCGCTCATAACTCGTGACCTGTAGCTTACCATCAGGCGGGATGTCAACCTTTTTAGTATACTAGCTGTGCCCGGCGGTTCCGATTTAGTTCCATCCTTATTGTCGCGGAACCCTAATATTTTTAATAAATAAAAGTAGCCTAAGTAACTCCTTGAAATATCAGCTACCTGCCAGTGAAAGTCCCGTTAAAATCCGTCCAGCCGTTTCGGAGATTACCC
Source organism: Watsonalla cultraria (assembly GCA_964035505.1). Lineage (NCBI taxonomy): Eukaryota > Metazoa > Arthropoda > Insecta > Lepidoptera > Drepanidae > Watsonalla > Watsonalla cultraria. Next base: position 5,024,487 of record OZ037737.1, read on the forward strand.
AGAACAAACAGACAGACAGAGAAAAATTTTAAAACTTGGTTTTTTAGTGTCAGTAGCGTATACTTTCATATGAATTTAGTGAAAACCTGTAATTTTGGAATTACAAACAGACACTTAAATTTTATTTATCTGTATAGATGTATAGATATATATGTAGTTTTATGGTTTTATATAATTAAAATATAATAAAAGTTTAAATTTCTTTACTTGTTTACTTCTTTACAATTCAAATAATAATTAAATCAACATAAAAAATAAATATTCCTGCCTTTCGTCGTTTACCGTCTTTCGTCTTTTTTTTTCTCTCTCTCATCTGTCAATTCTTATTCTTCCTCTTCCATTCTTAAACGTTCAAACATTGCCTATCATTACCGCATACAAACTCATTTCATCAATCCCACATATATGTATAGATTTAGTACACTACTGTAGGTACGTATGTGAGAGTATATGTCAGAATGTTTCACAGTTTACATACTCGACGCAATGTTTTCAGTTTCAATGCAACGACGCGGTGAAGGAGTCATCAAGTGGCACTGTCTATTTTCTATTCTAGTGATGTGACACTTCTGCTTGAAACTATCGATAGTTTCATACTTTTTTATGTGGGTATAATTTTGTCCACAGTGCGGACAAAAACATTTTTACTAATATATCACAAATTACAAATAACAAAGTTTTATTCAACATAAGGGACACTTGGAACACTTATTGAACGTCATTTCTCTTACGCTAACTTAGGTTAATTTACTACCGTTTCCAAAATATAAGCCTGTCAGGAGAAGAAACGGCGAAACAGACTCCCCGGTTATTTTTTTACATGTGACCCTTCTATATACATAGGGTTGTTAAATGGAGGATATATTTTGTTATATGGAGCTTCCGCCCGCGGCTTCGCCCACTTATTGACGATTCTTTATCACCGCTTTGAAAGCTTAGGAATGAAAGCATAGAAGTTAGGTTTTAATTAGTTATTAATAAGCATTTTTAAATTATTTTATATGCAATTGGATTCACTATCTGCTACTACTTACTAGCAACTGGTCGACGTTACGCTGTCAAACAGAAACCTAAGAAAGTCTTAACTGCTTTATAATAACGTGCCGGTGCCAATGAAAGTTTAAGATGTTTTTCTCTTAGAGAAAATATCTCATAATTGGAAAACATCTCTGTCGATGACGACTAATAAGAGTTTGCAAAGAAAGTCATTGATATACCTACCTTTTCAAAAAGTGTGTTATGAAACTTATAAGTAAACGTTCACTGTCTATATTACGGAGCCCGGCGACGGCAACAGAAATTATCGATATCGATAGTTTCCAACCCGGTCCCGTCCCTAAATCATCGTCATCGACAAGTCTACGCTCCGTCGCCTCGCCCATACACCATGAATGCAGGGGTATCCTTTTGTACGCCCCTTCACCAGGCGTGAAACAAATATTGCTGACGTTCGTGTACTCCGTAGTTTGATGATTTCTTGTCTATGTTATCTGATAGTTGTTCCGTTGATAATACTATTTAATGAGAACAGTATATATGACTAAATATTGATCAAGAACGCCAAGCTTCTTTTACTAAATATTAATGATAGCTGTATTTTTATTGAAAAAGCCTGAGTTGTGCTAGCAACACTATTCAAATTTCAGAGCTTTAAAGAAAACTCATCCCTATTAATATTAGCATTACATGATATAGGAAAAGTGTCCTGTCAGTTGTAATATACGGAGTTCATTTGGCGATAGAGAACGCGCCATCTTGTGAATTTGTGACAAATTCTTGTGTAGATTTACTTGTGACTAATTACGCTGAAATTTGGAATACCTAGTGACAGTTCCTCAAAAATTTATAACGCAGATGAAGTCGAGGGTAAAAGCTAGTTCCTAAATATAACTAATCTATCCTAAACAGAAATAGTTATTTATTTAGAAATCAAAGATGACAGAGGACCACCGAGCATTCAGCCAGGTTTTTCGCGCCCTTTGTTTCCACCGGAGCACTAGTATTGCTAGTTTTTGTTCCCGGATTGATAGACCATTGTGTTGCCATTCTCCAAACACGGCGTCGAATAATTGATAAGTCTGGCAACGTTTTGTTTTTTAGTTTTTTGAAATTCGAATCGTGGATTAGACCGTTTAGAACGCGACTGAATACGGAACTGTTCTATTTGAATTCGTCGTTTATTCATCTGTCCGCTAGCGTTCTCTGCTCGACAGGTATTTGAATATGGAATTTGTTTTGAATCCGTTCAATATTTTTTATCTCTCTATTTGTAAGCGGCCATGAATAACATTTTGAACTGCGCTGCGATTGGTAATGAAGACATTTTTTTCTTTTGGATTTCTCTCTACGAACATTGATCTGTCTCATTTTTGAAATCTGTAATAAAAGCCTGTAACATTAAGGGATAAAGTGGCTTCATATTACATGTATTCCCCGAAGGGGTAGGCAGAGGTGTTGTAATAACAACACACACTTATCACCGAAAATGATTAAGTGCCAACTTGACAGATGGTGAGTCGGTCACCACCTCAGTCAATATACATTAGTGATGTATTTTTGGATATTCGTATTTGCATTCGCATCCGCAAAAGATCTACGAATGTATTGCGAATATGAATATCAGAAAAAAATACAGTTTGAAGATAATGGGTAGGTTAATAGAATCAAAATCCATTCTTTCTTATGTTTTTAATGCAAGAGTAACTTAACCTCATAAGCACATTAACAGTCTTCACTGTATTATAATTAACATTGAGCAATGAAGCTTAATAATTACATTTTCATTAAAACTGTCAGTAGCAGACATTTGCATTCGCAAATAAGCAGGCGACTGCTATGCAAACCCCACGCCACGGCCACCATATTACTCAAATAATTTTCAGAATACTTCCTGAAAAACTCCTCATTAAAATTCGTGGCCATCATTTCCATTCTCCATACTGTTATGTCGTAGAAAAGTGTGTCAGAGCCATATTTCGCCAGTATTCCGCACATGTGATTATGTAGATTCCCCAAGGACCCCCACATAATAGAGTTTTGATAGCCACGCACTCGGCTCTTATGCATAGTAATCACATTTTGTTTGTACTTTCTTATATGCAGCTTTTGTTCCTGACTTTGCTTACGTTGACACCAAAGAGGTAGGTAGTTTAAAGATTTATTAGTGAACAGTTTAAGAAACTTTAAAATATTCAGAAAAAACAGGTCGATCATAGTACCTCCTAATTATTTATGGTGGAAAAAACGGTATTTTCTCATTTACGTAAACAATTTTTTTTTATTCGCATTATACCTACCTATCTATTAGTGTAAAGGGTCCGTCCGTACGTCCAACGTTTAAAATTACTAAAAAAAAATCGAATTTATATAACATTAAGTAGATTATGAATACACACAGAAAACTACAACTTCTCAGCTCAGACTAAGACATCAGAGCAGGATCGTATGTCAATTTGAGAATTGGACATGTCGACAATCCATGGTCTGCCTTACAAGGACGAAACATCTGTGTGCGAAATGACGATAGATCATTTGGACTTACAAAAGGAATTAAAAGATTCTATTATCTTTTTATATCTATACATCTAAAGATAAATAAAATTGAAGTGTCTGTTTGTAATTCCAAAATAACAGCTTTTCACTAAATGCATATTATATAAAAGTATTCACGCTACAGACAATAAAAAACCAAGTTTTAAATGGTTTTCTCTGTCTGTTTGTTTCGGGTAATCTCTGAAACGGCTGGACCGAATTTAACGGGACTGTCACTGGCAGGTAGCTGATGTTTCAAGGAATAACTTAGGCTTCTTTTATTAATTAAAAATATTAGGGTTCCGCGACAATAAAATGAAACTAAATATACGCGGGTGAAACCGCGGGGCACAGCTAGTTGGATATAAATCCCTTCGCTAAGAATGCAATTCCTGACATCTCCAATTTTATAGTAATTTTGTAAAACAAAAACCCATTAGAGGTCCTTAGAGCGTCTGCGCGAAATATTTGGGTCGAATCGTGATCCGAATACAGGATTCAATCGTCTATCCCTGTCACACAAGTAGCTAGAGACAGGGATGGAAGGACTGGTATTTTTGGAACAGAAAGAAATATAATTATACAATACGACGTTACATGCTCAAGATTTAAGAATACTATGTAGTTTCACTTCTAAATGTACTAGGCGTCACATATATTTTAGATCTGTGGAAATAAAAACAGATAAAATTAAAAAGGTTTTTGAACGATAATGTCAGCGCAGTCCGCCACCGCAGCGCCACACCTGTCAAACTTCATTCCTTGTTTATGTGCTGGCGTCACAACTGCTATAAATCGTTTAAAATTATATTTTTGTTTTTAAACTCGCCAAAAAGTTATCAGTTCATTGGTATTATGGGGAAAAGGAAAAAAGATCGTTCTAATGACAAAATACGTCGAAAGATTCGACGTTTGGAACAAAAACTACGTTGCTCGTCAACAAGTTCGGAAGATGAAGGTTAGTGCATTTATTTTTCGAATTCAATCATCTAACTATTTTGTATATTCATAAAAGTAATTATACCTAATCGATAAGGTGCAGAAACCTAATGCTATAAAGAAATAAATAACAATTCGATTTTTATTTTCAACGTACGTAGGTATCGTTAAAACTACCCACATTTTTCTTTTATTATGCTTGTAGTGTTAATTTGTTTTTTATCTAGCTCTATGCCTATAGCACTGGTAAGGGCTATACATACCTACAATATTATGCAGGTTTTTTGTTGTTAAGTTTTACTACGTTGTGCGTTATACTCCGTGACACTGAGCACGGTTGATAACAAAACAGTCTAGTGGCGTAACGGGATTACGTACAATGACTTTAAAAATCTTACTGCTTACGGCAGATTGTCAAATATACAGTCTAGTGACGTAACGTGAGTGCGTACAAGGGCTGATGTGACACTGTTATATGGCTCAGCTGCAATAGTTGTTTTTTTCTGCTTCTGTTCTTACAGAACACCACCGTTATTACTATACGAGGTCACGGTCACCAGAACCAATACCGTTGTCTTCACAATCAGAACAGTCGGACAATGATTACCAAATCAGATCTTGCGTAACGTCTCCTGTTATCCCGCCAAGTGCACCTACGAACGGAATGGTGGACCCTGAGTTGCCCCCACAGGACCAGGGCCCAACCACAAGTGATGCTCAGGATAATGCCACAGCTGAAGTCTTACCGCCGGAAATATTAGAAGCTCTAGGGGATCCTACAGGAAAAGAAGAGATATTAGGCCCGGCTATTAATGAAGAGATAGCTAAACGTTGGGGTCGGGTTTTAGTAGAGGGTATGACGAAAGAGGCAAAGGATACCACAATTAAGAAAACTTTATTTCCAGAAAACTTCTGTTTATCAAAAGCGCCAAAACTCAACCTAGAGATTTCGGCAGTTCTAAGTGAGAACATTAAGCATAGAGATAAATTATTAGAAAAGGCCCAAAACCAATTAGGTCTGGGTATCGCCGGACTTACAAATCTAGCGTCTTCGCTGATAAAGGAAGACCTCTCTAAGGTAGAAATTTTAAAAAGGCTCTCTGATACAAGTCAGATTCTCCTCGATCTACACTTTGAAAATACGAAACATAGGCGCAAGCTTATAACTACATCACTGGATAAGAAGTTTAGTGCAGCTATTACGGATGTTAAAAGAGATTCCTTTTTGTTCGGTGCCGATCTCGGAGCAAAAATAAAAGCCACTAAAACAGCCGAAAGGTCAGGGCTCCAAATTAAGCGTAATACGATAAGCATGCCTTCCTTATCGCGACAACAGGGAAACTGGAGAGGCCCACCCAGGTTTCAACCGAATCGAGCACCCAAACCGGGTGGGCAGAAACCGAAGTACCCCACCAATCAAGGCTACACAGCCCAACAGGGGCGACGGCCACCGCAACAACCGACGAGCCGAGCCCTAGCTGCACAAAAAGCGGACTACAGACCCCGCAGGAATCAATAAAGGTAGCTTTACACGCGGGTAGATTAAGCCATTTTATTAATTACTGGGAATCCGTAACTACAGATCATGTAGTTCTGAATTATGTAAGGGGATTCAAAATTCCTTTTATTAGGACCCCTGTTCAAAACTTTGAACCATCTAATCCTAAGTTCAGTAAATCGGAATTTAAACACGTTCAAGAATCAATTTCGAAGCTACTAATTTCGGGAGCCATTTTTGAATGTGACGACGTACCTGATCAATTTATATCGAGTATTTTTCTGATACCAAAGAGTGACGGTACTTTTAGATTTATTCTTAATTTGAAATTTTTAAATAAATTTATAGATTGTGAGCACTTTAAAATGGAGGACATACGCACAGCCACTAAATTAGTTAACAAATACTGTTATATGACAACTATCGACCTCCAAGAAGCATATTTTTTAGTTTCTATTCATGACGAATCCAAAAAATATCTTAGATTTAAATTTCAAGGTCACACTTATGAATTTCAGTGCCTCCCGTTTGGTTTATCTCTAGCACCACTGGTGTTCACCAAACTAATGAAACCGATAGTGTCTCACCTCAGGAGCCGAGGACTCCTTCTAGTAATTTATTTGGATGATATTTTATGCATAAACGATACATTTAATAGTTGTTTGAATAGTACGTTTGAAGTGATAAGCCTTCTAGAAAAATTGGGCTTCATTATAAATAAACAAAAAAGCAGATTAACCAAAAATCAAACCCAAACATTTTTGGGCTTTGAAATTAATTCACGAAATATGTGCCTATGTCTACCGCCTAAGAAACGCTTAAAAATTATTGAACAGACAAAAAATATTTCTAAAAAGAACTCTTTAACAATTAGGGATTTCGCAAAATACTTGGGTTTTCTTTGCTCAGTATGCCCAGCAGTTCAATACGGCTGGATATATACAAAACTCTTCGAAAGAGAGAAATTACTTGCTCTTCGTGATTCAGATGATGATTACGATGCTACTATGCAATTGTCACCCGGTCTTAGGTCTGAGTTTGTTTGGTGGAAAGATAATGCATTAACAGCAAATAATCCAATCCGTAGTGGTAGGTACACTATTGAAATTTTCTCCGACGCCTCGTTAACAGGCTGGGGTATATACTGTAATGGAGAACGTGCGAATGGGTTTTGGAATCATACAGAATCAGGCGAACATATTAATCTCTTAGAACTAAGAGCTGCATTTATAGCACTGCAGTGTTTTGCTAAGAATCTCTCTAATACAGAGATCTTACTTAGGATAGACAGTACGACGGCAATAGCTTATATAAATAGGTACGGCGGTGTGCAATATACTCACCTCAATGACATAGCTAGAAAGATTTGGCAGTGGTGTGAGCAAAGAAAGCTTTATGTATTTGCTTCTTATATCAGATCTAAAGATAATACTGAGGCGGACCAGGAATCCAGACATTTTAACATCGACATAGAATGGGACTTGTCACTGAAAGCCTTTAATAGTATTACACAGGCCTTTGGGATACCTGAAATAGATCTATTCGCTTCAAGGCTTAACACAAAATGTAATAAGTACATATCCTGGAAACGAGATCCGTCGGCTTATAATATAGATGCGTTCACGATAGACTGGCAACCATATTTTTTCTACGCATTTCCACCCTTTTCGTTAATTCTTAAATGCTTAAGAAAAATCGTGAATGATCAAGCCACTGGAATTATGATAGTACCATTTTGGCCCAGTCAGCCTTGGTATCCCCTGTTCATATCTCTTTCCCAAGGCCAACTATTGTATTTAGACCCAAATCCTTCATTGTTGTTATCACCTTTCAGGACACCTCATCCACTCTGGGAACGACTTACCCTGGTATCGTCAGTGTTATCGAGCAGGCATATGAGAAACAGTGTTTACCGAGTGGCGCAATAAAAATAATAACATCATCTTTAGCAGGCAGTTCATTAAAACAGTACAATGTCGTAGTTAAAAAATGGTGGCAATATTGTGTCAATAATAAAGTTGATATTTTGGATCACAGTTTAAGAAACGTTTTAGACTTTCTAGTAAAAGAATATCACTTGGGTTCAAATTATTCGACCTTGAATACATGCCGTTCTGCACTTGGATTAATATTAGGTAAATCTATTAGTCAAGATGACCGAATCGTGAGGTTTATGAAAGGAGTTTTTAGAACTAAACCTTTTTTTCCAAAATACACCACTACATGGGACCCAAACTTAGTACTCGAGCATGTGTCAAAATATTTTCCCAATGAAAGTCAGCCTTTAGACTGTCTATCTAAAAAAGTAGTAGCTCTCCTTGCGTTGTCAACTGCACAACGAGTACAGACGCTATCGCTAATATGTTTGTCTGATATTACAATAAATAGTACCAAAATAGAAATTAATATCAGTACCTTAATTAAAACATCAGCTCCTAACAGGTCGGGACCTAGATTGATTATTCCTTTTTTCCCTCATAAAGAAGAAATCTGCCCTGCCAAAACATTATCGGCGTATATTGAGGCTACTAAGAATTATAGGATCTTACCAAATACCGAAAAATTGATTCTTACCACTAAGAGACCAATCCATAATGCTAGTGCTGCTACTATAAGTAGATGGATCAAGAACGTGCTGTCTGAAAGCGGTATAGATACTGGGGTTTTTACAGCACATAGCACCCGCCATGCATCAACTTCAGCTGCAAATCGTAACGGAGTATCGATAGAAATAATAAAAAGAACGGCGGGTTGGTCAGGTAACTCACTCACTTTTGCTAAATTCTATAATCGCCCGATAGCACCTGACGACGATAATGAGTTCGCAGAGGCCGTATATAGCGCCTAATTTTTGAGATATTTGATTTTGAGATCATATAAATATTGTTTAATGTTACTGATTCATTCTGATCTTAATTATATTATAAGACTATAATACATTTATAAAGGAAACAATAAAATCAATTTTTGTTCAATACGTTTATTTTTTTTCACAGAGATCGTTTGTGCAAATGCGCTAAACATCTACATAGTATTCTTAAATCTTGAGCATGTAACGTCGTATTGTATAATTGATGGTTAAACGAACTTACCTTAAGTGAAGTTCAACCATAATTATGCTAGACGTTACATGCGAAGAGATTTAAAGTCCCGCCCGGACCCCTGAAATGTGGATTACATTTACCCATACTTACTTGGCACAAACGAAGTGTTATGAAGTTGAAAATCTGTAGGTGAATCTCTGAAAGAATGAAGTTTGACAGGTGTGGCGCTGCGGTGGCGGACTGCGCTGACATTATCGTTCAAAAACCTTTTTAATTTTATCTGTTTTTATTTCCACAGATCTAAAATATATGTGACGCCTAGTACATTTAGAAGTGAAACTACATAGTATTCTTAAATCTCTTCGCATGTAACGTCTAGCATAATTATGGTTGAACTTCACTTAAGGTAAGTTCGTTTAACCATCAATAATACTTATTTAAGTCAGCAAAAGTTAGGGAATTTGCTGTAGCTGATGTCATGCGAGAATAGGGGTTTTCAGAACATAAGGTGCTTGTGGAAGCGAAAAAATGGAATCATGAATTTAAGAGTAATGAGACTTGTCGGTGTAACCGATGCAACTCTTTCCACTTGTCTCTGTCCAGTGCCATCTTTGACCTCCTTATACGACATGACAGACACTTTCTCGTTAACTTGTCCCATGTATGTTAGCCTTGGTCTTCCTCTTCCTCTCCCCCCTTCTACCTTTCCTTCTACTATGTTTTTAAAGAAACTGTCATGTCGCATGAGATGGCCAATCATAAAATGGAATTGATTGAGTAAATTCGGTTGCATATTAATGATCGAATGATATGCCAAATAGTAATACTATTGGGCATATCATTCGATCAGCGAAGTTAAGCAACCCCTACCTAAGCCCTTGGATGGGGGACCGTCCGAGTTCCCATCCTAAAAATATATAGACTAAAATTTGGTACCAGGTATCATTGTGTAGCTTGAGATGACTAACTCTCACAAGCAGCACCTGTTCACAAGTATGACGAGAATGATAAACATTGATACCTGAGTGCCTAGTGCGAGTTTTCATAGAATCGCCTTCACAAGTCACCGCGTCGACGAAAACACAGATTTGTATGGGCTCACAATAGTGTCATGTTTAGGCCGACAGAGGCGCTGCTCCGATCCTATACAAATCTGCGCTTACGTCGACGCGGTGACTTGTGACGGCGGCAGTGAAAAACTCTTACTAGGCAGTCTGGTGATTTTATGATAACACGTTACTAACTTATAAAGAGTGCTCGTGTATAGGGTAAAGATACTTTGTCAAGTAATTTGGCAACTTCTCGCCACATCTGCGCCCCTGGTACTTATCTACAAATTGACAAAAAAGTTTAACTCGTATTATTAGTTTAGTTTTGAACTAGGCTTTTTCCCGTGACTTTGCCCAGTCCCAATTCACAAAGTATTTTAATAACTAGCTGTTGCCCGCGGTTTCACCCGCGTAGACTTAATCAGGGGTGGCTTTATTTCGTAGAAACACCTTTAAAAAAAAGGTATTCCTTGTAAAAACACTGCCAGTAATGAAATCGGTCCAGAGAGATAAACAGACAGATAGACAGGCAAAAAAGAAAGATAAAAAAAAAAATTGTAAAGTCGAAAATACCGTGTATTTTGACTTTCATGCTTACGCATTCAGTGAAAAGCTGCTTATTTGGAATTACAAACAGACACTTCAACTGTATTTATCTGTATAGATCCTACGCGGGTAAAGCAAACATAGCTAGTTTTTGTGTAAAATCTTAACTTGAAACAAAATTAAGTTTAAGTTTTTCCATTAGTAGAAAGATAATCGTACAAAGTGCAGACAGAGGGTGGAATGCAAGCAATGCTATAATACGGTAATGGATTCCTAACTTAGCCATTTATCTTCCCCAAACTATCATGTTACCTTTTCAACGGTTGGCTGAAATTGGTTTATGAAAATTTATTGCGTTTTCCACTTAAAAGTTAATTCGAATAATTTGAAACATTTGTGTCTAAGAGTGTATGTGCTGTGCCCCGCGGTTTCAACCGCGTAGATTTAGTTTCATGCTTATTGTCGCGGAACCCTAATATTTTTAAGAAATAAAAGTAGTCTTAGTTACTCCTTGGAACATCAGCTACCTACCAGTGAAAGTCCCGGTAGAATCCGTCCAGCCGTTTCAGAGAATACCCGGCACAAACAGACAGACAGAGAAAATTTTTAAAACTTGGTTTTTTAGTGTCAGTATCGTGCATAATTTCATACGCATTTAGTGAAAAGATGTTATTTTGTAATTACAAACAGACACTTCAATTTTATTTATCTGTATAGATATAGATACCATGACCTCTTATTACCATTATAGATTGACAATGATTATGATACAAATGTATAAGTCATCTTTATTATTCGACACCAAACCCCTTCAATGGTTTTCCCAACTCGAACCTCCATGGTTTTGTAGTAAGTTTTTTTTGTGACAATAGCGTGTACACTTTCATATGCATTTAGTGAAAAGCTGTTATTTTGGAATTACAAACAGACACTTCGATTTTATTTATCTGTATAGATGTATAGATATAGATTGTTTTGTGTGGGAGGGTGTTAAGATAAGTATCTTATTTATACGTAAACATGTTTGTTGTTTGAAAGTTTACGTATAATTTGGATATGAGGTAAACAATATAGATACCTACTTCTTATTGAAAATAGTGAATAATGGTGATGAAGCGAATATTTGCATTCGCATTCTCGGATATTCGTGTATTTTTGGATATTCGTATTCGCAAAATTTCTGCGCATGTTTTGCGAATATGAATATCAGAACAAAAACAATTTGAAGATGGTAGGTCAATAAAATCAAAATCCATTCATTTCTTATGTTTTAAATGCAAAAAAAAGTAACATTACCTCATAAGCACATTAACACAACACTTTATCATTTTGGTATTATTCTTCTTCGTATTATTCTTTGGTAATATTCATTCATTATTTTACTTTGGGCTTAATAATTAAATTTCCATTAAAACTTATACATTCGCATTCGCATTCGCGAATGTCAGTAGCAGACATTTGCATTCGCATTCGCATTCGCGAATTTTTTTATAATGACATTCGTTCCATCACTAGTGAGTAATATATGCGCGATATATTTATTTCTGAAGTTATACAGTTACTATTTCTGAAATCGTTACTATCCACCTATACTAATATTATACAGAAGAAATATTGTTTGTTTGTTTGTTACGAATTGGGTCAAAAACGACTGTACATATTTTAAAGAAATCTAAATAATACATGCTTTTGTTTTTTACCTTCTAACAAATTCTATAAAATATGCAGTCCAATAATAAATATTTATAGCTACTTACATTAAATTAATTTTTGAATTATAAAACACACGTTCAAATGAGCTACAAAGGGATTTTTCACACGCTATAGTAGTACTTTAATATCCAGGCGAACCTAGGTGTGAAATCTTGTAGTAAATAGAATTAAAACAAAATCCTTTTCCCTTATTACTGAACCTTCACATTACAATAAAAGTCATTCACAAAATCGATCCATAATACCCGGTTCTATTTTGGGAAGTGTTTTTTTCCTTGTACCTTTTTCGTAATTGGCAACATTGGTAACGTCTGCCTTGTATACGTGCCTTTTTATTGCCAACGCTAAATATGGCCAATTTATTAAATTGCACCGTGAAAACGTGTTGTTTGGGTAAATATGGTTTGAGAGAATTCTACAAGATTGCCAATAGGCATAATACTTACGTGGAAAAATATTTAAACAGGGTGTGGTTATGGCTCCCCAATTATTCCGATATTACAAAACAAGGTTTCGGCCAAGGCTAGACCAAACTCGGTCTAAAACTATGTCCAGCCCTCTTGAAATCCATATCACAGAAAGAGATGGCAAGGATTATCTTATGCGATGTTTTGTTATTATATACTTAATATTATTTATTTTATAACATGGTATCTGTAACTTTCCAAATGTATTCAAAGTGTATTTTATCCATACTAATATTAAAAAAAATAATTACCGATCTGAGTTTTAGTTTTTTTTTACCAATAACCACGTTATTTGTGATCGGCAATGAATAAACCCGATAAACACTTTATGGTAGTTAAATCTGTACGTATTTACCATCGTTTTCGTAATCTATACTCGCTAGCGTTACCGTCAAATATTTGTATGATGAATTGCAAAACGAACTTTAAATCCACAGTATATTCTCAACTCAGTACAACAAATAACTGAAACATTCAGCGATCGATGAGTTCTTATTACGTGAAGAATAATAATGCGGCACTTACATTCCCGACACGTACCCAATACCATGCCGTCTGTCGTACGAGACAGCGACGTAATTAATCTATACACATAAATAAAAATGAAGTGTCTGTTTAAAATCTATATCTATACAAATATATAAAATATGTGTCCGTTTGTAGAATTTCCAAATTAATATCATTGTACCAAATACATATGAATGTATACGGTAGTCATATAAAAATGCAATGTTTGTTCCTTTACAAACAAAAAATTACACTGACAGCAAAATTTGCTAATTGTCAGCGTCGTTTGGTGCAACCAAAGATAAAGATTTTTTTTAATCTATGGCTGCAACGCATTTAGCCGTTTTCCTTTAGCTTTGACAACTATTATCTTAGAGAACATAATACTTACCTTTGGAATTATAATTTTAATTATTTTTTACGGCACTCAGTAATGAGTGCAATGCGACAAGGCAAGGCGTAAAATAAGTATAAAGGGTGTCACATCAACTTGCGTCAGTTTACGAGTTTAGGGGTTGGTTTATGACTCTAGGGGGCGTAATTAAAGTTGAAATACCTACATAATTAGATTTTCGATATGACTTTTTACTGGCAAACCACATGGTGTGACATCAAGCCAAGAATATTACTGATATTAATGGACTACAATTTTCAGCACTTTTGCTGAGTTTCTTGCCGGTTCTTCTCAGAAGCTAATTTTGGAACCGGTGGTAAGTTTCTAGACGTTCATATGGTTTGTTGCCAGCCCATAAAATTGCAGTCTGTTTGTCTATCCAGACTGCTACTACTAAAAAATATAAATTACACTAGTAATTAATTTGATCTGTCTGTCTGTCAGTACTACTACGTCGATGCTTGACTTGGCAAATAGTTTCAAAAGCACACAGTAAAATACCTCCGTATTTACGGACTTTGAGAGAGGTTTATGACTTGATATAATTAAACTCGAAGTGCCCTGCCGACTCGTTAATTAGATTCTCGATATGACTGTACCTTTTACTGTTACGTGAGCTTTGAAAATAAAAAAAGTTTTTCATAGTATGTAGAGCTTTTTCTATGATTTGTTTTTTTTTTTCGTGGGAGGCTATGATCACTACTCACACACAAGTAGGTTGGAAAGTGCCATAGATAATACCTAAGTGGTAGTTTTTTTTCATTTATCAATTTTACAAATGAATAAACATAAATTCATCTCTAGCTCATGCGGTTAAAAGGTACCTAACCTTTTAACCGCATTCATGTTCTAAAAGATATCATAAGATTATTTTTTTCAATTAAAAATTATAATACGTATGTTGCGTTCGAATTAATATTGTATAATTTAAAATTAAATTGTTTTATATGTAATATAATTTGTTCCGTGTATTTTGTCATCTGTGTCAGTCAATATTTGTCTTGTAACTATTGTTTTGTCTAATGAGCGTGCCATGCTGATTAGTGAATAAATAAATTATTGTTTGCCAGAATCAAATACTGTTATTTAGATTGTAATTCTTATTCAATTTAAAATTGAAAAGAGTAATTTTATTATTTATTGACGTCGAAAATCAACTTAAAACAAAATGCATTTTAACAAAAATGTCACCCCCGATAGTAAGTTGAATAGTAAACATGAAATCCGAGTTTCCGTAATCTCACAAAGTAACATTTCAAAGCGTAGAGCTGGGGTGCGCGCCATAAAATTTTACGATCCGTGTCTCCATGGCAACGCCGCCATTACTGTACTTCGCGAAACTACCGCTTGGGGGCGCCACCGGTGTGTTTATATTTCATTCATTTATATCGTTTTATTCTACACTAATATTGTTTGTTTTTTTGTTTGTTTGCATTGAATAGGCTCCGAAACTACTTGACCGATCTTAAAAATTCTTTCAGCAATGGATAGCTACATTATCAGCGAGCAACATAGGCTATATTTTATCCCCGTACTCCCACGGGAACGGAAACTACGCGAGTGAAACCTCGTGACGTCCGCTAGTTTTTGATAAAGGATTTTCTAAATATCTACCAAACCGTTACGACTTACGGTGCAACCTTTAAGATAACCTTTCTATAAGTTTGTTTAGGAGTGCACTCATAAATCAGTATTAGAGTTTATCTATATATACATACAGATAAATAAAATTATAGTGTCTGTTTGTGATTTTAAATTAACAGCTTTTCATGATGAAAGTATTTATGGCACACACATAGAAAAATCAATTTAAAACGTTTTTCTCGGTTTGTCTTTCTATTCGTGAGTCAGTCTGATTTTTTTTCTCTGATCTGGGACTTTCACTGACAGATAGCTAATGTTACAACGAGTAACATAGGCTACATTTCTTTAGGGTTCCGCGGGTCTTCTTTAACTCTATGCGGGTAAAACCGCATGAAGAAGCTATGCCGCGAGCTCTACATTGAAATCAAGAGTCTATACAGATAAATAAAATTAAAGTGTCTGTTTAAAATTCCAAAATAACAGTTTTTCACTAAATACATATGGAAGTATACACGGTACTGACATAGAAAAACCAATTTTAATTCTTTTTTCTGTCAGTTTGTTCCGGATAATCTCCGAAACGGGTGGACGGATTTTAACGGGACTTTCACTGACGGATAGTTAATGTTTCAAGGAGTAACTTAGGCTACCTAATTTTTTTAAATCATAATGGATCCGCGGGCAGACATGAGATTGAAATCTACGCGTGTGAAACTGCGAGAATACAAAGTGTGATAATGTACAAACATCTTTGGCCATTTGTTAAACTTATATAGACTTGGTAAAGCAATAACCCTGCAAGTTTACTGTAATACTACATGACTGCACTTTGAAATTATGGTTTGTTGTCAAAGTTGCTAATGAGAATATACGAGTAATCCTCGCGGGATCGACGGGTACGCTAAATATACTTGCATTAGTTCACTAAGCATTTATTATGAGGTCTGGGTATGTATCTATACATACAGATAAATAAAATTGAAGTGTCTGTTTGTAATTACAACATTTTTCAGTTTTTCACTAAATGCATTTGAAGTATACACGGTACTGACACTGAAAAATCTAGTTATATAAATTTTCTCTGTTTGTCTGTCTGTCCGTTTATTCAGGGTAATATCTGAAACGGCTGGACCGATTTTAACCGGACTTTCACTGGGAGGTAGCAAATTTTACAAGGAGTAACTTAGGCTACTTTTATTGAAAAAAACAGTAGGGTTCCGCGGGACACCCAAGAAATTAACTCTATGCGGGTGAAACCGCGGGGCACGGCTAGTCTTAAATATAAAATATGTATATCTATACATCTATAGAGATAAATAAAATTGAAGTGTCTGTTTGTAATTCCAAAATAACATCTTTTCACTAAATGCATATGAAAGTATACACGCTACTGACACTAATAAAGCAAGTTTTAAATTTTTTCTCTGTCTGTCTGTCTGTTTGTTCCGGGTAATCTCTGAAACGGCTGGACCGATTTTAACGGGACTTTCACTGGCAGATAGCTGATGTGGCGATAGACTCTCCTTCTGTCATGTTTGCTGATTAAGTAATCATCTTCGGTGACAAATGAGTGTTGTTATTACAATGTCTGCTTACTCCTACAGACAGAAGGTGGACTGCTTACTCCTACGGGGAACACAGGCGTATGCAGTTGCATATTTCCAAGTTAAATGCTATGTCATAGTGACAGATGAAATGACAGATAGAAAATGTGTACGTCATCGAATGTATAGCACCTAGTGATTGTCTATAAAAACTTCCGGCGTAAAGTTATGGTCAAATATAGGTGATAGCGAGTGTAATGGCCGAGTGATAATTGATGGGAGTCGGTTCAGTGCCGACTGATGCACACCAGTGCCCGAACACTGTTTATATTTACATTTGGTACTGTGTCCATGGATTTTACTATTACTAGGGGCCTATCGTCATCGGTCTGACGTTTCATTTTGTACCGTAAATTTTAAAGTCAAAGCTATGAAGTTCCAGGGCCTGTAGACAAAGTAACATTATCCTCACGCTTCGCTAGTAGAAACGATACAAAATATACGGGAATGACATATGTCACGTGACTGATTTATGTCATATCCATACATTTTGTATCGTTTCTATTAGCGCAAGCGCGGGAGAATGTTACTTTGTCTAGGGCTACGGGTACCCTGTTTGTCACACTTACGGATAAAGAAAACATCGTGATAAAATGCCTGGCGCACTATTTGTTGTAAATAAATGTACATTAATTGAAGTAAAAGTTAATTATGTAGGTATAAAAGTATTTAACAGAAACAGTAGTTAAAATTATAAGTAGAAAACTCTGTGTCTCTCGGGATTTGACTTCGTGTTTGTGGTTAGTTATTTATTTATTATTATCTGTGCCCAGGGGTTTCGTCCGCGTAGACTTGGTTTCATGCTTAATTTCTTCAAAACATAATATTCCCGTTCAGCTTTTGTTTTTAAATTTATTTTTGAATAAATAAAAGTAAGTATGATCACTCCATCCCAGAAGGGTTCCCGAAGGGGTAGGCAGAGGTGTTGTAACAATAACACCTTCACTTTTAATAACACATTTCACCGAATATGATAAAATGCCAACGTGACAGAGGGTGAGTCCATCGCCGTCTCAGGGACTATACATACGTCTTTGAATTACTTCTCAGACATATGCAGGTTTCCTCGCGATGTTTTCCTTAACCGTAAAGCACGTGGCGTGAAATGATTTATGTAAATACCGTATATACTTTCATATGCATGTAGTGAAAAGCTGTTAATTTAGAATTACAAACAGACCTTTACATTTTATTTTACCTTAGGACCGATATCTGTAATTTTACAGGAAAATCTATTTTTCTTTCATTAACCGTAACTAGAAAGTCCGGTTTTAATCGGAACCATGGCATCTCTAGTGTAAAAGCCGGTAATATAACTGCCCTTTTGATCTGAACCGACATCGTAAACTTACATGTGTTTATGTTTACCGACGGCTAGCGAGACTATTTGTGACTATACTTGCATCCCTTTTATTTTAAAACTAGGCGAACCACACGACTTTAACTGTGCCACAAAATAAAACATGTGGGATTAAGATAAAAAATATTAATAACTAGCTGACCCGGCGAACTTCGTACCTAACAGTCGATATTTTCATTATTTTTTATTATTATGAAACAATTGTATTATTTTTTTTTCTCTCTGTAAGAAACTCGTACCTCAAGGAATATCTATACATCTATACAGATAAATAAAATTGAAGTGTCTGTTTGTAATTCCAAAATAAAAGCTTTTCACTCAATGCATATGAAAGTATACACGGTACTGATACAGAAAAACCAATTTTTAAATTTTTTCTCTGTTTGTCTGTCTGTCTGTTTGTTCCGGGTAATCTCTGAAACAGTTGGACCGATTTTAACGGGACTTTCACTGGTAGGTAGCTGATGTTTCAAGGAGTAACTTAGGCTACGCGACAATAAGGATGAAACTAAATCTACGCGGGTGACATCGCGGGGCACAGCTAGTTCTAAATAAAGAATAAGCAAAATCGGTTCAGCTGCTCTCGAGATTTGTGCTTAGCAACACATTCAGCGATTCATTTTTATATTTTAGAGTTTTATTCATGGCGTCTTTACGTGCGTCCTGTTGCATTCAAGATAGGTTTTCTTTCTATATCTAATGACCTGCATCTTACAAAGAACACGCCCATAAAATGGCATGTCTCTAGGACAGGCTGTTTAAGACTGTGTTGGTCAAAAGTCAGTCAGTTAGGACCTGAAATGTATAGAGGAGACAAATTTTTGAACATTATATTTCTTATTCCAGATGTCGACCACCATTCCGCACACAAGTACCGATCCCACAAGAACACGAGAAGACATCGAGCTGCTAACGGTATTCTATTTGATATAATATCCATCCAATTGCACTTACAATATTTAAACAGCAATCTTCGTTTACTAAATTTTTGATGATATTCAAAGATTATTAGATAGGATTATCTTGATAGTCTGTCTGGTATGTCTATCTGAATTAATCTCTGTGTATATATGCCATCACCGTCTAGTGTTTAGCGGGAGAACTAATAGAACCGATTGTGCTGCCATCTAGTAATGAGTAAGTTCACAAAACATCTACAAGAACCCCTTATTTTACCGCCATCTAGTGATAAGTAGGAGGACTAAGCAAATACAAGAACCATTAACTTACCACCATCTTGTGACAGATAGAGGAACTACTACTAATGTTTTTACTCGAACGCTGTCTTGTGATAAATAGCAGTACTAAATAAGTATCCGTTTCAATCGACAGATGGCGCGCTACGCTTCGTATCCGAGCCCTACAGCAAGAAGATGGAACTGAATAGCTCTGGGAAAATACACTGCAAGGTGGCGGGAGGTGTAGCACCAACAGTGCAGTGGTATCTGGTAAGTACTTATGTGTACAGACAAACATACAACATGTCTAATATCTATATATATCTAATAATCTAATGGTAAAGGATTACTGGAGCTTCTTACTAAGCTAATTTTATAAGATCTCAAAAAAAGGATGGAAACACAATATAATATAAATTAATAAATGGTTTCACCATTTTGCGTACACGTGCGTGTCGATATTAACATATTAAAACTTTTTTTTTCCCTCGACTGCGTCTGCGCTGTTTTAAGTGACCTATATTTTAAGAATAAATAACAATATATATGCTCACGTCATCTCAGAAGAATTCCTTAAGGCATAGGTGATAGTTTTGCAACATTACTAAATATTTGTGTATGGAAATGTCGACTTTTATAACAATGTAATGTATATACGTATAGAACGAGGATGAGCAGCTGCCGGAGGGAGTGACGTCATCCAACGGGACGTTACTAGTGAGCGCGGCGTCGCGGCGACACGCCGGGAACTACACGTGCCGCGCCGTCGACGGGAACAACACCATCGCCTCACATATACACCTGGATATTGTCGGTAAAGCTTTTATGCCATACTTGTAGGTTTATTTTAAACTAGCTGTGCCCCGCGGTTTCACCCACGTAGGTTTAGTTTCATGCTTCATGTCGCGGATCCCTAATATTTATATCAATAAAAGTAGCCTACTCCTTGAAACATCAGCTACCTGCCAGTGAAAGTCTCGTTAAAATCGGTCCAGCCGTTTGTTTGAGATTACCCGGAACAAACAGACAGACAGATAGACAAAGAAAAATAAAAAAACCTGTATTAATGTCTATACTGTGTATACTTTCATATGCATTTGGTAAAAAAACTGTAATTTTGGAATTACAAACAGACACTTCAATTTTATTTATCTGTTTAGATTTGCTCAATTTTCCTCGCGTTAACTCAAGTCGACAATCAAACGGCTGGATTGATTTTAACGGGCTTTCACTGGCAGATAGCTAATGTTACAAATAGTAACTTAGGCTACTTTCATTAAAAAAAAATATTAGGATTCCGGATTATTTCGGCTTTCTCATAAAATCAACTTTACGCGGGTAAAACGTTGTATCAATCATACTTTACCTGTTAGGAAAAGGCCTAAATCGATGTAACGAATACATTATCTATATCTATACAGATAAAAAAAATTGAAGTGTCTGTTTGTAATTCCAAAATAACAGCTTTTCACTAAATGCATATGAAAGTATACACGCTACTGACATTAAAAAACCAAGTTTTAAAATTTTTCTCTGTCTATTTGTCTGTCTGTCTGTCTGTTTGTTCCGGGTAATCTTTGAAACGGCTGGACGGATTTTAACGGGATTTTCACTGGTAGGTAGCTGATGTTTCAAGGAGTAACTTAGGCTACTTTTATTTATCAAAAATATTAGCACAGCTTGTATATAAATATAATATGAATGTGTTGTCCCAGTATCACCTCAGATCCTGGAGCCGCGAGGCAACGAGGAGGTGCACGTGACCCGCGGCCAGTCGCTGGTGCTCGCGTGTCGCGCCGCTGGAGACCCGCCGCCCACCACGCACTGGGACCGGAACCTTACCATGCTGCACCAACATCGTAATATATCACTGTAGCACTACAGAGCTTGTATCCATTGCTGAAAGAATTGTCAAGATCAGTCAAGTATCGGAGCCTATTCAATGCAAACAAAAAATAATCAAATCTTTCCTCTTCAATCAAAGCCTTTAAGGCTAGAAACTCAATTACCCACACGTACATAATCCTCTTATAAAAAGGCATCCACTAAAGTTGGATTTTTCCAAATATACGCCCGAGGGGGTAATTTAGGGGGTCGAAATGTAATGTCAGTGCTTGCAGGCCAACATTCAACAATGTTTTATTAATATTTTCAGAAGATGGCGTTGATGTCGAGGACGGAGTCAACGCTTCAACTGCTAGGTAAATAGTATAAATGAATATCAAAGAAATCATAATTCTTTCCATGTGTTTAACACACTATCCATCCTATAACATACTAATCTATACATATGAATCAAATTAAAGTGTCTTTTTGTAATTCTAAATTGATAGCTTTTAGCTAAATTCATATGAAAATATTAATATACGGTACTTGCAAAAAGGAGTTAAGTAGTTTGTTTTGGCTAATCTCTGAAATGGACCGATTTTAATGGGACTTTCACTGGCAGATGGTTAATGTTACAAGGAGTAACTTAGGCTACTTTTATTTATCTATACGGATAAATAAAATTGAAGTGTCTGTTCCTGTTCAATTCCAAAATAACAACTTTTCACTAATTGCATATGAAAGTATACACGCTATGGACACGTAAAAACCAAGTTTTAAAAATTTTCTCTGTCTGTCTGTCTGTTTGTTCCGGGTAATCTCTGAAACGGCTGGACCGATTTTAACGGGACTTTCATTGGCAGGTAGCTGATGTTTCAAGGAATAACTTAGGCTACTTTTATTTATTAAAAATATTAGGGTTCCGCGATAATAAGGATGAAACTAAATCTACGCTGGTGACACCGCAACGCATAGCTATTGTAACATAAAGTACATATGAATACTTACCATATGGTATGTTGTCGCCAGACTGGTGCTCCTGAACAACGGCTCCCTCCTGATCCGCTCGGCGCAGGCGTCGGACTCGGACCGCTACAGCTGCACGGCGGGCAGCGCCGCCGGACTCGACCGCAAGGACTTGGTGCTTATTGTACACCCTGGTATGTCAATACTACTTTAATGCTTCTTTAAGGAGGGCGATGGCTGGCATTCTCGTCATACTCGTGAACAGGTGCGGCTGGTGGGGGCTGCTCATCTCAAGCTACACTATTATACCTACTACTTTTGTGCAGTGGAACTGTGTCCATGGGCTTACATCTATACATCTATATCTATACAGATAAATAAAATTGAAGTGTCTGTTTGTAATTCCAAAATAACAGCTTTTCACTAAATGCATATGAAGGTATACACGATACTGACACTAAAAAACCAAGTTTTAATTTTTTTCTCTGTCTGTCCGTCTGTCTGTCTGTCTGTCTGTCTGTCTGTCTGTCTGTCTGTCTGTCTGTCTGTTTGTTCCGGGTAATCTCTGAAACGGCTGGACGGATTTTAACGGGACTTTCACTGGTAGGTAGCTGATGTTTCAAGGAGTAACTTAGGCTACTTTTATTTATTAAAAATATTAGGGTTCCGCGACAATAAGGATTAAACTAAATCTACGCGGGTGAAACCGCGGGGCACAGCTAGTATACAAAATTGTAACATTTTTTTTTGTTGAAAAGAGTAATTACTGAGTTTCTTCTCCTGGTAAGCCAGATTCTTCTCAGTAAAAGCAACCTTCCGAACCTGGCGGTAGCATGTATTATCCTGTGTAATTGTGTTATTCTGACGATTTTAAAGTACTTTGTAGAAAGTTACCACCAGGTTGGTAGGGTTGCTTTTGGCTTGGCAATTACGCTTTTCAAAAAAATATTTTTAATTTTTTAATAGTTACAGTGTATCTCATGTCATAAGAAGTATTTTACTTTAATACGAGTGCAACTACACAAAGTGTAGGAACATTGACACGTTGACAAGGCTTACAGAGTCCCTGCTGGCTTGATTGATTTTTTATTATGTTTGTAGAGGGCGAGTTGGGGCGCGAGTCGTCGGGCGTGGGGGGCAAGGCGGTGGTCGTGTCGATATTGGTGGCCGGCGCCTACATGCTGCTGGTGCTGGCTCTCATGCTCTACTGCAGGCATCGCCGGCTGCGCAGGAGGACTAGAGGTACGATATCGGTGGCCTACATGCTGCTGGTGCTGGCTCTCATGCTCTACTGCAGGCATCGCCGGCTGCGCAGGAGGACTAGAGGTACGATATCGGTGGCCTACATGCTGCTGGTGCTGGCTCTCATGCTCTACTGCAGGCATCGCCGGCTGCGCAGGAGGACTAGAGGTACGATATCGGTGGCCTACATGCTGCTGGTGCTGGCTCTCATGCTCTACTGCAGGCATCGCCGGCTGCGCAGGAGGACTAGAGGTACGATATCGGTGGCCTACATGCTGCTGGTGCTGGCTCTCATGCTCTACTGCAGGCATCGCCGGCTGCGCAGGAGGACTAGAGGTACGATATCGGTGGCCTACATGCTGCTGGTGCTGGCTCTCATGCTCTACTGCAGGCATCGCCGGCTGCGCAGGAGGACTAGAGGTACGATATCGGTGGCCTACATGCTGCTGGTGCTGGCTCTCATGCTCTACTGCAGGCATCGCCGGCTGCGCAGGAGGACTAGAGGTACGATATCGGTGGCCTACATGCTGCTGGTGCTGGCTCTCATGCTCTACTGCAGGCATCGCCGGCTGCGCAGGAGGACTAGAGGTACGATATCGGTGGCCTACATGCTGCTGGTGCTGGCTCTCATGCTCTACTGCAGGCATCGCCGGCTGCGCAGGAGGACTAGAGGTACGATATCGGTGGCCTACATGCTGCTGGTGCTGGCTCTCATGCTCTACTGCAGGCATCGCCGGCTGCGCAGGAGGACTAGAGGTACGATATCGGTGGCCTACATGCTGCTGGTGCTGGCTCTCATGCTCTACTGCAGGCATCGCCGGCTGCGCAGGAGGACTAGAGGTACGATATCGGTGGCCTACATGCTGCTGGTGCTGGCTCTCATGCTCTACTGCAGGCATCGCCGGCTGCGCAGGAGGACTAGAGGTACGATATCGGTGGCCTACATGCTGCTGGTGCTGGCTCTCATGCTCTACTGCAGGCATCGCCGGCTGCGCAGGAGGACTAGAGGTACGATATCGGTGGCCTACATGCTGCTGGTGCTGGCTCTCATGCTCTACTGCAGGCATCGCCGGCTGCGCAGGAGGACTAGAGGTACGATATCGGTGGCCTACATGCTGCTGGTGCTGGCTCTCATGCTCTACTGCAGGCATCGCCGGCTGCGCAGGAGGACTAGAGGTACGATATCGGTGGCCTACATGCTGCTGGTGCTGGCTCTCATGCTCTACTGCAGGCATCGCCGGCTGCGCAGGAGGACTAGAGGTACGATATCGGTGGCCTACATGCTGCTGGTGCTGGCTCTCATGCTCTACTGCAGGCATCGCCGGCTGCGCAGGAGGACTAGAGGTACGATATCGGTGGCCTACATGCTGCTGGTGCTGGCTCTCATGCTCTACTGCAGGCATCGCCGGCTGCGCAGGAGGACTAGAGGTACGATATCGGTGGCCTACATGCTGCTGGTGCTGGCTCTCATGCTCTACTGCAGGCATCGCCGGCTGCGCAGGAGGACTAGAGGTACGATATCGGTGGCCTACATGCTGCTGGTGCTGGCTCTCATGCTCTACTGCAGGCATCGCCGGCTGCGCAGGAGGACTAGAGGTACGATATCGGTGGCCTACATGCTGCTGGTGCTGGCTCTCATGCTCTACTGCAGGCATCGCCGGCTGCGCAGGAGGACTAGAGGTACGATATCGGTGGCCTACATGCTGCTGGTGCTGGCTCTCATGCTCTACTGCAGGCATCGCCGGCTGCGCAGGAGGACTAGAGGTACGATATCGGTGGCCTACATGCTGCTGGTGCTGGCTCTCATGCTCTACTGCAGGCATCGCCGGCTGCGCAGGAGGACTAGAGGTACGATATCGGTGGCCTACATGCTGCTGGTGCTGGCTCTCATGCTCTACTGCAGGCATCGCCGGCTGCGCAGGAGGACTAGAGGTACGATATCGGTGGCCTACATGCTGCTGTGATGGCTAGACGTACTCTTGATTATTTCTTCTTACTATTTTTTTATTTGTCCTTAAGTTAATAAACAAAATTTAAGCTAAATGTAATTCAGCGATTTTGCTGGGAAAATGTAATCGACGGGCAGAGTGAGACACGTTCCCATTAATAAAAATATTTTTGTCTTCACGTCTAAGGCAATCGTATCTTTCAGGCGAGAAGTTGGAGTTGGAGATGGTAGAAGGAAGGGAAAAGTTGGTAGAAGATGGAGAGGACACTGCCAAGAAGGTGAACGGAGCTCCCCTGCAGAATGGGAGACTGCTCCCCCATGAGAGAGAAGGAAGTGGTGAGTTACATACATACGCTCGCGCCTGTATTTCCCCAAGGGGTAAACCTTTTCACCGAATATGATTAAGTGCCAACGTGACAGATGGTCTATCGCCGTCTCAGGCACTATACATACGTCTTTGAATTACTTCTCAGACATATGCAGGTTTCCTCACGATGTTTTCCTTCACCGTAAAGCACGTGGTGTGAAATCACTGCGCATAAGTTTTTAGAAAAACTCATTGGTACAGGCCCCGCTGGGGTTCAAACTTGCGTCGCTTGCGTAGCAGGCGACTGCTCTAACCCCGAGGCCACCACGGTATCACATAACTATATGTATGTCTGTAAATTATGTTATTATGTAAATATAGGTGCTGACAATTCAGAAGTCTCAGCCATCTCCCGAGCATCCAAGAAGTCAGGACAATACGACCATCTCACCATACAGAGGTCATTGCTCACGGACCAAATTACACTGGGTAAGCTTTATATATATATATATATATAGATAAATAAAATTGAAGTGGCTGTTTGTGATTACAAATTAACAATTTCTTACTTAATGCATAGTGTGTAGTACTTCAAGAAGACATATATTTAAGATTCTTCTCTGTCTGTCTGTTCGTTTGTTTCGGCTAATATCATAAAGCTATTAGCTGGAACAGAACGGATATTAACGGAAAAATCACTGGCATATAACTAATGTTACGAGCAATAACATAGAATACTATTATTTAAAAAAAATAACATTATTGTCCGTGGGCTGCCCATGAAATTAAGTATACGCGGGTGAAACCGCGGGGCACAGCTAACTCATAAATAAATAGACGTAATAATATATAAAATCAATAATCTATTTATCTAAGGTCGTGGAGAATTCGGAGAAGTCCTCCTGGCGAAGATAGACATGGGCCAAGTGAAGAAATTGAAGAACAAAGATGACTTGGACAGTGAATCCGACGTGAGGCCTGTTCTGGTGAAGGTTCTCACCACCAAGGACGAGGTATGATCGTGTTAAATCTAAATATATATATCTCATAGGTGACTGACTGACTGACATAGTGATCTATCAACGCACAGCCCAAACCACTGGACGGATCGGGCTGAAATTTGGCATGCAGGTACATGTTATGACGTAGGCATCCGCTAAGAAAGGATTTTGATTAATTCTACCCCCATGGGGATGAAATAGGGGGATGAATGTTTGTATGAAACTAAATTTAATCTTTTGGAATGACATAGGAACCGCGGAACAGCTAGTCATTATATCTTTTGGAATTACGTAGGCTTTCATAATAATTTATAATCCCAGGTGCAGTTATCAGAGTTCCGCCGGCAGCTGGACATGTTCAGCCGTGTCCGCCACGAGCACATCGTGAGGTTGATAGGACTATGCAATGAAATTGAACCTCATTACATGCTGCTAGAACATACTGACTGGGTAACTATTATTACTTAACTATACTTACTATATATCTATACAGATAAATACAATTGGAGTGTCCGTTTGTAATTCCACTAACAGTTTATCGCTAAATGCATAAGATATACGATACTTACAGGATTTTTTTTGTTTTTTAAATTGTATCTGTTCGCCTGTCTGTTTGTTCCGGCTAATCTCCGAAATGACTGTACGGATTTTAACGGGACTTTCACTGACGGATAGCTAACGTTACAAGGAGTAACTTAGGTAAAAAAACCTTTTTAACAAACTGCTTAGATTTTTTTAAAACATCAATCTACGCGGGTGAAACCGCGGGGCACAGCTTATTGTAATATAATTTGTTTCAGGGAGACTTGAAGAACTTCCTCACGGCCACTCGTACTCCAGAGGAAGTGGAGGAATACGCGGCCCGCGTGGGGTCCACGGCCCCCATCGTGGCCCCCGCGGCCTCCGGGGGCTCCGGGGGGCCCGGCGGGGGCCGCAGTGGGGCCGTGCCTCTACGGCCTTCGCACGCTGTCTTACTGGCTGCACATCTAGCCGCCGCCGGTACTAGACTGGCTGCTAAACGATTGACTCACAGGTAAGGCCCCTTCATTACCAGATGTTCATTGTCATTAGGGCGTGCATTCCATGTAAGGTGATAAGCACTGCTTACCATTTGTGATTATTGAAAACACAAGCAGGAGAAGTTACAATTTGTGATCACTGAATATAATTTGTTGTATGTGTGTGTGTTTATGTTTGTGTGTGTCTTTACCAAAACGTATGTACTTATGCCACGCCACATTGGTATGTACTTAACCTACCTACTTCTTACTGTTTCTGCTTACCACTCTGAAAATCCAATGCACGCCTGGCATTACAGAAGGGTCCTCGAAAGGGTATGCAGAGGTAACAACCACCTACATTTCACCAAAGGTGACTAAGTGCCAACGTGACAGATAACGATCACAGTGCAACACGTGCTTTACGGTGAAGGAAAACATCGTGAGGAAACCTGCATATGTCTGAGAAGTTTAAAAGACTAGCGAGAAAGAGAGTGTATAGTGCCTGAGACGGCGATGGACTCACCATCTGTCACGTTGACACTTAACATCTTGTGTGAAAAGTGAGTGTTGTTATTACGACACCTCTGCCTACCTAAACACAGGCGTGAGCATATGTATGTATGTATGTTTATTTCAGGGACATAGCGGCCCGTAACTGTGTGGTGACGTCACAACTCCAACTCAAACTATCAATCCCAGCATTGTCGAGGGGACCCGACTCACACGAATACTACAAGATGCATGATCAGGTAAAAATCACCCTTACAAAACATTGTTTAAACCAAGACTGTATCAAACTTGGCTTAAAACGATGGTGCATCCCATTCTTAAAAACACGAGGCGGGACTTGAACTCTGCCAACCTTCCAGTTGGTCTTCCAACTGAGCTACTCATGATACTTCATGCGTCGAATTTTTCCTTCTCCTGCGGTTTTAGGGGCCGCCTTGAGAATTTAGAATGCAAACATGTGTGTCATGCATATACAGAGTGTCGGAGAAAAAGGAACAGTTGTCTTCTAGAAGTTGTAGGGTTTTATGAATATATCACTATGTTGAAGTCGTAAAATATCTAGCTCCAACGATAACGTAGTTATAAGCAATGTTTGCTAAGGACCGAAGAGCTCGCGGCCTTAAGCGATTGAATGAACGCGCGGCCGCGTTTACCTACATTACATATGCGGTCATTAAACTTTCTAAATTAAGGGAATGGTTTCGCAAAATCGTTTTATGGGATTATTTCAGGATTTATTAGTGGAAGTAAAAAAATAAAAACATAGTTAGATTTCACGTGAATAACTCTACGTTACAGCTGATTTTTATGCGAAAATAAGGTATTGATATGGTCAACTTTGAACACCAATTACTCGAAAACGGAAGAAAATATTTTTGTCATAATCATTTTAATTGTTTCCTAAAATTATACCCTATCACATATTTTAAGAGCTGTCCCAGTTTCCCCGACACCTGTATACGGTCATAAATAATGTTGCCCTATAGTAGTATTGTGTTCACAAGGAGTATAAGATCGCACAGAAAATCCACTATTTCATTATACGACTTCAAAAAAGATGTTTCTAAATTCGACCGTATATACTTTTGCGATCTTCACTACATAGTATAAAACAAAGTCGGTTTTCTGTCCGTATGTATGCTTAAATCTTTAATACCACGCCACGGATTTTGATGCGGTTTTTTTAATAGATAGAGTGATTGAAGAGGAAGGATTATATGTATAATAATAACATCCATTCAATAGTGGAGAAATACTGTTATTTTTAAGGTTTCTAATGTGATGTCGTGAATAATTAAATTAATGAAAAGTCAATGATTTGTAATAGTCTTAAGTGAGGGCGGGTCGCTAGTTTAAATATAATAAATAGTTTTTAACTGGCAACTCGTGTGTGATCAGGTGATCCCGCTGCGCTGGTTGCCTCTCGAGGCGGTCCTGGAGGGCGAGTACTCCACCAAATCTGATGTCTACATGTTCGCCGCTACCGTGTGGGAAGTAAGTATATATCTATACAGATAAATAAAATTAAAGCGTCTGTTCATTATATGCATACGATACTGATATAACAATATAATAAAACTAAGTTTAAAAAAAAATTTCTGTCTGTCTGTTCCGGGTAATCTCCGAAACGACTGGACCGATTTTAACGGGACTTTCATTGGCATATAGCTAATGTTGCAAGGAGTAACTTAGGCTACTTTTACTTAACTTACGCTAACTTACCGTGGGGAGCTAGTAATGAATAGAGTCACTAGTTGCGGTTTCACCCGCGTAGACTTAATTTCACCGGAGGCCCGCTAAGCCTTATTATTTTTTAAAAAAAGTAGCCTAAGTTATTCCTTGTAACACTCGTTATCGGCCAGTGTGCCACGTTTAAATCGGTCCAGCCGTTTCGGAGATTACCTGGAACAAACAGACAGAAAGATAAAATAATAATATGTTTTTTTTATGTGAGCACCGTATATGCTTTCGTATGCATTTAGTAAAAAGCTGCTCGTTTAGGAATTACAAACAGACACTACAATTTTATTTATATAAACATATATAT
Organism: Watsonalla cultraria; assembly: GCA_964035505.1. Taxonomy (NCBI): domain Eukaryota; kingdom Metazoa; phylum Arthropoda; class Insecta; order Lepidoptera; family Drepanidae; genus Watsonalla; species Watsonalla cultraria. The sequence goes on from OZ037737.1 coordinate 5,054,750, forward strand.
ATTAGTTTCATTAATATAATTTAAAAAGTATATAAATATTATATCCGTTGTGTGGTACTCATAGTACAAGCTTTGCTTAGTTTGGCACCAGATGGCGCTGTGTGATAATGTCAGAACATTATTATTCATTTATTGATTATTTTCCAGATCTATACAAAAGCAGAGCTGCCGTTCGCCAAGTTGAATGATAACTCAGTCCTGGAGAGGTTGAAGAACGGTTCCCTGGAGTGGGTGACGCCTGCCGCCATGCCTGAGAGGCTCGCCACTTTACTTGTGAGTCCGTCACTTCATTCATACTCACCCCATACATATTTATGGTCTAGACTTTTTAGATTTTACAATTTTAGTCACAGTATTGGCCGATCTCAATTTAAAAATACATAATAAAAAGTCCCTGAAATAATTTATTGAATTGTTTGTCGTTTATATTAAAAACTAGCTGTGCCCTGCGGTTTCTGCTTGAATCCAAGTTACTCGTTGTACCATTAGCTATCTGTCAGTGAAAGTCCCGATAAAATCGGTTCAGCCGTTTCGGAGATTAGTTAGAACAAACAGACAGACAGATGGAGAAAAAGATTTAAAAATTGTTTTTTTTGTCCATATTGTGTATAGTCTAACATGCATTAAGTAAAAAGCTGTGATTTTGAAATTACCAACAGACACCTAAATTTTATTTATCTGTACGTCCGTGAGCAACCCACGAAATAAACCGCGGGGCTACATACATACATATGCTCACGCGTGTATTCCCCGAAGGGGTAGGCAGAAGTGTTGTAATTTTCAACACCCACATTTCACCGAATATGATTAAGTGCCAACGTGACAGAGGGTGAGTCCATCGCCGTCTCAGCCACTATACATACGTCTTTGAGTTATTTCTCAGACATATGCAGGTTTCCTCACGATATTTTCCTTCACCGTAAAGCACGTGGTTTGAAATCACTGTACATAAGTTTTTAGAAAAACTCATAGGTATAGGCCCCGCTGGGATTCGAACTTGCGTCGCTTGCGACTGCTCTAACCCCGAAGCCACCACGGCTCTTCGGGGCACAGCTAGTTTTGTCTATTATGGGGATATTATTCCTCACAAGGTTTTCTAAAACCGTTTCTGAATCGTTTTCCAGAAACGTTGTTGGAGCAAGTCCCCGGCGGAGCGGCCTCAGTTCGCAGCGATAAGCGAGGAAGTCACTAGCATTCTACAAGAGGTCACTTCTGAGAACGTCTCGCAAAAGTCACACGACATTAATGAACTATAAACACCTGTGGGGAGAGCTCATGATCAGTGTCATCCCCAGCAAAGACCAGATCTTCCAACCGGGTGTCATGTCTGGGGAACAGCGGCTCCAACTGTTCTAGTTGGACACTTGTATATATACTGCAATGCGCTTGAAAACTCTTATTGCGCGATTTAGGTTGTCTTGTATTTGTACTGAAACTTCGCATTTGTTAGCGAGTAGCGCCATCTATGTAGCGAGTGGAGAAATGCTGCTACACACCTTATGGGTATCATAGTCCAAATTAAGTCCCATATAACACTCTCAACACCCACAACCTTATTTAGAAACTCAATGATTTTCCAGTTTAGACCCTGGTAAGAAACTTATGAACGAATATACCACCTGTTTGGAAACTAGTCTTCTGAAAAGAACCGGCTAGAAAACTGGCTTCTTGTATATTTCATCAATAACATAACATGTAGGTGTAGCTACAAATAGGTACACCAAATTGGGTGCAAATAGGTACATCATAAAATCTAATTTGATATCCCACATTCCTACTTATATTACAAAGTTCGTATGAATGTATGTATGTATGTTTGTTACTCATTCAAGCAAAAACTACCGAATTAATTTTGATCAATCTTCACAATAATATACCTTAAACATCAACATTTCATTTTTATTATATACCACCCAATCTATGCTTTGTGACAAAAATGTCTAGACCCTATATACAGGGTGTCGGGGAAAATAGGACAGCTGTTAAAATATATGATAGAGTATAATTTTAGGAAGCGAATAAAATTATTATGACAAAAATATCTTCTTCCGTTTTCTAGTAATTGACGCTCAAAGTTGACCTTTATTTTCGCATAAAAATCAGCTGTAACGTAGAGTTATTCACGTGAAATCTAACTACGTTTTTATTTTTTTTCTCCCACTAGCAGTTCCTGAAATAATCCCATAAAACCATTTTACGAAACCATTAACCTTCCCCTTAATTTAAAAAGTTTAATGACCGCATACGGAATGTAGGTAAACGCGGCCGCGCGTTCATTCAATCGCTTAAGGCCACGAGCTCTTCGGCTATAGCTTATAACTACGTTATCGTTGGAGCTAGATATTTTACAATTTCAATACAGTGATATATTCATAAAACCCTACAACTTCTAGAAGACAACTGTTCCTTTTTCTCCGACAACCTGTATATAAACATGTAATTACTTAAGCATTCTTAAGAATCTAATTAGATCTTAAATTGACTTGATTATCTTATAATACTGTAATTATATTATACTTAGTCATTTCGATGCATTTACAAGTTCCCTAGGTATAACTATACATTTTTATATTAATATTGTACGGGTGTGAATATTATGAGGGATAAGAATACATTTACGGGAGGAATGAGAAAGGGGAAGGGAAGAAAAAGGGGGTTTTATATGTTTAACGTGTGCGTTGTGTATGTCTAAACAAACAAATATACCGATTTTGATTCAGTTTATAGTCAATATATCACTAGCATACCGTGTGATCAGAAAAATGGAACAGCTGTTGAAATATTTGTACTAGGAAGCAAATAAAATAGGATATAATTATTAATTAATTGTATTTTCGACCTTACTTTTGTATAAAAGTCAGATTAAATTAATTTCTTAGTGTCTTTAAATTAATACATCATTCTTGAAAGAATTCCATAAAACCAAGTTTCGAAGTTATTACTCCCCTTGGTAGCGCGATTTGTGTGTGTGACGTGAATGGACATATTTATAAAACCTTATTTTTTTTGTTTTTATGTTTATTATTAGAATACTAATAACTTGTCTCAAACTAGCTAAACAATACAAAAAATCGGTCTGTTAGTTAAGATGAAAACTTTGCACACATAAAATTACTTATGTATTATTATATATTTAACTAAACTTAACAGTGTTAACATAAATGATGTCTAAATGAGTAAATAAGTTAGGTATATGAGTAAAATAACGATAATTAATATTATAAGACTTTTTGGTATAACTTATAAGTTCTCTAAAAAGAGATTAGTAATTAGGTAAACTCTAAGTTAGCTTGTAAATGTAATTATAATATCGAAACGAAAGCTAAATAATACTGCCAATGTGTAAATAGAATAATTTTAAGTATATATAATAAGTTTGTAGAGTTTCGTCCGATCATTTGATGTAATTTCAATCGTCCTTTATAAATCAAAATTCGTAATATAAGTCTTTGAAGATGAAGGATACTTAATCTAATAATTTATATTATCGCCACTGGTCTAGTGGTTGCTATGCCTGGCTACTATGCTAGGTGTCGCGGGCTCAATCCCAGCATGACGTAAATTGTGTGATGAAAAATTGATTGATTTTGGCTATTTTAAATATATTATTATTTAAGTATTATATCAGGGGCCCAACCATGAACTCTTATTGCAATGTTAATTCAGTTGTGCGACAGTGACAGGTGTCTCATAAATGAGTGAAACTATCATGGCAATAAGAGCTCATAGTGAGGCCCCTGTTGTCTAGTACGGTGTAGCTTTGCTTAGTTTGGGACTACATGGATGTCCGGACATTATTAATTTATTATATAGAAAGCTTGTTTCGTCCGCATATTCGCCTGCTTGTAAGTAAGATTTCACAAACTTACTTTCAGCCCCTATTTTAACCTCTTAGGGGTGGCATTTCGAAAAACCCCTTTCATTATGTATGTCTACAACTCATCAAAAACACACCCTGCAAATTTCATCTCTCTAAGACCAGCGGTTTAGTTTTAGCATGGATTTCAGTCAGACAGGATATTTTTTATGTATATATTCATTATTTAAATGTATTGAGAGCTCAGAGATGCATTTTCATAATTTTATAATATTAAGTACTAGCTGTACCCCACGGTTTCATCCGAGTGATTTAGTTTCATGCTTCATGTCGCGGAACCCCAATATATTTAATTAATAAAAGTTACTCCTTGAAACATCAGCTACCTGCCAGTGAAAGTCCCGTTAAAATCTGTCCAGCCGTTTCGGAGGTAACCCGGAACAAACAGACAGACAGAAGGAGAAAATTTTTAAAACTTGGTTTTTCAGTATCAGTAGCGTGTATACTTTCATATGCATTTAGTGAAAAGCTGTAATTTTGGAATTACAAACAGACACTTCAATTTTATTTATCTGTATAGATTCTTTTAAGCTTAGAATTAAAATATAAATAATTTAAGTAGTAATGAAATTAAATTTAGAAATACTTTATTTTAAAACGGCCATTGTGTAGATAATTTTTATATATTTTTTAATTTAATGTAAATTATTTTGATAGTGACCAGACGATGCATTTATGGTTATAGATAAACATTTAAGGCTAAATTGACGTTAAAATCAAGCGATTTTACACCTTAAAACATAAGGTATTAAGTCGAGATTGTGTGCAGCTGATAACGCGATAGGATATAAGTAATGCTAAAAAGAAATCCCTTTATCCTCGTCGTACCACCACCTTACGCCACCAGTGGTACGAGAAGGAATTTTCATTTTCTCTTTGTACCACTGACAGAAATTCTAATGATGTGCTATGATATATACTCTACTGTGCTCTATATAATATAAATATCGTGAAGTTTCTCGATCAACTATATTTTTAATTACTAAGCCGCCAGAAGTCAAAAAAATGACAAATAGGGCGTAAAAAAAAAAATACCAGGGATATATTATTAAAAGGAGGTAACGGTCTTACCACTTGCTTTTCTATCTAATTTTGCACGGTCGAAGATTAGTACGAGGAATATAGAAATATATTTTGTAGAGAGATGTGTAGAGCATTATTGAATGCGTGTCCGCAAATGACATTTCAATCAGTTGTACGAGGAGGAAATGAAAAATCGCCCTCGTACCACTGGTGGTACGACGAGGAGGAAGTCAACATTTTAGATAAACTCTTTCTTTAATCAACTATATTTAACTTTAAATAAATACCTTGATAAATAGATTAGTAAAATTCTCAATTGAGCATTGAGTATTTGATAGGTAGCTGGGGCCTTACCATGAGCTCTTATTGCCATGATAGTTTCACTCATTTATGAGTCAGATGTATGTGACGTGCATACATCTATCACTGTCGCACAACAATAAGAGCAATAAGAGCTCATGGTTGGGCCTCTGATATTTTGTAATATGAGCGTTAGTATTGAGCGACCTAGATGCTAGTATTAGGATATTTCTAAAATGAAGAATAGTTATAGCCATTTTCGAACGTATCTCAAATTAGTGTAAGGTTTTAAAGTAGTCAAATATTTAACTTAATGCTGGGTTAAGTTACAAATTGTTAAAATACCGAATAAGCCAGAAAAACTTGAATATTGTCAGATGACATCAGAGCTTTAGCTGTTAACGCCCATTTTTATGTGGTAAAAATTCACAAATGAACACTGGCAGTAGATTTTGCCAAAATAAAAATATATAGATTGACTAGTGCCTAGTGCGAGTTTTCTTAAAATCGCCGTCAGATGGCGCTGTTTCGATTCTATACAAATCTGCGTTTACGTCAATGCAATGTCTTGTCACGCTGGCAGTGAAAATCGCACTAGGCCTTCAGTCCAGCGTTTTTTTTTCAAACGATGATTTTGATGTTCCGAACACTTATACAGCTTTGACCGTTGTAAGGCTCTTATAAACGTCATCAAATTATCACCGGTTTGAAAACTAGACTTCTAAAGAACTAAAATACTCCGCTTAAGTGTTATACCATATTACAAAGTAACATCATCCTCACGCTTCGCTAGTAGAAACGATACAAAATGTACGGGAATTACATATGTCACGTGACTGATTTATGTCATTGCCATACATTTTGTATCGTTTCTATTAGCGCAAGCGCGAGAGAATGTTACTTTGTCTAGGCCTACAGGTTGGACAAATAGGGCTCAGGATAAGAAAAATTTATATTTTTTAACATTATTCAATGTTCAGACGAAAATAGAACTCACCTTCTAAGGAATTAATCGCCAAAATTTTATAAAATCGCATCAATTACGAAGTAACAAATTAAAATATCCCTTTTAGTTTAATAGGAACGGCTTTTTTATGCATAAATTAAATGTAAGTTTAGATCGGTTTTAAACCATAGGTTAGGTATGCTTAGCTTAGTGCCACAATAGGTAAGTCGTGTCTAACCAACATTTCTGTCATTTTTATATTGGAAAATAAATTCCAAATTTCATTTTTGTAATTTTCTGGACTTAATTAATATTGATATATCAATCTATACAAAAATATTAATGCTTCACTCTGTTTTGGATACTTCTCATGATTTCTTGTTATCAAAGGTAATTTTGGTCATTTTATTTATTTGAATATAATTTACTCTAGACTAACTATGTATTATAATTTTAAGGTACTGAGCACTTATGCAATAACATTTTCTACATCTGTTTTCTTTACGTATACCTGAAATTAGCATTTATTTTTTAATCCTTACACATTTGTTTGTAAATTAAAGTCTCAATACAAAATAATTTATTTCCATTTCAATATGAGAGCCATAGAAAATACCAAGGAATCTCATTTTTATTTCATTTTGTATAAGTTTGTATGCTTTATTGGTACAATAATAGGACCTAACTCTAAGTATCGTGTGATTTCTTGAGCCAATATTAAGTATTGTTTGTCTCATCTAGTTTATTTGCTTTATGTACTATGTGATATTGACTGACTTTTTACTTTTATATCTTTTTGTACTTATAAAATGCGTACTTTTGCAATGAAAGTTATGAAAGTGTGAGTATCGTTGTATTAAAATGAAGACTTATAGTTTTTGGATCTCTTAATTTTAATTTCCTTGTATAAGCATTCAGTTTTAATACAACAATATTTTGCAAGTGTTTGTGAATAGTGAATTGATTTGATTTACATTTTGCACCTGCAATTTTTAAATAAATATAATAACTACATTATATCTTTTCATTTTCCTACCTATCTAAAATGCTGGGACTGTCGTGGACTGAACGCCGCACCAAGGCGTCTGTTAAATTTATTGTAACATTCAAGAAGGCCAGGACCTATTTTGCTGCTGGCCATCGACAGTTAAAAATAAGAATAAGTTTAAATTTAAAATAGATTCGATTTTCTTTTGTTTTGATTTCTTATTATTATTGTTGTTGTTATTGAATTCATTATTATTACTCTTGAATTGAAAATATATTGTTCTTGTAAAATACTATTGCTCTTGAAGATATTTATATTGAAACCTATCTTATTCAGTATTGGTTTTTGTTGTATTCCCTTTCGTAAATATAAAATTTCATATCAGCCATCATTTTATTGTTTGGAAGAACGGGCTGCACTTTTTACAAGTTATCGAAGAATATAGAATATGAAATTATTCATGAATAAACTTTGGGTTTATTCAGCGTCAATCCGAAGCCAATTAAAAGTCCTCACTTCTCTCTGTAGTCTGCTTGCGGAGGGCTCTTTCTTTCTTTGGACACATGGCGAGAAGAGAACCACAGCCTAGAGAAAAATATAATGGTTGGCCGTGACGAGGGAACGAGAAGTAGAGGCAGAGCTTCAACTCGCTGTACGGACCCTCTCCTAGAGGCACTTAATAGTGGCACACAATTCGCATCATCAGGCTCAGAACAGAACAGCCTGGAGAGCTCTTACAGATAGAGCTACTTATGGTGGTCACGATTCTCAGCTATGAGGAAAACGACGAAGAAGAAGAATCTAAAATACGAAACAATCAAAAATTTTATATTGAAACGAGTTTATTTTCTGCTTGCCTTTAAAAAGTACTAGGAGTGCAAAGCATTAGAGAAGCTTATTTGAGAGTAATGAAACGATTGTAGACGCTTCCCGGGAGCACTAGAGGGGTTAATTTAGGTATTGAAACGATTTAGTTTTACATACTTCCGGGTGCAAAGTACCAGGAGCGCAGAACACAAAAGGAGGTTATTTTAATAGTATTGAAACTATTTGAGACTCTTTTACTTCCGGATCACAGGGAGAGTAAATTTAAACAAGTATTGAAACGATTTCATCGCACACAACTCGCGTGCGACGCAACTAAAAGTACCAGGCTCACAGAAAGTATGAGGAGGCCTTTGAATGGGAAAGTTTTGATTAGTCGCAAATATTTTACCAGGAGCGCAGAAAACAAAAGAGGTTCTTTGTTGGCATTGAATTTGTACCAGTTTGTAGCATTCTTTGAACACTGAAAAGTACCAGGAGCGCAGAAAGTTAGAGATAAGTTTATAATAAATTTAATAGTATTGAAACGATCAATTTCTTATTTCCGGCTGGAGTTTTTTAAATTTAATTGAATTGTAGTAGGCTAGGATCACAGACCATACCGCCTTGTTTTCAGTAACCCTTAAAAGTTTAATTTGTCATTTTTGAAGGTTTTGAGGAGCCCATTCAAAGCAATGTCATTAAAGTCGTCGCCAATAAAATAAACAAATAAAACCTTTAGATAGTTTGTTTAATTACAAATTGAAGAAATTGTCCAATTTCATTATATTCTCTCCACATTTCTAGAACATTCTAGGTAATACAAAATGTTTCAAATCAATCATAAATGCAGTAGAATGACAGTCTTCAAATTATTATACTTAATTAATATACATTTGATGAAACTGTATGCAAAAAAATAAAAAAAAGATTGTCTACATTAAAATTATGGATAAAGCAACGTATTTTAAATTATACAGACATAAATAATGTGTCAATCAAATTACAATAAAAATCTAATTTACTAATAATGCTTTAAAACGATTAAACAAAACGAAATTCATGGACTATTAAAAAAAATATCGTTCCAAAAAGTATTTTTAAAACATAGAAAGTCTTTTCATACAATACTCAATAATAATCATATCAATATTATGAAATTAACGACACATTTGGTGAAATTAATGAAAATGTGGCTAATATTGGAATAATACATTTTTACATACATTAATACTATCATTGTATTAACTTGATCGTGGACCCAACTTCCTAAGACAGCCCAGGCCCTGAAAAAAACATTACATTTACCAAACAATTGTAATAATAGCTACCGTCGCAGTATGGGCGATATTCGGAGTTACCCGAATGGGGACTATACCTCAAAGATACATATGCTCACGCCTGTATTCCCCGAAGGGGTAGGCAGAGGTGTTGTAATACAAACACCCACTTTTCACATCAGATGATTAAGTGCCAACGTGACAGATGGTGCGTCCACCGCCATGTAAGTATGTTTATAACGGAAATATCTCAAAAAGTACTGGACCGATTTTAAAAATTCTTTCACCATTTGAATGCTACATTATCACTGATTAATATAGGCTATATTTTATCTCCGTACTCCCACGAGAACGGGAACTACGCGGGTAATCCAGTAAATGCATTTTCTTCTATCCTTCTGACTATTCGAAAGTACAAAGTTATTGGTTTTAAAACTCTTATTAAGTTGGTAGGCAGGTAGACAGTACCTGTTCCTGGTACTCCTGCTTGGAGAGCCAGAAGTTATCCCTGTTCTTGCAGACCTCGGCGAGCACGGCTCCTCCGATGAATACCATATCCTTACGCCGCGGAGGGTCTTCGATACGGATCTTGAATTTCTATAACACAATACTAGACTATTAATACTAGAATATAGACTATTACAAAAACGTACGAATACATATGCTCACGCCTGTATTCCCCGAAGGGGTAGGCAGAGGTGTAATAATAACACCCACTTTTCATCGAAGATGATCAAGTGCAAACGTGACAGATGGTGAGTCTATCGCCATCTCAGCCACTAACCATACATACGTCTTTGAATTACTCAGACATATGCAGGTTTCCTCACGATGTTTTCCTTCACTGTAAAGCACGTGGTGTGAAATCACTGTACATAAGTTTTTTTTTTAAACTCTTTGGTATAGGGCCTGTAGACAAAGTAACACTATCCTCACGCTTCGCATATGTTTCGAAGTATGTCACGTGACTGATTTACGTCATTACCATACATTTTGTGTCGTTTCTATTAGCACAAGCGCGAGAGAATGTTACTTTGTCTAGGTCTACAGGTCCCGCTGGAGTTCAGACTTGTGTCGCTTGCTTAGCAGGTGACAGCTGGAACCACTGTGCATATGTATTTCATCATCTCCCTGGCCTTATCCCATACATTGTTGGGGTCGGCACTTGATTCAACCCGATGTGGCTGATCACCTGATTTTTATACGAAGCGACTGCCATCTGACCTTCGCAACCCCATTTAGTAGGAAAATCTGTGATCTGGGTTAAACCAGTTGTCAGATTATTTTTAGGCCTCCGACTGACCTGTAACGATTGCCAAAGATGTTAAATTGTCAACCGGGACCGACGGCTTAACGTGCTCTCCGAGGCACGGAGGAAACTCGGGCGGTCACCCATCCAACTACTGGCTAGGCGTATGGTTGCTTAACATCGCTGATCGAATGATATGCGCAATAGCAACTGTGCCACGAGCTCCTCCCTGTGCATATGTATTTATATATAAATGTAAGTAATGTTTAGATATACTCACAGCCAACTTGTCAGTATCGTTTTTGAGTACCCTCTCTAGGTAGAGTTGTTTGATCTCCCTCTCGAGGCGCGAGGGCAGGCCGGGGTACATGGTGGAGCCCCCCGACAATACGATGTGCTTGTACAGCTCGTGGCGCATGTCGATGTCGGCTGCCTACCCGACACAAGAAAAAAAAACAAAAATTTATTATAAAAAAATAAAATATTTGGAAAAAGATTTGCAGTATCGATACTAATATCTATACTATCAAGGGAAGGAAAAATACGAACACGAGATAGGATTCGAACCCACGACCTGCAAACCGTGCAGTTGCTCTTCCAATTGAGCTACTCGTGATCCTAATTCATGCGTCGAATTTTTCCTTCACCTGATTTGCTGTTTAGAGGCCGCCTTTTTTTAGCCATTTTTAAGAATTTAGAATCTAATTGCTGTAATGAATTTAGAAAGACATGTGTGTCATGTAAAAACAATCTAATATTAAGATTGCGTCATCGATTTGATATGTAGCTTAATGTAGCTTTAGAAGTATCAGTTGAGTTTGTATACACCGACCAACAGATGGCGCAAGGAGGCCCCTAAACCGCAAAAACAAGGGACGGAAAAATTCGACCTATGACGTAGTATCACTAGTAGCTCAGTTGTCAGAGCAACTGCAAGGTTTGCAGAGGTCATTTTAAGAATATTATATACTAGCTGTGCCTCGCGGTTTCACCCGCGTAGATTTAGTTTCATCCTTATTGTCGCGGAACCCTAATATTTTTGACAAATAAAAGTAGCCTAAGTTACTCCTTGAAATATCAGCTACCTGCCAGTGAAAGTCCCGTTAAAATCGGTCCAGCCGTTTCAGAGATTACCCGGAACAAACAGACAGACAGACAGAGAAAATTTTTAAAACTTGGTTTTTCAGTGTCAGTAGCGTGTATACCATATGCATTTAGTGAAAAGCTGTTATTTTGGAATTACAAACAGACACTTCAATTTATTTATCCGTATAGATGTATAGATGTATATATGTATACAGTACATGAAAAATTTAAGTGTGTTTGTAATTCCCTAAATGCGTATGAAAGTATATACAATGACAATAAAAAATATCTGTCTGTGTGTGCCCGCAATCTGTGAATAAGCTGGTCTGATTATAACGCCACTTTCAGATAAGTTATAAAACTGTATATAAGGCGAGTTTTATATATTGTTATAATTTTTGAGTCTGTTTCTGTCTGTCTGTAAAAATAACATATTTTCACTATACTACACATACATACATAGATATTATTATTAGTCTTGTGTGGGTAAAATCACGAGGCAGAGAGATTTTACGTATACATACCTGTATAGTATTGAAGACCAGCTCGGCGATGCCCTGACCCTCGACGTTGATGAGGTGGGGCTGGAACAGAGCCTCGGGCGCCTCGAACCGTTCCCCTCCCACCTTGATCACTCTGCCATCGGGGAGCTACAACACAATACAACATTGACAGGTTGTATGATATCTTTAAAAAAATGTAAACTGTCTTCAAAAAGAAGAAATAATGTACAACAAAAAAACCAAAAAATTAAATATACTTTTTTAATAAAAAAAAAATTATAACTTTTTTTTATATCACACCATTATTAATATTTGTTACTTACCTTACGGTGAAGGAAAAAATCCCTAAATAAACCTGCATATGTCTGAGAAGTAATTGAAAGTTTCCCCGAGGGGGTAGGCAGAGGTGTTGTAACAACAGCCCCCACTTTACACTGAAGATGATTAAGTGCCAACGTGACAGATGGTCAAGTCTATCACCGTCTCAGCAATACATACGTCTTTGAATTACTTCTCAGACATATGCAGGTTTCCTCACAATGTTTTCCTTCACCGTAAAGCCACTGTGAAATCACTGTACATATTTTTTTTAGAAAAACTCATTGGTACAGGCCCCGCTGGGATTCGAACTTGCGTCGCTTGAGTAGCAAACTGCTCAGACCCCAAGGCCACCACGGCTCTAATTGTTGAGTTTCTTTATGATCTTTTAAATATGAGTGTAAGTAGTACCGTGATATGGCTAAAATGGGAGTGAATACAGATATGACGGCTGATAGAGAGAAGAACACATTACGCCGACCACAAATGGGATAAGGGCAGGAGGATGATGATGAGGCTTACTTTTGGAAACGGTAGTAAATTAACCTAAGTTAGCGTAAGAGAAATGACGTTCAATAAGTATTCCAAGTGTCCCTTATCTGTACAGATAAATAAAATTGGAGTGTCTGTTTGTAATTCCAAAATAACAGCTTTTCACTAAATGTATATGAAAGTATATACGCTACTGACACAAAATACCAAGTTTATTTTTTTTTCTCTGTCTGTCTGTTTGTTCCGGGTAATCTCTGAAACGGCTGGACGGATTTTAACGGGACTTTCACTGGTAGGTAGCTGATGTTTCAAGGAGTAACTTAGGCTACTTTAATTTATTAAAAATATCAGGGTACCGCGACAATAAGGATGAAACTACATCTACACGGGTGAAACCGCGGGGCACAGCTAGTGTTGAATAAAACTTTTTGATTTGATTTGATGTAGTACCGTGTAAGGTTCCACTAGCACCGTGGTCTCCCAGGCGAGCCTCTGCTCCTGCTCCACGTTGTATCCAATGTAGCACAGCTTCTCCTTCAACATGCGGACCGTCTCGAAGTCTGCCGAGTGGTTGAACGCGTAACCTCTCAGGAGTAACAGCTGGAAATTACAAAAATTTTTATTTATTTATTTGCATTATTACACGTGCACAAATCAAGTGCCGACCCCAAATACATGGCATAAGGCCAGGGAGATGATGAAAATGAAAAATAATTATTCAGTTTAGGCCCTGGTAAGGCACTTATGAAGGTCGAGGATTTACCACCGGTTCGGAAACTAGGCTTCTTAGAAGAACCGGCAAGATGATGATTCATCATCCTCCTGCCCTTATCCCATGTTATTTGCGGGTTGATGATGATGATTACAGGTGCACAAATTTGATGACAACAAAATAAGGATTTTTTCTTCTGTAATATACCTGATAGGCGTAGTCTCTGTAAAAGGATATGCGTAAGAGAAATGCTTGTGAGGGCTGTTCGTCTCAAGCTATACAATTACACGTAGTACCTAATTTTAGTTTTTATATGTTTTTTATCGACTTTTGTGCACTGGAACTGTGTCCATCCCTACTAATCCCTACTTATAATATTATAAATGCGAAAGTAACTCAAGCAAGTCTGTCTGTTACGCTTTCTCGCTTAAACCTCTCAACCGATTTTGATGAAATTTGGCACAGACAATCTTAAGACACTGAGAAAGGACATAGACTATCTACGCGGGTGGGACCGCGGGGCACAGCTAGTGGGCTTATATATATTTTTTATGATTTATATTGTATTAATCAAAATGATAAAAATATTTTTTTTGAAAAGAGTAATTACTGAGTTTCTTGCCAGGTTGTTCTCAGTAAAAGTAACCTTCCTTTCCTGGCGGTAGCATGTATAATACTGTGTAATTGTGTCGTTCTGACGATTTGAAAGTACTTTGTTAAGTCTTAACAAATAAAGAAATTTTGAATTTGAAATATACCTTGATGAGATATCTGGTGATATCCCGGCCTGCGATATCCAACCTCCTAGTCAAGTGAGGCAGAGCAAACTCCTCGTACACCGGACATATGTGGGTCACACCGTCACCTATTAAAACAAACTTATTAAAAAAGGTAGCATAACGGGTTCTTAAAAATCCATTTCTAAACATAGAGCTACTAGACTTGGGGTTGTATTTTTATTTTTTTCACAAAATATACTACACTAGAGGACGTCCTGCGTAGTTCCCGTTCCCGTGGGAGCATGGTGATAAGATATAGCCTATGTTACTCACGGTGAATATAGCTTTCCAATGGTGAAAGAATTTTTGAAATCGTTACATTATTTTTTGAGACATTGACACAAAAATACAAAAAAATCCTCTTTATAATAATATTGATGTAATATGAGTCTGTGTTTGATTGGACCCCTGTCTGAAAACCTGTCTTTAGTATATAAGAGGCGGGGGAAGCCGCGGACGGTAGCTAATATAATAAAATAGTACCTGGTTGACCTGTGTTGAGCTGTGCTCGGTTTCTTTTTCTCACAAAAACTAAACTTTTTCTTACAAAAGAAAAAAACTTGACGTTTTCTCAAAAAAGGAACCAAAAAAAAAATCGAACCGGTGAACGTCAGTCTCGAACCGAGGTACTCTAGTTTCGTTATCACCTCGTAAGCTGACAGCCTCACCTCTGAGCTATCATAACTTGACAGTTGTCGGCCAAATTTTGTGTCGAATTGTATTGATATTTTATGAGTTTTTCAGTGCATGAAAACATGGTCAAAACGATCTTTTCTGAAAGTGAAACCTATCTAGATCAATTTTTTGCCCCCGAAACCCCCTAAATACAAAATTTCATGAAAATCGTTGCAGCCGTTTCCGAGATCCAGATTATATATATACAAGAATTGCTCGTTAAAAGGTATAAGATAAGATAAGATACCAGAGTCGACGACGACGCCGGAGATGAGTCCCTGCGCGTAGAGCGTGAGCACCGCTTGGATCGCTATGTATGCACTGTCGAACCCGTACTTTTCAAACATCACCTGTTAACACATTACATTACATTCAACATTAAATAAAAGACATACAGATATCTAAACATCTACATATATAATATCCATACAGATAGTGCCTGAGACGGCGATAGACTCACCATCTGTCACATTGGCACTTAGTCATCTTCGGTGAAGAGTGGGTGTTGTTAATACACCTCTGCCTACCCCTTCGGGGAATACAGGCGTGAGTATATGTGTAATTCTAAAATAACAGCTTTACACTCAATTCTTATGAATGTACATATCTATACGATATTGAAAAAAAAAATATTTTATAATACATACTGTCTGTCTGTCTGTTTGTTCCGGCTAAATTCCGAAACGGCTGGACAGATTTTAACGGGACATTCACTCGAAGGTAGCTAATGTTAGAAAGAGTAACGTAGGCTACTTTTATTTTATTTTTAAACATAAGGGTTCCGCAGGTCACACATTAAATTAACTCTACGCGGGTAAAGCCGCGGGGCACAGCTAGTTTGTAATTGTAACGCGTGTACCTCAATCATCTTCCCCCTATTCTTGGTGGGGTTCATGGGGGGCTCCGTGAGCAGTATCTTGGTGTCAGCGGGGTCGATGTTCATCTTGCTGGGACCAAACGTGTAGTCCCACACGTGGCACATGTCCTCCCAGTTCCTCACCACCTGGACACAACACGGGGTGTTTATGCAAAAGGTACAGTACCTAACAATAATAACATCAGATTTCACATGCATAACCCTAAAATAATGTCTTAATTTGGTCAACTATCAACAATAGTAGGGGAGCCCACGATGCTAAATGGGGATTTACTCGAGCGTCATAAAGATCTATTGGGTTGCAAGCTTAGATGATAATAAGAAAAGAATGTCATATAATGTATACCTTTTCATCGGTGGGGGAAGCGGCTATAGCTATAGCAAATTTGTAATACATAGCAAATTAATAACATGATGGGGGTGGTCGTATGAAAGGGTTGAAAATGAAAAAAAAAAATTTTTCTTATGGGGTTTTAAGTGAACCTTAAATAAAGCTCTCATGCAATAATCAGACGATTTCGAAATAGACGCAAAATCGCGGCCATTATTATAATATGAAAAAAAATTCGCCATTTTGAAATACTCAAGCGCGTCAGATTAAGATATATATGGTTTATCTTTATGTCCTAAACGTGTTGTCTCATAATCTGACGATTATCTAGAGGGATTCGCCTAATTCTGACATATTTTTTTTTTTTTTTTTAAATATCCTTTATCCTGGACGCGCGGCCCTACTTATGAGGTTCATATTTGGTGGAGGTACTTAACCGGGTACAAGGTATCCCCCTGAGTAATTCTAAAATAATAGCTTTACACTCAATTCTTATGAATGTACATATCTATACGATATTGACAAAAAAAAACATTTTATAATGCAAACTGTCTCTCTGTCTGTTTGTTCCGGCTAAATTCCGAAACGGCTGGACAGATTTTAACGGAGTTTTGGAAGGAGACTGCATGAAAGTGTTCCTATTTCCCTTTACATTAAGTGGTTTCAAGCCTTTCAATGAGGTTACATAGATAAATGCTCGGATACGGAAAAATATACTTTTATAAATTTGAAAATGTGGAGTGTGTTTTGTGAGATGTAGGTAGGTAAAGGTAGTTTTTTGAAAATGGTTTCTTAAGGGGGTAAAATAGGGGTTGGAATTTGTGTATAGTAAATCTTACTGACACACAGACGACGCTGTACTTATGAAATAATAAAAACTTTATGTTATGTACTTTTATATGTATAGAACAAAGAGTCGTGGTGGCCGTGGGGTTTATGTGCAGTGGTTACACCTCGTTTACGGTAAAGAAAAACATCGTGGAGAAACCTGCATATGTATGAGAAATAATTCAAAGATGTATGTATAGTGCCTGAGACGACGATGGTCTCACTATGTCACTTTGGCACTTAATCTTTAGTAATGGGTGTAGTTATACCTCTTTGGAAAGGCGCTAGTATATTTTTATTTTCATAAAAATATAGCTAATAAACTCACCCCGTTCTCCATTGGATAGCTGACTTCAAGCATAGACCTCAGCTGTGAAGCCTCATCTCCCACCATCAAGTCCTGGAAGAGTTAAAAGTCACATAATTTCTTGCACAGTATACAGTATTAGTATCAAAACTGCCAGTTACAGGGGCCTTACCATTCTTGATTTTTTGTAAAAACAGGTCAATTAACAATACTTAATGATACAATACTTCCCCTTGCTCCCCGTACATTACTGAGTTACATTACTAGTAATGTACAAAGAAAAAATTTTCTTCATACAAAACCCGGTAATGTAGGAAGATTACTAGCTCTGTTGGCAGTTATGTACAAAGAATTAAATATTCTTCTTACATTACCCGGTTTTGTATGAAGAAATGGCTGTTCTTACTACAAAACCATGGAGGTTCAAGTTGGGAAAACCATTGAAGGGGTTTGGTGTCGAATAATAAAGATGACTTATACATTTGTATCATAATCATTGTCAATCTATAATGGTAATAAGAGGTCATGGTATCTATATCTATACAGATAAATAAAATTGAAGTGTCTGTTTGTAATTACAAAATAACATCTTTTCACTAAATGCATATGAAAGTATACACGATACTGACACTAAAAAACCAAGTTTTAAAATTTTTCTCTATCTGTCTGTCTGTCTGTCTGTTTGTTTGTTCCGGGTAATATCTGAAACGGCTGGACGGATTTTAACGGGACTTTCACTGGTAGGTAGCTGATGTTTCAAGGAGTAACTTAGGTTGCTTTTATTTATTAAAAATATTATAGGGTTCCGCGACAATAAGGAAGAAAATAAATCTACGCGGGGCATAGCTAGTTAAAATAAAATAAAATTAAATGGTAGGGCCCCAATAGCTGGCAGTAATCAGTAATGTTGACAAACGTGTTAGTTCTGAAAAACTGCACAAAACAAAATGAAGTAATTGTAAACAAAAGCAATATAGTTATGATTATTGTTGCTAATTACATAACATTGTGATTATAGTGTTACATTGGAATGCTGGCATAAGTAGATCCATTCTGTTAATATAATATGCTGGGATAAAGTTTCACAATTCTAGCTACCTGAGGGCCTAGTGCGAGGTTTTTACTGCCGCCGTCACAAGTCACCACTGTGACATAAACGCAGATTTGTATGGGATGGAAACAGCGCCATCTGCGGGCTTGGATTTTAAGAAAACTCGCATTAGGCTCTCTGGTGCCTATAATAGGTTGAATAACTCAATTACTTGCTTAAAAAAACATAGTTATCATTAACTGGGCTTACTGATAAATCTGTTCTGCCAAGTCAAAGTATGATTTAAATAATTTTATTATACTATTTTCTTGTTTAAATTATAAAAAACCGATATACTCCTTTCTCATAAAGGCGTATTTTCTATTGGTGTACTACAGTTTGTGAGCACATGTACAGGGCAGTAGTTATTTTATGAGTTGGTACAACCAATCTTCTATAGAAGGCGCCACTATCATTGCAATGAATTTCATATATTGCAGTGACAGAACTCTACGAGGGTGAAACCGCGCGGCACAGATTATAAAAAATTATCAACTTATGCCAACATATAAATTCAATGTTTTAAGAAGAGTGTTACATAAATCTATGCTAAAGTAAATCTACTAAGTTTCTTCTAGTTTGCATGTTGGCAGTATTGCATTTGCAAATAAAAGCCTAAATCTAATTGGCTTTGCCTGGATTTTACCTGGACCACGTCCTGATCTAAGTCCTGGGTAGCGTGAAATATTAATACACTTTACACTTGTCACAAGATGACCAATTACAGTGACCAATACAAATTACAGTGTTGACTGTAACAGTCAAACATAAAACTTTAAATTAAACAACATAGAACTGAGTTTACATTAAAATAAAACTGTTAGTTGACACTGCAATGTTCAAACAAAATATAAACATATTTTTTAATTTCATGTCCCCTTATTACAAAAATGGTTTAAACCAAGACTAGACCTAATTCAATCTAGAACTATGTCCATCCCTATTGAAATCCTTAACACAAAAAGAGATGAAACTACTTTTAAACAAAAGGATTATCTTAGGCAATATCTATACAGATTATTTAAATTGAAGTGTGTGTTTGTTATTTCAAATTAACAGCTTTTCACTAACCAATATAAAAAGAAAAACCTCTGTCTGTTTGTTCTGGCTAATCTCCGAAACGACTCAACCGATTTTAAAGGGACATTCACAGTTAGATAGCTAATGGTACAAGGAATAACTTTGGCTACTGTTATGTATGGACATGTGGTTCTAACGGTGTGGTATGTAGGTACTGTAAATCAGAAGCCGAAATCATGAGTCATCTAATATGCAATTGCGATGCACTGGCCAAACGGCGAATGGACCTACTGGGTAAGGCGTATCCGAAACCAGACGACTACAAGCTCTTCCTCATGGGCAAGATCTGCCGGCTTGTTCAGGGAGTATTTGAGAGCATAAGGGCGGCACAAAAGATCCGAAGGGTTGATGTGCTTCCGGGCAACCGGACCCAAGAATGCCACAACGAGATAAGATAAGATGGATGGGTGGAATAAAAAGTAGCAACTACTACAGAGAGCTGGGTGCCCTAAATTTATAGTGTTTCATGAGTAAATAATAGCTAGTTTTATTTAAGACAAACATTTGGACACACCTACGAAATTAAGTCTATGCAGGTCACACCTAGTTTTGTAATAAGGGGATGAGACAAATCTACATGCTGATATCAAAGTTAGTCATAACACACATGCTACCTCTTAGCCATGACTTACTCCGATACATATGTCCTGAAAATATTTAAATTCTTGTAAGTTCATCCGTTTTACAGATAAATTATATCATAATATTTATATTATAAGGAAGTATTGGATTGGACAGGTTGGATTATATCGACTATAAATATTAAGGGCTGTGATTAATTGGGTGAGAGATTCAGCCCTAACTTTATGGTGACTGAAATGTATGCAGTAAAATGTCAGGAAATCAGTTTCACTGGCATATAAGCATAAATTACATTGACATACCTGGTATGTCAGGTATAGGAGAAAGGTTTTTTCAATCACAGATGTATCACTGCTACTGAATGTCTTAAAACATATTATACTTAATTTTATGATATAAGTACCAGAAGATGGTATTAAAGTTATGAAGGAATATGATCATTAAAAGCATGAAAATGTTTATCCTCATAAGAATACATTGCCTTTGATCTACTGGGGGGGCACCTACAGTCTTTGAAGGGCCGATCAGATTGGATACAGTTCTAAGAGGGGAATGAAACATAGTTGGTACCCAAATGGGATTCTGAAGCTTTATATTGTGCAATTGTTTCAGTATAAAACTGTGGCCATGATGATGATAACGATAATAATTATGAATTATTAATGGACATTTATTGCACCTGCTAAATTCAGTAGAAAGTAGATAAGTACATGATTTTTTTATAGTTTACCTTAACATCAATATCTCCAATTTTATTCTCCGCCCGGATAATCGGCCTGCCGACCATCGAGGGGAATATGAAAGCCGGGAAGTTGCTGCCAGCATATCCGCACTTCACGAACTATACACATAAAATTCACAAGGAAAACGATGAATCAAACCAATCATTCGTACTGATAACATTGTTTCATTTTACAAAAGATTATTGCAAAACTTACACCAGTGCCGTTGTCGCAAACGATCACTTTCCTTCCTTTGTCATCCATTCTAAAGGTTTATCTAAATAAAACTAAGAAATACTATTTATTTACGATATTTTCTTCAAAATATAAACCCCACACACACAGTTGACACAGTTCCGCAAAGTATTTTATTTTCTTTTCTAATATCGATACGGGTGACAAATCGTTGATGTAGCTTACAAGCAATAAAGAACTTTATTGTAATCGAGGAAAACCTATAATGCATTAAAAATATATAAGACACGCCTATGGTTTCTTTCATTTTGGATACAAGGCCTTTAGTTACTATCGACTGAGGCATTTCATTGGGCATTTTATTTTGATACTAACTAAGCAAACTAAGAAATAATAAAATTTAATAAAAAAGCCCCATTTTCCGATTCATTGCTTCAAATTCACAACAATCTACGATGTTGTTTAGACGTTTTTATGTACAATATCTGTGGCCAGTTTATATGTTGCCAAGCTTGATAATTTCAATAAAAATAAAAACATTCAGTCAATCCGCCTGTCAAACTCAAATGTCAAAATAGCTCGCGTGGTCCGGGTTTACACATGGTTTTATTTTTAAATTGTTTTAAATAAAATTGTGCAATATGAAGCACAAGAGATTTGAAGAAAACATATTAGTTGACGAGGCGTACACAAACTATGGCAAGGTTGACAAAAACGCCGACGAAAAGAAAGGCCAGGGCATTGCTAAACACTTCGCGGAAACACTAGAATATGAAGAGAAAAAAAAGTGGTATCATCAGGTAAATAAATCTTTAAATCTAATAAAATTTATTTTTAACGTCTACCAAGTTTTAAGACCGCATTATTCATGGCCTTTGAAGGATTATATCATGAGTTTTCAATTGGTAAAGACCTAATATTACTAGTATCATGATCACCATCAGTCAATGAATGTCATTGCTACTAATATGCTTCAATTAATCGAACTGAGAGGTCGCAAAAGGTGGTATATAATAATAATGAAACAATTGTAAAATAAAATCATAGCTTAAACAAAGGCTAGACTAAACTCTGTCTAAGAATATCTCCATCCCTTTTTAAATCCGTATTACATAAAGAGCCCACTTTTAATCCAAGGTACTAAGGTAGTCCACCTTAGTCTAGGTTTGTAATAACACATACCCCCTATGTGTTTTTTAATAAGATCCAACTAAATTGCAGTTGCCAGAGGAACCGTCTTCAATAACTAAAACCTTGACTCCAGAACAAGTTGAAGAAGTGAGAAAAGAAGCCAGCAGTGCTCTTCATGGGGACACACTGGCTTATGAAACTAGTAAGTACTAGCTGATGTCATGCGGTTTCACCCGCATAGTTCCCGTTCCTGTCAGAGTTTGGGGAAAATATATATTGCTGAAAGAATTTTCAAGATTTGTCAAGTAGGCTTGCAGCCGATTCAATGCAAACAATTAATTCCTCTTTATAATATTAGTGTAGATATTATATTTGGACATGCTGAGATTTTGAAGTTTTAAAATTTATCTAATTTATTTAAGCCATATTATTTACAAACAAACAGAACTGTACTCTTCATAATATTAGTTTAAATTTTTGTGTAGAATCAAACAAGAGCAGTTCATCAGACCACCAGTGGGCACGGACACTACTTAATAAAGGTGCTATTGGAGACAGAGTAGCAGCTGCCACCATACTTATTCAGGTAAGTGTTTTATAACATTCATCTAACTTATGATGAACCTATCTGAATTTTACACAGTGGTTAGTCTCAATAGGTATTTGCTGCAGTATTTTGCAGGACATATTAAAATACACAAGTGTGTGTGTGCTAACACAGGTGTATTAATATGCCC
The DNA here is from genome assembly GCA_964035505.1 of Watsonalla cultraria. Classification (NCBI taxonomy): domain Eukaryota; kingdom Metazoa; phylum Arthropoda; class Insecta; order Lepidoptera; family Drepanidae; genus Watsonalla; species Watsonalla cultraria. The sequence continues at coordinate 5,077,662 of OZ037737.1, forward strand.
TCACTCATATAGTCCAGTGGTAGGCAATTCAAAATTCATGTGCTTTCTGAGGCACAGTGGCGGAAACTCCTGGCATTTATTGGAATGGAATTTACTTGACAACACTATATCAAAATATCATCAAAATGATATGATACAATACATGCTTCTGTTCTGAAGGTTGCTTTTACTGAGAAGAAAATTAAAAGAAATTCGGAAATAATTAAATTTGATTATTACAAGTTTCGTATATCTCTATCCAGTCTGTCACTGGGGTTTTTGTAGATAGATCTGGGATGTGGTAATAGAATTATGTTGTGTATAGTAGCTACACTATAGCCTTAAGTGAACATGTAAAGATAGTGTATGTATGTAAATAAAAAAACATATTTTTCCAGGACAATCCAATATACAACTTGACAGCGCTAAGAAATTTGATCAGTAGTGTGAAACCAGCTAAGAAGAAGGATGGAATTGTTATTATAGGTGAGTTCTAATTAAAATGCATTGTGCTACCTAGCTAATAAACCTAATAGAACAATTGCCAAAGAAGTTAAAATGGCAACCGAGACCGATGGCTTAACATGCTTTCCGAGGCATGGAAAGTACTTGGATTGCTTAACTTTGCTGGTCGAATGATATGCGCAATAGCAACTGTACCACGAGCTCCCCTGCACCGTATAAAGTATTTGATAAATTCCCAGACGCCCTCTCGGAGCTGCTAGTAACAGAACTGCTCCTGCCGGACGCCAAGCTGCGGCCGTTCCACCAGCGACCCCTGGGACACCTGGACGACATCACCTCCGGCAACAGACAGGCCAGGAGGAATATACTCAAACTGTGGTACTATGAGGATCAGCTTAAGGAATTGTATGGGAGTAAGTTGGTGTGCTTTATACTACTCAAACATTTAAATCATGTTTTTTAAATACGACGTAATAGAGCCTATTGTCGGGCACTCCAGTCTCCTGGCTGTTACTTGGAAATTACACATGGATAAAAATAACACTTTTGCATGGCTGAGTTTCTTGCCGGTTCTTCTCAGAAGGCTAGTTTCCGAACCGGTGGTAAATTCTCGACTTTCATAAGTGCCTTACCAGGGCCTAAACTGAATAAATATTTTTCATTTTCATTTTCACTGTCCGACTCAGAGATCGAACCCAGGACCTCGTGTTCTGCAGTAGCTACCACTAGATCAGCAAGGCACTTTAAATAATTATATCATCATCATCATAGGCCACTTCATCTTGTCAGATGATTGTTGCAGTGCTGTGTCCTATCTCATACATCTTCTGTGGCTTAGCAGTCCGATGAACATGACCAAGCCAGCGGAGTCGTCCCTGTTTTAATATTGCTGTAATGCTGTTGCAATTATATCAGTCACATTGTATTCCCATTGGAACCCAAACTGTATAACTATCGTAATAAGGTTAATTTTGCAGCGTACGTGGAAGCCCTCAATAAGTTCGCCCACGACTCGGTGGAGGCTAATAAGGAGAAGGCAGTCAGTGCCATGTCGTATCTACTGATGCATCATCCTGAGAGAGAAAAGGTAATATTATGAACTATTATTGATGACTTCAGCTGTAGTGACCGAGTAGTTTGCACAGTCGCCTGCTACGCAAGTGACCCAAGTTTAAATCTCAGCGCTCTTGTTTGCTTCAATTGAATTACACTCACACATTATCTGTCTCGTTCGTAGACTGCAGTAGCTTATCTTCAGGACTACACGCTTTTTGCGTTGTTTTAAAAAACCGACCAAGTGCGATTCGTACTCACGTACTAACGGGCAAAAGAGCTACTTTTGTTTTATGTTAATATATGATTTTTTCCTGCATATTTTTTTTTTTTACGCCAACAGAAATAGATCATCTGCGAAAATGTCAACTGTCTAACTATCACGGTTCATGAGATACAGCCTGGTGACAGACAGACAGACAGACGGACAGCGGAATTTTACGGCTACCTAAAATCGTAACACTTACCTGGTGATACTTCGGGGATAATGAGCATTTTTTTATAATATCAATAGATGCTGCTAACCAATATAATCAACAAGTTGGGAGACCCGTCCCAAGGTGTCGCCTCGAAGGTGATCTACCATCTGTGCCAGCTCCTCTTCAACCACCCCAACATGAAGGCGGTCGTGTTGGCAGAAATTGAAAAAATGCTCTTCAGGTAAATACACCTAATTAAGTAGAAACTTAAGATTAATAGGGCATAAATGTATGTCCTAGCCTTCCTAAATACGCACCATTTGTCCCCAAGTATTTACCATTTGACCCCAAATACCTGTCATCGTACCCCAAGTACTTACCACCTTACCCCAAATATATGCCATTTTACCCCAATTTCTTATCAAATTACTAGCTGTGCCCTGCGGTTTCACCCGCGTAGATTTAGTTTCATGCTTCATGTCGCGGAACCCTAATATTTTTAATTAATAAAAGTAGCCTAACTTACTCCTTGAAACATCAGCTACCTACCAGTGAAAGTCCCGTTAAAATCCGTCCAGTCGTTTCAGAGATTATCCGGAACAAACAGACAGACAGAGAAAAAAATTATAACTTGGTTTTTTAGTGTCAGTAGCGTGTATACTTTCATATGCAAACAGACACTTCAATTTTATTTATCTGTATAGATAAATGGCTGTCTGTTACCTCTTCGCGGTTATACCGCTGAATTGATTCGTTTTTTGGATGACATTGGTATGCATGTTTATTTTGGATGACAATGCATGCTTAGCTATATGACGTCGTTCTAATTCCAATACAGCAGATCATTCTAGATGACGGACTAGTTATATTTTGTGCATAACCACAGTATGTGTATCATATGAAAGGGAAGAGTTATCTTGCTGAAGAGAACTCGAAGAATATTTTTTTCTACATAATCATGAGAATTATTTAAAAAAATGTGTTGTTGTTTATGTTCAGGTCAAATATATCATCGCGGGCCCAATACTACGGTGTGTGCTTCCTCAACCAGTTCTACTTGGGCAAGGACGACTCCAAGATAGCTGAGAACCTCATACGCATATACTTCTCATTCTTCAAGGCTTCCATCAAGAAGGTATGTTTTTATACACAATTTTGTCGTCTGGTGGTATCTAGCAATCTAGCTTCTCATTAAATGCATAAGTATTTTTAACTATTTTTCTTTTCTAATAAAAGCATCCTCAATCAAGTTGCCACTTGTAACATTAGCTATCTACCAGTGAAAGTCCTGTTACCTGGTCCTGTTACAAGCAGACAGACAGAGAAAATACTAAAAATAGTTTTTTTTATCAGTACTTTATATGCATTTACTGAAAAGCTGTTGAAAACCAACCCTGCAATTTTATTTATCTGTATAGAAGATACGTCTAGAGAGGGTGTGATTACAAAGCTATCGACTGATAGCGAGAAATTGTATCAAATATCACGGGATAAGGGCAGGAGGATGATGAAGTGTGTATATGTCAGGGTGAGATCGACTCCCGTTTGATGTCGGCGATCCTGACGGGAGTGAAGCGCGCGTACCCGTTCGCGGACCGCGAGCGAGTGGGGGGCTGCGCCGAGCACGTTAATGCAGTGCACCGCCTCGTGCCGCTCGCCTCCATCACCGTCGCCATACACGCCCTGGCGCTGCTCTTCCATGTCAGCGACTCACAGGCTGCTAGTCATCGGTGAGGAATATAGAAAATAAAAAAAGAAAATTTTTATTTTCCACACAGACGCGTAACGGTAAAAAAATTAACATTATAACGCAGTAATAGTAAAATTGATAATACTAATTCAAATACACATCTATACATATTATACATCTATTTACAGGGTGTCGGGGAAAATAGGACAGCTTTAAATGTGAGAGGGTATAATTTTAGGAAGCAAATAAAATTATTATGACCAAAATATCTTCTTCCGTTTTCGAGTAATTGACGTTCACAGTTGACCATATCAAGACCTTATTTTCGCATTAAAAACAGCTGCAACGAAGAGTTATTCACGTGAAATCTAACTACGCTTTTATCGACTCAAAACATCGTGAGGAAACCTGCGTATGTCTGAGAAGTAATTCAAAGACGTATGTAAAGTGCCTGAAATGGCGATAGACTATCGCGTTAGCACTTTATCATCTTGTGTGAAAAGCGGGTGTTGTGATTACAACACCTCTGCTGCCCCTTCGGGGAATACAGGCGTGAGCATATGTATGTATGTAATTTATATGTTTTCAGATACTATACAGCTTTATATCGTAAGCTGACAACACCAGAGATCTTCAGCACGTCCCACTCTGCCCTCCTGTTCTCTCTCATATACAAGTCGCTGAAGCAAGACAAGGACGTGAATAGAGTCACCGCTTTCATTAAAAGGTATATTGAACGAAAACTTAGCTGCTCGTGGCACAGTTACTATTGCGCATATCATTCGATCAGCGAAGTTAAGAAACCCTAACCCTAGCCAGTAGGTGGATGAGTGACCGCCCGTGTACCCTCCGTGACTGAAAGCACGTTAAGCCGTCGGTCCCGGTTGCCAATTTAAGATCTTTGGCAATCGTTACAGGTCAGTCGGAGGCCTAAAATAGGCTGACACCTGGTTTAACCCAGATCATAAACTTTCCTCGTTAAAGGGGTTGCGAGGGTCAGATTGCATTCGCTTCGTAAAAAATAAGGTGATCGCCGCATCGGATTGAATCAAGTGTCGATCCCAACAATATATAGGATGAGACCAGAGAGGTGTATGTTGATCGAAACTGGGATCGGGTAATGTTATCAGGTTTTTCCATGTGTAATACCCCAGTAGCAGCCCGGAGTCTGGATTAGTGCCCGGTTAATGGCAATTACGCTCGCTCCCTATTTCTAAAACAGGGACACCTCACCAAAATGTAGTGCATGAGCCCACGAAGGTTTCTGAGTTGGTACGATCAATCTTCGACAGATGACGCCACTATATTTGCAATGAATTTCATATATTGCCGTGACAGAACTCTACGCGGGTGAAACTGCTAGTGATAGACTATTGGCTAGTGTGCGAGTGCGACTCTCATTTGTCGGTATTTTTATTTTTTACTAGCTGTGCCCCGCGGTTTCCCCCGCGTAGATTTAGTTTCATCCTTAATGTCGCGGAACCCTAATATTTTTAATAAATAATACTAGCCTAAGTTAGTCCTTGAAACATCAGCTTACCAACCAATGAAAGTCCCGTTAAAATCGGTCCACCCGTTTCAGAGATTGCCCGGAACAAACAGACAGACAGACAGAGAAAAATTTTTAAACTTGCTTTTTAGTGTCAGTAGCGTATATACTTTCATTATTTCAAAAGCTGTAATTTTCGAATTACAAACAGACACTTCAATTTTATTTATCTGTATAGATTTTTCGTGAGTGTCTTATTTGTGACACAAATGTCTGTGTTGCCAGACTTCTCCAACTGTGTTGCTACATGCCCCCGGGGCAGGCCTGCGGGATGCTGTTCCTCATATCGCAGGTCCTCAAGGATGCCGACAAGAAGGACGCTGTCCGACTCGTCTGGACCAAGACTGAACCTAAAGAGGTATCACAATACATATTAATATCTACGCTAATATTATAAAGAGTTAAGATTTTATTTTTTGCATTGAATTGGCTCCGAAACTACTTGATTAATCTTGAAAATTCTTTCAGCAATGGATAGCTACATCATTAGCGAGTAACATAGGCTATATTTTATCCCCGTACTTCCACGGGAACGGGAACTACGCGGGAGAAACCGCGCGACGTCCGCGATGTAATATAGCCATTGCTAAAAGAATTTTCAAGATCGGTCAAGTAGTTTCGGAGCCTATTCAATGCTAACAAAAAACAATCAAATCTTTCGTCTTTAAAATTTGCGTAGATTAGCGACTGATGTCGATTTTTAAATATTTCACGGTAGCTTTGAAAGCTCATTTTATTTATACATTTATCATAATTCTACACAATTGAACAGGAACTCAAAGAGGAACCAGAAACTATCCAGGAAGACCAAGAGGAGACAACACCAGAGCCCAATGAAACCCTGGACTCCACTGACGATGTAGAAATTAAGGAAGATAAGGAACAGAAGAAAATTGACTTACTCAGAGGGGATAAGAAGGACTTATTGATGGGTGAGGAATCTTTACTAATATTATAGAGAGGAAATATTTCATTGTTTGTAACGAATTTGCTCAAAAAATACTGCCCCGATTTTTAAAATTCTTAAGGAGGGAAGTGCACAGTGCCAGGGGCGTGCATTGGATTTTCAGAGGGGTAGGCAAAAACAATAAGTAGGTAGGTAGGCAGTTTAAGTACATACCTATGTGTCGCGGCGTAGGTACATAGATTTTGGTAAAGACGCACACACGAACATAAACTTACACACACACGACACGAGTGTGTTCAGTGATCACAAATTGTAACTTCTGCTTACCTGCTTATATGCAATGCACGCCACTGCACAGTGCTAGGACCATTTTTATTCTGAGTATTGAGATTTAATAGACGAGACTATTTTCGTCATGTCACGTTTAACATTTTAAATGTTATTCTAATGTACTAAAATAAATTGTAAGTGTACCTAATGATGATGAAATTAAGAAAATAATAATACTGATATCTACCACGAACCCCTGGGGCCTTACCATGAGCTCTTATTGCCATGATAGTTTCACTCATTTATGAGACAGATGTATGCGACGTGCATACATCTGTCACTGTCGCACAACTGAATTAACATTGCAATAAGAGCTCATGGTTGGGCCCCTGTTCTGTGCCAAAAGTTGTCTCCTAAAAATCTAAACTTCAGTTTTACTGAATATTAATTCATTTTCGGCAGATGACGAAGAAGAATCATACATAGACTTGAAGATCGACGATGAAGGCAACATTAAGCCTAAGAAGCGTAAGGCTGGCAACACTGTCCCTGGCTGGTACCACGCTAAGGTGAAGACTGATGGAGAGGAACCGGAACAGAATACGGAGAAGGACCTCGCTGCTAATATACAGTTGAAGAAGAGCTTTAATGTCGATAGGGTAAGGTTTATATTGCTTTACCATGAAGAGAGGCAGTAAAATTAATCGCTAAGGCGTGTCGTAACAGATGGTGAGTCTATCGCCGTCTCAGGCACTACACATACGTCCTTGAATTACGTCTCAGACATATGCAGGTTTCCTCACGATGTTTTCCTTAACCGTAAAGCATTTGGTGTGAAATCACTGTACATAAGTTTTTTTAGAAAAACTCATTGGTACAGACCCCGCTGGGATTCGAACTTGCGTCGCTTGTGTAGCAGGCGACTGCTCCAACCTCAAGGCCACCACGGCACATGAGTGATATGTATACAGGGTGTCAGAGAAAAAGGAACAGTTGCCTTCTAGAAGTTGTAGGGTTTTATGAATACATCACTATGTTGAAGTCGTAAAATATCTAGCTCCAACGATAACGTAGTTATAGGCTATGGTTGCTAAGGGCCGAAGAGCTCGCGGCCTTAAGCGATTGATTGAACGCGCGGCCGCGTTTACCTACATTACGTACGCGGAAATTAAACTTGTTAAATTAAGAGGAAGGTTAATGGTTTCGAAAAATGGTTTTATGGGATTATTTTAGGATTTATTAGTGGAAGAAAAAAAAACGTAGTTAGAATTCACGTGAATAACTCTACGTTACAGCTGATTTTTATGCGAAAATAAGGTCTTGATATGGTCAACTTTGAACGTCAATTACTCGAAAACGGAAGAAGATATTTTTGTCATAATAATTATATTTGCTTCCTAAAATTATACCCTCTCACATATTTTAACAGATGTCCTATTTTCCCTGTATATATTATATTGAGGACCAGAATCAGTTACTGATTAGTCTCTTGTATACTGTCTCTCCTTCATCCTTAAACACTTTATATTGCTATGAATAATGCGTTGTTATTGTTTAAACACGCAGGTAATATCGACGTACAGTCCCAGTGCCCGCAACCCATCGTTCGCGGGCGCGCAATGTTCGGCCTACGTGGAGCTTCGCCCCCTCGCCACACACTTCCATCCCACTGTCAAGTTGTTTGCTGAGAGACTTATCAATGGTCAGTATTATATAAGACTAGCTGTGCCCCGCGGTTTCACCCGCGCAAATTTAGTTTCATACAAACTTTCATCCCCTATTTTATCCCCTTGGGGGTAGAATTAATCAAAATCCTTTCTTAGCGGATGCCTACGTCATAACATGTACCTGCATGCCAAATTTCAGTCCGATCCGTCCAGTGGTTTGAGCTGTGCGTTGATAGATCACTATGTCAGTCAGTCAGTCACCTTTGAGTTATATATATTTAGATTTTTTAACATCCTATCATCATTGAGGCGATGGCTGGCATTCTCGTCATACTTGTGAACAGGTGCTGCTTGTGGGGGCTGGTCATCTCAAGCTACACTATTATATTTAGTACCCATTTAAAAATTTTTTAACGGCTTTTGTCACAAATAAACAGATAAATAAAATTGAAGTGTCTGTTTGTAATTCCAAAATAACAGCTTTTCACTAAATGCATATGAAAGTATACACGCTACTGACACTAAAAAACCAAGTTTTAAAATTTTTCTCCGTCTGTCTGTCTGTTTGTTCCGGGTAATCTCTGAAACGGCTGGACCGATTTTAACGGGACTTTCTTTGGCAGGTAGCTGATGTTTCAAGGAGTAACTTAGGCTACTTTTATTTATTAAAAATATTAGGGTTCCGCGACAATAAGGATGAAACGAAATATACGCGGGTGGAACCGCAGGGCACAGCTAGTACAAAATAAATCACTCAAGCAACTATAAGCCCATGGCCACAGGTCCAATGCACAATTTGCAAAGATAAAAAACTAAAATATTACAAATATTTGTGAGCATGGCCAGGCATTTAAATTCAATTTGTATTTCCCAGAGCAAATAATCCAGTACAGCGGCGATCCTTTGAAAGACTTTGCGGGCATCAGATTCCTGGATCGCTTCGTGTTCAAGAATCCCAAGAAGAGGGTCGACCACCAACCTGAAGACGGGGTCAAGAAAGTCAAGGGATCGCATCCCAAGTTTGCTGTCAGGAAGAATTATACTGCTAAAGGTAGGAAGTTCTTTCTTAATACATCAAAGTCGACTGCTCACTGCCTGGTTTACTGGTCGCAAAGCGCTGCTGCGGACCATGAGGTTCGAAGTTCGATCGCTGGTTCGGTAAAAGAGTTATTGGGTTTTTCCATTAAAAATTCCCAGTAGCAGACCGCAGCCGGTTAAGGCCCGGGACTTAAACATGACTGGTTAAATGCTGGGGTACTATAAGAACTGGACCCCAGTTTGGTCTGCGGGTATAGTTGAGTTGTGGCCCTTTGATGACAATGTGCGGCAACACCCGATGTACTGGTGCGAACCACTTTGCACCATAATGACACTAGTTTTTAACTATTTAGTTTTTGTGTATTCTTTTTTGTATATTCTATTTTTTTTGTCATTGTTATTTGAATTGTTGCCGGTTTTTTTTTGTTATCAATAAATGTTTTTATTATTATTATTTATTATAAGTACATCTCTGCCTACCCCTCCGAGAAATACGTGAACATATGCCATCAAGGTGGCAAACAAGCGTGAAGTCAGCCCCACGGTCAATTGCTTACAATAGTGGTCACTTGCGCATTGCTTACCTTATAAAGAACTAGCGGACGTCACGCGGTTTCACCCGCGTAGTTCCCGTTCCCGTGGGAGTACGGGGATAAAATATAGCCTATATTACTTGCTGATGAAAACCAGTACAGATGGATGGAATCGCTGTGTTAACATACTAAGAGAAGAGATGAAAGAATGTTACTATAGCTAGGACATTGCATTCATTCCATTTGGTAAACAAATCGTCGAACAATATAAATACATACACTCTAGACACACGCGCGCACACACACACACACACACACAAAATATATAACAATAATTGTAAATACCTACCTTGTTCCTCTGGAGATGGGCGCAAGCAACTGCTTCACAGTTTTTTAACTATTGTAGTTGTTTACGATCTGTATTGTTATTAGACTCTTATGTTGTTATGGTATTAAATAAATTCTTTAATTCTTTAATTCTAGAACACGAACTTGCATGGCTTCCATTGGAGGCTTAATATTATACGTTTTCTTTAATATTTTCACTCCACTTTTAATTCAGGTAATTAAAACATTTTTCAGGTCTGAAGAGTATTCCAGTAAACTCGTCTTCGTATCTCAACGAGGATGTTAAGAAGATACCTGTGGATGAGAAATTCTTATACGAGTTAGTATGCATCATAATATATTATCAGAATGCACTGATAATGATATCCTACCCTATTATATACCTATATATATATAGGGTCTTAATAAGCTTTTAATATATACATACATACAGATTAATAAAATTGTCTGTTTGTAATTCCAAAATAATAGCTTTTCATCAAACGCATATGAAAGTATATACGGTACTGACATGAAAAAAAAATCAAAATTATTATCTGTCTGTCTGTCTGACTTTCACTGGTAGATAGCAAATTTTACAAGGAGTAACTTAGGCTACTTTTATTTAACAAAAACATTAGGTCGTTCAGGTCACCCATGAAAATAACAGTATGCGGGAAAAACCGCGGCGCACAGCTAGTGTCTATATAATCTAATGTTATTGTGTTGTGTTGGTCAGTTTTCTCCAGAAACGTCGCGAGGTGAAGGACTCTGATGATAAAGATGACAGTGATGCCGACTCGGTGAACAGCGAGGACTTCAACCAGTACCTGGACACGGTTACTGGCGCCAGAGCACAAGGTCTACTATTTTTCTATACATCTATACAAATAAATTTAATTTATGTGTCTCTTTGTGATTCCAAACTGTGATGTGAAAGTTACAGTACTTACATCAAAAAATATTTTTTCTCTGCCTGTCTGTTCCGGCTACTCTATGTAATGGCTCGACCGATTTTTCAATGGTAGATAGCTGATGTTACAAGGAGTATCTAGGCTACATTTATTAAAAAGAAAAAAATATATCCCATAGTATACAAGTACTTTGAACACGTAACATGGAGTTGCAGAAAGGTATTGCACGAACCATCGTAACGGTCACAGACCTTGAGACGTAGAGTGATTTCACAGACACTACTCTATATTGATATATTGACATTGATCCACAGATTTCCAATGGCATATCTACAGATAAACACAAACACATTATTCGTTCTATTTTATACTCTATGTAACATGGGACAGAGCTAGTTCTACATATCAGTTACATAAATATATTCAGCAGTTTCCATCACATAAATTAATTCCTTCACAGATGATTCAGATCAAGAGTTAGACTTCCTGGCCGATATGGAGGCGTCCAAACAGAAGCGAGGACCCAAGAAGAAGGATGATGATGACGATGACCAGCTGGCCAGCGATGGTGATGATGAAGAACTAGATGACGGCGGTGATGCTGATGAGGACGAGGGTGATGATGGCATATATTTTTTAATATTCTGACACTAATACACAGCGCCTAGTGGGGAAAAGCAAAGCTTGTACTTATATTAATACTCTCTTAGTTATATTACCCCGGAAGGGGTAAGCAGAGGTGTTGTTATTACAACACCACTGCCCACCCATTCGGGGAATACAGGCGTGAGCATATGTCTGTATGTATAAATTATACAATTTTCATTGTACATATTTTTATATTGTTCTCAGTCGACAGCGATGGTGAACTGAACATATCTGGTGATGAAGAGGAACCGGCTCTCTCAGGAGAAGAAGATGGTAAGATACCATTCATTTCTTTAGTTAATGACCTTTCGCTCACTTTTATTATAAGAAGTTTTGTTTATGAATGTCGATGGCTAGTTGGCTACAAGGGGAGAGGAAGGCCTAAGAAACGATGGATGGATTGTGTGAAAGATGATAGGCTAGAATGGGAGTGATTACAGATCGGCTGATAGAGAGGAATGGAAGCGAAGAACACATTGCGCTGTCCACAAATAACCTGAGATAAGGGCAGGAGTATAACTGACGCACTGTTATTGTGAACGTTTCAGAACTATTCCTTGAAGGCAGCGATGAAGAGGATCAGATTGATATTCCCGGAAGAAAGTCCAAAGGGAAGACCAAGTTGAAGTTAAAAGGTATTTTAACATTATATTATTCAACAAGCTTCGCCTGTGTGTCAATAACATTTCACAAAAATATCCTTAGTTTTCACCAAGAAGTTTGGGGGGTGTGCCCCAAATTTCATGTCCTGTTGAGTCTTCGTTTAAACCATGTTTTGTAATATTATTATAATAAGCCCTTATGCAGATATTTTACGATTGGTTTGATTCTTTAGTTGTTTCTTCGTTTGTATATATCTGTGCTTTGTTGTAGCAAAGGCTTCCTCCAACTGATTTTTTTCTTTCTTTGGCTAGTGTTGTCCAAGTACCGCCCGCCATTGCCTTAATTTCATCGACCCATCGCCGGAGTGGTCTGCCTTGTATTCTTTTCCTGTTCCCTGTGTACCAGTTCATTACTACTTGAGTTTTTTGTAATAAGAGAGTAAAAATATCGTACAAAGCGTAAGTTTTTTATTTCTATTCAAACAGGTGGCGACGACCTAGGCTCGCTTTTTGCATCGGCAGAAGAATTCTCAACACTGCTAGAAGAAAACGCAGGTAATGCAAAACAAGGATCGAGTCAAGCCGTAGCAAACACAGACAATGCCAGCGTGAAACAACTAGCTTGGGAGGAGAACAGACATCGGTGGATCAAAGGTTACAATAGAAATATACTGGGCAACAAGAAAAGCGGCAAAAGGAAGTTTAACAAAATGGCCGATAAGGGCGGGAAGAGAAAAGGCGGTAATGTCGGCGGAGTCGGCGGGAAAAAGAAAAAGATGAAATAGTTTACGAATATATACTGATTGATTCAATAAGTTGTGTTTTATTTAATTTACATAAATGTTTTTCTCGTGTTTATAGGAAAAAATATTGTAAGCATAATAAAAACTTTATACATGGTAACTATTTTATTTATCGTCAACACAATCCTAAAAGGAGATTAAATCCGTAGAGTAGATGTTATATACAAATACAAACATCAAATAAATGTAACTTGTAGCGTTGTCCGTCCGGCAAGTCCTCAGAAAACTATTGAGTACTCAAAAAAAGAGGTCTCGTTGGCAACAACATAATATGGTAACATTAAGATTACAGAATAATTTACGAATAAAACAGCATAGGTACTATAATTTCTTCAGATATCCTCATCCCATTATTCGATAGCTTCCTAATTTATTAAAGATCAAGAAATCAGTAGTATTTTCTCCTTTCTCACTGTATTAAATACAGTTGAAAATCTCCCTCTTATTCACTAAGTGAAAAATTTCTTTTATTTTTAAATAATAATTAAACAATGAACTAAATTTATAATTGGGAATGTTTCTCACTGGTAAATAGATACTTCGAGTGTCAGACTCTTGACAGATACACAACCAAACAGTCAATCCCAAATTGTCAGTTTCTCTGATTAGTGATGGCAATTATAATAAGAATCGATAAAGGTATTCGATTAGTAATCGATTACAGTTACACAGGCGAAAAATATGTAACAATATTAAATATTCTATTTCATATTACTATATTGTACAGCTTAAGTATAGAATAAAGATAACTTATTGAAAAAACAGTCAAACGTTAAACTGAAATTTAATTTAATGAAAGACATTTTTATAAAATGACTTATCTGTTTGTTAAATATCTATAAAAAAACCTGTTTTAAAAATATAATATTTTATAAAACCGTACCTCGCGTATCAATCAGATTCAAAATGGCGCCAAGAATAGTTTTATTAATGTCCACTTACCGACTAGCGACGTAGCGACTCGAATGCTCAACTCAACAGATAAATAATTCTTTATACCACACTTCAAAAATGTAATGCCAATTTTGACATGAAACAAATGAATTTCAAGGTCTTGTATTAAACATAGCCGGTTTATTGTTTATTTCTAAATCATAATAGCTATTTCAAATTCTTAGCATTTCTAGAATGGAAATAAACTGTCCAGTGTCAAAAGTTGTTTGTTGACATTACTAACTATATCATGTTGTGTTGTGGAACGCGCCATCGCACCGTATCTAACATTTCTCTCGTGAAATAATACTAAGGCGTTAATATAAATTCACGAGAGACTATATAAGTGAAATTTATTGTATGTAATGCAATCATTAATGAACATTACGATAAATATACTGCTGTGAATGCTAATGTAAAAAAGGCGGGCAAAATCAGTGCGCGAGTGACGATTACGGATCTATTTATAGACAGACCTGCGGTGAGATAAAGCTGTTTTGGACGCTGTAAACATGTGAATGTTGCAAACTTGTGTTCCGGTAGGGCTTTGTGCCTAAAAACTATTGTTTCGATTCTAATTAGAATCTTTTAGACGTGCGTAATAAGGTATACATAGCCGCGAAACAAGTTTGACAGCTCACAGACGATCACATACAAACAATATCATAATGCGCATGTGTGCGTGCAAGTGATGTGAAATTCTTGCGCTTATCGATTGGCAAGATTATTTCAAGGACACGCCGGAGTTCTTATGTATGATTTATCATAAATGGAATACTACCGCTATTAGCAACATAGGCTGGACTTAATATTTATTTATCTGATTGTATTACACCCATTATTCATTATGGAGTCACAACAGCCAGAAAGTGATATTTCACAGAAACGTTCATCGACTTCGTCGATACAGCTGTTCAGCCCGGATAATTTAGACTTGCCTGATGATACATTTCGCATGAGCTTAGATAATTTTTCCTTAATTGGGGAGAACGTAATCATACGGGATAGAGACTTGTCTGTTGAAAATATCAACGTATCATGTTCAAATGTTGAAACTCCGGTATTTGAAATACAGACACCAACCCTGAAACCTGATAGTCAGATTACAATTTCCCCACCAATTGTAGAGACTCCTAAAGTGGAAGACATTGATAAAGACATTCCTTTGAAACCACAAAACCTATTAAAGCTGTCTTTAGTTAAAAAGGACGAGAACGATGTATTTGTCAAGCCCTCGCCGGCCGCAGAGGTCATGTCGCCAGCTAGAATGCTGCAATTTGAAATAGACATCGCAACAAGCGCTACGCCAACAATGAAACGAGCTCCGATTGACTTCGACTTATTAAACAAAAGCAAGTTGGAGGGATATTTAGATTACGAGGAAGAACCTAAGAATGATAATAAAGAATCGTCAGTTAGCAACGCTTTTGAAGAAACTCCGGTTATCGTGAAGGCCAACACAGTCCGACATGAAATAGGCTACGGTAAGTATCGATGAGTTATGAATCAGTATTCATTATCATTTCCTTGTTTTTTATTAGCTTAAGGTCAGTAAAAACTCAGCAAGGGACAAGAATATAGACCCATTGTAATATACTATACTGTTCGGGTTTGATAAAATATGATTAATAACATTACAAGTGGTCTGTTTATCGCATACAATGTCCACCGTTTATTTATAAATTGACACTTTACACACGTATATAAGTACGAAACTGTGTATTGAATGTAATTGTTATTTGATTTCCTCTTGCATTATCTATTAAGAACAAGTTGTAGTTATAGCAAGTGAATATTAACATAGTTTTAAGTTTTAAATGGCACTTAATCTGTTCCCTATTTTTTCCTTTTCTTATAAGTTTTTTCGTTCGTAAACCTTGATGACAATTTAATGTCAATTCCTTATACTTACATTGAAATCACCTAATTAGTAATGGCAATGACTGATTAAATACCTTCAATAAATAACATACCAAATATCTTTCTCTACAAAAATAAAAATATTTACCTACAGGTACTGCTGTAAATATTTGATAGATTATATTCAAGTATTCCACTCCACGGATAAACATTACCTATGAAATTAAGGACATAATAAATTATGTTGATTGAACCACCTGAATCACAACAGATTTATTTGCTTACGGAGCGGTATTAATATTTTAACACAAAAAATACGCATAGTGCAGTTGCTATGCCTACAACTACAGTATGGATTTTTGCACTCAAAAGTAATGTCCAGCTGAGTGCACCGCTTCAAAATCAATTCATACTTTTTCAAGGATAAATAAACGCAAATTATACAATTTGAATCTGAACCTTCACCGAAATTACAAGCACGGAATTACACACTCTTGCTTCATCGAACACGTGTAAATCATCCAGGTGCTGTAAGTATGGTATAGGTATGTAATATGTTTTATTCAAAAACAGAGCAAACTACAAATTATCTACGATATATTCTTATCGTACGCGCTTGGAGGAGAGTTCATTATCTTCTTTCAGAACTGAGATAACTCCAGTACTCGTGTTTTGATATTATATTGAAATCAAACGTGATTTTTTCTACATTTCTGTTTGCTTACACGAAGGCCGCTTACTTCCGCGTCTCACAAATGTAGCCTTCCGTGATCTTAACACATAGTTAATAAAAGCTAATCATTGAAACAACCGTAAAATTGGAAGCAATTTCTTACAACTAGCCATAGAATATTTAATTAGAAATCTACTTGTTCATTACATCATCGATTTACTCGTAGTTGATTAATTAATTGTATTCTAAACACGTTTAAGGTAAACTATTATCCTAAGAGACCTTCCAATCGGTTTTTTTTATTTTATGATTTTACATAAATTTTAGTATAGGACGTATAAACGACGAAGAAAACTATTAAATAACAACAATGTAACTTAGCTCAAGGGGCGAAAACTTTTGGAGCTCGTGCAACTTAAGTACGAACTCTGCGGAATCTGCAACATGACAAATTGAGTATTATCTTTATTCTTTTCCAACTGTTTAAAGTCGAAAAGAAGACGAACAATTTAAGACAAATCAAACAGTACGCCCAAAATGTATGCCCTATATGATCAAATGCCTTGAGAATAACGGGTTAAATGACAATCTGGGTACGGGTATATCTATTGGAGTGCCATCATTTCTTCACGGCGGTTCTTAGACCCTTATGGCATCCTTATAAGCTTCAAACAACCGACACTGCTTCACCCTCAGATCCTCGGTTCACTTGCGACAGATTCGGCAAGCGATGCCATGCTGCCTGCGGACTGCTAAGATACAGGAGACGATACATGAGATAGACCACAGCATTGCAACAAGCATCTGACAAAATCAAGTGGCCTATGATGATGATAATAATATTCGACCTCCCTTTATGTTACTCTAACGAAATCAGTGCCCTTCAAAGTGGAAAAGTGGAAAATAGAATTTTTACGTAATTATTACTTATCCAGCTCATTGATTTAAAAGTGATCTTATATAAAGGGAGCCGGCAGATTATGAATATTATTAAGGCCCGTTTCTTTCTCAGGCACATGATTTTTCTATTGTGTTTTGTGAAATTATAACACGTTAAAAGAAGCGTCGATTTGCATTGAAGAACGTCTAAACATTTTAAATGATGGTCGCCATTCCGAAAAATATTTAAATTGCGATTTTAAATATTTTTCGGAATTGAATATCTTAGTCTGAGTTTCAAGTACAGGAAGGTATTAAACTGTAACATGGGTTTTTATAGCAATTCGATCTATTCTGTACGTAATATTTTTATTCGTCTTTCAACCATTGGAAATCCAATGGTTTGGTGAAGAATGTGAATTAATAAGAAACATTTTCTGTCTGCCACCTACATCTAAGACCCTTTCAGGATGGTGTGAAATTATCAAAGTCCCTATTGCATTTCTACCTGGAGTGCCCATTAAGCTGATTTCCGATGTTTATGCACATAAAATTACCGGAACGTTAGTTAGTATCAGCGAAACAGAAAACAATAATGTTCTTAATATTATTTAAATAACAGCAAATTAGTTTGAAATTCGCAGGTAAAGAATAGTGATTATCAAAATAATTTTAAAATCCCTACTCCTGTTCGCACTTACGGTCAGTACCAACCTAAAGTAATGAGAAAAAGAGACAAATCTACATTTGACAAGTATTTCAATTAGCTATCCCTCTCTAGTTTATACGCAAGCACTTGTCCCGTCTCTCTTTATTTACGTCCATGTAATGGTGACTGCAGTATATGCAAAATTATCCGAACGAGAGATTGTACAGGAATACACATATTCTTGATAAATTGTAACAAGTATTTTAACATTCCAATATTAGTTCCAATTCCAGTAACACAATTTCAGATATAATTAAATATGACTTAAAATAAAAATATCGATTAATCGATTTGTCTGCGCATTTTGTATGCACTATCTGGCCTCGTAAATCGTAAATGGAGGGGGAAGCGCGCCGCTCGCAGTCGCACGTCGTACGGTTTCTATTTTGCGTTTCTCAAATTCAGTTACTTTAACGCGTTGAGTGAGTAAAGTCTCATTCGCGCTAGCATTTTATAAATTATTTATAGTGTATATAGGCGTAGAGTTTTGTATAAAGACAGTTTTTGTGTGGATAGCTGTAGTGAAAGGTTATAAATCATACTGTGGAAAAATGGACTGTACTGAGAGTGAAGTGATTTTTTATACGACTTATAAATAGGTACCTGGATTTTTGTGGATTTGAGTTCTTGGTGCAACTGGATTACGACGAAGAAGCTGTGATAACAAAAGGAAACAGTACACAAATAAATACAAACACAAAATTACCTAAAATTTTGACGTTTCAACAGTGTGAAAGTAGTCGCAAGTGAAATTCCTCACCAACCGTAGAATTGACATATCGCAGTGTATAATGACCTTATTCTTGGCAGCGTTTTGATTGGGTCGGATAATAGTGTACGGTGGCGCCATCTGGCATCGTAGCTTGCCGGACTGAAGCTAGTGCGAGTTGCGGCATCTACTCGCGAAATGCTTTACGTGTCGTGTCGTTTCGTTCGTACTTTCCCTGAAAGTTTATGAAATAGTTGAGAATTATAATTACTTGATTTAATTGGCTGGAAGCTGAAACTGTAAGGTGCACGTGGTTACGTGGGTTGGATAGATGTGTAAAAGTGTGATTTGAAATAAGACTTGGTAACGAGTTGTTGTGGAGTTCTCATGGTGTTAGAAGAAGATTGAACCATGGCGACCGCTGAGATGAGCGTGCCTGACAAAAAGCCTGAGCACGAGTCGGGATATTACGAAGGCAGCGATCAGGAGGGCAGCATGGAGTGCCCTTCTCCCATTAGTTCTAGGAACTCGTCTCATTCTGCTAAACTGAAGCGGAGACATAGCGCCCAGAGACAAAAGAAGGTGCCTACAAAGAAGGCGAGGACAGAGCCACCGACGAATGGACATACCAGAGACAAGAGTGTGGAGATCATAGAGTGTACTAGTGAGGCAGTGAAGGACATTGAACAGCCAGCCCCAGTGGCAGGGCCCAGTAAACGCAGCAGCTCAGTCGAGCTCATCGGTGGGA
Organism: Watsonalla cultraria; assembly: GCA_964035505.1. Lineage (NCBI taxonomy): Eukaryota > Metazoa > Arthropoda > Insecta > Lepidoptera > Drepanidae > Watsonalla > Watsonalla cultraria. Next base: position 5,097,037 of record OZ037737.1, read on the forward strand.
CCGTGCCAGCCCCAGCCCGGGACTCAGTTGACTGGAATTTGGTTGACGCTAGTAAAATTAGGAAAAGAGTCAAAGGTTAGTACTTTATTTTAGGTTAGTAATTTTATCACAAATATTAGATTTGATTTTCAAATTTTATAAGAGGATGAGTTGAAATCTTAAATACTATTTGAAGAAATAGAAAAGGTGTGGTGTGGCGGAGAATGCTTCCAGAATATGATAACAAAATAGGTACTATGGCAGACAGAATCACATTAACGAAACATCAGAAATAATATGGCAGACTTATTTTTCTCACATTAATCATGGCAAATAATAAGATTATGATGAAACTTAAAAATATAACATTCTTATCTTAAAACAAAAAAAAAATTAACACCTTAAGTAATACATATATGAAAAAGTCCCTTAAATAGAATGAAATTCTGCGCTTTGATAATATTATAAAAGTGTTCTAGAAATATGTCAGAAATGTCTGTGAAATTGATCTCCATCGTCCAGAAATTATCCCATTAATATTCCAAGTTATTTGTGGTTACAATGATGTTTTTTTGTTTTTTAAACATCAGAGGTAGCAAACATACAGTCTCCATGATTCTGAAGATAAGCTACCTTTGAACATGACAAACAGAATGTCAGTGACACATTGCCTACCTTATAAAGAATTTAATTGTTATGTCAACATATTACAAGATAAAAGAGTCCCTGTGCTAGTCCCAGTGACTCCACTCTCCTCTCTCCCATATCTCTCTATGAGCCATTATATCTGTATTAATTCCCTTTATAGCCATTTCTTAATGTGATAGAAACAATATTTCAGCCCTAAAGAACTATTATCATCATCTCCCTGACCTTATCCCATACGTTGTTGAGGTCAGCACTTGATTCAACCCAATGTGGCTGATCACCTGATTTTATATGAAGTGACTGCCATCTGACCTTCATCCCTCTTTTATGAGGAAAATCAGTAATCTGGATTAAACCAGAACCGGTAATCTGGGCTAAAAATAATAATTGCTATTAATTATTCTACATAGATAATGTTGGAAGCAATTACTTGGTTGAAACATGTTTTGTTTAAACATAGTCAAGGAAAAGATGTTTTCATTTTGTTTGGGGACAATGACCTTATGAAAAAGGACCTACTTGAACTAGCATTTAAATATAGTTGTATAATAATAAAATTATACCGAGACTTTGTAACTGAAAACGTAAACAAGTGAAACACACAAACATAGGAAAAATAACTTCCTTATCTGCTTATCTGTAAATACTAAAGCAAATTTAATTTGCTTCGTGAACAATCTATATTATATTACTAGCGGCGTCACGCAGTTTCTCCCGCGTAGTTCCCGTTCCTGTGGGAGTATAGGAATAAAATATAGCCTATATTAATCGGTGATAATGTAGCATTCAAATGGTGAAAGATTTTTTAAAGTCTGTCCAGGACTTTTTGAGCCAATTTGTTACAAACATACTTACTTACATACAAATCTTTCCTCTTAATAATATTAGTATTTAAGTATTATAAAAGAGATTGTTGATGAGGTGAGCATTGAAACTTCAAAATTCATAATTATTCCCCGAAAGAGTAGGCAGTGTTCTTATAGTACAACCACATTTTAACTCACATTTGCATAGATAATATTACTTGCTAGCTGTGCCCCGTTATACCCGCCTTAACAATTAAATACATAAACCTATTCTTAGCAATTTTAGTTGTGTTTTGTGGTAAGAAATTTACACTACACTATCAAAAGACCTTGAGTAATCACAATAGGCATAACTGAACTTATCAGTTTTATGGTGTCTGTATCAATAAAATGCTATTTCCCACTTCTATGCTTGTCACAAGTTAACTAAGGCCAAAGAGGCATATCAAGATCACTGGAATATATAAAAAAATATAAATATCTCACTAGGAACTATTCCTTCACCTTATAGAACGGTTGAACCCAGGATTTCTTCACAAAAATACTGTCTGGGGAAAACATGTCTATGCGGGTGAAACCGCCGCGCATAGCTACTTATGACATAAGATCTGTATAGAGTGCGTGCCCCTGCTGTAAACTTTAATAGGATGCAGTTACTTTTAGGAGTTTTGGGCTGTTTTTCACCCAATAGCCAGGGTCTAAGAATTTGGCTATGGTATCCCCTGCCTGTCGTAAGAGGCGACTAAAAGGGGGCCGGAGGGCCTGCTGGCGGTGGTCGGGGTGGGAGCTTTGACCACCGAGCCGCAGGCCCGGGAAGGTGGCAGCACGATGTGGCTCGCGCTGCCTTGCACAGCGAGGTCTCCAGGGGCGGTGACTGCTGCCCCGGGGATGTGCCCCGGCAAAGTGTGGGGGGACACCGGTGCGATCTATCAGAGTACCCGGAGTCCCCCCTGAGCACTGAGGATGGCCACCGGGGGGGGTTAAAAAAAGGGCCATGGTTGTCTATGAATGATGAATCTATAAATAAACAATTCCTAATGGAATATTTATTTAACAACATAAACAAAATAATGTTGAAAAAATTATAAGCGAAAATGAAATGCAAAATTTCCCATTCATTTTATACTTTGCATAGACTTAATTTTATTTCTATAGGTGTATTTAAAGTTTATATAAGTATAAGTAGGTAGTTACCTAAATACCTAGGCAAGGAGGTCAATGCTCCTTTGACTTTGTGTGTTATTCATATAGTCAATTCGTCTTGTTTTCGTTTGAATGTCATCTATGGATCTACCTACTTGTAACTCATTGTAACCAGCACATTAGTGACCACCTTTGAGTCAGACGCTCATAGTTTTATGACTCATGCAAAGGGGAATTTTAATACAAGATTCATTATATTTGGCCTATCCAAATTTACGGGTGATGATAGTTTACCGAGAGGAAACCTGCATATGTCTGAAATGTAATTCAAAGATGTATGTGCCTGAGACGGCGATACACTCACCATCTGTCACATTAGCACTTAATCATCTTATGTGAAAAGTGAGTGTTGTTATAACAACACCTCTACTACCCCTTCGGGGCATACAGGCGTGTGCATATGTATGTATGTAGATTTCTTAGGCGCACATTTTTGTCTCAGAGATTCGGACGGTGGCACACTCAAAAAAATACTTAATTATTATTTTTATTCTTTTGTCGTTTCTTTTATTAATAATTTGCTGCATTACAGTTTTTAGAATTACATTTTACAACAATAAACAACATCCACTTTTCAAACAAGATGATTAAGTGCCAATGTGACAGATGATGAGTGTATCGCCGTCTCAGGCACCATACATATAAGTGTTTGAATTACTTCTCAGGTTTACTCACGATGTTTTACTTCACCGACTGCTCAAAGCTCACGGCCACTACGGCTCCAAAAAATCTAGACCCAATATAACTATTATAATAGGACGTAGCTACAATGTCATAGATTAATATTGATGTCAACGCACCGGCGACTTTGCGAAGGATACTGACTACGTCTTCGGTATTTATTATCTGCAATTGTTATGTAAATTATATTAATGTTTCTTCTGGTAATATTGTGTACTTGCGCTTTTGTTTAAACGTTCAATGTTCATTTACACCTTTCGTATCGCAAACACAGACATTGTTTGTTGGTAGGTTAGGTAGATGGTAGATTTATATACTATCTAGGTATCTCAGTTCGATTCTATTGCCTAGTTAGGTATTCGACAGTACAATACATTATATAGATAACTAGCTGTGCCCCGCGGTTTCACCCGCGTAGATTTAGTTTCATCCTTATTATCGCGAAACTCTAATATTTTTGATAAATAAAAGTAGCCTAAGTTACTCCTTGAAACATCAGCTACCTACCAGTGAAAGTCCCGTTAAAATCCGTCCAGGCGTTTCAGAGATTACCCGGAACAAACAGACAGACAGACACAAAAAATTTCAGTAGCGTGTTTACTTTCATATGCATTTCAGTGAAAAACTGAGTTACAAACAGACACTTCATTTTATTTATCTGTATAGATAGAGGACCGATGACAATATACTAATTTGATACTGTTCTTATATTATACATTCTATTTTATTAAAATTTATTTTAAATTTTTAGTTTTTTTTTTCAACCTATTTTTTCTATATCTATGAGTATCTCAGGTCTAACCCCAGGGACGGTACCCTATTTACCTAAGAGATTGCACAGACGAAGTCGCGGCTAAAGCTAGTAGGTTTATGTTTAAAAACGCCGACAGACAGGTCAAAAGTCGTAAGTTAACGACAGAACTAGAATAATATAAGTTTTACGGCATGATATAACAATGTTAATTGTTTGTTGCAGTTAATCTAAACGGCGCATCAAAAGTGGACATATCACATTTCGACCTGCTCAAAGTGCTTGGCACAGGAGGTGAGTGAAATATACTTTAAATATATTAAGAAGTGAAGCCTCCTATTACAGGCATCTCTACCCTAATTTATAAGTTGAAGATATCGCCTGCGTGCTTTCTTCATTTTGTATGTGAACGTTAAAAAGTCACAGAAAATAGCGAAATTTTTTTTTTTACAAAAAATTTACTTCGGCCTTCAAAAAGAGAAAAATTAATTACTTACTCTTGAAGTTGGTGTTTGACACCAAGTTTGATGCTATATTTGGCACCAACTTCAAAAGTAAGTAAGTAATTTATTTCACATAATTTAATTTTTCTGTTTGAAGGCGGTTTTACTTTTTTTGGTTAAAAAATTTCTTTAGCCATCTATTCCTTTTGGCTTGTACCTACAGCTTAAAAAGGTGTATGAATCCAATGCTTGACCAGTCACAAGTCATGTAAGCTCACGGTGTGTGGTTCCATATGGTAGCCTGGGGTCATTGCACCGCCCAGCTGCTCATTGTAACGATTACTTCATTAATGTCTATTTACATCTAGTGTTGAGGTATTCAAGGGTTCCGATATTAAAAATCAATACCTTACCATAAGGTACCTAAGTACTTAATAAAAAAATATAAAACTAGTGGACGTCACGCCGTTCCCGTGGGAGTACCGAGATAAAATATAGCCTATATTAATCAGTGATAATGTAGCATTCAAATGAAGAAAGAATTTTTAAAATCGGTCATGTACTTTTTGAGCCAAATCGTTACAAACATACTTACATACAAATTGTTCCTCTTTATAATTAACCGACTTCATAAAAAAATAAGTCCGGTATAATTTTTAATGTGGAATAGTTACTGATTGAAAAGGTGCCAAGGAAAGTCATATCGCAATCAGCCATTTTCTATCGTTTAAATACTATATTTAAGTTTTAAGGCAATCATTAAACTTTATGTGAAAAAGCATATTATAGGGATGATAACCGAGCATGGCAATGAGACAATAAAAAATTTTTTTGAATCTATCTTTGTGGTCAACAAATTCAAAACATTATATTTTAATAATGTTACCAAGCTCGCAATGTTGCCTTTACTGAGAACAAAACAGGTAGCATACGACTGGCCAGGGCCTGTAGACAAAGTAACATTATCCTCACGCTTCGCTAGTAGAAACGATACAAGATGTACGGGAATGACATATGTCACGTGACTGATTTATGACATTTCCATTAATTTTTATCGTTTCTACTAGTGCAAGCGCGAGATAATGTTACTTTGTCTAAGCCTACTGATGGTAAGCGGCTACTACGAGCTGAGTAAACGTTTATCACATTCAAGGTATCACGTCAGACCATAGCAGTGAACCCATAAAGGGCAATAATCAAAGAACGGGTTTAAATGTTGGAAGAAATGTCGAGTTGCATTGAATTGCATTTCCGCAATTATAATACCACCGTTACGTAACAAGAGTTAATTGACCATAACTTGCCATTTTGAGTTTACACTGCGGTGGACACCCTAAGGTCATTGGCTACTTTATGAGATACCGTTCATAGTTCATGTTTTCCTATAACCCAAGTAGCTTTTAACATTGACATTAAAAGCGCACCTAGCGGTGAGTGCAGGAAGTTTTACATTCCCATACAAAATGAGGCAAATACGTAATCGATATCGTCCACGTTAAAACCTATATTTAGGGAGTTGTCGAAAGTGTACAGTTCCCGGCGATATATATTGCACATCGGGATTGCATATTGACCTCGAGAAAGAGACAAAACCCTAGTATTTGCTTTACAATTATCCTTAAAAATTACGAAGTTATTATACTTTTCCCGTGCGTGTCCGATCGACATGTGCGTGACGTCACAAGGGTCCACTCGTATGTACAAGTATGTAGTTAGCTCGATACCTCCGGTATATTATATGCATGCAAAATTACAAACTAGGACATTCAAATTTGTCATGGATTTACTCAAATAACTAACTCTGTGAGGAGTTACTCTTCATCACATTTGATCATAAGATCTAAGTAGTATCACAAACCACAATTAAAGTCAAACAATAACCGTATTCAAACATCCGTCTCGAAGGACCATTTTACAGTAACTTTTTTATTACGATGATGTTAATGAAAAAATAGTTTCGGCTGGTACAATATGTAGGACAAACTTCCGTTTGTACTCAAGAGGTAACGTAACTCCCTGTTATGGCGATCAATGTATATTGTTATACTAGATTCTACCCACGATAATGTTCTAAGTGAATAACACGTTGAGGCAGTGCTGTATATAGGGAGGTGACACCGATGCCCAGGCGCAGAGGGTAGACTGGCGAACCCGGTGGTAACATTTATATTCCTGTACTGTGTCCTGCCGTTTCACCCGCGTAGATTTAATTTTATTCCCGGCGAACCCTAATTGTTTTTTTTAAATAAAAGTAGTCTAGTTATATTAGCTATCTGTTAGTGAAAGTTCAACTTCAATTTTATTTATCTGTATAGATAATGTAGTTTGTTGTGTTCTTCTGACGATTTGAAAGTACTTTGTTAGAAGAATTGAATTGAATTGATGGGGTTCTCATGAATTTTAAATAATTGCGCACAGAAGGTAGCATCAAATATTCCTCAATCTAGCTAAGCCAGAAAAATAATTTTCGTTTCGTCATGTAGATCAAAAGATTGGCCCGTCCAAACAAACAAACTATTCAGCTTTGTTGATATAGTACCTTTAGATAGTCGAGTGTAACTTTCACATTTCGTAGTGTATGTCGTGAAAGTGATTGAATTGATTTCGATTAATTAATCGATGCATCGATAAGTGTTATCGATTTGTTTATTGGATAATACAAGTTCATTGATAAGTTTCTCGATTTCATTTTGATTTCGGATTCTGTTATCGCAATAATTAGCATGATTCACTTTATCGATCACTTTTATCGCAAGGTTAATGTGTGTTTTAATTCACAAATTTTTGATATCATAGTAAGTAATGCATCCAAATTGGCGGCGCTTGGTTCCGTAGAGTCACCAGTTCGATCCCATTACTGAATTCGAGAAATTAAATAACCTATACATATATTATAATTTTTTAAATCGGCTTTAATGAATATCACTTAAAGAATTAAAAAAATGTTTTTCGTGTATTTCTCAGTAAGCTCTTACATTTGTTACGCATACTGCGGAAGTGCAGAAAAAATAACTAGTCGGCCATCTTGAATGATCCGCCATATTGGAATTAGAATGACGTCGCATAGCTAAGTATGTACATATTGCAAAATAAGCGTGTATACCAAATTTCAACTCTATCAGCTTGTCAAATTTGGATTAAATAGAGAATGGTTGCAAAGAACCTTTTCAAGGTCCAATATGGCCTGAGTTTATCATTAAAGAAACACGAAGAAAATTTGTGATGTAAAATCACAGTTGGCCTCTTCTAACTCGCACAGCTACAAAAAGGTACATCCAGTATAAACTGACCTGTTTTTGTACGGAAAGCCTTAATAATAAGGTAGTAATAATAAGTTGGCCCAGACAAAGTAACGTTCTCTCGCGCTTGCGCTAATAGAAACGATATAAAATGTATGGAAATGACATAAATCAGTCACGTGACATATGTCATTCCCGTACATCTGGTATCGTTTCCATAAGCGAAGCGTGAGGATAATGTTACTCTGTCTACCGGCCCTGGGGCCTAACCATGAGCTCTTGTCGCAATGTTACTACAGTTGTGTGAAAGTGACAGATGTATACACGTCATATACATCTGTCTCATAAATGAGTGAAACTATCATGGCATAAAGAGCTCATAGTAAGGCCCCTGGTCAGTTTAAATGCTAGAAAAATCAACCTAGTACCTATGTACGCTATCACCTTTGTACATTTAACATTACATAATGCGAAAAATAGCTAGGAAAAATGACGTATGTGTTTGTTGCTCGTACACATAGTGACGCGATTGTCTTTCTATGACTGTGTTGTTACGTTATTTGACGTCAGTTTGCATTTGGTCACACCTACTTATCTCATGTACGTCCGTGGTTGGGATGCTGCAATACTGAACATTATAATGAGGTTTGTTTGTATGTGGGACGTTATCTGCCAAGATCCTAATCCGATTAAAATTTATTTCACCAATATTTATTAACATGGCTGTGGCCCCCGGTTTTACTAGCGTAGACTAAATTTCACGGGTGGCTTTATTTCCCAAGGCCCTAATATTTTTTTAAATGAATTAGTCGAAGTTTCAGTTATCTGCCAGTGAAAGTCCCGGTAAAATCGGTCCAGTCTTTTCGGAGACTAGCCGGAGCAAACAGACATACAGCCAGACAGAATGCATATACATACTTTCAAATGGATTTAGTGAAAAGCTGTTAATTTGGAATTACAAAGAGACACCGCAATTTCTATTTATATGTATAAACATCAATTTATATTCACTAAATGCAAATTTAAAAACTATATACGGTAAATAATTACTTAACTTATTTTTGTTTTTTATTTTGTTTTTTTCGACTAACCTCTGTAATGGCGATTCAGCTGATGCTATTTTTTTTTTTTTTTTTTGTATAAGAAGTAACTTCCGCTACTTTATATTTAAAACAAATATGTACCTCTAGTACCATAGTTGGGTAAAACGTGGGGCTTAGCTTATTAATAAAAGAAAAATATTATCTTTGGTTCAGCACATTAGCAATGAAATACTTGTGTGAAGCTACCACTAAATATGTGTAACAGACACTCACTCTAAAAAGGCAATAACTAATGGCATTTGACCAAAACAAGTTTTGTATATTGAAGTGTAGAACTTGATAAATGTCCAGGGGAGGTCAAAGGCTATCAAATTGTTTAATTGCAAATAAAACCAATAAAAATACTCAATGATACATTGATATACTTGTTATGAGTTGGTGTTTATAAAACTGATACTTATTTATTACTTTAGATAGGAAATCTTAAGGGGTCGGCAATTTGACACTTTGCTCATACAATGTAATACCAAAATAATCTATCTTCTTTATATTCTAGTGTGATATAGCTGTGCGTTGATAGATCACTATGTCAGTCAGTCAGTCAGTCACCTTTGTGTATATATATTTAGTACCTTTAGATAGTCGAGTGTAACTTTCACATTTCGTAGTGTATGTCGTGAAAGTGATTGAATTGATTTCGATTAATTAATCGATGCATCGATAAGTGTTATCGATTTGTTTATTGGATAATACAAGTTCATTGATAAGTTTCTCGATTTCATTTTGATTTCGGATTCTGTTATCGCAATAATTAGCATGATTCACTTTATCGATCACTTTTATCGCAAGGTTAATGTGTGTTTTAATTCACAAATTTTTGGTATCATAGTAAGTAATGCATCCAAATTGGCGGCGCTTGGTTCCGTAGAGTCACCAGTTCGATCCCATTACTGAATTCGAGAAATTAAATAACCTATACATATATTATAATTTTTTAAATCGGCTTTAATGAATATCACTTAAAGAATTAAAAAAATGTTTTTCGTGTATTTCTCAGTAAGCTCTTACATTTGTTACGCATACTGCGGAAGTGCAGAAAAAATAACTAGTCGGCCATCTTGAATGATCCGCCATATTGGAATTAGAATGACGTCGCATAGCTAAGTATGTACATATTGCAAAATAAGCGTGTATACCAAATTTCAACTCTATCAGCTTGTCAAATTTGGATTAAATAGAGAATGGTTGCAAAGAACCTTTTCAAGGTCCAATATGGCCTGAGTTTATCATTAAAGAAACACGAAGAAAATTTGTGATGTAAAATCACAGTTGGCCTCTTCTAACTCGCACAGCTACAAAAAGGTACATCCAGTATAAACTGACCTGTTTTTGTACGGAAAGCCTTAATAATAAGGTAGTAATAATAAGTTGGCCCAGACAAAGTAACGTTCTCTCGCGCTTGCGCTAATAGAAACGATATAAAATGTATGGAAATGACATAAATCAGTCACGTGACATATGTCATTCCCGTACATCTGGTATCGTTTCCATAAGCGAAGCGTGAGGATAATGTTACTCTGTCTACCGGCCCTGGGGCCTAACCATGAGCTCTTGTCGCAATGTTACTACAGTTGTGTGAAAGTGACAGATGTATACACGTCATATACATCTGTCTCATAAATGAGTGAAACTATCATGGCATAAAGAGCTCATAGTAAGGCCCCTGGTCAGTTTAAATGCTAGAAAAATCAACCTAGTACCTATGTACGCTATCACCTTTGTACATTTAACATTACATAATGCGAAAAATAGCTAGGAAAAATGACGTATGTGTTTGTTGCTCGTACACATAGTGACGCGATTGTCTTTCTATGACTGTGTTGTTACGTTATTTGACGTCAGTTTGCATTTGGTCACACCTACTTATCTCATGTACGTCCGTGGTTGGGATGCTGCAATACTGAACATTATAATGAGGTTTGTTTGTATGTGGGACGTTATCTGCCAAGATCCTAATCCGATTAAAATTTATTTCACCAATATTTATTAACATGGCTGTGGCCCCCGGTTTTACTAGCGTAGACTAAATTTCACGGGTGGCTTTATTTCCCAAGGCCCTAATATTTTTTTAAATGAATTAGTCGAAGTTTCAGTTATCTGCCAGTGAAAGTCCCGGTAAAATCGGTCCAGTCTTTTCGGAGACTAGCCGGAGCAAACAGACATACAGCCAGACAGAATGCATATACATACTTTCAAATGGATTTAGTGAAAAGCTGTTAATTTGGAATTACAAAGAGACACCGCAATTTCTATTTATATGTATAAACATCAATTTATATTCACTAAATGCAAATTTAAAAACTATATACGGTAAATAATTACTTAACTTATTTTTGTTTTTTATTTTGTTTTTTTCGACTAACCTCTGTAATGGCGATTCAGCTGATGCTATTTATTTATTTTTTTTTTGTATAAGAAGTAACTTCCGCTACTTTATATTTAAAACAAATATGTACCTCTAGTACCATAGTTGGGTAAAACGTGGGGCTTAGCTTATTAATAAAAGAAAAATATTATCTTTGGTTCAGCACATTAGCAATGAAATACTTGTGTGAAGCTACCACTAAATATGTGTAACAGACACTCACTCTAAAAAGGCAATAACTAATGGCATTTGACCAAAACAAGTTTTGTATATTGAAGTGTAGAACTTGATAAATGTCCAGGGGAGGTCAAAGGCTATCAAATTGTTTAATTGCAAATAAAACCAATAAAAATACTCAATGATACATTGATATACTTGTTATGAGTTGGTGTTTATAAAACTGATACTTATTTATTACTTTAGATAGGAAATCTTAAGGGGTCGGCAATTTGACACTTTGCTCATACAATGTAATACCAAAATAATCTATCTTCTTTATATTCTAGTGTGATATAGCTGTGCGTTGATAGATCACTATGTCAGTCAGTCAGTCAGTCACCTTTGTGTATATATATTTAGTACCTTTAGATAGTCGAGTGTAACTTTCACATTTCGTAGTGTATGTCGTGAAAGTGATTGAATTGATTTCGATTAATTAATCGATGCATCGATAAGTGTTATCGATTTGTTTATTGGATAATACAAGTTCATTGATAAGTTTCTCGATTTCATTTTGATTTCGGATTCTGTTATCGCAATAATTAGCATGATTCACTTTATCGATCACTTTTATCGCAAGGTTAATGTGTGTTTTAATTCACAAATTTTTGGTATCATAGTAAGTAATGCATCCAAATTGGCGGCGCTTGGTTCCGTAGAGTCACCAGTTCGATCCCATTACTGAATTCGAGAAATTAAATAACCTATACATATATTATAATTTTTTAAATCGGCTTTAATGAATATCACTTAAAGAATTAAAAAAATGTTTTTCGTGTATTTCTCAGTAAGCTCTTACATTTGTTACGCATACTGCGGAAGTACAGAAAAAATAACTAGTCGGCCATCTTGAATGATCCGCCATATTGGAATTAGAATGACGTCGCATAGCTAAGTATGTACATATTGCAAAATAAGCGTGTATACCAAATTTCAACTCTATCAGCTTGTCAAATTTGGATTAAATAGAGAATGGTTGCAAAGAACCTTTTCAAGGTCCAATATGGCCTGAGTTTATCATTAAAAAAACACGAAGAAAATTTGTGATGTAAAATCACAGTTGGCCTCTTCTAACTCGCACAGCTACAAAAAGGTACATCCAGTATAAACTGACCTGTTTTTGTACGGAAAGCCTAAATAATAAGGTAGTAATAATAAGTTGGCCCAGACAAAGTAACGTTCTCTCGCGCTTGCGCTAATAGAAACGATATAAAATGTATGGAAATTACATAAATCAGTCACGTGACATATGTCATTCCCGTACATCTGGTATCGTTTCCATAAGCGAAGCGTGAGGATAATGTTACTCTGTCTACCGGCCCTGGGGCCTAACCATGAGCTCTTGTCGCAATGTTACTACAGTTGTGTGAAAGTGACAGATGTATACACGTCATATACATCTGTCTCATAAATGAGTGAAACTATCATGGCAATAAGAGCTCATAGTAAGGCCCCTGGTCAGTTTAAATGCTAGAAAAATCAACCTAGTACCTATGTACGCTATCACCTTTGTACATTTAACATTACATAATGCGAAAAATAGCTAGGAAAAATGACGTATGTGTTTGTTGCTCGTACACATAGTGACGCGATTGTCTTTCTATGACTGTGTTGTTACGTTATTTGACGTCAGTTTGCATTTGGTCACACCTACTTATCTCATGTACGTCCGTGGTTGGGATGCTGCAATACTGAACATTATAATGAGGTTTGTTTGTATGTGGGACGTTATCTGCCAAGATCCTAATCCGATTAAAATTTATTTCACCAATATTTATTAACATGGCTGTGGCCCCCGGTTTCACTAGCGTAGACTAAATTTCACGGGTGGCTTTATTTCCCAAGGCCCTAATATTTTTTTAAATGAATTAGTCGAAGTTTCAGTTATCTGCCAGTGAAAGTCCCGGTAAAATCGGTCCAGTCTTTTCGGAGACTAGCCGGAGCAAACAGACATACAGCCAGACAGAATGCATATACATACTTTCAAATGGATTTAGTGAAAAGCTGTTAATTTGGAATAACAAAGAGACACCGCAATTTCTATTTATATGTATAAACATCAATTTATATTCACTAAATGCAAATTTAAAAACTATATACGGTAAATAATTACTTAACTTATTTTTGTTTTTTATTTTGTTTTTTTCGACTAACCTCTGTAAAACCGATTCAGCTGATGCTATTTATTTATTTATTTTTTGTATAAGAAGTAACTTCCGCTACTTTATATTTAAAACAAATATGTACCTCTAGTACCATAGTTAGGTAACACGTGGGGCTTAGCTTATTAATAAAAGAAAAATATTATCTTTGGTTCAGCACATTAGCAATGAAATACTTGTGTAAAGCTACCACTAAACATGTGTAACAGACACTCACTCTAACAAGGCAATAACTAATGGCATTTGACCAAAACAAGTTTTGTATATTGAAGTGTAGAACTTGATAAATGTCCAGGGGAGGTCAAAGGCTATCAAATTGTTTAATTGCAAATTAAACCAATAAAAATACTCAATGATACATTGATATACTTGTTATGAGTTGGTGTTTATAAAACTGATACTTATTTATTACTTTAGATAGGAAATCTTAAGGGGTCGGCAATTTGACACTTTGCTCATACAATGTAATACCAAAATAATCTATCTTCTTTATATTCTAGTGTGATATAGCTGTGCGTTGATAGATCACTATGTCAGTCAGTCAGTCAGTCACCTTTGTGTATATATATTTAGATACATGTAAGACAGGACACCGTCTGTCGGGTCGACTAGTCTATCTATATATATAAAAATGAATCCCCAGTTCCCTTGGTCACGGTGTCCCGCCTAAACCGCTGGAACAATTCTACGGGGACTTTTACTGACAGATAGCCAAAGTTTCAAGGAGTGTTTTAGGCTATTTTTTTTTAAAATAAGCAGCATGAAACTAAATCGCGGGGCACAGCTAGTACTATATAATAATGTTTGTTTGTTTGTTTGCTTGAATCTCAGGAACTACTGGTTATTATTGAATAATAATTTTGATGTTGTATAGTTAATTTATTGAGGAAGACTTTATTCTTTATTACAATCATTACGCTGCGACCAATAGGAGCGAAGCATCACGTTACAAAAACGGGAAAAATTATCACTAAGTAACAAAGTTTTGATTTTTAATCTACTTTACTAGTTAAGCAACTTTACCCTAGGTCAGTTCTCGGATCGAAGATCGTGTTGGTATTTTGAGCCATGTCAGAGTCGGAGAGCGTGCTAAAATGCCCTTTTATATGGATTGTTATAGATGCAATAAGTCTTATTTACAGGGGTGAGTCCTGTAGGGTGTACATTTTATTTGTGAAGGATAGCAATAGGGGTGTGTAATGTGCATTATTTAGATGTCTAAGAGGTCTGTGCATATTAATTGAACCTATTTGAAAACTTTAACACTCGTTTGCGGTGTGATGGTTTCATTGAAGATATTTACAGAAAAATTTTGTTTGACTTGTGATTGACTGACGTAATTTCAAATCACAGATTTTTTTCATTCAAATTAATCGTTTATGTTTACAAGGCACGATTTATCATAAAATCTGATGTATGTATACCTATATAATTATATTTATTTATTTCATCTCTACAATTTAGGTGGATGGGATAGCTTATCACAATAAAACCGCGTTTTTACCACTCTACCCATGTAAAATTATTAATTTGAATATTGTGTCAGCTTTCAACGGACGCAGGCAGTTTTTAGAATCTAGATCTAACATTTTCTTATATAAATGCAAAGGTTTCTAAAATAACCCTTACATTCCAACACCAATTACGTTAAATGAATGAAATCTGACGAAACAAGAAAAGTTTGAAAAAAAAGTTGGTGCTAATTCCACTTCGGTACCAGGGCCTCATGAATGCGTAGAGACTCTAGAGACGGTCCCAGGACGTCGTCCGTCGCGGCGCGGGTCGTCGACCCCCGAAACTGGCGCGTAGCGGTGCCCGGTCGTTACCCCAGCGTCCTTCCACCGCTCTGACCTTATGCTCACCTGGTACTTTACAAATGTTTTCTACGCATTTCTACCCAAAACTTAACGTTTCTAGACTTTAAGCATATTATAGATCCTTAAGATTGACTCGATACGTACATTTTGACGTACAACAAACGTCAAAAGCGAGTTTCAGGTTAGCACATTAGGTAGGTACTTAAGTAATTTGGTCATCACCGTTTTTGTAGTTAACAAATGGGACACACATTTTAAATTGCCATTATTTAAGTAATTATATACTTTATTTTTTTTCGTGTGATTGTGTGATCAAAAAGATTACATTCTATGTTAAAATGTTACCCATTCGATCTCATTTACGTCATCATCGCAATGACGTTTAGCCGCAGGTTTTTACAATGTGTAAGGAAGGTCATTAACACTTATTTCCTGTATGTATCTAGAATAAATAAGGTTCAGATTTCAACGCATCCCATATCCTATTCCGATGTGGTTAGATCCTTTATTTTGTGTCCATAGAAAGGGGGCGTTAGTTTATTGACATCGCATATGGGAGATAACGTTTACCCCATACTTTCCAAATGTTTTAACATTATCCTTATCTCCAGGGTTCTATCTGTCTTTCTGTACACATGGTTTTTGACTAATGGTTTTTGCCGATAATTGTTTATTGATTTATGGCACTTTAGGCCTTTTTAACTATGTCTGGGGCATCAGATTTAGTTTACTTGTTTGAGTGTTTCTCAAACACTTAACAGATCGATCACAGGGTCAAGGGCACTCATCCAATACTTGAATTTGTGAGTCTACGCTCAGAATATTTAGTTTTAGGTAGTGATATTGTAAAACTAGATACGTTCGCGAAAACTAGATGCGACTTTTAAAATCTGGTCGCGCATGAACAGGACAAAAAGATAGGATAAGCACGAGTGTGAAAGAGATGTCTTCATCTGCCTCATTAGTTCGTCCTTAGTTGTATTGTATTTAATTGAGTTTAGGTTCAACATTTTCAGATCAACCCATCATCATACGAAGTCCCTTTGGTAATGTGTAAAAGCTCCAAATCCTAACCGACATTGTTCAAAAATAAACCTAAAGTCGAAAAGCATATGGCGTTTTTTACATACGTAAGGTATTGTAGCGGTCATACAGACATCCGTTCCGTTGCGTGTGTGTTGCGAAAATGCAGGCAATATGAGTAGTGACTACTGGAGCACCTGTGCCGGCGGCCATTTTAACATGACCTACCGCACAGTTGCCTTTTAAGTTTAAGCCAGTTTAACCCTTAGGGCTTTGGTAAAAGGTTGGTATTCATACGCCTCGTATTATGCACCCTATTGAAGGGCTGATGGCCCAGTGTTCGATCTCCGCTGAGGGCAAAATGTTTAGAAGTACACGAGCATGATTTCATTATGATTTATATTGTTTCGATGTTATGTACATGATGCCTGGCTGAGTTTCTTGCCGGTTCTTCTCAGAAGGCTAGTTTCCGAACCGGTGGTAAATTCTCGACTTTCATAAGTGCCTTACCAGGGCCTAAACTGAATAAATATTTTTCATTTTCATTTTCATTTTTCATTTTCATTTGTACCTAAGTTCTGGATAGAATTGATATTTTCGCCGTCAAAACTAAGGTCATAGTTATTGTCTTATGTTCCACATATCATCTGAACATACGAACCTTTAGTAACCCCTAGCAATCATACTTTAGGTACCACAATAATAAATAGTAAGTCTAAGGCCGAAACAATTGAAAAAAAGTAGGGGATTTTTATTTTATTCTTAAATGAATATGTACCACCAGCCGATGTTCTGTGCCGAAAATGTGCGTCTAAGAAGTCACTGCAAAAATCAATCGTATACTTTCGTGACATACCCGAACAAGTCGAGCCGAACTAAGTCGATTCCAATTTACGACTAAGACATCGATAACCGCTTCCGATTGTTAGGTAACTAAATTACTGCGACTACTGTTCAAATGGTGATTAAATTGGTAAATTTAAAGGCAAACACTTACTTATCGTCAGATTTACATTTTGCCTCATATCATATGCGTAGATAAAGAAAACATATAAATTTTAATACCATCGGTAATGTCTTGCTCGGAAGCGTTAACGACCTAGGTAATACAAGGTCGGTAAAAAATGCTATTCCCTTGGGATAGTGTAGATTGAAGTGATGCTACGATCCTTACATACTTATTTCGCTTCATCCACATTCATGCATCTCTTCATTCACTTCCTTCAGTTAACGAGTGCTCCGCATTCGACCTTTCAGAAAATATTATTAATTTGGTTTGGTCTTAGTTCTTCCTTGGACGCCCTCTACCGACACTTGCGCTCACATTCGCTCTATAAAGTTTTTTCGTTTCTTGTGCAGTTATAAAGTAAAATAATGTAATGCGCATATTGCGACAACCTCAGTCTTTTGTTTTACTATATTTAAATCAGGGTCATATCGAGAAATGTTTACACAGTGCAAAACCTGTGTTTGTACATCGCGTATTTAAAAATTTATTTAGTTCACTTTACACTAGCGCCTCTTTACACGTGGCGCCGTGGACATAATTCCAGGTACAGCTTCTTTCGAATTCTTCCCAGAGGCTAGTTTCTTACTTTTTTACAAGGACCTGAATTTTATTAATAAAACCGTAAAGCTGAAGAGTTTGTTTGTTTGATTGAACGCACCAAAACTGATACTGAGTCCATCGACATCTCTGAAGCATCATATGCCTTCGCTATTCCATAATGACGCATGTAGGTTTCCTCAAGATTTCCTTCACTGAAAAGCTCTCGTGACAAATCACTGTGTCAATCTGCATTGATTGGACTATGCTAGAATACGTCAACTCCGTTCAAAATGAGCACGAAAGTCTAAAGTATCTCCATTTTATGTATCGCTGGGGCGGGAGACGCACGGAGCTCCCATTGTGTCGGCCACATGACCAGGTGGCACATTTTTTATAGCAAGCAGATGTTCCCAGCTTAGGGACATTTACCTTGCCGATTTGAGTATACCCAGTTTTACGACTATTAGTTTCTCGACATGCATCCTGAGTCCAACATCCATAATGAGTGTTGGAAATTAGAGCAATATTCGTGTTATTGATCGCTCTATAATCGATGTATATATCACAACCGCTGGTCATAGAGACGTGAAATTTAATGTGTATATTTTTTATGAAGTATACGTGTCGTCAAGAGCTATGAGCACTCAGCTAAAAGACCCAAATGCAAGACCCAAAAAATACTACTTAAAGGTCGCTCCGAATTCGTAACAGCACCTATAATCCTCTCAGAAAAGGTTTAACTATCGCGCCGGCGGAAGCTAGTAATAAATAATTTAACTGATCAAAATGATCTAACACCTATATCTATTTAAATATATTGGTATAATTTCACAATGATAGTCTTCATTAATAACATACTAAATAGAGTCATTGACATGAAACTTAATAAATTGATCCGACACAGAATTCGTCACCATTTGTTGCGAGTGATTTGTCTTAACAATCTTGGATGTATCATTTACAGCGGCGAGGGATCTAGTATTGGTATTAAACGATTTGTGAATTATTATAGAATTTAGTTTGTAGCTTTACAAGTGGGAGCTTTCATTCTTGTCTTTAATACAGTGTTGTTCACTAGTTTGAACCCTTATCTTAGCGTTCTAGTTATCAAATACAGGAACTTCAAACCTACTAAAATATTAGTCGTGAGCATCGGAACCGGCCTTCTTATCAATACATTCTAGTGCTATTCGAACTATAATATAGTCATCGATGTAGATCTCTTCTACTTCACCTACAACCTTAGGATTCCATTCTCTTGTATCATCTTCTCTTATATCTGTATCTTGCTCAGTTCTAAATGCATAATCTTCATACCTTTAGATTCTGTCACTAAGGATTGTGGGAGCTAGGATTAGTTCAATTCACCATACTTATTTTATAAATGCAAGTGTGTCTGTCTGTCTGGTGACTAAGTGGCTGAGCAAATTTGATTGCAATTTGGAATACAGATAGTTTTGACGCTTGAAAAACCATTTCTCACAGTAAACAGTTCAATCATTTGTCCCAATCACTATTCTTGTGACAAATCTCCACCCAAAGATGTTCAGATATTAATTGACGCCATTGTTAACAACAATAATTGATTGTTTAGCATAATAGGTCAACAGCCTGAGGTAATGCGCATGAATTAGCATTTTATCAGTTTTGAACTGAAGGCACGTGGAAAGAGCTCGATTATTCAGTGTTTGTATCTATCTACATATATGAGAACTATGGTTTGGGTATTTTTGGGTACTGTAGGAAACGACCCAACGCTTTTACAATCAAAATTAAAACTGTTTGGGGACATTTTGATTTGATAGGAATAAATGATATTTAATTAAAAACAGAACTAGGTCTTAGATATCTGATATCTGTTAAAATGCATAAAATATTGTTGGTCCGATCGATGGTAAAGATAATATTTGAGACGTTCCTAGGATGCATTAATTTCTACGGATATTAAGTTTTCAGTTCATCGAGCGCAATAATTTGTATGCAATCGTTGGAAATTGTTTGAATAGGAGAAATTTGGTTTATGTTATGTTATGTCGATTTCTCTAGCTTATTTGTTTTAGATTTTTCGTATAAAGAGAGCCTTAGCTAGACATTTAAGGTGTCTGTCTACACACACAATTCAATGACCTGCCTGACTGACTTATATCGCAGAAACCAAACCACTGGTCCTAGAGGCATAAAAGTTGGAGGGTGTGTTCTTGGTGAGGTGCAGCGACACACTTAATGGGTTTCCGAAATTCCAGCCCAAAAGAATTAAATGGGGATTCAAAGTTTGTATGTGGAATCTTAATGCTACCCAAAGCTGCGGACGGTAGCTAGTCTAGAATGATCTGATTGACGAGACTGATCAGTTTATTTCATTACATATTCTCAGTGAAACAGATTCTGAATGAAGTTCAAGACTAAAGCACTTTCTCTTTGTTTATAATGCGAACTTGACCTTTCAGTGTGGTGCGATCTAAGAATAATTTGCACTGAAACAAACGAAAACACAATTACGTCGCTCTGACGATGCACCAATCCACAAGTTCAACGAACGTCCTTAGGACGACTTCGCTTTGGAAATTATTTGTTTGTCAATAAGTCAGCTCAGTTTACAAGTTCAATGATCTATGCGAAGCGATATCGCAGATTTTTCTGATAACATTGCTTATTTTTACTCCGCTATTCCTGGAATTATTGACTTTGTCAACCATAAAAAGGGCTAATTATACAAAGTAACACTTTTTGTATAAAGCCTATTATACATTTTAGAGGAGCTCGTGGCACAGTTGCTATTGCGCATATCATTCGATCAGCGAAGTTAAGCAACCATACGCCTAGCCAGTAGTTGAATGGGTGACCGCCCGAGTTCCCTCCGTGCCTCGGAGAGCACGTTAAGCCGTCGGTCCCGGTTGCCAATTTAACATCTTTGGCAATCGTTACAGGTCAGTCGGAGGCCTAAAAATAATCTGACAACTGGTTTAACCCAGATCACAGATTTTCCTCCTAAATGTGGTTGCGAAGGTCAGATGGCAGTCGCTTCGTATAAAAATCAGGTGATCAGCCACATCGGGTTGAATCAAGTGCCGACCCCAACAATGTATGGGATAAGGCCAGGGAGATGATGATGACATTTTAGGGAAGCTTAATCAAGGAATGAATACTATTATTTACAACTAGCGGACACAATGCGGTTTCACCCGCGTAGTTCCCGTTCCCGTGGGAGTACGGGGATAAAATATAGCCTATGTTACTCACTGATGATGTAGCGATGCATTGCTGAAAGAATTTTCAGAGCCTATTCAATGCAAACAAACGAAAAAAAAATCAATTCTTTCCTTTTTATAATATTAGTGTAGATTATAATTAAAGTAAATACATCAAGACCGACACTAGTAACACACATGGTAATAGTCGTGGTAATTATAAATGCTATTGTTACAAGTATTCTTAACTCTAACTGACTGTCTCCTCTATTTGTCTGGTTTGTTAGATGTTTCAATGTGTTCGTTACACGGCGACGTACATTGGTCTGAAAGGATCAGTGGGCTATATTCTCCTTTTACGTCACTGTAGACATTACGTTCGGAGTCTGTCATTCGGTTTGTTGATGTTAGCATAACTTCATTACGTCTCGGTACATCAGTTTCTCTTATACATACAGATATTGTATCCGAATTCACAACATGTTCGCCTTCTCAATCTATTAATAAGTTATGTTAAGATTTGAGAGGCCTTTCACCAACATCATAATCATTCGTTTCCATTCTTCTCTGACAGCTGTAACTGTCACTCATTTGTTTATAAGTGTCGTAACTCAAGCAAACACAAATCTTAATCGTTGGAATCGAACGTGTGACATCTTGTGTTAGCTACTGGACCAACGATGCCGACTCCTAATGAATTCACATAATTCCTGAAATGTTTTGAAACTTCTATACTCGTTTCGTCAATATATCGAGATATCGAACCAAAGCGTGTCGTCTCACCGATAGCCAAGCAATTAACTAACATAAGTGTATCAGTAACAAAGAATCAACCTTGCTGAATTGTATTGGTTCGACTTTATGTATTTTAAGCGGAGTACTGTTATTTACATCAGCACCTTTCGAGATCATCGACCGGTCTAGGTCGTATGCATTCTGTGATCGGATTTGAGAAATTCGTCATGTTGGATTTGCTACGTTTCTTCTTTGAAATTGCAGGAAATTAGCTATTCATGAAAGTTGATTCATGATTTTTATGCGTTCCAAAGTATATTACGATGATGTATTTCAAAATTGTTTTCCTCAACAATTTGGCAATGGGTTCTAAGAATGCTACTAATTTCCAACTTTCAGCTTCTCGCCTTACGTAGGTCTTACCCTCTAAAACCCATCTTAGAACTCTGGGTAGTTCCCGAATGAACAACGTAAAGAGTGTAGTGTACAAAAAAATCTCCAGAACGTATCTCATTCATACCTCCCTCTGTAAAGAAAATCACTGCCAAACAGTATTAACGTGGAGTTTTAATGCTGCGATGAGTAATATTTCCAGAATTTCCAAAATTAACTTTTTGGCACATATTGTTAAGACCTGTTACTTTTCTCTGATCTACAAGGATATAGGTACATTTGACGTTTGTTGGTGTAAATTCAATCCAAATCTTTCTCCTACGTTATCTTGGCAACTATTTACATTAAATACTCTGGCGTAAAGACCGCTCCTAAAACGTTAGTGTTAATTGTTTACGTTTCACATGATACTTGAACCTGTATTAAGGCGATATTCATTCATCCTGTGCCTCCGAGCCGGATGTGTCGAGTTACGAAGTGACAGCTGCGAGACTTAAATCAAGTAGCTTGGGATTTATATTAAGTGTAGTTATTAGTTTGATAGTAATTATCAAACTTGCTGTAGACTCTAAAATTTGCGCTTGTTGGATCAACGAATCCGATTCAAGGATGATTGATCTCCGAATGCCGTCCGATATTTTTAAGGTGATCTTTAGGCGTGTTCTTAGAGCTCCTAAAAGTAAAGAGTTTGTTGAAATAGTTGATACCCAGAATAAAGTATTTAGAACACACAGCTCCAAATTGAAACAACTAGCTCACTTAAACTGGTACCCATTAATTGGGTGCTTACGAGTTCATTATGTAACGAGATCGTGGCACAATTAAACTAAACTGTTCGAATATATTCACTAGAAAGTATTAGTAATAAACTCGGGAATGGTTGTTTTATATGTGGTTAACGTTTGGTTTGTTTGTAAAGAAGTAAATTTACTATTTGGAAATCTTTATTAGGCTGTTCAGTTGAACGTAGAAGATAATGGTTGTTTTTGTGAAGCAGTTGATATTACAGCTTGTATAAAACAGAATGGTGTATGGGTTTAATTTTGTTTAGCGTGTTGTCCATTTGTCTACAGATTTTGAAATTTTTGATGCAGAATGTTTAGCATTTCAATTCAATTAAACATTTATAGAAACTGTAGGAATAAAAAAATGCATTGATATCATAATTATTTCCTATGTATCATGTGTTTCAATATTTTTGTTCAAAAGGTTAATTATTTCAAGAATCTCATTTACATGCACTCGTATAATTATTTGCAACTCCCATCGAGTAATCATCTCTCTATTATCTAATACTTCAATTGATTATTTCCCTGTCTTTTGTCCTTCTAAGTCACCTAATCATTGTTTATCGTCTTATGCTATTGTTATCCTTCCAACTTCCCATAACGACATACGAAAGGAAATGGCCACGTTGTGTTTACGCATTTCTTTTTTCCAATACACCGTTGAACAATGTAATTTTGTTGAACTACTGATGAAGGTTAGGATGATTTTCTCGTTTTGGGCGTTGACTGAAGCACTATTACGGTGAATATATCCTGCATCATTGTAAGAATCCTACAAATTTATTCTTATCTTCTAATGGCTGAGAGGATTTGGATACAGTTTGGACCGATAGTGCAAAGCCTAACCGAACACATAAGCTTAACTTTTTATTCCAATCACCAGTTCTCATGGAAATACATGCTAGCAATATTTGAAATATTTATATCCACAAAGGAGTAGTTGCAGGCAAAGGCCAGTCAAATCATAATGGGATCAAGAATAACCGTGAATACAACTTATCGTAAGGGTCTGAATAAACCCTAAGTTTATTCACGAATATTTGCTGCAGTTATTCTTAGCCAACATCGACAACTCGTCAATCTCAACTCAATAAGGCTTTTCAACTTTCAATAACAATATTATATTTAGAGAAAAAAAAACAATAGCAATAACATTTACAACACCAATATATGAAGATTCAATAGCAATAATAATGTGTAAAAAAAACAAATGACAATCTATCATCCTTCAATATTTGAATTAATTCTTTTTTCTTTATTTACATGGCCAGCACTGAGTAGGTCTGGACCTTCTTCTTATTAATACAATAATATTTATACAATAAATTGAACATACCGCCCACCATGGAAAAATCTTATAATTTTCCATTACTTAATTCTTATTACATCATAGCAATTATAATAAAACATAAATTATCTTTAATTCATACTTACCTACCTGTTCGACATTGTTTACATTACTATACATTATGAACGATTTTATTCAGATATCAATAAACAATACACTTATAATTTTACTTACACTTGGCCACCATATTCATTTATTATTAATATATTATAAACTTATAAAATTAACTATATTGTGTACATTTCATTTAAAAGACATGAATGACCGGTAAGAAGGATTTTTTTTACGATAACGCCATGATGACCATGGCACGGAAAATTTATGATCACTGTGTTCAACACCTAGCCCTATATCTGCACTTTGCGGCTGAGACTTACTTTGAAACCAATTATGTCGATCCAACTTAGGAAATTGTTTACTTTTTCTGTCAACCTTACTTTCATATGCGTGATGTACATGGTTGCATAAAATCTCAATACCTCTATTTTTTTGGGAACCTTGAATTGCCTCGTTTGTACTACTTACATCAACTAAAGTCTTAGGCATTTGAAGATTGGCCCTTGTCAAGGTTGTAACAACCTGATTACATTGAGTTTTACTTGACAAACTAGGATCAATATTTCCTGTACAAGCTCTTTCTGGTTCTGATTTGTTACAATGCAGCAACGAATGATGCTTTCTTCTACATTTGTTGCATCGTACTGATAAGCGACAGTAGTAAACGGCATGATTTGCGCCGAAACAATTAAAACATAGTCTCTGTTCTTTAATAAAATTTCGTCGTGTGTTAAATGATGCAACGGCAAACTTTTGACAGTTAACAAGTCTATGTTCTTCATTACAAAAAATACAACTATGTTTAGCTACTCGCACATGAAATGAATTTACAACAGTGTTAGTATCCTCAGTGATTATGCTTTTATCTAAAAATTCTAATGATCTATATCTATGTTCTAAGAACTTTTGAAATGAGATCAGAGTAGGTAAATCATTACTAACACTTGTTTGAGCTTCCCATATTTTTCTTGACTCAATATCCAATTTTACACTCAGAATATGAATTATTAAAATGTCCCAACTATCGACCTTTACACCTAAATTCCTTAAAGCATCTAAGCTTTCATTTGAGACATCCAACAAACTTTTGAGCGCTTTAGAATTCGCAGTTACAATACTTTTCTGTTTCATAAAACATTCCAGAATATGATTGACCATGTATCTTTTATTATCATACCTGCTCTCTAACTGTGACCAACAAACTGAATAGTTAGTGCTGGTGATGGGAACATGACGTACCAGTTGCTCAGCCTCTCCGGTCAAATGAGCTTTCAAATAATGTAGTTTTTGTACTTCGTCTAACGATTTATTATTATGTATTAATGAAATGAATAAATTACGAAAACTGACCCACTCTGTATAGTTCCCGGAGAAGACAGGCAATGCAATTTTAGGTAACTTAACATGATGCTCGACAGCCACCGAAGCTTCTATTTTTCGAATTATTAATAAATCGTTTTTGAGTTGTGCTTTGTAGCACAAGTATAACTCTTCTGTGTCATCAAATAAACCATCTTGAAAATATGAAGCTTTTTTTAAATCGATGTCTGTCACCTTAAGAAGTATTTCGCGATGAGTTTGGCAAAAGGATAACCATTGCGATTCCAAATTTTCTAACCTTGCCTCAATATATGACACCGACAAACGGTCTTTGGAGTACTTTTTATACTTAGAAGTGGCTTTAGAAATATTTATATTTACATCATACTGTAATTTACTGAAACACTCCATATTGGTAACTTCAAAGTTTCCTACTTAAGTAAATAGCAATAAAAAACAATTTCATCAATAATATAACAAAACTAAATTCGTGAAAATCATATATAGCATATCTTAATTTAAAGAACAAGGCATAACAACA
Source organism: Watsonalla cultraria (assembly GCA_964035505.1). Lineage (NCBI taxonomy): Eukaryota > Metazoa > Arthropoda > Insecta > Lepidoptera > Drepanidae > Watsonalla > Watsonalla cultraria. Next base: position 5,123,395 of record OZ037737.1, read on the forward strand.
ATATCTGCTTCAACTGGAGAAATTACTTATTATAGGTATAGATACAATAAACTAACATTACATATTTTAAAGTGCTGAAAATCAACAGAAAGCTTACCTAAACTACTAGACAATTATACACAACATTGTTTCACGTTCATCACGAAAATATTAGCTTGTATGCTTATATATATATACGACTAAAAGTACTTACAGTTTAAACTTGTATTTACACTTCACTAAAACCAGGTTAACAGAGCTCGACCACGTTCCTCCAAACAGCTGCAGATCTTCTTGCAAGTACGGATATACGGCAGTGCTACCACCAGCGCCGCCCACCGTTTATCAGCTATGTCGCACTCAGGAACTCGCTGAATCGCCACTTCATCGTGGCAATGATATGCGGTCATCCGACCACTAGAAACGCCGCCGCCAAGGCCCAGTCAACCCAATATCCGGGCTCCAAGGACCAATGAATAAACCCTAAGTTTATTCACGAATATTTGCTGCAGTTATTCTTAGCCAACATCGACAACTCGTCAATCTCAACTCAATAAGGCTTTTCAACTTTCAATAACAATATTATATTTAGAGAAAAAAAAACAATAGCAATAACATTTACAACACCAATATATGAAGATTCAATAGCAATAATAATGTGTAAAAAAAACAAATGACAATCTATCATCCTTCAATATTTGAATTAATTCTTTTTTTCTTTATTTACATGGCCAGCACTGAGTAGGTCTGGACCTTCTTCTTATTAATACAATAATATTTATACAATAAATTGAACAGGGTCCTAAATAGTTCTAACGCTTTAGCTCTCATATAAACACAATATTTATAAAATAAGTATAATAATTACCCTTTTGTTTGTGTTCGGCCCACTTAAGGCGTGAGATTGACCTATAAACGCCGCTATTGTTCTTTATTATTATATTACCGTCTCTGAGAGTGTTCTTTGATAGAGCTATTACATTTATTATAGGAAACGAGATATTGCCGTGGCATTTCTCAATCTACCCATTAGAGCTGAAATAATGTGTTATTAATTATCCTCCTCTTAGTTACATTATTTATATTAAGTCAATATTCTATCGTATATTTAGCTTAGGTATACATTAAGTGTCAGATTATCTACATTCAGTTTGAGCATAAACAGCTATCGACGTATTTTCCACAAAGTTTCTCTTAAGCTCATCTTTAAATATTTGAAACATTATGCTAGCTATTATGTGTTTACTAGGGTCTAATTCTAAGATTAATAATGAAAAATTTCATGAACATTTATTACAACAGCTGGGATCTCTTCCAATTATTTTGGAGTATCATTCATGTTATCTCTACCCGAGAGAATATTTAAATTAACAAGATACAGATGTAATAACACACACGTTCCACCAAAGATATTTGGGATATCAAAAGTTTACTTTATAAATTTAACAATATTAATGTACCGTTTCCATTGTTTCAGCTTACGGCAAAGTATTTTTAGTCAGAAAAAGATGTGGGGTGGACGAGGGGAAGTTATATGCGATGAAAGTGCTCAAAAAGGCCTCAATAGTGCAAAAACTGAAGACTGCTGAACACACAAGGACTGAAAGACAGGTATGAGTAAAAATATGTTGGTTAATCTATATATTAACGTTCACAGAAGAATATAGATTGCCTGCTGGCGACCAGATTCAGACTATGAACGCTGGCAAAACCAAGGATCACCGCTACCTTATAAAATGCGACGGAATCACAACACTATTCTAAGGCTGTGTTATTTGACTGCGATCTTCTGTGACGTAGACTCTAATGCCCTAAAGCTACAAAACCGAATGCTCTACAAATCTTTAAGAATATGGTATTTTCAATATATTCCAAAGTGTACAGGGATTCTAGATTACATAAGATGTTGAAGATTACGATCTGGGCCACAGCTAATGTAAAAGTTTTCATCTTGTGGGATCTAAGTTTGAATCAAATAATTAAATCATATCAGGATTCTGTACTTAGTGAGCTTTTCCTTATAATACTTGCAAAACAAAGTTTTTACTGGATAAGGCGATGAAAACTTTATTCACTCCTGGCAGGCATTTTCATTCTCAAGAGGTAAAAAATTTTAGGCATTTTGTTTGTTGTCATCAAATGATTATATTGTTTGTGTCGCCTGTAGTTTATAATGATTTAAATGTAAAAGCCACTTTATCACCGTTTCAAAACATATTTAACACGCCGTATTTAAATTTATCTCCCAACGTAACCGGTGGAGTGCCTCAAGGGACACGTTTCGGACCGCTACTTTTCATTAGGTCACAAATGCCACAATCCAAAGATTTCCCTAGAGTTAACACTTTACATGCATTAAAGGCTGTGGCTAAACAAATGTTATATTCAACAGGTGTTGGAGGCGGTTAGAGCCTGTCCGTTCCTGGTCACTCTACATTACGCCTTCCAGACTGACTCCAAATTACACCTTATACTCGGTGAGTAGAGTTTATGTTTCAGTAACACGCGTTTATTACAGGATGGAGTTTGTTTACCACTGACCTTGTATTGTTGCTAAACATACAAATCTGACTGATTGCATTAGATAATGTTCAGACGTGATCGCCATCTAGACACAAATTATGCAAAGCTTGTAGTTGCCTCGAGAATTTTATCCGTTGACTCAAGGCATAAAATGCGGTGGTCTACCAGCGACTGTTGCAATCAAATTTTGACTGCTATTGTACTGTTGTTGGATGTGTGACCGCCCGAGTTCCCTCCGTGCCTCGGAGAACACGTTAAGCTGTCTTGGTTGACAATTTCATATGGCAATAGTTACAGGTCAGTCAGAGGCCTAAAAGAGTCTGACAACTTGTTTAACCCAGATTACCGATTTTCCTCTTAAAAGGGGCTAGGAAGGTCAGATGACAGTAAATTCGTATAAAAATCAGGTGATCAGCCGCATCGGGTTGAATCAAGGAACCCCAAAAATGTATGGGATAAGGCCAGGGACGATGATGATGATTCCAGTAATGTAGTTTTGGAAATCATTGAATTATTATTTTCTACATACATACATATGCTCGCGCCTGTATTCCCCGAAGGGGTAGGCAGAGGTGTTGTAATTTTAAACACCCACATTTCACCGAATATGATTAAGTGCCAACGTTTATTATTTTCTCTCTGATCTAAACTGAGTCGAAACCATTAACCAAGTAGGCAGTCAGAAGTAGTTTTGACTGTGACCGACAGGCAGTCAATTTATTAGAACAGTTACACTCAAATATAAATCACGTACAAGATAATTATCTTCGGTTAATATAAAACATACATTTATTAGTGTTGTCACCACACGGAAGTGTCAAGGTAATCACATATCAACTGGCTAATGAATAATTTGATTAACACTACATAAACGATTGTGTTTAGTGAATAAACAAGCCGGTGAAGCGAGGGACACGTGTATTGTTATATTCTATCTTCCACCCGCGGAAAATATAGACTTCTGAGGGAGTATATGAAATAAGCCCTTAACATTTCTAATGAAATTCTAATAACTATGTACAATCAAAAATAAATAGTATATATAACGTACGAATATTAAAGATATGTACATTAAAACAATTTTTAAACATTAACTCTGTTGGCGACTGGACCGATTTTAACGGCGCTTTCACTGGTAGATAGCTGATAGGCTACAAATAGGGTTTATTAAAACGGGGTTCCGCGAATAAACCCCATTAAATTTTGCCTATGTGGCAAAAACCGCGGGGCACAGCTAGTTTGACCTATAACTAAAATCTATTTCAACATAAACTTGAATTCTTAAATCCTTATCCCCGAAAATCTAATCACATCTTTTATCCAAGTTCAAATCGCAGGGTGAATAGTCCTTAGGGGTTACACAACAGTTTAAGGACCCGGGTCGGTGACCCCAAGGTCGGGGCACAGACGCGCCTAGCGGTCGCTGGGTGCTTCGCCCTCAGGCCTACCCAAGGGCGCCAGCTGTTACTGGGTACGCTAAATTAAAAGGGCTTATTTTGAAGGTTTAAGGGCGATGCGCCGTCTGGGTTAAAGGACTTGTGAAACGTGTATTTCGATTAGATTTTATTTGTATTACAATACGGATAAATGGTTGATTACTTTTGAAGTTATCTACTCAATGATCTATATCTATACAGATAAATAAAATTGGAGTGTCTGTTTGTAATTTCAAAATTACAGCTATTCACTAAATGCATATGAAAGTATACAAATTTTTTTCTCAGTCTGTCTGTCTGTCCGTCTGTATGTATGTTTGTTCCGGGTAATCTTTGAAACGGCTGGACGGATTTTAATGGGACTTTCACTGACGGAAAGCTAATGTTACAAGGTGTAACTTAGGCTACTTAGATTTTAAAATAACATTAGGAATCCGCGGGCAACCATGAAATTAAAATCAACGCGGGTGAAACCGCGGGGCACAGCTAGTAGTTTATAAGTTTTAAATAGATTTTGTATCTCAATTATTGATGGTAGAAATCTTTACTAACTCTTACTCTTCATTTCATAACAGATATCATAGTTCATACATATTTCCTGTCTGATCAGAAATCCATATTTAAAAAGAAAAGAAGTATATTTTTTCAATGTGGCTTTTACAGTTTTAAGTACATGATTATACAGGATTAAAATGTTACCGCCGGCTTTTACTGAGAACAATCTGGTAACAAAGCAAAAATCCGGCCAAGTGCGAGTCGGACTTGCGAGTTTATTGTATGGGAGTCCCTTAAAAAATAATTTAGTCTATTTTCTAATTGCAACAGAAATAGATTTGTAAAAATTCCACCTAATATCATGGTTCATGTGATACAGCCAGATTTGCAGATGGACGGACGGAAAGCGGAGTCTTAGTAATAGGTCCCCTCCGTGCCTCGGAGAGCACGGTCCCGGTTGCCACTTTAACATCTTTACAGGGACTGTAGACAAAGTAACATTATCGCCACGCTTCGCTAGCAGAAACGATACATATGTACGGGTATGACGTATGTCACGTGACTGATTTATGTCATTTCCATACATTTGCGCAAGCGCGAGCGAATATTACTTTGTCTAGGCCTACTGGTCAGTTTAAGGCCTAAGAGAATCTGCTTACTGGTTTAGTGCAGATTAATTTTATAGTAATTTGTCGTAAAAGGGGTTGCGTTGGTCAGATGACAGTCGCTTCGTATACAAATCAGGTGATCAACCACATCGGGTTGAATCAAATATCGATCCCAGCAATGTATGGGATAAGGGCAGGGAGCTTATGACTCTTAGTTACAGTACTATTGCAATTAGAACATATTCTTAGTATGAGTAGACTAGTACTTAGCGGCAATACGACACAGCGTTCTTATAACTGGACTCTGAAGTAGAGATCATGTCATCGTAACTCTAAAGATATCTACCCATTAAAGTATCGAGGTTAATTATTAACATTAAATATTATATTTATAACTTAATTTAAATATGAATAGGGGTCTTATATTATGGTTATGCGACTTCACATCAGGCTACCCTTCCAGTATAAGCTGACATAGCGCCGTATAAGCTTTTCACACTATGAGAGGTCATAATATTTTGGAAATGTATAGCGTGATGGATTTGTTCATCTGTACATCCATATTAATACTATTGTTGATGTCTGTACGTACATCCATATTGAAAACTGTCCCTGTCATTTAGCAGATGGCAGTCAGATCAAAGAATATGTGAATGTGCGAGTAGAAGTATCGGTAGAGGGCGCCCAAGGATGAGCTATCATGATCAAATAAATTATGTTCTCCATTAAGGTCAAATTCGGAGCACTCATACCTGAAGGAATTGTATGAAGAGATGCATGAATGTGGACGAAGCGAAATAAGTATGCGAGGATCGTAGCATATGGCGCATAGTAGTCTCTGCCTACCCCTATGGGACACAGGCATATGTGAAAATATGTACAGGTGCCGTCACAAGTTGAGCGCGCGGCGAAAATAGTGCATGTTTTATTCACCAGACTCATAAAATATCAACTGCGCATTCAAAGCACGCGCATAATCATCTTCAGTGAAAAGTGGGTGTTGTTATTCAACATCTCCGACTACCCCTTCGGGGAATACAGGTGTGAGCTAGTATGTACTAACAAATGAACCGATTTAGCTGTTTGTTATACTAAAGATAGCTTTGACCCCAAAACGGATAAATTTACCCAAACAAAGTCATGGGAACGAGCTAGTAGATTATATCATTTGGTGTTTAGTATGACTAATGATCGTTCGTGGCAGGGTTCGATTCTAGTACAAACAAGTGGGTCAAGGCGACTTTACGCAACTACCATTAATGCGATGCTAATTTCAACTCTATTTGTAATGGATTAAGGGTGGTAAATATTTCAATTTGGGAAAAGTATGATGCTTAGTTTGGTGTATAATAATCAGACATTATAATACATATGCATATAACGTCATCCCAGAAGGGTCTCTAAAGGGGAAAGCAGTTTCTTTTCACAGAAGATGATTAAGTGCCAACGTGACAGATGGTGAGTCCAATGTATAAAAAATTTGGAATATTTGTCGAAACTAAAACTGACCTAATTTTTATAATTCTAAATCAAGATTAATATTAGTCAAATCACACCTAACTAATTTGTCTGTCTGTCACTTTCAACGGCTGAACTAATTTTGCCGAAATTTGGAATGGTGATAGATATAACGTCAACGACGGACATAGGATACTTAAAAAAAATTACGCGGATGAAGTCGCGGGTATAAGCTATAAAAATATAAATATAAACCCATGTTATTGTCACGGAATGGTTACTGGCACAACGGTAAATTTGGTCGTGTAATTAAAAGAACTGGTTTATCGCGACCTGACGCCTCTTTTCGGCTCCGGTTACTCAAAGGTCATGGGAACTGGTAATTCACATGTATTAAGGGTAATGTTTTAATAAAACGCTCATTTATAAGTATGTAAACTTTGTGGCCCCACGCCACGAATGCTCTGCAATGCAAAAACGACCTTCAAATCTAAAAGAAGAAATTATTTTGTTTTTGGCATTAACAAATTTTAGTTCAAATTTTTTCAGAAGCCTGGCTTCCTAACCGGTGGTTCATATCTAACTTTATTAAGAAATAGTTATGGATTTTAATTTTTAAAAGGATAAATGGAACCCAAATCTAAAATCTTAAGATTGTCAACCCACGTGCTTTATGGTGAAGGAAACCTTCGTGAGGAAACCTGTATTAAGTTGTTCAATGTCTGAGAAGTAATTCAAAGACGTATGTTTAGGCACTAAGCCTAAGACGGTAATGTAATGGATTCACCATCTGTCACATTGGCATCATCTTCGGTGAGAAGTGGGTGACGCATATTTATTTACCGATTTATTTTTATAAATGGAACCTACATAGAATTGCTTCTTTGTCCATCTTTCTACCTGTCAATTCTCTTTATTCGGGAACGCATGGTGCTATTAAGCTGATATTTATATCTCATATTCAGGCCTGCAACTTTGGGTTTCGTAAATATAACTGTTCCATACACACAATTGTATCTTAAAACAAGCTCAGCTTAACAACCAATCACTGAAATACCACTCAAATAAGTCGTCCATTAAAATTTTTAGCTCCATCCAATTTTTTTTTTAATTTTAGCGATGTTATTTTTCATCGTATCTCAAAATGTCATGTTAGTTGAAAGAATTCCTATATATTACAACATTCATATCGTATGTTTGTACCAACCGCAAACTGATTACGATACTGTATTGGTTTCCGTTTTCCTGTTTGGATTATTTATAGAAATGAACATATTTGGACACTCATTGTTGGTAGGCTGAACTCCAAATTAGAGGGAGAACCTTGTTTCTCTCATTACAAATGTGCTAATCTAGCATTGCAGCGCTATCTGTAGGCCTAGACAAAGTAACATTCTCTCGCGCTTGCGCTAATAGAAACGATACAAAATGTATGGATATGACATAATAATTAATCAGGCACGTTGTTACATATTTCTAACTAGCTGTGCCCCGCGGTTTCACCCGCGTAGATTAGTTTCATCCTTATTGTCGCGGAACCCTAATATTTTTGATAAATAAAAGTAGCCTAAGTTACTCCTTGAAACGTCAGCTACCTAACAGTGAAAGTCCCGTTAAAATCCGTCCTAGCCGTTTCAGAGATTACCTGGAACAAACAGACAGACAGAGAAAAATTTTAAAACTTGGTTTTTTAGTCTCAGTAGCGTGTATACTTTCATATGGATTTAGTGAAAAACTGTAATTTTGGAATTACAAACAGACACTTCAATTTTATTTATCTGTATAGATATGAATGCGAAAACCCCTTTCCACTATAGCTAGTACCACAGATTTCTTATATCTCCTCTTTTTAATGAAGCACTATGGACGCTATTTTGACATGTAGAATTACAGACCCCAATTCCTTTTGTGTCATGCCTCTTTCTCTCTATTTCTGTCCGTCTGTGTATATATTCTGACTTAAAATCAGAATCGCATCATTTTAATTTATGAACAATTATTTATGATGAAAGAACTGCCGTCTAGTAATCAAATCTTCAAATTATAGCTAATTTAAGAGAAAATAAGAAGTCAAAGGTCAATGTGGCTTCTCTCATATCATATTTACTTGTCATCCAATCCGGCAATAGTATGAGAAGGTCAATATGACAGGCATGTACGATGCCAAAATATACCACTTACAATTACCAAATGTCAGAAATAATCACCTCACCAATGACATTTCAGTTGAAGAGGCATCGCACATTGACACAAATTTGGGAGATCATCAAATCGATAGAAATCCATACGTTGAAATGAGCAGGTGTCAAACGGCTACCAATTAAGTGTTGTTGAGTCATTCGCTACATATCGATGACCCGGTTATTCGAATACAGTATCGATACGTTTGTAATGTAGTGATGAAATCGCGTTGTTGGAGAAAACGACTACGGATCCAATACTCGCACACGTACGTGCTTTTAATGAAATTGCTTTGGAAATTGTACGATTTATCAGAGATATTGCGAACTAAGTAATTCATTACAATCGTTTGACCTTCATTTAAGTTGTTATACTTTGATTTATATCTTATGGTTTCTTCCCTTATGAATGCCTGGTTTTTCTGTTCAAAGCTAAATATCAAGCTAGTTTTCAGGGTATGAGGTATAAGCGGAAAGACCCACTACGTTTTCGATTTTGCCAATATCTGCATTCCCCCGGGTCATATTGAAAAATCATTAAGAACCTACCTTCCTCCTATCCTTTAAAAACCAACATGAAATAACATGAGACATTGAGAGTACAGTTAAAATCATGCAATCGAAAGTCAGGCTTGTTGACTGCTCTAACTATACGTTTAAACTTCAAGTATTCGCTGGAGCAGCTGAGAATTGTGTTAAACGAGTGACAATCCCAAGGTGATCTTGAAATTATGATTTCTGACAGTTTTACAATTCGGTGTCAAGTACTGATATGTTGAGACAAATGAGTGATGCTAACGTAGGTTGGGATGAGAATAGATTGGATTTCGAAAATATTTTCAAATATTTTTCAAAGGATTTTAAAATACATTTGTGACATTGTCCAAGAATTTTCTTTGGAAAAGGACTCAAGTAAATACTACAAGCAAACAAGAATATGATACCTTATACCTACTTCAGAGAAAATACTAGATTTTAATACAATGATGTCATTAGGTTAATTTTAATAGAATTCTCCATACAGATGCAATTTAAAATTAAACTGAACAAGCGTTGCTCTCAACCCAATCTTAATCTTAACCTTAACATATTTTCATCCAATATTAATACTATATTAATAAGAGTGGATGGTTTGAAAAGACCCCTTATTAGGCAATTAATTTACGGAAAGTAATGATTCTGAGAAGTAACGTTGTTTCTATCGGCGCTATAGGGAAATGAAGTGTGATATCCTATAGTTATAGAGTATTGTGACTGATAAACCTAATGGATTGGATATGATAACTCTTTAAACAATTCCTGATACTCGATAACAACATGTCAACATAATAACGCTTGTGAAAGATCATTAATCTTTCGTTAATGGTTACTTGCAATGAACTCGGGTTTCCAAACCAATTTTTCACAATAATTCGTGTCAAAACTTCAATCGTCGTATACAATACTTTATTAAATGATATTTTCTACAAAAACATCTATGGCATTTGCAGTCAAATGATTGCCAAACGCAATGGGTATCAAAAGTAGGCCTTCTGACTCCCTTGACCCACTCCGAGTAAGATATCATGACTCTTCGCCAAATTTTAATTAATAAATAATTCCTAGCGGTGGTTTTGTAAATTGACCAATACTATTTACTTTAACTTGCCCTTGACACAGCTTTTAATTGTTTGTTTAATATATTCGAAGTACTAGGGTTGTATGCCAAATCGTGTACTGTCCGAATCTACAGGGTCTCAGTTTACAGCGGATTTTAGTACAAAGACATTGTTGCTCTTAATGTCTTTCCCGATCATAGTTTGTAAACAAAATTCCTTTAACCATGTGTCTGTTTTCGCTTCGAAGAACAGCTTCGTTAACATCATCTATAGATCTCAATTTAGCCACTCGTTCCAGTTTTCGCTTAATTATTTCTAGTTCGACATTAATTGCATTTAAATCATCAACGCATTTGACCTTCGTTATTTTGCAACATGTTTTGGGCTTGTTTCAATATCTCCTTTTATCAATGTGTACTATATCTGTAGCCAATTCCAATACGATATTTTCTCGCGGTTACATTATACATTGGTTTCCTAATCGAGTTGTGTTAACGCCTTGACCCGACGGACGCGTTCTGCGCTTTTTCCCTCCCGCTTGCTTGTAATCCATTGTTAGCTGCCGTTGCACGTGTACTCCTTGTTATGATAGAGCTGCTACAATTTATTTGACTCTAGCGGATCGTTTCATTGTAAGATCGACAATATATTTGTTTTGTGACATTTGGTATTCCTAACAAACCAGTTTCTATTCTTTACTCTCCGAGATATGAAATATTTGTCTAGATTGTATTGATTGAACAATTTATTGTTTCGAGGAGTAGAATTTCTTATTGAATTTATGTTTTTCTTACGTCGGTTATAATTTGCATATAATGTGTGTTTTCGTTTTATTTATATTTTTATAAAGAAATTAAATTCATTTCATCATTCAGGTCATCTTCGAAACTGATTTCCAAAAATATGTCTACTTTAATTCAAATGTTTCTCGATTATCTGGGTGGACATGACACAGACAGGAAATCGTGTTCGAAAGCTATCTCCCATAATTTAAACCACCCGTAAAACGGTACTGTTTTGAAGTGGTTGGGTAATACTTGATAGAATAGACTGCTACTGCAGCACCATTATGCCATAGATACTTTGTGCTGAGAGGCTTGTTTGGAGTACCCAGTTTCCTTGCACCTGCTGGATCAATAGCGTAGGGTAATTGATTTTGAACTTTATGCTTTAAGTCATGCCCTTCAAATGATAAGTGTTCTTCTCATTGTAAATGGTTAAGTAGAAAACTACCGCTAACCACAAAAACGAAATTTGATTGTGCGATACATCTTAATGAGTGTACTAACGTCAGCGACGCTATGTCCAATAACGTGCCAAATTTGATTGAACGTTGTTTACATTGCAAGCGCTAAGTTACATAAGAATATTCCATTGCAGTCTCTGTCGGCTAGCAACAATTAGTATCCTTGTGCATCGTCGTATCTGATGTAATTTCCTCAACACCAAGAGATACTGCCATGTGCGGTCATAGTTTCCTGATAAGGACAATTTGAGATCACTGTGATTATTCTCGTGTATATAAAAACCAAAGGAATAATCAGAATTACCGCTCTTAAAGATGTGTTTTGTACTATTTAAGCGTCAATGATTTTCGGTAGAAAAAAAATCATGTCATTGACAAAAATCAACTGAATAATGCTAAAAGCATAATCCAGATGACCTTGTTTAAGACCATGAACATTGAAATGTATTCTCAACTAAATACTAGTGCTATACAATGTATTACGGTTGCTTCTGTAAGTAAACATACATTATATAAAACCTTACAAGTGAACGTGACTGCAATTTCAGATGAAATATTTACCATTCGTTCTTGAACCTTGTCCGTTAATTTATGATCTAACCAGATTGTTGGTTGTATTTTCATTTCTTTTCCTGCCGAAATGAACGTTTTTACTAAACACAGTTTTATCCTGCCTATACTGCTGAATAAGAGTTTCTGGGTAATAAGTATTATTGGGTTTTATCATATGTGATTTCCCAGTAGCAGCCCGGAGTCTGGAATGGCAATAGGCTTGTCACCTATTACATGGCACTTAAGCATAACTGGTGAAATGTGGGTATAGTATATTCGGAATCGAATGTAAGTTCGGATGATAGGAAGATAAGACCTCCTATCAAGATTTTACCTTAAATGTAATCATCTTCACCAGCATCATCATCATGGCAATTATGATGATTTCCTAGGTATTATTTGGGTGCACACTCGCTTCACTTTGGGACTTTTTAACCTAAAAATTAACTTTCTCTACATTCTATAAATATAATATGGTTTCTTTTTTAGTTTTAAACCCATTTGATAACACCTACATGTTATTAAATACCGCATCGAGATCCGTAACGTAATTTAGAAGAAAAAAAAAGTTGTATGGAAATGGCGACTACAATCTATATTATTTAACGATTGTAAATTGTCTCCTGTTGTCATCTCTCCCTATGAGATTTCCAATACCATGTCATGTCAACTCGGTGTAACGGAACATAATTGTCCTATTTTTACCATGATATTTCGAAACTTCAAAAGTTACGTCGCAGAGGCATTGAATAGTGAAATTTTGGCACACCATTGTGGGAGCTTTGTCTTGAACCGTGCAAATAAAACTAACGACGCTGTTGAATGCTCGCTTTGTAAGATTTGTAAGTGTAGCGTTACTATTGTCAGCTCTTAATATTCATCACTTACTTTATAATCTGGGTCAACTTCCTCGCCCTACATTTTTATTTCAAGTTCAACATTAACTTAATGTGTTTTTGCAATGTTACATCTAGTTTCACCTTCGCTACTTATGCGGTTTAAAAAAGGACTAAAATGTTGAATTGAGGTCAAATTGTTTTTGTTACGTTAATTTGTAACATCTATACTGCTATACAGATAAATAAAATTGAAGTGTCTGTTTGTAATTCCAAAATAACAGTTTTTCACTAAATGCATATGAAAGTATACACGCTACTGACACAAAAAAACCAAGTTATAAATTTTTTCTCTGCCTGTCTGTCTGTCGGTCTGTCTGTCTGTTTGTTCCGGGTAATCTCCGAAACGGCTGGACCGATTTTAACGGGACTTTCACTGGTAGGTAGCTGATGTTTCAAGGAGTAACTTAGGCTACTTTTATTTCTTAAAAATATTAGGGTTCCGCGACAATAAGGATGAAACTAAATCTACGCGGGTGAAACCGCAGGGCACAGCTAGTTAATTCATATAAGCGGTGCTATGCTGAACTGAAAGTCATTACTGTCTCGTAGTCCCATAATTAACAATAATGCTTTCAAGACATGATTATATAGGATGATAATGGACTTAAGAATACATTCAGCTAGAGACCTTCAAAAATGTACGATTTAACTAATCTTGCACTGAACAAAGACAAAGCAGCAACTCATTTAACTCATCAATAGAGAACAATATAAGTCAATTAGATGATCGATTTGAAGACAGTCGTGCAGAAAAGCTGATCAGATAATTGAGAATAGATAATAATGAATGATTATGTTCTTGTTTCCAAACATTTGGAGGGAGTATTTATCATGAAGGCACTTTAACTACTTATATTTACGAATGCGATGAATGTTGAAGGCAGTATTAATCTGAGAACTGATTATAAGACAATACAAGTTTGAATAAAAGAAAGTAACACTCAAGATTAAGCGATAAAGATGTTGATTGAAAGTGGGCTTAGAACGAACAACGTGATCTTTTTACCGCTATAGTAACGTATCAAATATCGTTACATAACATTTTTTGCATGAGTACCTTTCCCCGTTATTGCTTAAAGTAGGCTCAAAAAAACCCAGCGTATGATTAGTGATGGGCATCAATTTAGAAATTATGTACGTAAAAGTAAACTATTGCTAAACTAGTGGGTCTCAAAGGGTCATCATCATTCTCATGTACATATTCCAGGTTATTTGTGATCGGTGCAATGTGTTGTTCCCTGGGTGTTTCTATCTGTCTAGTAGTATAGACCGTCGTCATATCTGTATTCATTGCCTTATCATCTTTCACACAATTCATTGATCGTTTCTTAGGTCTTTCTCTCCTGTTGGGTATTCACCGTTAAGCTCGGGATATAACATTTAAGTTTTTAGACAAAATCAATGATGAGATTGGAACTTGCGTCACTTACGCAATCGACTATTCAAAATACCGTTTCAAATTTAGTCTTTTGTATATAGACGTTCATAATGTTCATCCTTCGTATATAATTCGAAACCAAAGCGTATTCGTCTGACACGTGTTTAGCATTTACTATTGTGCAGTTGTAGGTGCTAACAATATTTTGTCTACCTTGACCATAATGAAATTTAGGTATGGCAGAAGATTTATAATACGTATATCTTTGTTACTATCGGAACTGTTTTGATTAGGTACTAATGAATTATTCTTAGGATGGAAAATACTATTACCTACGTTTACTTTAATTATATTTATCTTTGTCGCAGACTACGTGGCTGGCGGAGAGTTGTTCACACACCTGTACCAGCGGGAACACTTCAATGAAAACGAAGTTAGGATATACATTGCTGAAATTATACTCGCGCTCGAGCAGTTACATAAGGTAAGGTACATTTATATTGCCATTTTAGGTTTCCATTGCGTACTTGCTAGAGTGAACTAATTATTTCTGAAGGAAGGGAAGAAGCCTTTACACACAGCAGGAACTCGACTGTACAAGACTAACCGCGTTCTCTGAACGAACCCCAAATATTTCTTACCTTTACTGGGTAAAGGTGTTCTTTTAATTAAATGGAACGGCCATGGCGCTACATCATCTTTAAAGAACATGTATCTTTCCTCACCAGCTCGGCATAATCTACCGCGACATCAAATTGGAGAACATCCTATTGGACGCGGAAGGGCACATCGTGCTCACAGACTTTGGTCTCTCCAAGGAGTTCTGTGGGGGCGAGAGTCGAGCGTACAGCTTCTGCGGCACCATCGAGTATATGGCTCCGGAGGTCGTCAGAAGCGGCTGTTTGGGGCATGATATTGTGAGTACTAGTTTATCTTTACCTTACTGTAAACAATTTAAGTAGGTTTATTCCAGGTTTTTTTTTAATGGAGATTTTTTGGATATAAACCGCAGCGCCGCGGGCGCCGCTGCCGCTTAATTCCGCGGAGTTCTTCCAGGGGGCCAACTTTCCTTTAACCAGCGCGTATTAAGAACTTCTTAGCTGTGACATTTAATTTAACGCTACAAAAATAAAAACGTCAAAGCTCAGATATTCTTAATATGCTCTGCTTAAACCGATTATAGTAGATTACTTGTAGCAGTTGTAGCTCGCGTGCATTAATTACCATGACTCGTCCCCCATTTTTGTGTCCGTTGGAGAATCGAAATGTATTTAGACGATATAATTGTTTGCTCTTTATGTTAAGCGTGTGATTTATACCAAAAAATACTTTTACCTTTATCATATCGGGACATGATCATATACTTACTTTAAATGAATAAATAAAATACATAAAATAAATATTCCTTCCTATCGATCTGAATGAATCTGAATCAACTTCAAAAAACCGATGTACATACATAATAGAGTGGATTTATTGCTTTGAGCATTATCAAAATTGTTGTGAATAGAGATATGTATTTCAGTTAGATTCTGCAGATAACCAGAATTGTATGACTCACGCCCTTATCCCATTATTTGGGGATGTTTTTTATCAATACCAACGGCTCTATGAGTCATTGTATCCGTGACTCCTTGCATGCTATGACTATTTTCATCACTATATAATGAAGAGTAACTTAGTACTTTCTACTTATTTACTTTCAACAAAGTACTTTGAAATCGTCAGAATGACGTGATTATGCAGGATTGTACATGCTACCGTTTTTAAAACGCTATGTAACTAAATACTATGCAGATGAGCTTGTCAAGCTTTTGTTAGAACTTTTGCCCGATTATTGCAAAACATCGTCAAGATAAACCTTGGCTTAAAAGTAGTTTCATCATTTTGTGACACAAATTTAAGGGATGGACAGTTTCTGTTCGAATATCGTCTAGAATAAGAGGGCTACAGGTAAAGTTTATATAAATGACTAGCTGTGCCCCGCGGTTTCACCCGCGTAGATTTCTTCCTTATTGTCGCGGAACCCTAATATTTTTAATAAATAAAAGTAGCCTAAGTTACTCGTTGAAATATCAGCTACCTGCCAGTGAAAGTCTCGTTAAAATCCGTCCAGCCGTTTCAGAGTTTACCCGGAACAAACAGACAGACAGACAGACAGACGGACAGACAGAGAAAAATTTTACAACTTGGGTTTTTAGTGTCAGTAGCGTGTATACTTTCAGATGCATTTAGTGAAAAACTGTTATTTTGGATTTACAAACAGACACTTCAATTTTATTTATCTGTATAGATAAATTTAGTTACTACATATTTACTCGGAGGCTATTAACGTCGTTGAAATGAGCACCGATACGGAAACAAACCTGAAAAGGACCGACAAAACACTCCGAATGTTTTCATTAACTGGTCTCAATACAAGACCCTGTTCTTACATCCCGCTAAATGTGAGAAATTGGATAATAACTAGGAGACAATCAAATGAATAACAAACAAACAATGACTATACTAGAACCTTCTGATATGAATGAACTCAACAATGCAATTTCTAAGACAATTAAAGCTAGTCAGCTGTTCGTTAGTGTATGAAACTGATCGATAGAAAGTTATCATCGTCAGTAATTGTATTATCTACTCTATGTTCTGAGTGATAGTACTCATTATTCTATTTTGTTTTGGGCTTGAGTGAATTGGTTTCGGTTGTTTTAGATTTGTGCTAATATTTGTACTGTCATGATTTTGATTACCTGTATTATTAGGTTTCCGTAAGTCTAGATTATCATATTTATCATCAGGAACGCGTACAACATCAACTAATTTTATATAATTGGGATCTCATCGATCGTGTTGTGTTATTTACGAGGTAGAAAATAAAGTAGAAAGCCATTTTACTCTTTCCTTTTCTATAGAGTCAGGAGTTACTCTGTGGAAGTCTGTATGATTGTTATAGAAAATATGTTAAATTATTTATTCCGCTATTACAAATTTAGAAATGGCATAGTTATCTTAATGAAGTGCAGTCCAGCATGCGCTAGGCGCCACCAGTTTGTAGACGTCCGTCTGATCTGCCTACAGCACGCCCTTGCTGCCTTCATCAAGTGTAGACCATGCACACACAGTATAGATACGACACGTGCACCCTGCAAGGGATCATTCCTTATCTACATTTATCATTCTCTTATTACATAAATGCCTGTTTCGAGATGAAGTAACATCCTGGCGACACTAATTGTTTGCATGTTCACCTTTTTTACTTGCTATATCAATAGCTTATCATCATTTGTCATACCATTTGTAGTTAATTACTGAAAATCATTTAATTTATTTTTTGCAATAAAAACGAACTCTACCTAAACCCGTAAATCTATGAACTTGTCACGCAACTCAGATAATCCATTGAATACCTTTCCAAGAAATTCACATATTTTAATAACATTTGAATTTGAAATTCCCTCTGCATTGCGTCCTTGTCACGCTCGTGGATGTAGGTAGCTCAGTCTCTTTCGCACGGACCGTGACCTACATGCTCGCTGCATGTTGCGCTAATTGTAATACTTTGTATTATTTAGGTTGTCGAAAGTTAGATTAAGTATTGTGGTTTTGCACAGGTTGTAAGGACCAATTATTAGTCGCTTTTAATGGTATTTTAATAGGTACTTAATTTTAATGTATGATTGCCATAGGTAGAGCACACACAAAAGCAAGCATTATTTTACTTGATTTTCATATGACTGACTATGACATATAATATAACTAAAAAATTTGCAAAAATGGGAAATTGCCTCAAAAAATGTTAAAAGTTAAGGGAAGGGTCGCCCAGTTTCAGCATAAATAATATACACAAGTATTTCACCGGCGACCGCGACGTAAACAAAAATTAAAATGCCAACTGGTTATCACGCGGAGAGCAGTCACAAGACTTAGGTATTATTTGAATTTGGAACTTTGATATTTTGTTTACCTCTCACTTTTCTATCTACAGACAATGTTTATATATTTTTAGTCTACAATGAATATACAATATTAGATGTGTCTCACGTTACTTAGTGAATTTTTTTCCCGCTTTTGTAAAAATAAATTAAAAAAAAATTTTACTCAGTACTTTTTGAGATTAATGTATTCAACTAAACAAGCAAACTCTTCTGTTTAATAATATCAGTATAGATAGATCACTCTACTATAAGATGATTTGGCATAATATTTTATCAGCAAATACATAGTATCATACTGAAACTGAGCACCGAGTGCTCCGGGTACCCACCCACAGGGAATAAAGGGCCATTTCAATCCAGGTACTGCTTCAAAAGCGATGGTTGAATGAAATAATAAAGAAGTATAAAGAGGTTTTCTTCTAAGCTCTTGATTCTCACATCCTCAGTGCCTCAGTGTGAGAAAGTTTGACCGTCATTCCATTCGCGATACATTAAGTTGTTTATTCAGTTAGTGAATAAAACCACAGGCTACTAATTATACATGTCTCGTTATTGCTTTTAATAACCAGTTACATGCAAATTGCTTCTATTATGGGCTATCATGTTTAGCCATATTATTAAGCCTGAGTATATTTACAGATTTACTAAATAACTAAGTTTGCGTTAGATACGTTGAATATATTTATTCATTAATTCAGTCACATTATGTTTAGCTGACGGTGTTGAGTGCGTTTCCAAGCAATTGATTGATCAATATTTCAAGCTATGAAGGTGGAAAATAAACTGCTCAGCAGTAAGGTTCGCCGTTTTTTATCAATATTTTTTTTTTACTTTTCCTTTGGGAGAACTACTTAATTTCATTTCCTCTTTATTAAGATACAACCTCTTATATATAATAATACAGCCTAAAGTAGAGGTCCTAGGGCCATGAAATTTGCAGGATGTGTCTTTTGTGAAGTAAGGTGTCCACTAAGAAAGGGTTTTCTCAAATTACATCCCTAAGGGGGTGAAAAAGAGTATGACTATTCTTACGGCCTCGCAGGTGAAGTTCCTGATGGCAATATTATTAGACCTTTCTTAATAAAAGGTAGATTCACTAGCATGCAGAAATTGAGGTGTTAAAGTTGTCCAGTAGTATTTTCTCAATTGCACTCAAGTTTCATACAACTTTTGACAAGAGACAAACTGTGAACGGAACATTTTTTTTGTTCTTTTTTGAGCTAACGTATCTTTACCCTTAATATAAAAGGCTGGTGGATGGTAGTAAGGAAAAAAAGATCTTTCTTAAAGTGTATACAACTGAAATCTAGACCAATGGTTCAACCAGTCAAAGGAAGCGTTACTTGATTGTGTTCGCTATCTGAGATCTGTGTCCTCGACACAAATGTCGTGCAATTATACAATTAACTTGGTTGTGCTATAATTTTTTTATCAGGCGAGGTCATTTCTTTGATGCATTGAAAAATCAATTAGGCGTGAAATTTGTAGATTTTTTAACAAAAACTGAAATTTTCAGTTTTTAAGTTAGCGAATTGTTTCGTCAGGGTCCGAAAATCGGTTTACGTTCAGGAGTTATTTTTAATACTATTGAATTAATAGAGTTGCGAAACGGTCTGTTTGTTTATACCCTTGCCTGTTATAGATATGATTAGATAGTATATTAAGGTATAAAAACACCATTGAAACAAAGTCTAGCAGGAGCTCTCTGTTAAAATAATCAGTGCAAATAAAAATTGGCAAAAATAGGTAAACACACGGTCGGTTGGCTAACCTCATTGTGGTACAACCTCGAGGGAGACAAGGTTGTGTTGGGCAAGCGTTATGTGAAATTGCACTGGTTTGATGCACGCTGGCTTTATTTGTACTAGCTGGTGTCCTCGACGTCGTCTGCGCAGGATTTGAATTATCTTATTGTTTGGACAATTCAAGTGTCTGTTTCAAAATAATAGTTTTTCCCCATATGAAAGTATATTTCGGTACTGATATAAAAAAAAACTATTTTAAAAAAATGTTCTCACTCTCCATTGAAAGTCCAATTAAACAGTCCAGCCGTTCCGGATATTAGCCGAAGCAAACAGACAGAGATTTTTTAAACTTTTGTTAAATTTTGGAATTACAAACACACACTTGAATTTTAGTTATCTGTATCGATGTATAGATTAAAAAGCTGCTTTGTTTCTTAATAGCTTATTAGCTTTGAAATCGTACACTAGTAAATGAAACCCTTTGTACTTTGTTTTAAGGTGTTTTGTACCATATCTGTGTTGTTTTGTTGGTACATTGCATACCTTTTGGATTTGTCATCAAACAAGTTTACGGCAAAAAAGGGGGCATTGCGCTCGCGATCTAAAGTCTAGACAAATTAAATAATTCAATGTCTATTTAGTTAATTTTCTTCTCTACATCAAAGCATTTCTCAGAAAAAAAAGATGTGCAGTGATTTCATACCACGTGCTTTACGGTGAATGCAAACGTAAAAATGTGTAATGATATCCAGGGCTACTAATTTTATTTCTGTAGAGATGTGTTACAGTTCCCACGTTTTTTGCAGAGCGCTCATAGTTCATGACGGCACCACATACACTTGCAAATAGCATTTAATTATTCCTATTACCAAGATTCCATTGGATGCCTCATACGCCTCTCGGTTCTCACAAACAACAACATCACATCCACATTCACGTTCACTCACACATAGGCATGTATTTGTTAAAGGATTCTGTATCACGATTTGTTATTGCTATCATTAGTCCTGGGAGTGAACGGGACAGATTTATACGACGTATATAAATGTGTCTCTGTCATAAAGTGAAGCCAATGAATTTTTTCAAGCGGACCCTTTAATTTGCAATGCAGAAAAATGATTTCTCCTGACTGATATCTCTAGCTTACAGATAAATAAAATTGAAGTATCTGTTTGTAATAACAGCTTCTAACTGAATGCATATGAAAGTATATGCGATACATACATAAAAAAACAATTTATAAAATGTTTCTTTGACTATCAGTCTGTTTGTTCCGGCTAATATCTGAAACGGCTAGACCGATTTCTACGGAGCTTTCACTGATAGTTTAAAGAGTACATACCTATATTCAGAAAACATATGAGGTGATGAGTTCCGCGTAATATAGCATGAAACTAAATTTACGCGGGTAATACCGCGAGGCACAGCTGTAATACCTATATCTATTAGCAGTCAGGTCTATTAGTTTCAATTCCAATTCCTATGTGTGTTCATTTAATTACGGATTACATTTGCCGTCAGTAGTTATAAGCGCTAGCCTTGAAGGCGCAGTAGTTTATGAGGCTATTATTGTCGTCTTTATAGCTTACCCCCTCTTCTTGTTTATGAAATCCATCATGTATATAAAATGTACATGATGCCAGCTGGGATGCTTGCCGGTTCTTCTCAGAAGGCTACTTACCGAACCGGTGGTCATTCTTCGAATATACAGGGTGTCGGAGAATTCGAAACAGTAGTCTTATAGAAGTTGTAGGGTTATATGAATATAGCACTATGTTGAAGTCTTAAATATCTAGCTCCAACGATAACGTAGTTATAAGCTATAGTCGAAGAGCTCGCGGCCTTAAGCCGGGTTGCATTTACGCGCGGCCGCGTTCACCTACATTACGTACGCGGTGATAATCTACGTAAATATAGGTAGGTACCTACTTCAAATCAATTAGTTAACTGACCTTATTTATGACAGGATACACCTTAGTCTGGACCATATCACTTCACTCACATACAAAACATTGTTATCACTGAAAGCATTATTACCGCTAGTTCAGTCAACTTCTAAATGGGCAAGTGTTCGAAATTGCGCCCTTGCACATCCAAACAAGCCTGAGCTTGGACTTCCGTTATCCCTCAGCCGTTGCACAACTCTCATAAGCACTCTACCTGAAGAGGGCACGCACTCATCACTTCGATGACCGTAAAAGTCCAAATAAAAACGCAACGCTTCACCAGTATTACCCCTTGCAGCTTGCTATTGCATAGGCCAAAACCATGTCGGTATACTGAACATCTGAGTACTGAAAGTTCGCCATGATAATACTAATTAAGTAGGTACTAAGTACCTAACAAACTAACGAGAAAATGAAAGTAACAAGGTCACGACGGAAACAAAAAACTTTGCTTAGAAGCACACGCCCGCGACCATTATCCGAATTAGACTGATTTTGAAACAAATAAATAGGTACTAAATCATAAAAGTGCGAATGAAATAGGGGTGTCACACACTTTTTTCAAGATACAACTTTTAACATACGAATTATTTTGATTTAGTTTTGACTCCGACTGGTAACACAATATGTGGATTAGACATCGCTTATCAAGCGTAGACGTGCCGGTTCTAATCCCGGTATCAAAACATTACCCATTTCCCCTTGGTTTAATTAAAAGTAGTGCTATCTCTTTTTGTGATACAGATATCAAAAGGGATGGACATAATTTTAGTCAGAGTTTGGTCTAGTGAAAATGAAAATGATTTATTCTGTTTAGGCCCTGGTAAGGCACTTATGAATGTCGAATAATTTACCACCAGTTCGGAAACTAGCTTTCTGAGAAGTTCCGTAGAATGGTTTAGACGATGTTTTGTAAAAATAAACATTTTTCAAATTCATTCTTTCTTTTTATTTATTCACGTTAAGAATAAAATTAAAATAAATTAAGAGCGTGAATTAATTTAATAAATCCGAAGAGGGTTCGTGGAACAAGTAGAGTAAATAGACCATGTTCGACAGCCCTAATACAGTTCTATCATAGCGGCGCGGCGCGAGGGCACGTACGAAATAGGGATGGGATGGGACGCTATTATCGATAGACTTATCGAAACATAAATTAAATTACTGAATACGGATAATAAAAACAAATTACAGAACCGATTTAATAAAGTTACGTTATTATGTAGGTACAATTTACATAGTACGTGATATTAAAAGATATCTCGGGTATTCTTGTTTAAAATTGTGTTGTCTTTAAGTGAGTGCTCTACTACAAGAGTAAATTATTGAATCTGTAGTCAGATGATAATTAAGGTAAGTAGTTTATTTAATATCAGAATCCTATAAAATCACAAATTGTATTGAGAATTAGAAATACTCTACCTAACTACATTACATTTACCTACAAAAGTTCTACTATCCAATTACTACAATAACGTAAGTACCTAGGTTTTTCACTTAGTCTATGCGAACAATGAATTGGTATTTACTACTAATGGAAGCATTAGGTACTTTTTCTTTTAATCGAGTGATCGATAAAAATAATCCCACCACTAATAAACACACACACGAATAAACACACACACACTAATAAACACAAAGCGTGCCGCGCGCTGCCGAAAGTCGCCGCGAGTTATGTCCGTGTAAACGTGACATTATACAAGGCCACCCATTGTAATTAAGCAATATAGATAAGAGTCATGTAACATAGGAATCTTAATGCTTCCTATCAGGAAACATTAAGATTATTAGCATAAGTAATCCTTTGTCTCATGTATCAATGTTTTAGATGTAGTTTGAAATAAACATCAGTCTTGATCAGCTCTTCAAGCGGTTAACACCACAAAATTGTCTTTTTAAAAAAAAAAGCCTGTTGCCCTCACCCACCTCCTAACTGGCGCAGTCGGCACGTCGCGATAACGGTAGCAAGTTCCAAAAAATCTTTCGATTCGATTCTTCGTCTCCGTCGCGAAAAAAGAACCTACCGTGGGTTCCAGGCAGCAGCAAGCAGACAACAGCAGCTGAAGACGCAGACTCACCACCAACCAGCCTTCACAACGGCAATGCTCGTGGGGTAAGCATTAACTCTGTTTTTCCCCGAGACTACCTTTTTCCTTGATCTTATCCTTATAAAATCTTTGGTATTTCAAGTGTAAAGGTACCTAATTTCATATTATTTCAAATTTGTATTTTGCAAATTTTTATATTTCGTGCATTTCGCACCGTTTACTGAGATTACTCACTTCTTGCGACCCTTATTTTTGTGTGGATAAAAATGGCTAACGAAAAGGGGGCCCAGGGTGAAAGATCCTTCATCGAGGAGAAGCCGATAACAACGGATCACTCGACTTTCGCAAAAATGTTACCCAGTTACGATGGGAACAAAAGAACATTGGCATTTTATATAGAGGGCGTGGAAAATGCCTTAGAACTTATTAACAACAGGGATGACCCCTGCATTACATGTCTTATAAGAAATAAACTTACCGGTAGAGCTGTAGAAGCCTTGTCGCAAAGCCCAGGGACTAGAACTTGGGTTGAAATTAAAGACGCTTTACAAAGAAAATTTGGAGAGTTCAGAACTGAATTACAGCTCGTCCAAGAACTCATGCAAACAAATAGGGAAAATAACTCAATTGATTTTTTTGGAGACAAAATAAGAAACTTGATGAGCGCATTAATTTCTTTAAATCCAGATAAACGAATTTACTATGAGCAAATGGCTCTCGAAACATTCTTAGACAAACTCAATCCAATAACAGCAATTTTAATAAAATTAAAACATGTACAAAATCTTGAGCAAGCCATCACGGTGGCAAAACAAGAAGAAAGTAAGCTTAAAGCAAAACGCGCTCAATTAAACAAAAACGCAGCTAAAAATCCCATTAATAATTCCAACAACACTAGACAAAATAGATCGACACCTTTTGTGAAAAACAATGCACTAATCAAGAATAAACAACTCGCGAATAATTCCGAAATTAATAAAAGTAAAACGTATTATCAACTAGAAACAGGACCAGATAGCGATGATGAGTCCGCGTCCGAAGAGGAAAATGAAAATAACTCACCGGACCAAATTGATGACGAAAATTTTCTCGTAGAAACGTTCAAACAGCTAACAACGTAACCCTCATAAATAATATTCAAGAATACAGCCGCCTCCCCTATATCTATATCAGCGAACTAGGCGGTAGATTCCTATTAGACACAGGCGCGTCTCAATCATTAATCAGCCCAAAAATTGTAAAAAGTTTAAATAATGCAAACATTAAAATAAAAAATGAAACACACTACATAAAGACACCCCATGCAGTCTCTAAACATAAACAAGTAGCACACATAAAATTACCCGAGAGACTATTTAACGACGATATAACGCACAAATTTCTAATTTTTGATTTTGATTCAGATTTTGCAGGACTTTTCGGTCTAGACCTACTGGTAGCACTAAAAAGCAAATTAGACATAAAAAACATGATATTGCGCACAGAAAAAACAAACATCCCGATTAAAGACGACCTGAAATCACTTACCAGCATAGCACCTAGAAGCGAGCAAATAATTAACCTATTATGTAACTACCCAGAAGGAGATTATTTTTCAGAAGGTTTAAAAACAAAAAAAGGTTTAGTTTTACCCGCAGCAGTAATTTCAATAAAAGAAGGAAATGCTTTAGCAGCCATAATTAACACAACAGACAGACCAATTCGATTCAGAAATAACCGTCATTTAAATTTTCACCGGCTAAACATTAAAAAAGAAGAAAAACCCAAATTAATATCACAAAAAACTAAAGCAAAGTTAGACGAACTATTAAAGAAAAACCTAGAGAGATTACGTACAAATCACATGAACCCTGAGGAAAACCGCGAAATTAGAAAATTGTGTTACAATTACCGCGATATTTTCCACTGTGAGGAAATTCCTTTAACTTTCACGCACGAAATAAAACATCAATTAAAATTATCAGACAATAAACCGATCTATGTTAGAAATTATCGTCAAGCCCCAAAACAAAAGGAAGAGATAAAAAATCAAATTAATAAATTATTGGAGCAAAATATAATTCAAGAAAGTAACTCCCCGTGGTCGTGCCCAGTACACCTAGTACCTAAGAAAATTGATGCCACCGGAGAACAAAAGTATAGGCTAGTAATAGACTATAGAAAACTTAATGAAAAAACAATAGAAGATAAATACCCATTACCAAACATAGACGATATCCTAGATAAACTAGGACGTGCACAATACTTTTCAACAATAGATTTAGCATCAGGCTATCACCAAGTAGAAATGGCTAAAGAAGATATTGAAAAAACAGCATTTACAATAGATCGCGGACATTACGAATTTCTTCGAATGCCTTTCGGTCTAAAAAACGCGCCTAGCACATTCCAGAGACTAATGGACTCAGTGCTACGTGGCCTCGACAATGTACTCACGTACCTTGATGACGTCATAATCTATTCAACCTCGTTACAAGAACACCTCGAAAAATGCAAGCAAGTTTTCGACAGATTCAGAGCAAATAACCTTAAAATACAGCTAAATAAGTCAGAATTTTTGCAAAAACAGGTCAAATTCCTAGGCCACACATTAACCGATAAAGGCCTTCAGCCTAATGAAGACAAAATAGCCGCAGTAAAAAAATTCCCTATACCAAAAACACAGAAAGAAATAAAATCATTTCTAGGACTAATAGGCTATTATCGAAAATTCATTCAGGACTTCGCAAAACTTACAAAACCATTGACTAAATGTCTAAAAAAGGGTAGTAAAATCGAATTGACGAAAGAATACATAGATGCTTTCGAAAAATGCAAACAAGTACTTATTAATGCACCAATTTTACAATATCCAGATTTCGAAAAACCTTTCATCTTAACAACAGATGCTTCAGATGTAGCAGTAGGAGCAGTCTTATCTCAAGGACAAATAGGCTCAGATAGACCAATAGCATACGCTTCACGAACGCTATCCGACACAGAACAAAGATATTCAACCATAGAAAAAGAGTTACTGAGTATAGTATGGGCTATAAAGTACTTTAGACCCTATTTGTACGGGAAACAATTCATAATCTATACAGATCACCGTCCACTTACGTGGATTATGTCCATTAAAGACCCGAATTCTAAACTCACACGCTGGCGTCTTAGACTAGCAGAATATAACTTCAATGTACAGTACAAAAAAGGAAAATCTAACACTAACGCAGACGCTTTATCTAGAGTACAACTTTTAAATAATAACAAAAAAATAACTACCCCTAGCACAAGCGAACCACAACCAAGCACGTCAACGGCAAATCCAGAGCGAGATTTCCCGGACATTAGGACACTTTTAGATATGCCTATAACACCAGAAGCAATAGAACAAGACCATCTTACAGACACTCAAACAACGCAGGTAGACATGTCTATGACACCCGTCGTGACCAATTCACAACCTATGGCACCGGAAGCAGAATCAAACTCAGAAAAAATACCTCAAACAGAGGACGCAATTGATAGGCAGCTTAAACAGTTTCACATCAGAAAAACACCCGGCGATACTTATAGAGTAGATGACAGAACAAAAGGGAAATACGTAATAAAAGACGTTTGGATACCTATAAATAATACAAAAGAGCAAATAATCGAATTTTTGAAAGAACATACAATGCCCAGTAGAGTTTTCCACTGTTACTTTCACCATGAAGAGTTTTACTCATTATTTTGTGAAGTTTACAAAAACGTATTTAATAATCGTGGCCCAAAATTAATTAGATGCATGAGTAGAGTAACACTAATTGATAGTATTTCCGAACAAACAGATATAATAAGGAAATACCATGAAGGAAAAACCGTTCACAGAGGAATACAAGAAACATACAAACACATTCACCGAAATTACCATTGGCCAAAAATGCTAGTATCCATACAAAAATTCGTCAATAAATGTGAAAAATGCCTTAAAAGTAAATATGAACGTAACCCCTTAAAACTACCCCTATCTTTAACGGATACACCACATAAACCCATGGAACACATGTTCATGGATCTATACAGTACCGGCGGCATTACGTTTTTGACCATTATAGATAACTTCACAAAATATGCACAGGCAATACCAGTTACAGCATGTACTAGCATTCACATAGCAGAGTCACTACTTAGCATTTTCGCAGCAATAGGAGTTCCTAAGAAAATAACGACAGACTCAGATTCCAAATTTGATAATGACGTAATCACGGAGGTATGTGCAATGCACAACATTCACATACACTTCACAACACCCTATAACCCCAACTCAAATTCACCGATAGAAAGACTTCATTCAACTCTCGCTGAAATGATAAGAATACAGAGAATCACAGATAAAGATGAACCAATAAATCTAATGAAATACGCCATCATAGCTTATAACAATACCATTCACTCTGCAACAGGTTTCACACCTTTCGAGTTACTTTACGGACACACAGACAGTAGAAACCCGTTAGAGTTGCACTGCCCAAAAGAATTTTACCAGGAATATGTCTTAAAACATAAGCAAATTATGGAAAACACACAAAAATTAATAAATAAAAAATTAGCAAGCGATAAACAACAAGTTATAGAAAAAGCTAATAAAGACACCGAAATAGCACGCTTCAAAGTAGGCGACATTGTCTACAAACAAGTAGCTAAAACGGCCAGAGCAAATAAACTTGAACCCAAGTACTTGGGACCATATACCATTTTACGTATACATCCGGAACAAATTGCGGAAATTGTCGGAAAACACATTAACGCAAAATCTATAAGAGTACACTTCCGTTTACTAAGGCGACCTGAAAATGTTCCAGGGGTGCCCTCACCTTCATCGCAGTCCTCGGACTCGCCGGAAGCTCTGCCATCATCCAACCTATTGATAACCACAACGGGATCCTCGTCCTTACTGAAGCAAAAGCCCAATACCAGATAGATACCTACCATTTAGCAGTAGTTTATAACACCTCAAAATTGAGGGATATATACTTAGATATATGTAGCAATTATTATACGATAAGATTAAAACAGAATAGTTCAATAAGTATAGTAGCTATTAGCAAACAAATAGACTACCTCATAGATACAATAGAAAGTAGATTACTTTACTTAGGAGTAGACAGCATAGGTTTTAAGTCTGGCTATAGACATAAGCGTGGCTTAATCGACGGCTTGGGATCAATAGTAAAAGCGATAACAGGAAATTTAGACCAAAATGACGCAATTAAATATGACAACGAAATCAAGGCAATCCAATCAGCAATAAATAATAATAAATCAAATCAGAAAAGGACAATAAGTATAATGCAGGATTTCATGAAAGAATATGAAAATAGCCTGAAACACATAAAAAATAATCAAAACGAAATTTCTGTTGCAATTAGCAGATACAATAAACAAAGTAACGACTTTGAAACAAACTACTTAACGCTCAGCATTTTTAACGAAATTAAGACATCGTTTCAACAACTCTACGACAGATTAGAAACTCTAGAAAATGCATTAACATTCTCGCACCTAAATAAAATGCACCCTAGTATCATTGACCCTGCCTACCTCATAGAAGAATTGAATCAAATCCAGAATGAAAATAAGGGAAATTTAGCCTATACCCCGAATATAAAAGATATTCACCTATGGGAAAAAGCCATTGTAGTCAAGGCATATAGCACTAATGACACCCTCACCTTTATACTGGACATACCATTAGTTTCAGAAGAACCCTATAACTTACTTCACCTTTATTCCATCCCCAACGATAATAACACAATCCTTATTCCTAAAAATCCCTTCCTTGTCTTGGGAAATAATGAGTTCGCATATCCTCACGAGCCATGCACCGAGATCGTCGAAGATGACGTCATCTGCAAGCACCTGGAGTGGCAAACCCTACTGCACTCGAACGATTGCATCGCACAACTTATTCAACATCAAGAACCACACAACTGCACCTACGCCACAGCAACCTACGAGAACAATCTGGTTCAGCAAGTAAAAGACAACAGCTGGATAATTATCATAAAACAAGAAGAAGTCGTGAAAACCACCTGTAACAACGACGTCCAATATCAACGAAATAAAGGCGTTTTCCTTATAACCACCGACAACAATTGCAAAGTACAAGTTGCAGACAAAATACTAACGACGCACCAGCGCTACGTTAACGTTAAAGAAACAATACCTTTACCAAGGACTCACTACACAACGAAGATTTCGCCTGTAACCATTAACCTAGAAAATATAGAGCTAGATAACCTAAAGGACGCCTTGCAACAGTCTGAGAAAATTAAGACTTCAGAAGGAGACCTCAGCATCATCTCGAGCACACCCAGTTGGCCGTCAATCCTATTATACATCATTTTGATCCTGGCAGCAGTTGGAACAGGCATCTACAAATTTTGGTGGATACCAAGGTCGGCGCACGCTTCAGTCCAACATGAAACTGTAGAACTCCAGCATCACTTGGAAGCTGAAGATCCCCAGCATCATCATCGACAGCAGCCTTCGGTGCGCCTCCATCTTAAGGGGGGAGGAGTTATGTCCGTGTAAACGTGACATTATACAAGGCCACCCATTGTAATTAAGCAATATAGATAAGAGTCATGTAACATAGGAATCTTAATGCTTCCTATCAGGAAACATTAAGATTATTAGCATAAGTAATCCTTTGTCTCATGTATCAATGTTTTAGATGTAGTTTGAAATAAACATCAGTATTGATCAGCTCTTCAAGCGGTTAACACCACAAAATTGTCTTTTTAAAAAAAAAAGCCTGTTGCCCTCACCCACCTCCTAACTCGCGATATCTGTTTATTTGCACGTGCCGCCTGAACTCAAAGACACCGCGCTCTTTTAATGATGCCGCGCGGTGTCTTTGATATCGTACCGAAAAGCCGGCAGTAACTTTGATTCTTGTGGCGGCATTTCTTTGTAAATCATCGGTCTGTCTTTTACCTAATTCAATTGAACCCGTTAGAGGTTATCAGAGTTCACAGGAGTATGAACTGTAACGATGACCTCAAAAATCATAAAAATTTTAAGAAGTAGATAAATAGTTTCGAAAACAGGTTTCATGGGGTTATTTCAGGAACTATTCGTGGGAGAAAAAAAATGAAAACGTAGTTAGATTTCAGGTGAATAACTTTACGTTACAGCTGACTTTTATGCGAAAATAAGGTATTGAAATGGTGAAGTTTGAACGTCAATTACTCGAAAACGGAAGAAGATATTTTTGTCGTAATTATTTTAAATGCTTCCTAAAATTATACCCTATCACACATTTTAAGAGCTGACCGGAATTAACCGACACCCTGTATACCTTACCAAGGCCTAAACTGAATAAATCATTTGCATCATCAACAGTACTTGTACTCTAGTGGAGTTTGGTAGTATATCTTCAAATTATTTTCCTTACTAGCTGTGCCCCGCGGTTTCACTCGCGTAGATTTTGTTTCATCCTTATTGTCGCGGAACCCTAATATTTTAATAAATAAAAGTAGCCTAAGTTACTCCTTGAAACATCAGCTACCTGCCAATGAAAGTCCCTTTAAAATCGGTCCAGTCGTTTCAGAGATTACCCGGAACAAACAAACAGACAGACAGACATACACAGATTTTTTTTAAACTTGGTTTCTTATGGTCAGTAGCGTGAATACTTTCATATGCATTTAGTGAAAAGCTGTTATTTTGGAATTACAAACAGACACTTAAATTTTATTTATCTGTATAGATAATATGATTGAGCGAGACATTAAAATACATGTGCTTATAATCTACGTATGTATAATGTATGTATGTACATCTCAGTTTAAATAGTGTCACCTTCGTACTGAAATAGAGCAAGACGCTATTATTAGTTTCCGACTGTGCGAGCGAGATGGTTATATTCGCATTATCGGCTACCGATTGCCATTGTAATTTCACCTTTATTGGTTACGAAATAAATGTCAGGTGTATTCAGGTCCAACGACTAATTGGTTCCAATAGTTCGAGTTTATGATAAAGGAAATTACATGAAACAATTTTATTATGTTCTCTACATTATAAGTAGGTACTGGGAATTTTTAACAGGCTTTATTACTGTGGGATTCCATTTCAGGTTATAGGTACAGTTAGTACCTACTTTATTTCGCAGAACCTCATTTTATTAACATAAAAGTAGCTCAAGTTACCCCTTAATGTACCACTGGCATATAGCTGATGTTCAGCTATATGCCAGTGGTGCAACGGTTTTGGTGATCAGACGGATAGACAGAGAATATTTCCAATAACTTTCATATGCATTTAATGAAATTATGTTAATTTTGAGTCACAAACAGACACTTCAGTTTTCTTTATCTGTATACATATAGATTACTTGTAAGTAGATAAAAGAAGAGTCAAGGGTATCATCTGTCAAAAATTTAAGCAGGACTTGGGAATCTTCCATCTTAAAATGGAATCAAAATTATCTCACCTTCCTAAAGGATTCCTTGAAAAGGTCACTTCAAACCAAGATATTTATATCAGAGTGACTGATGGACAGTTTCTTCTCAATCCTACTTATACAGGTTTTATCTAGATGGTGTCCTTCATCGTAAATTTCGCGATATGACAAATAACTGCTTAAGTTTTGAACACATTGATACTGACCGAGATCGGACCTCGAACCACGCAGATGTACGCACTACAAGCGTTCAAAGGCTATCAAAGCAATATAATTCTATCTCAACTAAAGCAAAGTCCAGTGACTTAGAAAGTAGAATATACAAACAAATTTTGTCATGATATGGATATATTTTGCAGAGGGATAAATATGATCTTGCTAAAAATATTTTGTTGTGTATACGGGAGACGAAGACCTTAGAAAATGATGGATGGAAAGGGAGTGAATACAGATATGACGGCGCTGATAAAGAGCAATGGAAGGGAAGAACACATGGCGTCGACCACAAATAACATGGGATAAGGTTAAGATGATTACGATGACCATGATTATAAAGCAAAGTACTACTTCCAAATGAAATGTCAAAGTCATCAAGATAATTGTATTTGGCAATCGAAGACAAATATCTGGAGAGTTGCAAAGAAGGTAGCCCAATTGCTCATCACAAAACGTATGCTATGATGCGGTAGTCGAATCAGCGATATCTAACGTAGCAGTCAGGTATACTTACCACGAGACCAACGGTGCCTTTCATTCTTAGTGACACTGCAGTTGATAAGCAAGTTGAACAGGAATAGATATGACCCGTACTGCATCACTATAACAGTGACACAACGTAGAGAAATATGCGACATTATGAAGCCTTGCGAATCCAACCTTGCTTGTTAATCTTTGTAATCGTTTCCCTCGAGAGAGATACCACTATTCCCCCTTTTCATACACTCGGACAATGTCGGCTTTTCCGAGTTGAGCCGAAAGTAATTTTGTGAGTTACTCATTGCCATATCGCGTTAATTTTACCCTTCCTAGTTGTAAATTTTATTTATAAACATTGTTCGAGGTAAATATGATAAAAATACTTATTTGTATGACATCCGGAAGAGAAGGCACAGAGCCGTGCTACACTTCAGTACCGTAAAATTCGAGTACCAATAAGAATGTTTAACGCAAAACAAAATATTTCTGAATTCGTGGTAATAAAGAGAGCGTTATGCTAACCCTTGATGTATTCGCTCCAGGAAACAACGTTGAGGAGATTCCACATTCCACAACCAGCCTGTACTCTAATGAATCTAGCTACTATATCCAAAAACATTTTTTTTAATCCGACTTGTAGTGCTATAGATAAGAGTGTGCAAACAAACAAACTCTTTAGCTTTATTATATTATGGTAATATGTATAGGGAAATAAACAACAATCAATGCGAGTGAAACCTTTTATAGATAACAACACAAGATAAAACACCGCTCATAAAAGAAGTAATCATCCGATGCTATGCACGAACACCGATACGTATAATAGACTAACATTTATTATGGGAGCTAAAACATATTGCGCCGACCACAAATAACATGGGATAAGGATATGAACATGATGGTGATATTCTTCCTTAGTTTTTAGGATATTATTATTCACAATCCTGATTAGGATAATATTGAAAAAGAAATTAACTAAAATTTAAAGAAGTATATTGAGAAGGTTTGGACATATTGAGAGGATGATTAGCGAAAAAAATAAACAGAGCAAACGTGAGCGAAAGTGTCGGTAGAGTTCTCCCGCGGAAATTGCGGAATAACTATGAAGACAAAATTGTATTTTCTCTTAACGGATTCGGAGCATAGAATAAAGCGTATGAAGAGATGCATGAATGTAGACAAATCAGTAGTCTACCTACCCTCCATGGGATACAGGCGTAACTGTAAAACTAAACTTAAAGGCCTTGATATTTTCAACCCCTAGGTAAGAACCTGCGCTATTTGCATATTTGTCCTTGTGTTTATACTGTCCATTGTACGAATTAATCGTTCGCTAGAATATGATAAACTTGTTTGCGCGCACATTGAAATCCCATAATTGTTGCTATTGCTGCATTCTTGCGCAAGTTTTATTCTTATCTGCTGTTATTCATACGATATGCGATTTACCTTTTGTTGTTAGGACAACCAAGGCTATGTGTAATATTATGGTAACGATTTATGATGTAACTGGCTCGGGGAATGAGGTTTCATGACTAAAAGTCTATTTCCTTTCTCTAGGTACGGATTTTATAACAATTTCCAAAACTAGTTTCCTGGATTAGTCTTGACAGACAGACAATTTAATGTTTTGGATTACTTAATAGGTTTTCTTTTTCTAATACCCTTTTTATATATCGGATAGCAAAGTCCACCTCTATAACGCCAACCAAAATAAACAGTTATTTCATAATTGAACTCCTAGATATTTCTAACGAAGTTGAATGTTACAATAACTCAAACGCTCAGAGTTCCACAAATCGTTAGCTCCGTGGCCTGTTTCAATTCCAGAAATATTTTTGTTTATCTATCTAATAATAAAAACACGCGAATGCATTTAAGCGCTTCTGAAAGAAATACTTTCATCCGAAATAGCGAGGACGTAAATATTAACACACCTCACATACTAGTTGTGTGTTCATTGATGGAGTGAAAGTTGATTCATCAATAGACACAAAATGTAAAGTAATGGTGATTTGGTCACGTTACTTAACCACTTCTGGATCCCGTGAGATTATAATAAAGAATGCCCAATCAACAATTATTCCTCTAAGGTCTTTGATTGCTGTATTAGATGATTTAAACCCATTGGAAACTCAGGTGGTATCAAAACAATGCACTCAGTGAATTGGACTTAAAAAAGAAAACATGGAACAGATAAGCCTCGGTATCATGTGAAATGTGCCACCAAACTCGGCGCTTGCGCACTGAATATACAAAATGGCCGTCTTGTAACTGGGTCACGGCGATCTGTGGCTCCGTTGCTGCTTTTACGATTTTTTTCGACGAAAACGAATTAAATTTGCGTTTAGGTGGCAGGTATTTGTTTGGTTAAATCCTTTGAATTTGTGTAGGAGGACTAAATAATTCATTAAAATATAAACAGTTGACTCACGGTCCTACATCCATAACTGAGATTCTATGAATAGTATCAAATTAATTAGCTAATTTAGATTGAATTGTATTCGAAAAGTTGATTCGTCATTCAATATTCTTTATTGGACTACATATTTTCAGTTCTTTATAAAATGTTGACCCTATTGTGGCTAGTTCAGTGCTAAGTTATTAATTCATGAATATCTCAATTCAAATGAAACAGATACGTCTAAATTCATTGATCTCTTTGATAGAGCATGCGCCCGAGTGTATTCTGCTCTAAAAATACACCGATCCACATAAATAATTCACGATTTATTCATTGTTTTTTTATAACCCTGTGTTTGTTTTGTAAAGGTCGCCTTCAAAATTTAAATTCAGTTGCTACGTTTAGTGTTTAGGTTTTCAAAACAATGAATGAACTTCTCAATGTCATTGACTTCTTTAGCTTGATGTTTAAAATATTGTATCGCTGTTTCAGCTTCCATACCGTCTAAATGTATACATTACTTATTCAAGCCTTATGATCTATTATATCGCTAGTTTTACATGAATTATTGACAGCATAATGTGGTTATGCGTGCATGGATTGTTTATTTGCTATTTCAAGGAAATTGCTCAGTTCTGTGGCTATTTATTTCCTTGATTGTATGATCTGATAACGCAACGACTTCTTTTTCAATCTCGTCAAAGGGCGTATCTAGTCTTACGATGTTTGTTTAACAATTTAATTGCCATATATTTGGAGTTATTCCTTACATGACTTGTTGGTATCTTCTAATTGCCGACCCAATCTTCAATACCCATGAAGCTGGAAAGAACGCAAGAGAAAGCAACAAGGTCATCGAATCTGTTCCGATATTTATCAGCCGAAAATTTGTTGAGTCTCAGTACTCATTCCCACGCGAAATCTTTGAAAGATATGAATGATATTTTTAAACCTTTAAATCCTGTGTTTTTGGTTATGATTATTGAATTAAGGAGGACTATTTCGGATCTAATCAAAACTTGTCCTTATTCTACATTACCATCGTCCTGTACTCATCCCGTTTTATTTGTGGTCTTCATAATGTGTTTCTGTCTATCAGCCTTCATATGTATATTCACTCTCTTTCCTTCTACAACATCTTCCATACATTCAAAAAGAAAACTACCTTACTAAATGGAAGGGAAGGAAGTAGGGTTCCTTCTTTCTCTCCTCGTGAGGAAAAATCCAAGAACACTTACAATTTCAATTCATGGCTGTGTATTGTATACTATGTTAATACTCCTAGCTAACGAATTTGGTTGTGATTTTGTAACCATCGGCCATATTGTTTTGTCGTAACGTGTTTTGAACGGCTCCTTAGGTTGTCGATCCTTATGTGTGACCTTTCCTGCTCACATATGCTTCGTTTATATAAACGGCTTGTATAAGAGTTGTTATTGTTTCACGTTTCTCCAGAGGTCTATAATAGTAAAATACATACATACATACGCTCACGCCTGTATTCCCCGAAGGGGTAGGCAGAGGTGTTGTAATAAAAACACCCACATTTCAACGAAGATGATTATGTGCCAACGTGACTGATGGTGAGTCCATCGCCGTCTCAGGCACAATACATACATCTTTGAATTATTTCTCAGACATATATAGGTTTCCTCACGATGTTTTCCTTCACCGTAAAGCACGTGGTGTGAAATCGCTGTACACAAGTTTTTAGACAAACTCATTGGCAGGCCCCGCTGGGATTTGAACTTGCGTAGTATGTGACTGTTCTAACCCCAAGGCCACCACGGCTCTTTAATAACTACTAAGGAATACAAAAACCTGAACTTTCCATTTTTGGCAATTAGCTATAATAAACCTCAGAATGAATGAGAATTTTCGTTGAGTGTTTGCAATCTTTTGCAAATTACATTATGCAGTAGTGAGAGTATGGCTTTGATGTTTTGGGGTTCACAATTACAAAATTCGACATGGATTTTTGAACATTAGCTGGTTATTAATTCGATGATTATGCGTACATTGCGACGTGTTGATTTGTAATTTGTTGGTCGGAGCATTAGAATTAATGATAGTTACAGTTTGAATTTGTGTTAAATTATAGTTCGGTCGTTATTATCTGTGGAATGACTGGTTACAGGCATAAAAAAGTAGTTTGAACATGAATTGTTTGAATCTGTATGCACTGCGTCTATGGTCATAGTCTTTCTTCGGTCGCCTAGTGGAAATTGTCAGTAGCTAGAGTAGTTTGATTGTATAATTTCGTTATCTTAATTCTGCTTTACTAATGATACTTTGATAATGTGTTTTCATTTATTATTAAAACGTTAGTGTTAATCATGTTATTGTTTTTATCTCTATTATTCATAGCTTCTGTATTTGGACAGTCGCCAAAAAAATTTCTATCTAAGACTACAAGAGTGATAATAGAAATCATATTAAACTTTATGATTAATTTTACGTAAAACATTTATCAAAGATTTCTAAATACTACCGTTACCATGTATTGTTTGCCCGTAGGCGGCTAATTCCTTCCCTCCCTTCGGTAACCTCGACAATCGCGCGAATATACAATATCTACTCTACCGTATACAATTACGTTATGTGATTTGAGTCATTCATGCTTTGGTCTTTTCAGCTCACTTTATCGACAATTTGTCTTTCCACTGTATTTATACAAATAGAGTGTGTTTTTATTAGCGCAAATATTTGTATGATTCGTAGCTCTGTTAGTTGTAGGTTATTAATAACAAAATGATATAAGGTTTATCCATTAATAATTTCCGCGTAACAGCTCGGAATCTGGATAAGTGTCTGATCAATGGCAATAGGCTCGCCCCCTATTACATGGGACAGGTGAAAAGTGGGTTTACTATAAGTACTCCTGTATGTGCCCCCCCCCCCCCCCCTGAGGAATACGGGCGTGAGTATATCATTAAAAATAAACTTACTGCTGGATTATTCTGGAAGAAGGAACTCAACGCTCTACCATCAATCGAAATTGAACTCTACCGCGAGCGACTGTATCAATTTCGTGTGATTAAATCCAAGAAGTCGGCGCAGACTCCTTCGTCCAGATATCTTAGAATAGCTTTGCAACAGTTGGGTATTTGCTTTCCCGAAACGTTAGAAGAATTATCGATTTGTTTTGGGCAGTTTTGCCCCAGAGAAGCCATAGTAGACATTGGTCCCTGGTTTACTAACAATAGATTGTTTCTGCCATGGAAGCCCGAGAAACTTTGACAAGTTTGCTCGGGGTTTTTTCTTTAAAGTCGATATTGATCAGATGGTTGTTGTCACAAATAAACACCAGGTAACCGGGATAACAATTAAACCCGTTGAAATATTAAAAAGCACACTATCAATAGCTATCTACCACTTGATTTTGTTTGAG
Organism: Watsonalla cultraria; assembly: GCA_964035505.1. Taxonomy (NCBI): domain Eukaryota; kingdom Metazoa; phylum Arthropoda; class Insecta; order Lepidoptera; family Drepanidae; genus Watsonalla; species Watsonalla cultraria. Next base: position 5,162,340 of record OZ037737.1, read on the forward strand.
TGTCCATTATGAAAGGCAATGTGCGTTCAATATTGATCTTTTCCAATATATTTCTTCATTATCAAAGACGAAAACATCTAAATTGATTTTTAAATAAACTAATTTCCCGATATTATTTTCTATAATAGCTTCAATGTGAGCGTACCGGTGTTACAAAACAAGTATATTAACAGACTTGCGAATTCCTTTCCACGAGAAGTGAAAGCTGACGAAATAATTTATTTATTAGAGCGTAACGAGTTTTTATGTTAAATGGAAAACATCCACTGACGACAGAAAACGGTGTATAGGTAAACATCCCGAATTCTGTGACTAATTGTTTGAATACTAGATCAATTTTAGAAGACTATTTTCCTTAAATTGCTATTAAGCTGCATAATGGCATTTCAAGTAAGCAGTCAAGCAAGAACGTGACAAATAATATAATGAATCCACCAAAAGTGTGCCAAAAGTTCCTAAAATTTAAGATCTTTTAATTATCTTTAGTCACAGACTTGATAGGAGTGACAACAAACAGAATAGCAGATGAATTACAATCATCAATGAGGATATTAATAATCAAGTCATTAGCAACATATGGCTAATTTTGATGATTTATTTTCGCTCCTCGCCACCCAGTCATCCGCTCTCTTGCAAAGACGCGTACGGAATGAGGTCACGTGTTCCAATTTTAAATTTCGATTGTCAGTTTGATACCTAGCACTTTCACTGACATTTTTACTCTCACAAGCCTAAGGTACAGTATACAACCAAATCTTAGGTTCCGTTTCGGCATCCGGCTCGCTAATAGTGTCAGATTCTTTCTCTCGACATTTTGAACGTACTACGGATACAATATCTTCACGGATGAAATAAATTCACTTTTGAAACGAACTTTTATATGTTTAGTTTGGTTATCTATTGTCAATTCTAAGACTAGGTCAAGACTCTAGTGTACTATTTTTCGTTATCTGGCCTAACCTAATTCTTGTACAATTGTCTTTGTCAATGCAGATACATGACTTGACATGTAGACATTTATAGCGAGTATTATTTTAACGTTGTCGCCCACTTTACCAACAGTTTCATGTACATACATACATAAATATATATAAAAAAAAAACAATATTTGTCTCCTTGTGTTGCACTTGGCACCGTCGGATATATGGCATGCTAAAAAGGACGATTATCTATATTATTCGACACTAAAAGTTTAATTTGGGAACCATTGCGTCTCCAGAACCTAATTCTGCTATCAATTCTGCTGACATATAGAACAATGGGGAATGTGGATGATTTATAATGATCAAACGATAACCGTCTAATGAGGTATTGGGATTGAGAAATGTTTATTATATTTATTTACTAAACTGATTGGGTCCCATTAAATTTAATCGCTCCTTGTCACCTTACACATTTGCGGTCCCTTGTGTATCACCAACCCCGGTATCGCGTTGGCCCAATTATAAATAGCGACTGATAAGTTCCGTTACTCGCGATATTCTCTCTCCCTTGCTCTGACGTAAATTATTTCAAGAGCAACAAAGAAAGAGGTATAAACGAACCTGTCTCTTTCGATTCGCGTGCCGCCGCAGCTCGGGTTTCCCCGTATCACGAGTATACTTTCCTTTAACGACATGCGAAATTACTATCCTTCAAAAATGTGCTTTAAATCTAGTGTGTTTAGGTAGATACTACAGTAAGTTTTTTCAATGGCATGTGTCGGTGGGCTTGGATTATGGACTCTATAATTAGGTTTAAGAGGTTGAAATTAAATGTTTAAGTAGTAGTGTTTACAACCCTTTGAAGGATTTTCATTGTCAATTTACTCAGAGTCAGAGTACTTTGCACTTTCCCAAAAAAATATGTTCTGCGTCATAATTGTGTTTCCTGGTGAATATGTTTTGTATTATTAATGTTACATTATGAGAGTTATTGAGATTGTTTTTCTTTTCTTTGAAGGTTGCTTTTCCTGCATTCTTTATCTCCAAATGTTGGTGCGTATTTCTGTCTGTTTGACTTTTAATATGATCTATTGATTTCAACTTTACACTGCAATCTGCCCTTGGAACAACTAATCGCTTGTTGTATTGATCTGGCTAGGTAGGTATTTCAAGGTCTTCTGCTGTACTTATTTGATGATCTGATATTAATTGTTTCGCTCAATCACAAAAGACTTGCTAAGATGAGTGGAACTTAAAGTTCTGGAAAGTAAATTTATCTTAAATGTAAATCTAAAAATAGCTTTTTTGGTTGACTCTTTAATATAGAGAGAACTACTACACGGATTTTCGATTAGAGCGTATAAAACTGGATTGTATTTATAAGTTATTCAAATTATTTATATTTTCTAGATTAATCAAAGAGATCAAAGATAAAGTTTCTTAAAGTCCTCCGATGGATTACGGTTTGCAAATCTTAAGTGGGCGATGTAGAAGCTTTTGTAGACGACATGCTACCAATCACATTTACAGTTTGAAACTATAAAACTTCTCGGTATTCCCAAATATTCGGCAATTTGAATAGAATCCACATTATTCAAATCAGTTAATCAATCCACTTTTAGATGTAAATGTGTTTTGATGTGCCTACATTTCAGAACAACATGTCATCTATCAATCATCATTTTAATGACTTCGTCTTCAGTGTTCAGCAAAAGTTCACAATAATATTAATGCTTGAAATAATATGAATCTTAAATTATAGTATTATTAAGGTTTATTTCACAATGCTGATGTACTTATGATTCATCAATTAAAGTTTCTGTTCTTCATCGCCTCATTTCGGGTTACCATTTCAAACATTGCCTACACGTCCTGTCGATGGCTTGTGACCTTATGTAAAATGTCGTATAAGGTCTAAACTATTTGTGTCATCTAGATCCGTATCACTTCCGTCCCCAGCTGATTTGAATTCAATGCGTTCAGCCACTTAACTATTTGTTTATTGTTTCCAATCTATTTTGTTCACCTTTGGATGATTGTTTCATAACCTACATCTTTTATGTGCACATAAATGTTATTAAATAATTTATTATTATATAATTTATTATTATATATTAATATATAATTTAGCATAAATGAATATTGAAATCCATATGTTGCGTAATTTTTTTTGTTAGAATTAGTTTAAATTTAAGAATCTTCAGTCTACGGACATTGTCTTGACTTGCGCCAAGCCCATGAGATCGATTACTCAGTTCTTCAACGAGTCAATGCAAATAACGAGAGTGCAATGATGATGACGTTCGTGACCAATGATCAACCACGTCATCAATGTCGACCGTGGTCTGGAATCCTCTCGGCGTAACGTAGCGGTCCGCGGACGTAACAGCGCCTCGTTCCGTAACGGATGACACAAGCGATTACGGTACCCCAACCGGGTGGGGTATACTTTCAAACTCACGCGCGAGAACGCTCGGACTCGTTCGGCTATCTTCGGACTCCGTCGCCACTCGACAAATTTGCTACTTTGAATTCACACTTAAGCTACTTAGTTACGGTACATTTTGGCTTGATTGATGATGAGGATAGTTGCACTTAGCACGTTAAAGGAGTTTAAGATTTATGCTTAAGAAGTTTAAAGCTGGTATTCGATTATCTCGGGTTTGTCAGTATGGCCGTACCGTTAGCAGTGAAAGTGCTTTAGCAAAAGTGAAACGGATGATTTAGAATGGCGCAATGCGCTTGAGATTGGCGTGAAAAAAAAATTGCGATCGTGGAAATGTGAGAGGTTAGCCAGCTCGATTTTGTATCTTTTTTTATATACTTTATAGTTTTTGCTTGTGGCTTTATTTTTATTTGTTTTACAAGTTTCTCAAATTTCGTATTAACATCAACCGTGTTTTACAGTCGGTAATTGGAATTCCTAACGGTTGAAATAAATTGACCGTTGAATATTAAATTTGAATCTCAATAATGCTTGCTTTGGCTCTGAAAAAATTCTGAAATCGTATTTTTATGAGTTGTGGTGTATTATTATAATATCATTATTTTATTTCATTAAAATGTTTTAAATAAACATCATAAAGTGCCTTCTGAAGTAATACGATTTCTCATTCCATTTTAGCGTCACTAGTGCTGCAGTGAAATGACCCTAATTCCTTATCGATTCAACCTCATTTATTTGTAAAGCAAGCTTCATATTTTCTTGATTCATTGAATAAGAATATCCTCTTGTTATTTCCACTTCCAGAAATATCCAGATGAGTTTTCTATCTGACATCCTTGATGGCTTTAAAAGACACCACAAGATGGATGGATTCTGTTAGAAAGAGAAGTGAATACAGATATGACGGCTGATTGAAAGAAATTAAGAGGAAAAGATATTGCGCCGACTATACATATCATGGAATAAGGGCAGGATGATGTTGATAGTTATCCTTGACAGAGCGTATTCTTTGAATTAGTCCTTCAGTAGGTAATACATAGGCTTCCAGGGATTGCTAGCGGAGCTTTGGGAGATGGCGACTATTTTTCTTTTGAAAGCTTAGTGCACCAAGGCATCTCCTGAGTACACTGCACCACCTAGCCCTACGAAAGCTATGTCACTGGATAGGTTAAACATTAATAAAACCTGTGGCTTCTTTCTGTTCTGTTGTAGTTCGAACAAGGTACAGAATTTAATTAATTTTGGAAGTTGCTCCTCAAAACGAAATTATATTGAAATTAATAGATGATGATTGTAATTGTAAGTTAGGAATTATCTCAACAGTAATTTATATGCCTATTTGTCTTGGCTTAGATGGTAAATTAGCGCTATTTGCGCTGGTAAACACCTGTACTCCATAGGCCTTACAAAAACGGCTCAATAGATTTTAATGGTACTTTCACTAAGTATTTGCTTTACAGTTATTATAGTCCTCGTTCGGTCTTAAAAGGCGACCAAAAACGGATGATTCACATTGTTCTGTACGCCAGCCGGCTATTTAGGTTAGTTGGTCACCGGTGGGGCCGGCACCTCTTCAACTTGATCGGGTTACCTCTCTAAGGTTATGAAATATCTTGCAATATTATTTTACTTTCATCTTGTTTACTGTTATGTGTCGTATGCACATGATAGTTTGAGTGGGGTTCGGTTTCATATGAAGAATTGACTCATTCAGTTTGTACCCAACCCAAAGTAAGCAATGCCTGTAGATTACTATGGGTACCAGAGTGCCTAGTGCGAGTTTTTCACTGCCACCGTCACAAGTCACCGCGTCAAAGTTAACGCAGATTTATATGGGATCAGAACAGCGCCTCTGTCGGCCTAAAGTTGACACTATTGTGAGCCCATACAAATCGGCGTTTACGTCGTAGCGGTGACTTGTGACGGCGATATTAAGAAAACTCGCACTAGGCACTCAGTACCAGACAATAAAGGATAAATACTTTACTTTTCACATTAATACATTTAATAATGGACTTTTTACGCTTAATTAGATAGGTTCTGTACTTAGATTTTTCACGTGGAACCAGTCCTCTTCAAGAAATTGTTTTGTTCTTACTTACAGAAAAAAACGTGAGAATCGGATAACATATGTCGTCAATTCAAATAAGTCAGGTAGAAGGTAGGTATTGATTGCATAAGTTGTTTACTATGTTAAACTATTCCTAGGTAAAAACATCAAGTCTATTCGAAGAGCAATTTAGCACCACTAATTAATATAGCTTCAATGCTTTTTATAGTTTCATTTTAATTGCTTCCCAAACCTTGAACTTAATTGCATTTTTCTATAAAATGTTTCAAATGAAAGTTCGCTAAGTATTTGGTAGATATTTAAAAATCTAGATTATTTAACTTGCAATGTATGTATGTTTGTGGAATCTTAAAATTGAATTTTTAATCTCATCGTGTCCCTAACCAATTGCGCTGAAATTGGTATTTTGGGTGACAATGCATGCTATGTGACGTCATTGTAATTCCAATATGGCGGAGCATCCAAGATGGCGGACTAGTGATAAGGAATGGTTATAGTTTTAGTCTTAGTTTGCTCTAGTTTTGGTTTAAACCATGTAATACGGGGGGTAAAGGCTTAACGTAAGGATTATTTAATAATTGCCTTTGGTCTAGTGGTTAGTAGGTTCGCCTGACGATCACGAGGTCCCGGGTTCGATTCCCGGGCCGGGTCATAAACAGATATTGGGTATTTCTGTCAAGAACTTCACAATAAAATGCTTGGAAAGTTTGGAAGTTGGCGGTGTTTCCACCCTGTGCCTCGGATAGAACGAAGCCGTTGGTCCTACGCCTGATCTCTCTCTGGTTATTATTATTATTATTTAATAATTGGTTATGGAAATCGTCGCTACATTATTTGACTAGTCTATAGATTAATTTATCCTTAACTAGTCCTTCAGTAGTTATCTTGAAATCAATCTTGATTGATTCAAACAGCTTTCTTTAAGGATTAAAATAGGATGGGTGGCCGTCAATGTTCAATTACTTTGTGCTTCGTAGAGCACGCTTAGCCGTGACAACACACTTTCTAATTGTGACTTTCCTTATTAAATCGCGGTAGCTTTTTGTGCGGATTGCATCGATGTGTAAGTAAGTAAACATTTCCTATCTATTACAAAACATGGTTTAATCCAAGTCTAGACTAAACCTATGCCCGTCCCTTTTGAAATCCGTATGGCAGAAAGAGATGAAACTACTTTCAAAGGGTTTTCTTAGGGGATGTTTTGTTATAAGTGTGTGCTTGTTTTTCTGAAACAATCATAGGATCTCAGTTGGAAGGACTTTGGAGAGAATTCTCATTGTTTTTAAACGACTTCTAAAAAAGGAGGAGGTTATCAATTCGAATGCGTGTTTTATTGCATGTTGGTTACCTCAGAACTTTCGACTTATTTGGAAGCTGGTGCTTCCCATGTAGTCAAATTTGATTCAGTTCTGACAATGGAATGGTCACAAAAAAGCCACGGAAAAGCGTCACACAATTTTTAAGACAATTTTTTTTTTTACGGCGGTTTATTTTTTTTACGTTTTTTGGTTTATGAGGTTTTTTTTGGGTTTATAGAAAGTGAAGCCAGGGTGTCGTTCAATTACAATAAAATGTTTCCATGTGAACTTCCTTCAAATTAAAACAAGCCTGAGATATGTTATGTATATTGTTTTGCGAATTTATTGAATGTGTGTATTCTAAAAATATTGTAATGTTAACTTCGGTTGTGAAGAGGCGTGGGCGGCTTCGGATTTATTTATAGCACGTCTGTGTGTGACAACCCTGAGCCGATCGGTACTGACGACGGTAAAATATAATACTGACAACTTTATTGGATTTATACATTATACCTACTCATCAACCTGCATGTGTCTGAGAAGTAATTCAAAGACGTATGTACAGTGCCTGAGACGGCGATGGACTCGCCATCAATCCGACTGAAAAGTAGAATGGCGTGAGGATAATTTTCAGTTTGAAGATGATTTTGGTAACATAGAAATGCTACTCACGTTTTTAAGATGAAGATAAGGTTATTTTTGTAATATCTGCTAAGTCGCTGTTTTCAATCTTTTAGTGATAAGATGAGATAAAATTCCTGCTTTCATCTAATTATAGACACTGCTTCATCTATAATATTACAAACTTCCATGATTGGCATATATCAATGAGGCTTAGTTGCACGATAATAGTTGTCAAAGCTGGGGCCTTACCATGTCGTCTTATTCCCATGATAGTTTCACTCATTTATGAGACAGATGTATATGACGTGTATACATCTGTTACTTTCGCACAACTGAATAATCATTGCAATAAGAGCTCATGGTTGGGCCCCTGAAGGCAAATTTGACGAAATGTGTTGCACTAAATGACAAAATTTGTAAATTTAGCAATCATTTTAACCAGAAAAACCGCCCATTTATTTCTTTATTCTTTATAAAGCTCAAGTCCAGGCTAAATTATGGTGTAAAATTGTTACAAATTCCTACCACAAGATGGTGTTATTTAAGTATAAAAGGTCTAGACATTTTAGGCGAAGATCTTTGGCACGGAACATCGGTTATAATATTTCTTTAAATTGATATGTATCAAAATTACCCTTAACATTAATAATGAAACTAGCTGTGCCCCGCGGTTTCACCCGCGTAGATTTAGTTTCATCCTTAGTGTCGCGGAACTCTAATATTTTTTAATCAATAAAAGTAATTCAGTCAAGTTATTCCTTGAAACATCAGATGAAAGTCCCGTTAAAATCGCTCCAGTCGTTTCAGAGATTACCCGGAATAAACAGACAGACAGACATACGGACAAACAGATAGAGAAATATTTTAAAACTTAGTTTAGCGTGTATACTTTCATATGCATTTAGTGATAAGCTGTTATTTTGGAATTACAATCAGACACTTCAATTTTATTTATCTATATATAGTATAGATATTAATACCTACGTAAGGTAATCAAATATACATAGTAAGTATAACGACATAAAAATTAAATTAAGATTAGGGTTTTATTAGATTTATTTATAAAACCGCGCTATCAAGTTATTTTCGTAGATTTTAGCTGAATATCAGTGTGGAAATGAAGAAATGTTCAGAATTAGTGGCTAGATTTACAACATTACTCGAGTATATTTAGAAAGTGTGTCTCAAATGTGCCACACCGTTTACTATTAAGAATGTTAATGTATGTATATTTGGAAAGGTGTGTGTATAGTATAGTATTTGTAATTCTAACATTACCGCTCAAGTCTTAAATGTTTGAAAATGAAAAACAAACTATTTATTCTTTTTCATAGGCCCTGGTAAGACACTTATAACTAGCTGTCTGAGAAGAACCGAGAAACTCAGCTAGCACCATGTACATTTTCATTACAGAGCTTTACGGGGAAGTAAAACATCGTGAGGAAACCTGCATGTCTGAGAAGTAATTCAAAGACGTATGTATAGTGCTTCAGACGACGGTGGACTTACCATCTGTCACGTTGACACTCAATCATCTTCGGTGAAAAGTGGGTATTATTATTAAAACACCGCAGCTTATTCCTTATGGGATGGCGTGAGCATTTTCATTTATTATATTCCAAGTTTTATCATGAGATTATTATAATTATAAAATCAACATAACAACTCATGGTACATACCGCTAGGATTTGAACTTGTATCGCTTGTTTAGCATCCGACTTCCTAAACCATTCGCGGTCGCCATGGCTCTTATCTATACTAATATTATAAAGCTGAAGAGTTTGTTTGTTTGTTTGTTTGAACGCTCTAATCTCAGGAACTACAAGTCCGATTTCAAAAATTCTTTCAGTGTTGGATAGTCCATTTATCGAGGAAGGCTATAGGCTATATTTTATTCTCATAAAGATTAGGGGTCCGTAAGAAAATTGCGAATTTGTAACCCAAGGTGTAAAATCTAAAACCTATTTATGCGAGCGCTGCAAAAACTATTGACAATAGCACAAAATGATGTACTACGGAATTGTAGGTTTTATTAAGATCTACAAAAAAGTCCGCGAGAGCATATATCTAACTATCATAGTTTAGTCACAATAACCGCTTTTATGTTCACGAAAAATATTAAATCGTCTGAAGAAAGAAACTACGTTAAATGTGTATCTTAATATTAATCCTTATGCAAATTAAGCATTATGCTATCAAGGGTATTCATGTAGAAGTAAAATACCGTTTGTTTTATTCCAATCGGACATTTGTTGAGAAATTATCACGAGTATAAAAACGCAAAGAATTGGTACCTAATAATGATGATTTAGAGTTATTTGCTAAAGAGTTTTATCAACACGTCTCTTTATTCCGGGTAATCTCTGCAACGGCTGGACCGATTTTAACGGGACTTTCACTGACAGATAGCTAATATTACAAGGAGTAACTAACTATTATTTAAAAAGAACATTTGGGGTTCCACGGGAATTAAATTAACTCTGCGCGGGTGAAACCGCAGGGCACAGCTAGTAATTAATATATTCCAGGAAATCATCCTATCGTGTCAGCCGACAGGCCGAACAATCATTCTCATTAACTAATGAGGTATGAAAGAATTCGTTGACAGGGACAGAGATGACAATGTAAAGTAATTATGACAATTAACGAGCGAAAGGGACAGCTTTAAAGTACGCGTATGTATTTATCATTCTATTTAGGACGTAAAGTCCACTCGAGAGTCCAGACCTTCTCTTAGACATTTTTATGATTTTTTCAAAATAACTTCTAATAGAACGCACATTTTTCGGGCTGTCTACGGTCTTAACTCATTTTCGGAAAATTTGGAGTTGACCACCTATCGTTCTAAGGGTGCGATATGTATTCATTCATTAGATAGTCGTGCTTTGAAATATTTAATGCAAAAAGTAAGAAACGCACTAGTAGCCCGTTAATTTTCGAGGTTGTTGTGGCGTTTGGATGACGGGTCGCTCACTTCCCTCAATATTGGTTGAGGAGGGCGATGGCTGGTATTCTCGTCGTACTTGTGGACAAGTGCTGCTTGTGGGGCTTGGTCATTTCAAGCTACACACTTATACTTAGTATCTAATTTTAGTTTTTATATATTTTTATCGACTTTTTGCACTGGAACTGTGTCTATAGGCTTATATTTTTTTTGATATATTTTGTATTAATCCAAATTGTGATTTGAAAGGAGTAATTACTTACTGAGTTTTTTGTCGGGTTCGTCTCAGTAAAAGCAACCTTCCGAACTCATGTCGTTCTGAAGATTTGAAAGTGCTTTGTTGAAAGTCTGATAAAAAAGATATTTTTAATTTTGTACCCCTCGATTTCTCATGGATGCCAAGTTGCCTAAAGCAAAGTTGATTTCCAATCTTCACAGCGACTTCTGTGAATGGTACACCGGCGACCATACTCACCGCAAGTACGTAGAACGCTACTTCGGTAGTGTTATTTTTATTTGTCTGCGAAGTTGGAGTTACAGTCCCGAGTTGGGCGGAAATACGAACGGGATATCTCGTTATGCCCTACCTTTCCTTGTATGATGTCAAATTAATATTCTAAATTGGGATTTTTATTAAATTTAATTTCAGCAAAGTACTTTCAAATCGGAATCAAAGCTCTCTTTCTCCGAAAATTAAACCTCGCAAACGTATGAAAATCATTTTTCATGTTTTTATGAAAATAAAATTTTCGAACGTTTAATATCTTAATTAAAGCCGGCTTAGAATGTATAAACGTCAAAGAATTTTCTAGCAGACCACAAATAAGAACCGTGGGAGGAATTTCTGTACGATAAAAATAAATAAAAACTAATAAAGCATCTTGAAGAACGCGGTTCCAGTTAGCTAGCGGTCCCAGTCGCCTGAATCTTCATTACAAAAGATTATAAATGCTACCTTTGCTGCTGGTGGTTGGGAAGGCTGCTTTTACTGAGGTCTGCTAGATAGACTCTCTTCACTCTGCATACTGCACTTCAAGGCACAGAGGATCTAAACATCTGGCCCGTTATATTATGTGATATAACATCGCATCGCCAATCCAAGTTCACGGTTGGATCCGCGAGGCACACTTTGTTGTCCCACTGACCTCGTTACACGACCTCGTGCCGTACAGCATACAACCATCTAATGTGTGCTTTAAATCAACACTGTTATGGTTTACTTTCCAACGGTAGGAAACAATTTACTATAGTGACTAGGTACGGGCTCATCAGACGTGCCGCGGTGTCTTATGTCGGTGGGTTAAAGTTTAATTTACTGTGGATTTATTAATAATTTTTCACAGTTCACTTTGGTTGGGAAAGTTGGAGAACTTTTCTCAATTTTTGTTGTTGTTTTTGTTGCAGTTTAAACAAATATCCTTATTCAATAAATATGTAAGCTATATCTTCAGTACGCGGCTTTGCTCGCGTGTTATTAGGGGTACTTAATTTACATTTATTTTCAAAATAAACTGTGATACTATTGTAGCACTATATTAGTGGGTTTCAATAAAGATGGACATAGTTTTTGTCTGAGTTCGTTTTAGACTTGGGTTAAGCATGTTTTGTAGTACGGATGAAAAGATACGTATCCAAAGTCGAAAAAATAAAATAATATAATAAATATGCGTTATGTGTGAAATGTCACATTTTTCTATCTAGGATTATATTAATTTTATTTTGCAACTCGAAGACCATTAACTTATAAACTGGCATATACGTACTTTTTGTTTTAATTACATATATATTTCAAAAACACTTGCATAGCCAATCAGGAATTAATTGTACTTACCATAATTATTTTAATTAATTCACCAACCGTGTCACAATAATAACCCCATTAATAAATGTATACCTGTCTCGCTTACAAACTTGCAAATAGAACAAGACAACAGTCGCGTTATTCTGCAAGGTTTCTCAGCTTCGCACTCGACGTCGAGTGTCGGTTTCAAAGATACGAAATTGAACTTTACCGAGTATGTATTATTATGTACGGTGAAGGAAAACATCGTGAGGAAGCAACGTATCGCACTCTCAGAACAAGAGAGGATCAATTCAAAAATCTGTTTTTTTAAAATCGCAATCATAGATCGTTAATTTGGAATTAATCTTTGACAATAATTATTTAACTAGTTTTGAATACGATGTGTTTTTATAGTGAAGTCTAGATTGTGCTTTGTCGACAAATTAAAAGAGTATATTGTTTTATGATTAAAAAACTTCGAATAGAACATACATTTTTAGGTCATTTTCGCAAAATTTGGAGTTGAGCACATATCGTTCTGAGGGTGCGATATGCTCACGCCTGTATTCTCCGAAGGGGTAGGCAGAGGTGTTGTAATAACAACACCCACTTATAACCGAAGATAAGTGCAGTGTTATTGCTAAATCAATACTCGGGGCATTCTATCATCGTTACAGCAGTGACGTCTTACTAACTTCTTAGCTTTGACGTTAAATTTTAGTATCACAAAATGAAACGTTATGGCTAAGAAGTTCTTAATACGCTCTGCTGTAACTGATGATGGTAGGACCCCTTATATCTGTTTTGCTGCAAGTGAACTTGAGAGTAACAGGAGATAGTCTGTTTTTAAGGATGAAACTAGTTATTGGTCTGGAAATAGACCGAATATAAAGACGACTTTATTAATAAGGTGTTTAAAGTACATAATGTCTCAACAAAAGATCAACATGATTGCAAAAGAGCGTCATTGAATCAACTTTCACTATTGTCATGGCACTCTAGTAATTGCGAATAGAAGATCGATTGTTGCAACCGTTTTCGACTTATCGACTGGATTCGTTGGCAAACCGATCCATTGGACCGTCTGGTGGATATGAAGTCTTACGTCGCTGGTAATAAGGTTCATATAGCGTCTGCAGTGTAGGCAAATTACTTAAAAGATACTTGGCAGAGATCTTCACTGGTCTTTGAAATTCGGGTCAAAAAGTTATACAACGAAAAAGATGTTCATATTTGGGAAGGATACTGATTATTCTGATATTCCAGGTATGTCTCCTTATATTCGTTGGTCGTGGGTGTGATTCCTGGGTTTTACCAAGTGTAATATCCCAGTAGCAGCGCGGAGTCTGGATTTTGCCCGTTTAATGGCAATAGGCTCGCCGGCTATTACATAAACGTCGAGGAATACAAGCGTGAGCGAGCATATGTATGTTACTATTAATTATTTCCTAGAATTGTCTCGTTAGATTCTGCTTCAGGCACTTTTCTATGCTGTTATCGTTGCTGTTAAATAACGCGTGCATATTTCAGCCTTCGAGAACATTACCCGAACATAGTGATGGCATCACATTTGTGTCACACAAATCATATAGTCTAAGTAGCTGTTACCCGCGACTTTGTCCACATTTTTAACACCTGTGCGTCTTAGGAATCAAAACTATCCATATTATAATTACCTTATCCTATACCAAACTTCAGTTAGCGATTTGGCCTTGAAAATACAACAGACCGACCAAAACATTCCCGTTTATAATATTAGTATTAGTATCCGAGCTAAACTAAGCTAAGTTAGCTGCAACGTGCCTCGGTCACGTGGAGGCTTAGTGCATAGTACTGTCACGTGACCGGCTCGAGCCACGTTTCAGTATTGAAGGGTTTGTTTTCAAAACAATTCCATAACCAACTATACCTATTTAAGCTCTGTACTGAACTAATATCGAATATTTTGCTCGAGATAATACTAGATTTATGGTCGAGATACGATGGCTCAGAGGTTAGCTTGGATACGACCGGTCTTAGGTTTTGTTTCCAGGCTAATTAAATTAAAAAAATATTTGAATTTGATCGCATTGTTAAAGTGGGTGAAGTTATGCGATGTTGCATGCATTAAGAACTTATTTTTTTGGGGTTCCGTACCCAACGGGTGAATTTGGGCCCTATTATTAAGACTCCGCTGTCCGTCTGTCACTAAGCTGTATCTCATGAACCATGATAGTTAGACAGTTGACATTTTCACAGATTATGTATTTATGTTGCTGCTATAACTGCAAATATTAAATAACATTTTTAAATATTTTTTTAAGCGTGCTCCCTATAGTAAAAACGTGATTATTTGCCGTGTTTTATAAATAAGGGTACGAAACACGCACATGGTCGAATATTTTTAAATCTTCCCCAACCAACAAAATTATAGAACCATCATGACATTTCATCGTAACGCCATCATGCTACATCGTAGCTGTTAAATGTTTATACAGTTTTTATGGAAATTCTATTCTCTTCCTTATTACGCTGTTTACATAATGTCTATTACTGGCTGTAGTCAACAAAACTATCGATTCGTTTACTAAACATTTTTTAATATTCACTTGTCATGTGTTTGAGTAAAAGCGAGCTCGTCGCCCATTAAACAAAATTACTAGATTACAGAAAGACTGGGTTCCAAAATGTTCAGGTGGCAGAAAGGCTTGGTTTCTAAATACTTTTTATTTAGCAGAATTATGGTCAAAGCTATCGGACTTCTGGGGACCTACTACTCGCTTTTTTCGCAAAGTTGCTACCACGGTTCTTATTCGTTCTAAGATTACGTCCGAACGTGTTCAGCTAGAAAATTCTTTGGCGTTTATATATTCTAAGCCTACTTTAAGAAAATTATTAAACGAATGAAAATTTGAGTTCGATAAAAACAAAGCGATACCGAAATTTCGTTCGTTTGCGAAGTTTCGCTATCGGAGTATGATAGTAGACCCCCAGATCGTCGGATCGGTGTATACTCAAACAAAATAATTTGCCGTATGTATGTAGGCGAATCACTTTAGAACTACTACACCTTATTAACTGATTATTTTTGTTGTTGTGCAAGCAAATGTCAGGTAGGCAGAACAAGGTATATACAAATGTATGGAAAAGTAAAAAAAAAAGTAGGTTAAAAATAGCAGCTTTTCACTCACTTCAATTGAATGTATTCCGTTCTTATGTCTGTCTGTTTGTTCTGGCTAATCTCCGAAACCGCTGGACCGATTTTAACGGGACGAGGCTTTTTTTAAGCAAATAGATAATATTATAAGGAGTAACCTAGGAACTTACTTTAATAAAAAAAAAAAACTGCGGGCTACCCATGAAATTAAATCTACGCGGGTGAAACCGTAAGCAAAGCTAACATAAAATAAATACGAGCAACAATTGTAGGTAAACTAGTGCTGTAGAGCGATTGGTTGACCTGATCCATTGGCCGTGTGGATTAAAACGTAATTATTTACCGGCTATGTAGGTTTCTGTGCCTGTGCTCCAAATGCGAGGCCCATTTGACCAACCGCCGCGCGGACCTACACTTTACTATGTTACTGAGTTAATTACAGCAACAATAACTAACATGTGAATAATAATAATTATAGACAAAAAAATAACGTATACATACATATGCTCACGCCTGTATCCCATGGGGCAGAGACCACCGTTCGCCACAAGCTACGATCCTTACATACTTCTTTCGCTTTATCCATTTTTTTAAAGTCAGTTATAAATGAGTGCGCATTCAAGGTCAGTGTTCATAGCTCGTGACAGCACCTATAACCACTAGCTTCTTTGAGTGTTATAATATTAGAAACATACCTACGCCTTGTTGGTCTAGTGGTCGCAAATGAGTTCTCCAGGGGCGGCGATACAGCTGCCCCGGGGATGTGCCCCGGCAAAGTTTGGGGAGACACCGGTGCGATCTATCAGAGTACCCGTAGTCCCCCCTAAGCACGGAGGATGGCCACCCACATACCCCGATCTGCCTCTCCCAGGGCGGTCGGGGACGACCTTTGTTTTTCCCCTCGTTAATAAAAAAAATGGTTGCAAATACTACTTTGGAAATCCTCGGGTTCTTAGTTCGACCCCGGGTCAGTCAGTGTTATTAGGTGTTTACATTTTTAATTATGTCTCCTATATTCTGGCTCGTTGGTCATGGGTCCGATCCCCGGGTCAGGTAAAGCTTTATTTCGTAATTTCTCACTAGCAGCCTGGTGTCTGGATTAGTGCCCGCTTACTGGCAATAGGCTCGCCCCCAACTACATGGGACTTAAACATTACTGACGAAATATGAGTGCACAATTAGAATACCTCTGCCTACCAGTTCGGGAATAGAGGCGTGAGCATACGTATTTATGTATTTGTAGTTAGCACACAGATAATAATCATACATTCAAGTAGTAGAACTAACAATTGAAAGACTTTAAGTTACAATTAATTACCATCTCTGCCAATGCTGTTTTGAATCGTTTGTTTGTACATACATATTGTAATCTCATTAACCTTAATGTATGGATAGCCGAGTTTAAAATACATAATGTAAATTGTTAGCTAAATCTAGGTACCTTTACATACCTACTTGCCGTGATATTTATTACTTACGACGAATTAAACTGGATTACATTTAGTGAACAGATTAGCTTGGTTCGTTTCTCGGTATTTTTTTGATCATATCTTGACTGATGGTATCTTTGTCGCCATCAGTTGTATCAAGCAAGAATTTTGTAAGGTTGTTCAATGTTCAATATAGTTTATTGATACATAATATTTATTTATTTATCTTCGTAGAAATTTGTATCAGATTATTGAATTCAAGGTCCTTTAGTAGCTACGAAAACTACGTAAGATTAAGTTGCATAAGTCTAGTACCAGTGAAGTCACACCACGAGTTATAAGGTGAAGGAAAACATCGTTAGGAAACCTGCATATGTCTGAGAAGTAATTCAAAGACGTATGTATTGTGCCTGAGACGACGATGGACTCAGTCAGCCACCATATAAGTGCCAACGAGAGGGCACTTTATCATCTTCGGTGAAACGTGGATACTGTAGAGGTTTTTTTTTATTACCAACGTAATGAAAGCAGTTTATAACGAAAGAATATGAATGCAGACAGATGTCGAGTCCAATAGCCTCATATGAATTACATTACAATGCAAAATACATTTACATTGCAAAAGTTGTTACTAACTCGGAAGACTTGCCAAAAAAAAATTTAAATCGTCCTACCCCAATGCACCCAAACAATTTTCAACTCTATCAACATGCTAACTACGTTACAATTGCATTGTTTCATTCCATCAGCAATAGATAAATTCAAAGGAATTTCAACTTTACACCAATTACTCAAAGTTCAAATAGCGTGAAGGTTTTAAATATATTAGCGATTACACTTAACCTTCCCGAGCATCGGTGCGACCTCGATCCTATCACGTTCAAGGTTTGATTCCTTGTGTTACGTCGTCAATGTAAACGCGACTGTAACGTGAATAGAATAAGGTACATATTGGAATGTTTCGCTGGTGAAAACTTCATTCTTGTCTACAATTCTTACACTAATGCGGTAAGTAAAAAGATGATAGATTAGTCTAGAACATTCCAATAGGTATCAATGAAGGGAAAGTGGCATAGAACCTACGTCATATTTTTTGGCATAAGGCACCGTTTCATGCGCATATTGATCTGCAGCGGGTCTATTCTCTTTCTCCGTTAACGAAACTTCGCTAATTCTTAAATTTTTGTAACATAGTAAATTTTCGACATTCATAAGTGCCTTCCTAGGGCCCAAAATGAATTAATATTTTTCATTTTCATTTAATTTTCGCAAACGAACGAATATCAAACGTAGTATCGCTCTGGTTTTATCAGACTCAAATTTTTATTCGTTTAACAATTGCATTAAAGTAGGGTTAGGATATATAAACGTTAAAGAATTAGTTAGCGGACCACGCTCGGACGTAATTTTAGAACGAATAAGAACCGTGGTGGGAACTTTGCGGACTTTCGGCCGAAGCTTAGTTTTTCCGAGAAGCGAGTATGCCCCCAGTTCGCAGTTAAGGATAGTCCATAATATACCATGGGGATTGAGCTGTCGCCAGCTATCTACCAATGACATTCTCATTCATTCTTCTGATAGGCTTAAATTTGGAAACCGTAGTAAATTAACCTAAGTTGAAGTAAAACATGACGTTCAATGAATGTTCTAAGTGTACCTTATCTATGCAGATAGATAAAATTAAAGTGTCTGTTTGTAATTCCAAAATAACAGCATTTCACTAAATGCATATGAAAGTATACACAGTAATGACATAGAAAACTAATTTTTAATTTTTTTTCTGTCTGTCCGGCTTATCTCCGAAACGGTTGGACCGATTTAAACGGGATTTTCACTGGCAGATAGCTAATGTTACAAGGACTAACTTAGGATAATTTTATTTAAAAAAATCAATACCGCGGAGCACATCTAGTGTTACATTTTTTACCGTTTTTATTGCGTGATTCCGCCTCGCACTTGGTCCGTTTTTTGTAAATCTCTACGTTACCGCCAGAATATTTGTACTGACCCATTTTAGTTCCTTACGTAGCCACTAGAGGCGCTGTAAAATTTCTCGTAAAAACAATTGTGCGGTGACGCAGCGGGTATGAATTTCGCAAACCATGTCAAACTCGCAATACAGGTCAGGTACCGAGAAATATTCCTCCACCCCACGACATGGGTATAACGTTGGTCCGAGCTACAATAGGAGGCCTGAGAAATTAGTGAACTCTATTCGGATTTTTCCTTTACAAGTTTAAGAAAAAATGCCAATTATATTTGCGTCCAAAGGGTTGTGAAATACAATGTTTCAATATTTTAGAATACCTTCTATTTTGCATTGACTTGTGTGTTCCAACGAATAAGTAGCCATAAAAAGGAAAGTGTGTCGATTAGACTCTAGTAAAAATTGCCATTCGATTTAGCTCCGTAAGTTATTTGGCTTTTTGGTCATCATCTTCCTGTCCTTATCCCATGTTATTTGGGGTCGGCGCAATGTGTTCTTCTCTTCCATTTCTCTCTATCAGCCGTCATATCTGTATTCACTCCCATTCTAGCCATATCATCTTTCACACAATCCATCCATCGTTTCTTAGGTCTTCCTTTCCCCTTGTAACCATCCACATTCATAAACAAAACTTTTTTGGCAACATTTTCCTCATCCCTCCGCATAACATGTCCATACCACGACAAATGTTTATTCTTCAACTTCTCAGTCACTGGTGCTACTTTCAGACTTCCCCTTATAAACTCATTCCTCACCTTGTCCAATCTCGTTACGCCACACATCCATCTCAACATCCGCATCTCAGTTGCATGCAGTTTCTTAGGTCATTCAATTGTATTTGATTGTCAAAAATGACACAACCCTAAGATAATACTTATAAAAAGAAGTTCCATCTATCTTCGATAAGGATATCAAAAGGGATGAACATAGTTTTAGTCCGAGATTGGTCTAGTCTTGGTTTGAACCATGTTATGTAATACGAGGTTTTGTAATTTATTTAATTTGTATTGTTTTGTTTTTAATTTTTTGTTGGAAAAGTTTCAAGAATCAGGTTGATAGCTTCCTATATCTCTCCATTTAATAGCATGTGACAGACAGACAAACAGACAAGCGGGGCGATAAAGGTTCCGTTTTAACCCTATTAGTGCATAACCGCAATGACTGCGTATTTGCTTCAAGGGAAATCAGCACCTGTCAGAGTATATTTTAAGATACAAATTAATTGAGCTTATGGATTGTGTAAGGTATCATTATTATTAATAAGCCAGGTTAACGCCCTCTCGAGGGCCGGAAACGAAGATAGTGTCCTTTGCAATATTACGATTAAGGCCAGTCGATGATCTCGGCATTCGGCATTGCATTATATTTATAGCATAATCTGTTAAAGTAAAAGTGTCTGTCTGTCTCTCATACCTTTTCACAGTAAGGCTGCGTGGAGATGTGCGAAGATGTGTAGCGCCCTCGCTACACATCTTCGCACATCTCCATGCGTTTGTTTTGGTGCTCGCTCAAGCTGTTTGAAATTGTTTACAAATATTTCATAATACTTAGAATATTCACTTTCATTCACAAATGTCAAATCATTATATGTGTGTGTGTATATGCAAAGTGACATTATCCTCACGTTTCGCTTATAGAAACGATACACAATTTATGGAAATGACATATGTCACGTGACTGATTTATGTAAATTCTATACATTTTGTATCGCTTCTATTAGCGCAAACGCGGGAGTATTTCAATTTGCATTCGCTACTTGAACTATTATCATCATCAATATAAGAGTCTGACTCTTGTCGGTGTAACCGATGCAATTTCTTCGATTCGTCTCTATCAAGTGCCATCTCTTTGACCTCCATATACGTCATGACAAAGTCTCGTTAAAATCCATCCAGCCGATTACGCGTTATGCCGTGACCAAGGGAAATGGGGATTCATTTTTATATATATAGATAAGCGTTTCACTTACACTTGACATGTACATACGGAGGAATGAGGATATAGAATACTAGCGGCCGTCCCGCGGTTTCACCCGCGTAGTTCCCGTTCCCGTGGGAGTACAGGGTTGAAATACAGCCTTTGTTACTCGCTGATGATGTAGCTATCCATTGCTGAAACAATTTTCAAGATCGGTCAAGTATTTTCGCAGCCTATTCAATGCAAACAAACAAACGAAAAATCAATCAAATCTTTCCTCTTTTTAATATTAGTGTAGAAAAATGCTTTGATTAATAAACGATTGTGAGAGTCCTTGCAAATATTCCTCACCGATAAAAAAGTTGTTTACAATACGTATACATTAATGTGGCAATGCTAATAGTAGTCGCCAAGGTTCTGCGGAAGCCACGTTCGGCCGGCTTCGGTCAACGTCGGAGCACTTCGTCTTTCAAAGAAAATTGCTCCATTGAAATTTTTCGCCAAAAGTTTATTTTTACGACAAAGAATTGTGTGTTTTGCCAAGAAGTCCTATGATGTAGATTATATATACATAGAGCTCGTATATGTTGTTGTTTCGCACGTGGAACGATAAGAAACACAGTTATACGTAGTAAAGTCGTCATGTCTTTGTGAATTACTAGCGGACGTCACGCTGTTACACCTGCGTAGTTCCCGTTCCCGTGGGAGGATGGGGATAAAATATAGCCTATGTTACTCGCTGGTAATTAAGCTATCCATTGCTGAAATACATTTTAAGATCGCTTCAGTAGTTTCGGAGCCTCTTCAATACAAACAAACAAACAAATCTTTCCTCTTTGTAATATTAGTATTGATTGCTGAGACATTTATTACTTGCAATTAAAAGCTTAAGTAAATAGAGTTTAGATTCCCTTTTTAGGGTTTTACGATCTCCTTCACGAGACAGAATACGTTAAATATCACACAAGCAAATATGAACTATATTTCATCATGAGAATACGTCGGAAAATCCTATTGTCACGTCGTTGTATTTTTAAAACTGTATAATATTCTTTAAAAGAGTAATTACTGAGTTTCTTGCCAGGTTCTTCTCAGTAAAATCAACCTTCCGAACCTGGCGGTAGCATGTATAATCCTGTGTAATTGTGTCATTCTGACGATTTGAAAGTACTTTGTATGAAGTCTAATCGAATAAAGATATATTTGATTTTGATTGATTTTGATTTTGGTCATTATCATTTACAAATTATGGGTGCCACGTGGGCTGTTCTCACGGAACACGTTTCAGTGATTATATTTGTCGTATTGTCAGTTATTTACTAAATAACAATTAGGTTTGGTAAAGCTGGATGTATGCCTGCTACGCAAGTGACGCGAGTTGGAATCCCAGCGAGGCCTGTACCAATGAGATATCTGAGAAATAATTTATGTATGACACGGCGATAGACTCAAAAAAAAGCCAGGGAGTTTGTTTCCAAGTTCCTTCTCCTGAAAGGCTTGTATTTGGACACTGTAGTAAATCAACCTAAGTTAGCGTAAGAGAAATGACGTTCAATAAGTGTTCCAAGTGTCCCTTACGTTGGCACTTATCTTGTGTAAAAAGTGAGCGAGGTGTTGTTACAACCTCTGCCTACCCCTTCGGGGAATACAGGCGAGAGCTATATGTATTTGTACTTCAATTAAATAGTCCCATTTCCTTGCCCCCAGGCGGTGGATTGGTGGTCGGTGGGGGTGCTGACGTACGAGCTGCTGACGGGCGCGTCTCCCTTCACAGTGGAGGGCGAGAGGAACACCCAGCAGGAGATCACCCGGCGCATCGTGCGCTGCAGCTACCCAGTACCACCTGATGTCAGTCCAGAGGTGCAGGACTTTATTAGGAAGTGAGTACGCAGCTACTTAGCCCCGTATTATGAAAGCTTTTGTTTGAGTAGACTTAGTACTTTCAAGTTGTCAAGGACAAAGAAAATTATAGATTTTTGTTAATTTGTTTTTCTTAAAATCTATATCTAAGCAAATAAATAAAATCGAATTATCTGTTTGTAATTCTGAATTCACAGTTTTTCACAAAATTCACGTGAAAGTTCAAACGATGCTTCGATAGAAAAAACAATCATAAAGAATTTTCCCTCTCTGCCTGTCTGTCGATTGGTTAAAGCTATGAAACTGAACCAATTTTAACGGGCCCACATATGGCAAGATTAAAATATTACAATATTAGGGCCGACAGATAACGCTGTTTCGATCCTATACAAATCTGCGTTTAAGTCAATACGATGACTTGAGACGGCGGCAGTGAAAAACTCTCACTAGGCTCTGTACTAACGTTAAACTCTTTTCTTGATTTGTTCCAGACTCTTAGTAAAGGACCCGAGGCGGCGGCTCGGCGGAGGCGCCGGGGATGCCGAGGAACTCAAGAGGCATCCATTTTTCCAGGTTAGATATGTGTTCCGAGGTTAGTTGTATCTTATATATTGTTTATTTATCTATTATTATACTGTACTCGGATCCTTACTAGCTTAGTGCTGTGCTCAACTTGAATTACAGAAAAATTGAAGTGTCTGTTTGTAATTTCAAATTAAACGCTTTTCACTAAATGCATATTAATACACTGTACCCAATGCAAAGACACAATTAAAAAAAAAAACTCTATGTCTGTCCGTTTGATCCGGCTAATCTCTATGGCTGTCTAAATTCTAACGGGATTTTCACTGGCCGATAGCTATGGTACAAGGAGTACCCTATGCTCCTTTTATTTAAATGCGAAATTAAGTCACCAATGCCATGCACAGCTATAGAAACAAATTAACACCTGCCATGTCTGTCTCTGCATCACCCAAAGGTTGACTGGTAGAGAATGCCTATGACGTTAAGTCCGTCTGTGCATTCAATGTAATGCAAGAAGTTTTTAAATAAATAAATATAATATAGAGTATATAAATTGAAGTGTGTCGTGTGTCCATTCCAGCCTCTGGACTGGGAGGCGGTGTCCCGGCGGTCGGTGGCGGCGCCGTTCGTGCCGGCGTTGGCGCACGCGGCCGACACGTGCAATTTCGCCGACGAGTTCACACGAATGCCTCCCACAGACTCGCCCGCACAGGCGCCCAAGCATCACGACAAACTGTTCCTAGGTTCGTATGACGTCACATAACATCTTCAGCATTTCAGCCCTACCGTTCATTATGGGGAGAGCGAGTGATCATGCTTATCCCCAGCAAAAGGCTGATCTTTCAGGCGGATGTCATGCCTGGAGAATATCGGCAAACACTGTTGTCGTTGGAAACTCGTATATACAGTGTGTAAGGATGAATGATGGACATTTCAGGAGAGTAATCAGTATCTAAGTGCCTTGTGTGAGTTTTCTTGAAATCCCCATCACAAGTCACCGCATTGACGTAAACGCAGATTTGTATGGGATCAAAATAGTGCCACCTGCAGTTCGACAGATGTCGCTGTTTCGATCCCATACAAATCTGTGTTAACGTCAACCAACACGATGACTTATGACGGTGATTTTAAGAAGCGGCAGTGAGAAACTCGCACTAGGCATTCTCGTCCTTCGTCCATCCTTACATAGTATATGTTGCAATCAAAACTCTTAATCAGTCATTAATCAAAACCTTACAGGGTGAGCTAACACCACTATCAATTCGCAAGTAACCATAATAACATTTACATTGCAGGATACTCGTACGTGGCGCCTAGTATAGTGTTCTCTGAAAACATCATCTCCGACCAGATCTGGATGCAGGCCACCGGCCAGAAGCATGAGAAGCTCAAAGGATGGATTGCCAAGGTTAATACAACCTTATTTACATGCACTATAATAATATTTTGTTCACACAACATCTGATGTCGCAATTTATATGGTTCTAAAAAAATAAGAATAGTGAATTTGCACTACATGCTTTAAGGGGAAGGAAAACATACTGAGGAATTCACATGATGTCTGAGAATAACTTCAAAAAAGTATGTATGGTGCAGGCACGTCTCAGGAGACGGCGATAGACTCACCATCTGTCACGGTGGGTCACCTCTCTTTTTCGGGGTGGACCCATCTAGTGACGGGAGCAAAATATATATTTTATTGTTTCATTTAAGTATATGAGTTGACTGCGTCGTTAGCTAGTGTTGCGACTACTGCGGAATACGAGGTCCCGGGCTCAATCCCAAGGTCTGGCAAAATGTTTTTGTATTTTCCCATCTATTATCCCAGTAGCAGCCCGGAGTCTGGACTAGTGGCCGGTTAATGGCAGTAGGCCCGCCCCTTACATGGGAATTTTATAACTGGTGAAATTTGGGTTTACTATAAGTACTCGTCTGCCTACCCGTTCGTGGAATATATGCGTATATAGAGTTTAATAACAATGTGTTTGTTTTCAGGACTCACCATTCTTCCAGAAGTACGCAGTGGATCTCAGTTCGCCCCTCCTGGGTGATGGCTCGTACTCGGTGTGCAGGAAGTGTATACACAGACAGACTGGCAAGGAATATGCTGTTAAGGTTAGTTATGATACTTTTTTAAGGTTCCGCACCCAAAGGATAAAACGAGACCCTTTCACTAAGACTCCGCATCCGTCTATCTGTCTGTATTTGTGTAAACTGTATCTAATGAACCGTTATAGCTAGATAATTGAAATTCACAGATGATGTATTTCTGTTGTTGGCAAAAATTATGCAATATTACAATTACGCTTCCATACAGTTATTTTTATATATTATGGGCCGTCTGACTCGCACTGCGACCGGCCGTTTTCCATATTATGTTTGTCATTTAGATGACTAAAGATAAATCAATTTATCATATAATGGGAGATTCCGTTTTAAAGCACGTGGTGTGAAATCACCGCACATAAGTTTTTAGAAAAACTAATTGGTGCAGGCCGTTGGGATTCGAACTTGAGTCGCTTACGTAGCAGGCGGCCACCACGGCTCTTTGTCATCTAAGAGTTCAGTGTGTAATGTTAGGTATTTGTTTGCAGATAATCTCAAGTCAGAAGAAAGATGCAAAACAAGAGATAGAGTTATTGAAGGCCTGTCAGGGCTGCCCCTACATTATAACGCTGCACGAAGTGTTTCAGGATTCGGTAAGGCATTTTACTTTAAATTTTCTATATAACTTCTTCCGAGGGGGTCTATTTTACATTCAAATTATAGTTTATTTGATTAGATTTTTTTACAAAGTCAAATACATGGTATAAGGCCAGGGAGATGATGGTCAGAATTTTTGAGACAATTCGTTACAATCAAATCATTCCTCTTTATAACATGAGTATAGATGTACAGTATTTAAATATGTGTCCCTGTCTCCCCAGGCGTTTACGTACGTGGTGACAGAGCTGGTGACCGGGGGGGAGTTGGGGGTGCACGCGCACCGCGGCATGGCTGAGAGGACGGCTCGAAGCCTGCTGGCACAGCTGGCACTCGCAGTCAGGCACATGCACTCCAGGAACGTCGTACACAGGGATCTCAAGCTGGAGGTATACACTTATTTCTTACTAGCTGTGCCCCGCGGTTTCACCCGCGTAGATTTAGTTTCATCCTTATTGTCACGGAACCCATATTTCTAATAAATAAAATAAGTCTAAGTTGCAAATTATTGTAAAGTTTCATCGATATCCATAATATGGTAGGAAGTGAAAAGAGGAGCTCGTGGCACAGTTGCTATTGCGCATATGATGCGATCAGCGAAGATAAGCAACCATACGCCTAGCCAGTAGTTGGATGGGTGACCGCCCCAGTTTTCTCCGTGCCTCGGAGAGCACGTTAAGCCGTCGGTCCCGGCTGTCAATTTAATAACTTTGGCAATCGTTACAGGTCAGTCAGAGGCCTAAGAAAGTCTGACAACTGGTTTAACTCAGCCGATTTTCCTTGAAAAAAGGGGTTACGAAGGTCAGATGGCAGTCGCTTTGTATAAAATCAGGTGATCAGCCACATTGGGTTGAATCAAGTGCTGACCCCAAATACATGGGATTAAGGCCAGGGAGATGATGGTAGGAAGTGAAATCCTAGCGGGAACCAGCCAGTAATGTATGTATATGTTATGTAGAACATCCTGCTGACCAGCTGTCGTCTGAGCGAGGCTAGAGTGAAGGTGGTGGACTTCGGGTTCGCTCGACGCACGCCCGAGTGCGACGAGAGGCCCAGGATGATGACGCCTTGCTTCAGGTAATTCCCCAATTACTTACTGTGCCCCGCGGTTTCACCCGCGTTGATTTTAATTTAATTGCGGGCCAATGGAACCTTATTGTATTTCTATATCTATACTGAGTGTCTTGCTGGTTCTTCTCAGAAGGTTAGTTTCCGAACCGATGGTAAATTCCTCGACGTTCATAAGTGCCTTACCACGGCTTAAACCTGGATAAATCATTTTATTTTCATACTTCTATGCTAATATGTAACGATTTGGATCAAAAAGTACAGGACTGATTTTTAAATTTCTTTCACCATTTGAACGCTACATTATCACTGATTAACCCACGGGATCCGTCCGTTAGTCCGTTTCGGAGATTAGGCGGGACAAACAGACAGAAAACAAATGGTTTTTTTTAAATTTCATAAACGTATGTACTTTCGTATGCATAGTGTTTCGTATGATTGGAATCACAAAGAGACACTTAAATTTTATTTAGCTGTATATATGTATAGATTTCTTGACAGAAATACTCTCGTAATCACCGAGGCAGTTGCATAATATTGTTACGTTTTGTAATTGGTTACTGACCTTTCAAAATGTATATTAAATAAATATAATAATACAATAATGTTCGTGTTGTCAGTTTGCCGTACGCAGCCCCCGAAGTGGTGTCCCGCGCTCGATGCGGCTCGGCGCCCCCCTACGGACCCCAGTGCGACCTCTGGAGTCTTGGCGTCATATTCGTGAGTCACACTAACACTTACATACCTTTACCAGATGTGCCGCTGACACTTCATTTCACAGAGGATATTCGACGGAGACGCTAGCAGTGGCAAACTCGTGGTACTGGGGCCCAACCATGAGCTCTTATTGCAATAATAATTCAGTTGTACGACAGTGACAGATGTATGCACGTCACATACATCTGTTTCATAAATGAGCGAAACTTTTCAATTTATTCATAATAATTATAATAAATACATGACATGTTATACCGCTATCTAGTCCCAAACTAAGCAGAGCTTGTGCTATGGGTACCAAACAACGGTATAACAATATTACAACAAATACCTTAGAGACTAACACACATACAAACATAGATATAACATACTTAAATACAATAACTATATATCATTAGGGTTTCACAATTCTGTGCGCATCCCTATAACGCCGATATCATGGCAATAAGAGCTCATGGTAAGGCCCCAGTATGTATGTTAGATGTAGCATTGTATATTGTGTTCCAGTACTGCATGCTATCGGGAAGAGCGCCCTTCCAGCCTCTCTCCAAGAAGGAGCCGGTCACGGCGTTCATGGACCGAATCAGATCCGGACACTTCACTATAGAAGGTAACCGTCGTCATTAACACTAATACAATTTGTCACTATTGTGAATATTTATACCTATTATCAAATTTGATTTTGTATTATGATTTCATTATGATTTATATTGTTTCGATGTTATGTACATGATGCCTGGCTGAGTTTCTTGCCGGTTCTTCTCAGAAGGCTAGTTTCCGAACCGGTGGTAAATTCTCGACTTTCATAAGTGCCTTACCAGGGCCTAAACTGAATAAATATTTTTCATTTTCATTTTCATTTTCATTTTCATTCATTTAACAGATATTAACCGTGGTCCCACTGCTATTGACGCACCACGGGTAATATTTTTACTTATTAAGTTATTTAATCTATACAGATAAATAAAATTGAAATGTCAGTTTGTAATTCCAAAATAACAGATATTCACTAAATTCATATGAATGTATACACGCTACTGATACTAGAAAACAAAGTTTGAATTTTTTTCTGTCTGTCTGTTTGTTCCGGGCAATCTATGAAACGGCTGGACCGATTTTCACGAGACTTTCACTGGCAGGTAACTGATGTTCCAAGGAGTAACTTAAGCTATTTTTATTTATTAAAAATATACGGGTTCCGCGACAATAAGGATGAAAGTAAATCTACGCGGGTGAAACCGCGGGGCACAGCTAGTTTAAAATATATTAATAAACCTTTGTATTCGCCATTAGGTCCAGCTTGGGAGTCAATATCAGAGGACAGTAAGCGTATAGTATCATCGCTGCTGTCCTTGGAGCCTTCCCGGCGACCCTCCACCGCCGCTCTGCTGGGAGACCTGGGGGTGCAGCTTCACGATAACACCAGCTTCCAACTAGCGGTAACACTTCATCATCCTATCCTAATCACATGTTATTTGGTCTGTGTGAGTTTTTCTAAAAACTCATGTATATTGATTTCACACCACACGCTTTACGGTGAAGGAAAACATTGTCAAGAAACCTGCATATGTCTGAGAAGTAATTCAAAGACGTATGTATAGTGGCTGAGATGGCGATAGACTCACCAACTGTCAAAGTGGCACTTAATCGGTGGAAAGTGGGTGTTGTTATTACAACACCTCTGGCTACCCTGCATATGTATGTTTATTAGTTTTTGATTGAATTATAAATTTATCAATCTCCGTAAATATAACACCGATGCAAAACCACGCCTTGTTTAATACGATTCTAGTAAAAGATGTTAGTAACTCATTTTTTATGAAGTATCAATATGTAATATTGTTGGAAACTATTTTGTACATGATGCATTTTTGGTTTATGTTTCTTAATTGTAAGTCTTTTTTATACATTGTTGTCAACAGTTGTCAAATATAATTATTAATGCCAGCTGCTTTTTTCACTGATCTCTCTATCTCTAAATTTAATTATAAGCTATCGTCTACAAATATCTATATTCTCCCACAGGACATGACCAAAGCGGACTTATACAAGCGACGCAACAAGAACAAACAGAGGAAATCCAGCGCGTCAGAGGCGAGCACCTCCCAGGAACCAGAGGATGACGACATCAAAGACGCCTCCCTTATCGAGACAATCAACAACCTCAAAAACAGGATGAACAAGAACTCGATAGAAAATGACGTAGAACTCATCAAAGCTAACACACAAGTCACACCGGAGAACGAAACAAATGAACCGACATACACAGACATCGACGAAGTACCACCTGTTAAACCTGTAGAGAAAACGTACTCAAAGTCGCGGTCCAAACTAGACGATTACATCTATATAGAGAGCAGTCAAGGCCTAGACGGCACAGAGGTAGCGTTCCCAAAAACAAGTCGCAAAAACGCCAAGTCTCAATCCCCTGTACCTAAGAAACGCAGGAAAGTCGAAACGAAACAGACTAAGAAAGAAACTAACGGCCGAGAGCTACGCAGTAACGGTAAAAACGAACGAGC
Source organism: Watsonalla cultraria (assembly GCA_964035505.1). Taxonomy (NCBI): domain Eukaryota; kingdom Metazoa; phylum Arthropoda; class Insecta; order Lepidoptera; family Drepanidae; genus Watsonalla; species Watsonalla cultraria. The sequence goes on from OZ037737.1 coordinate 5,192,294, forward strand.
TACCAAGAAAAGCGTACAGAATACGAAGGAATCTGTCGAAAATGATAAAACAGTTGTCACTAGGTCCACCAGGAAGCGACAGTACGAAGAGATGTCCAAACCTGTATTGAGGGAGAAGGGTCAGAACGGCCGCTCCTCGAGCAAAAACAACCCAGAAAAAGAAAGGAAAATAGTTAGAGCTAAGAAAACCACACAGAAACTACCGCCTTTGAAACTAGACACTGAAATGCCAGATGTTAGAATGACGCGGTCGCTACGACGCCGCTTAGAAATTAGTCTCTCGCCGTCGCAAGTCAAAAGCGTCGTGCCGGCGTTTTCCTTCGAATCCGACCGCCGCGTCGACTCTGTAGAAAGCAGTCGATCGGGGAAATCGACTAAAGCCAAAGGCAGTAGAACGACCAAAGCGAAAAAGCCGGCGAGTAAAGTTAAAAAACCACCAGTTAGAGCGACACGCTCACGCGCCGCTCGCAGGTGAAAACGTTCCTCTAGCGACATCTGTTGACCATTATCATTAACTATTTAGACTGTTGAAGCAACTTTGTGTCGATCAAACAGTATCTATATCTTAAATTTTCACAGACATGTAGAAAATCATGATATAAATTTGATCGTCAAATTTGCTAAATTCTAGTTGAAATTCCATAACTGCGTCACCCCCAACCTCATTATCCAAATAATCGAGACATAATAGTGATGCAATGAAAACAAATAAAATTATAATATGGACGCTTTGCTCATGCGTTTAGTTATTACAAAAGGAAGACTATTTATTCAGAAGAGTAAGTTATATAACATTAAAAGTAGGTAGCCTGGTACTAGTTCGAGAAAAACATATGATACATCTGTTTTTATTTTTTAATCCTTTTATTTAATGTTACTATTAATTTTTAAGATACTTTTTCCCCTTATTATTACCATTAGACTTAATTATTTGACGTTGGTTATTATAATAATAGATAAATAATTAATTAAAATAGGTAATTCGGTGTGATCGCATCGGCAGATATGTTATGTGAAACGTAATTTATTTACCAATACTTTACCGGTTCAAGAGGTAAGTTCTGAAGCCTTACCATCTTACAAGTGACAGTGACAGAAATATACACGTCATATTAACATACAATTTGGTCAGTGCTGTCAAATTGCGACTCCTATTCAGAAACAATTATAGTTTTTAATTTATTTATACATACTTTTGAAATGTGGTCATTCAGCCCTTTCATTTAATACCCATAATGGTATAATTCAAGAATATTTTCTTTACAGTCTTCACTTTCTATCCTCTAGAGGGCGCCACATTTAAATTAATGTCATATAGGTTTTTCAAGTATCGGATAATTGAGATGCATCCAGCGATACTTTGTTTGTCAAATTATAATAAGTAGTTTAGGAGTTATGAGAATATACATACATACATACAGTTCCAGATTTTAATGCTACTTTTTGCTTCACTGTAGTCTGGTTAAAAAAATATAAAAAAAGGTATGTGACAGGTTTATATGACGTGTTTAAGTCTGTCACTGTCACACAGCCATACTGTCATGGCATTAAGAGTTTATGGTAAGGCCCCAGATCATCGCATAAACAAAATTGTATCGTTTAACATTGTCATGATTCAAGTCCGTTTGAAACCTCTCTCCGTAAGTTAATTCTATTTGGCTTTTGTGTGTGTATATTTGTTTGAACATAAAATAGGATAATAGAATAAATTTGTAAATGTTTTCTTCAAAATAATATTAGAGGCGTTGTCATTTCGAGACTTTAACTTCCCGTTAAAAATTTAACATACAAATATATATTATTATTATATTTTGTCTATGGTGAAGTGCCAAAGCATGCTTGAAATTAAAAAAAACTAATGAACCATTGATTTGTAAATTAATTAACACAATGGATTCTTCCCGTCTTCTGTACTTTCGTGTTTCTCAAACGCTTTTACCAAATAAATTGTTTTTGTTTCTTTGTAAATAAAACTATGGATAGCATTTAGTACAAAATCGGTGGAAGAGTTATTACTTTATAATTATTATTGGAAAAAAATAATCTCAAAATTTGGAAATGTCTTGATAATAATGTTTGAGCACTATTTGTTTACAATATGCGTGATTATATATAATTGTTTTTGTAAACGTGATTAGCAAAATAACATTATTAATGAAATTATTAATTTATAATATTTCCATGTCCTAAATTACCGAGGCTATTCAAACTTAAAATTTAGGAAATATTTGATTGAAATGTCAAAGTATTGTGTTTTAAAAGTAATATTTTTAGAATTACGTTAATGATTGAGCATGCAGACTAAGTCATAAAAATATATGACAGTGTTTTCATTCTTAGGTAATTTTCTTTCATTATAATGCAACCCTAATAGGGTAAAAAGTCACAATTACCTCAGAACTCATCTGCTAAAAAAGTTCTATCCGTCATATTTCCAAAAACTCATCTGTCAAAAAAGTGTCAATACGGTACAGTCGGTTTGCAATTAATCTGCTCAAATACACAGACACAAGTATTTTATAATGAGCTTGGAGAAATCTTTATTCCGAAATAAGACGATGATTTGTTTATTTATTTCCTTAGTGGTATTGAAAATTATTTCACACGCTACATATTGTAAACAAATGAAGTCAAAAGGCGAGAAAATTACTTATTCGATTTTCATAAATATTTTCTTCTTCGTATGTATTTTTGTGTCGAGGCAAAAGTAGTTGTTAATTCAGCCTAGTGCTCGTTTAGTAATTTATACAGGTGCCGTCACGAGTTTTGAGCGCTCAGCGAAAATTGTTGGTAAAATTACGCATTCAAGGCGCTCAAATCTCGTGTCGCTAGCTGTACCTTTTGTCAATATTTGTTTTTTTTTTCGGACGTTTTGAATTTCCCAGCTTAACTGAAAGTAGCCTTTACGCCACTATGTCGTAACGTTTGTAAAAGTGCACTTAACATGGATTGTACCAAAAGATTATATAATTTTATAATAAAGTGTTAGAGGTTATTATTGATGTGTCGGCGCAAAACAAATTTTGTAAGACGTTACTCGGATGCCGGCCGGAGATATTGGATTGTAATAAATATACCATTTTAACATTAGTCACATTGTTTTATTGTATACTAGCTCTGCCCGCGACTTTATACAAATTAGAACACCGAAAACTATTACTACAATAATGCTACACGTAGCAGATCAAATAAAAAAAAATCAACATAAGGTACACTTGGAAAATTTACTAAGTTATGTTCCTAACAGTACCCCTATTTGATTACGAAATTTTAGACTCGTAGGTAGCGGTATAGATGGAGTTTTGCATAGTAGATTAGTCCCGAGGCATTTTCTGTTAAGGCCGCCATCATGGATTTACATTCTGAATTTAAAGCGCCATCCCAGAATAGGCAGAATGGTACCTGCCCTTACTGTTTGCTTCGCCGTCGGGTAATTAGTAGTAATCTATGGCGCATATTAAGTCTGTGTAGCAAATGTCCGTAGACAAGAAAAAAATTGTTGACAACGGTCATCTGTGTGGCCATCTTTCAGAACTCCACATAATTAATGGTATATTTTATAAAATACTTCTAGGTAACAATATAAATCACAGAAACGCAAGGTGTTCTAAGATTTTACATTGACATGTAGGTAGGTAAAGGTTTGAAGATGAATATGTTGTCCAACCAAATCCGGTGAAAGAGGCGCGCGTCCTCTTCTGAAATAATATTTTATACAAATTTTTATTGATCAAAGACTTGTTAAACCAATTTTTATGAAGGGGAATTCCATAACCCATTATATACTACAAAATTACAATACACTTATTCAAATTTTGTTAAAAACACTGCGTTTCTAACTTTCGAGATAAGAATTGGTTAAATTTATAAAATAGCACTGGTAACCCTGCCAAGAATGGCACTTGACTTGACTTGATGGATGATGTGACTGTCTGTGGCAAGCAAACGTCAGATGGTGTCGATGAGTTTTGTGTAATGTGTTAGGAAAATAATTGTTTTTTCGACAATTTGTGACCATAATTATGTGAATAATGAGATGAAAGTGTAGATAGAAGTTAAAATAGTGTATTATAGTGATTATGGCGCAAAGTGGTGGTGTTTTAAGTTCGGATATATCGCGTAGGAATCCACAAGACGAGTATGAACTCATCCAAAGGATTGGTTCAGGCACCTACGGGGATGTCTACAAGGTAGGGGGCCTTTCTAAAATACATTTCTTGACACTTTCTACCTCAAACTATTTAAAGACTCGTCGTAGCGACAATTTAAATATGTATATCTTTTATATCGATAACCTCGCCCAGATAAACCAGTTTGGCCTATGTACTAGATAAAAACAGTCAGGTGTCAATGAAAATACTTCGCGCCGATGCACTTCGCGACTATTTTACTGTAAATTACTCGGATCACACTGAAAGAATCGTGAAAATAGACTTTAAATCTCAAAGTTAATTCAAAAAAGACTATTTAGTATACTTAATATAATCCATAACAGTTTTTAACTTTTTTTATATAATCCATTGTTCACTTGTGATGTTTTGATAAACATGTGTAGATTGACCTTGTGGTTAGCATAATTAGTTAGACACCCATAGGACTCTATATCAAACCAAGTAGACACAATTCATATTCAAGCCACTGGTTGCATTCACATACAATTACAATCCAATACTATTTTTTTTTCCGTTTGTTTAAAATTTTATCATGGACACTGAATGATGTGAAAAGAGTTTTGTTTGTGAATGTGGATGGTTAGAAGAGGAGTGGAAGACCTAAGAAACTATAGATGGATTGTGTGCAAGACAATATGGGAGTGAATACAGATATGATTGCTGATTGTTGGAAACTACTTATAGTTATTTATGGGTTTTAATGTTGTTTTCATAATTTATATCTTTCAGTAAATTGTCAAATAAATTCAGTAATGTCAGCTGCTTTTTTCACTGCTCTATCTATCTCAAAATTCTAATATTCGCTATCGTCTACACTGATAGAGAGAATTTGAAGAGAAGACTACATTTTGCTGACCACAAATAACATGGGGTAAGGTGGATGATGATGAAGACAATGATGAAAGAGCAGTTTTGTTTATGACTGTGAATGAGTAATTAAGATGTACTTTTTCAAGGCTGAAACATGAACCAATTCTGCTGAAATTTAGTATTCAAACCTTAGCATGAACATAGAGTGATTTAAATCACAATAAGCCTGGATTAGACTTCAGTCTGAGTTTCTTGCCGGTTCTTCTCAGAAGGCTAGCTAATAAATCATTTACACTTTCAGTAAAAAGATATTGTTAAAGTATTGGTTACTTAGGTAAAAAAATGTTGCACCATTTTAAAATTGTCAGATGACATCATGACTTTGACTTTAAATATAACTTTAATCACCCATGTTTTACTGGTTAAAGTTATTGTTCAAGTTACAAATTTAATGTAAACTAGCTGTGCCCCACGGTTTCACCCGTGTAGATTTTTATTTCATGGTTGCCCGCGGATCCCTAATGTTTTTTTTTAATCTAAGTGTAATATTATCTATCCGTCAGTGAAAGTCCTGTGAAAATCCGTCCAGCCGTTTCGGAGATTACCCGGAACAAACAGACAGACAGACAGAAAATTTTTTTTTTTTTAAATTGGTCTTTCGATGTCAGTACCGTGTTTACTTTCATATGCATTGAGTGAAAAACTGTTATTTTGCAGTTACAAACAGACACTTCAATTTTATTTATCTGTATAGATTACACTGACAGCAAAATTTGCAAATCGACAGTAATTTGGTGCAATGCATTTGCCGTCAAAGCTAAATTCATAGCTATTGTCATTCATAGTCATTGTCTTATTTGTGTGTAGTTTACCTAGCAACTATTATTGTGTAACCAAGCAGTTTAATAATCATTATGTTTTAGTTTCATACTTTTCTACCGGAATTAAATTTCATCTTGCATATGCATATTAAGTTTGTAGAGACCAGGGGCGTGCATTGGATTTTCAGAGGGGTAGGCATTAACAATAAGTAGGTAGGTAGGCAGGTTAAGTACACACCTATGTAACGCGGCGTAGGTACATACGTCTTGGTAAAGATAAAAATAAAAAAATAAATAAAAATGATATTTATTGCTTTTTAGTACTTAAACAAAATATAATAAAATTACAACAAAATAATAAAATTACAAAACAAAAAAAAAAATGTTTAAGGCCTTTTATAAGCAACGGGACATGGCTCAGCCTGTGCTGCCCGTAAATTTAATTATGTTTAGCGCTGATTTTCAGCCACTCCTGTTCCCTTAGATATTGTGCGGGAACATTGGGAAGAGGGCCATGAGGGGAGGTGTTGTGTACGTAATATAATACTCAGAGAAAAGCAAAGAGTGGTAAATTACTAGATACAGTACAGTTATAATTATAAACAAAATACATTATTGACATGCGTACATGTTTAACAGAGAGTTCTATAATTTATCACTCCATCTTATAACTGTGAATTAATTAATGTGTGTGAGCGTGTGTATGTGAATGTGTGTGCGTGTTTGTAAGATTAGTCAGATACACATACGAACATAAACACACACACACAACACGAGTGTGTTCAGTGATCACAAATTGTAATTTCTGCTTACCTGCTTATATGCAATGCACGTCACTGGTAGAGACACAATATCTGCAAACTATTTAATTGAGCTAAGCTGTTGGTAAATGTCACGCTGACCTGCACGCAATTATATAAGACTTTTAAAAAAAATTTGATTGTCACTAGCATACTAAAATTGAGGGGTTAAATTTGTTGGAACTTTAGCCACAGTCTACAGTTGCTCTCAAGTTTTTATACTACTTATTAGACACGTGATAATCACTATGTATATTTCTTTTGTTCATTTTGTAAGCACAGAACATTTATATGAAAACGCATTGCAACTTATCATATTACAAGGCTTATTTTGTCACTAGATTTGTCAGACGGTCACTTGATTTGATATATCTTTACAGGAAACACTTTCCTCCGTCCAAGTCTGGTATGATTTTAATACCAGCATCTACATTTAAAAAAACTGATTGGTAGGGGATTCCAACTTTTCTGGGGTGGTAAATTCCTCGACATTCATAAGTGCCTTACCAGGGCCTAAACTGAATAAATCATTTTCATTTTAAATTTTTCATTTTCTTTATTTCATAGGTAAGTAAATTTATTTTGTTTTGTTGCAAATTTTATTCTCATATACAAAATGAAATGTGGGTGTTGTTGTTACAACACCTCTGCTTACTCCTTCGGGGACCCTTCAGGTATAGTGAGCATATTTCTTTCTTCACTAATATTATAAAGACGAAACATTTGATTGTTTTTTTATTTGTTTGCATTGAATAGGCTCCGTAACTACTTGACTGATCTTGAAAATTCTTTCAGCAATGGATAGCTATATCATCAGCGAGTAACATAGGCTATATTTTATCCCTGCACTCCCACGGGAATGAGAACTACGCATGACGTCCGCTAGTATTTTATATACAAGTGTTAATTAAGTGTTAAACTATATTCTTTGCCATTATACATTGTCTTTGAATAATACAATGCTTTTCCTTATATTGTAGTAACTTTAACACTGAATAATATGTACAAATTATCAAAACTTAATGATACCGTATTTAAATCAGTTTAATCATATACATCGAAAATAATTTGTAAAAACAAAAAAACTATTATTTTGCCCCCATGCCTACAGACCTTTAAATCAGGCACACATCATCTCCCTGGCCTCATCCCATACATTGTTGGGGTCGGCACTTGACTTGATTCAACCCGATGTGGCTGATCACCTGATAAATCAGGCACTGTTGTATTTAAATCAATGACTTGTTGGTATTGGATTTAGATGACTAACTATCTGATGATTCAGTGTGAGTCAAACTTTCTGCCTCGGTAGGCAGTCGTGTCCGTGACAGGTGTTACTGACCTTCCTTTAATATGGTCGTCGATGTTTATACACGCTGGATATTTGTGCTATTTATTCATATCTAGCGCATTCACTGCTAAGGACGCACCTGTGCGTTCAACTGTTAGAGAATTTACGAAGAAGACGAAATTTCAGCAGTGAATGTGCTAGAGCCGTGGTGGCCATGGGGTTTGAGCAGTCGTCTGCTATTCTTGCGACGCAAGTTCGAATCCCAGTGGGGCCTGTACCAATGAGTTTTTCTAAAAACGTATGTACCATGATTTCACACCACATGCTAGGTTGAAGGAAAACATTGTGAGGAAACCTGCATGTGTCTGATGAGTAAGTCAAAGACGTATGTATAGTGCCTGAGATGGTGATAGATTCACCATCTGTCACGTTGTCATGTAATCATCTTCGGTGGAAAGTGGGTGTTGTTATTACAACACGTGTGCTTACTTCTTCGGGGAATACAGGCGTGAGCATTAGTATATTAGTCTTATCTACAGAACGTTCTATGAGTCTATCTATGTCGGTCTGTATTTATGTATGTACGTAATATTTTGAGCGCTTATAACTTGTGCCGGCACCTGAGCTCCGTGGTTTTACCCGCGTATAATATAATCGCATTCTACATAGCGTTTGCGACCACTAGACCCACTAGGTATTTGATAAATAAGGAAGTAATATACCCAGGGAGGCAGGAAGTATTTTTTTTGTAATTTAAATTTATTATATGAAAGTACCGTTATTCTAGTATCGGTTCGAGAGTATTATTTTATTGCGTGGTTCACGGCACTTCAAGGTCATTTCAGTTGGCTGTTTAAGAGTTGATGATGGAGATAACTAGATTAATAATCGTTACGTGTAAATTACCCGGTGTTTAATAGCTAAGTGATTGTGTCAATACTCGGAAGGTCGTGTATTCGATCCAATAAATAAGGCCATTTTATTTTACAAAAGCGACGCAAGTTTGTATCCCAGCGGCCTGTACCAATGATTTTTTGAAAACATCGTGAGCAAACCTGCATATGTCTGAGAAGTAATTCAAAGACGTATGTATAGTGCCTGAGACGGCGATGGAGCACATATGTATTGGACAAGGAAACCAAGGTTTATAGTTTTCTTTTGTGTGTTTAGAATATGTCTGTCTGTTTGTTCTTCCGAAAAATTGTAAGTGTATTTTACCGCAAAAGCAATGTTCAAAAACTCCAATTGTTTATTTTTCCATTTGACCTTCCAATTTAGCAACAAATCCTAAAATACGGAATAAAATGACGTCAGTTTTACGAAAATAACACACACTTGAATACAATTATATTATAGCGTACGTTAATGTCCTACATTGTTATTTGTTACAATATAATTGTGTGCGCCGGCGTCGCTTGTTTAACACGTGTTGCTTTACTTATATCGGCAGCTGTAAGCCTTTTTTTAATCGTGGAGAATCCGTTATGGTACACTAAGGGCTGCGGTGCCAACGGAAGGGTTATGTCGGACTCGCACCGACCAAACTCCACGGTGTTCACTCTTGGTCGCTAAGGAGTGCACGTGATATGTCTTCACATACTTCGCCGCGACCTCCCCGGCGAATGGCCTGTTAGAGTGCCTAGTACGAATTTCCTAAAATTGCCGTCACAAGTCATCGCGTCGACGTAAACTTTTGATTTGTATGGACTCACAATAGTGTTAGTGTTTAGGCCAGGTGCCCAACCATGAGCTCTTATTGCAATGATAGTTCTTTTCTGTGACAGTGACAGATGTATGCACGTTATATACAACTGTCTCATAATATGAGTCAAACGATCATTGCAATAAGAGCTCATGGTAGGGCCCCTGTTCCGAGTGCCTAGTGCGAGTTTTTCACTACCGCCGTCACAAGTCACCGCGTCGCCGTAAACGCAGGGCAGCATTTGTATGGGATCGGAACAGCGCCTCTATCGGCCTAAAGATGACACTATTGCAAGCCCATACAAATCTGCGTTTACGTACGTCACTTGTGACGGCGATATTGAGAAAACTTGCACTAGGCCCTCTGGTCGCTAAGTGGAGGGTGCACGTGATATGTCTTCACATGCTTCACCTTATGACACATGTCATTCCCGTACATTTTGTATCGTTTCTACTAGCGAAGCGTGAGGATAATGTTACTTTGTCTACAGGCCCTGACGACGCCACTTCCCATTTTAAAGAAATTAACGGATCCCCTTTTCTTCCAGCCACATGGTTTATTATACCATGTGGCTTGGCTTAGTGTTTGTGCTGCAGATGTGTTGAGGAAGGCTAATGTTATAGAGTATTATTTTTATTTAATCTATACTAAGTAATATTATAAAAAAAAAAAAATGATTTAATTGTTTGTTTCTTATTTCAAATTAACAGCTTTTTACTAAATGCATATGAAAGTATACTCCTTGTAGCATCAGCTATCTGCCAGTGAAAGTCCCGTTTAAATTGGTCTAGCTGTTTCAGAGATTAGCCGGAACAAACAGACGGACAGAGAATTTATTTATACTTTCACTAGCAGCTGTGCTCTGCGGTTTCACCCGCTTAGATTTAATTTCATCCTTATTGTCGCGGTACCCTAATATTTTTGATAAATAAAAGTAGCCCAAGTTACTCCTTGAAACGTCAGCTACTTACCAGTGAAAGTCCCGTTAAAATCCGTCCAGCCGTTTCAGAGATTACGCGGAACAAACAGACAGACAGACAGACAGAACAATTTTAAATCTTGGTTTTTTAGTGTCAGTAGCGTGTATACTTTCATATGCATTTAGTGAAAAGCTGTTATTTTGGAATTACAAACAGACACTTCAATTTTATTTATCTATATAGATGTATAGATATGCATTTAGTGAAAAGCTGTTACTGTCAAATTTTATTTATCTGTATGGATTATTAAGTAGTACTTATATGAATATAAGTGGATGTTTAGAATATGTCGTTTACTCTTTATGATGTCACACACGATCTCCGGTAAAGGAGCACACCATACACAATACAACCAGCAACCGGTTGTTTGACAGTGACAATGTCCACTCAAGGTCGCTACGGTGAAAGTCGTGCACGTGAATTGTTCAGGATTATGAATGACTTTGGATGGAGATACGTCGCGTTGTGTGTTACATCACAAGTGTATCATCTTAATCTTTGTGTTGGTATTGCATGTAACGTGTATGTAGTTATCATTATGTCAATACCCGCGGTTTCACCCGTGTAGAGTTAATTTAATTAGTCGAATTTTTCATAGATTCTAATCTATATCTATATATCTATACATACATACATACAGATAAATAAAATTGAAAAATCTGTTTGTAATTCCAAAATAACAGCTTTTCACTACATGCATATAAAAGTATACATGCTACTGACACCGAAAAACCAAGTTTTAAATTTTTTCTCTGGCTGTCTGTTCGTCCGTCTGTCTGTCTGTCTGTTTGTTCCGGGTTATCTCTGAAACGGCTGCACTGATTTTAACGGGACTTTCACTGGCGGGTAGCTGATGGAGTAAATTTGGCTACTTTTATTTATTAAAAATATTAGGGGTCCGCGACAATAAGGATGAAACTAAATCTACGCGGGTGAAACCGTGGGGCACAGCTAGTATTTTATAATTGTTGTCTAAGTTACTCCCTGTAAAATCAAATATCTACCGCCAAGTTCGGGAGGTTGCTTTTACTGAGAAGAACCTGGCAAGAAACTCAGTCAACTCTTAACAAAAATATTTTTACAATTTTGAGAATTACATACTTAATTGATCTCAAAAAAGACGCAGAAGCGCATAGACACAGTTCCAATGCACAAATGGATAAAAGTAGGGACTAGGTATAATTGTGTACCTTGAGATGACCAGCCCCCACAAGCAGCACCTGTTCACAAGTACGACGAGAATACCAGCCATCGCCCTCCTCAACCAATATAGAGGGAAGTGAGCGACCCGACATTCAGACGCCCTTATAGCGCATTATTTCACATTCCACAGCTGATATTAAAGCCGGGGAAGCTGTCTGCCCGGCTGCCTGGGAATCAATAAAACAATAACCTTTGCCGGCGCGACGCCACTTTACAACTGCCATGACTCAGTGCACTTTTGTTTTGTAACGTTAAATCCTGGGCTTATTCCCAGATATCCATGATATTATCCTCCCCGTTTTTGTATACAAAGACTGCTGACGACATCCAAGAAATTGAATTGTCGTCGAGGTCGCAGGAATATATGAATGAGAGTTTATTTTTCAACAATTGCCGTGGATGTCTTGGAATAAGCCTAAACCTGTTGAAGTCGCTTTATACTACGCATTTCAAGGTTCCGTACCCAATGGGTAAAAAACAGGACCCTATTACTAAGACTCTGCTGTCCGTCTGGCTGTCACTAGGCTGTATCTCATGAACCGCGATATATGTATATTGGGCGGCCCCTAAAACAGGAAAAACAAGGAAAGGAAACTGGCGCATGAGGTCTGATCACGAGTAGCTCAGTTGGTAGAGCGACTGCAGTTTGCAGAGGTCGTGGGTTCTAGTCTCGCCTCGTGTTCGTATTTTTCCTAACCATTTTTAAGAATGTATATGTATAGTGCCTGAGAGTCTGATAGACTCACCTGTCACGTTGGCACATAATATCTTCGGTGAAAAGTGGGTGTTGTTATCACAACCTCTTCGGGGATCCTTCTAGGATGGCTTGAGCACCAAACCTTAGTGGTAAATACCTACTTACTAATGAACTAATGTAGTATAATTAGTGAGTTGTTCCGATAATGTTCCGGAGATGGAATGCCACAGATATGGTAATGATAACGTATCGATTATGAGATTACAGATAGCAGTTTGGTAACGTGATGAAATGTATACTTGCATTGCAAACAAGAGGCCTATCCTCATTGGCGACCGTACTTCCATCTTATAGAAGATAGCAGCCTTGTTGGCACAGTAACTCCATGCTTTATAGTATACGTTCCGGCAATAACGCCCTCTTGTGGGGCAAGAAGGGGGCGGGAAGGGGCCCAGAATAAAATGGGGGGGTAAAAATTCATATTTTAAAATTCACTGAAATTAACACGGCTTACTACACAACATCCATTTATTAGTTCATTTTTGTATCTTATTAGCTGTGCCCCGCGGTTTCACATGCGTAGACTTAGAGTCTTGCTTTAACTCGCCCCAATTAGTTTTTTAAATAAAAGTAAGCTATGTTATTCTTTGAAACATCAGCTATTTGCCAGTGAAAGAAAATTGAGAATCTCTGATTTATCGGAAACCAATACCCGAGTGACTTTATTGGTGTTACAAGCGCTCGTTCATAGGCTGTAGTAGCCGTTTATCAAAATACGGAATGTACGCTTATTTGACATGTTTAAAGTATTAAACTAATTACAGTATCCGTGCTTCTTTATTGACTTCGATAGTGGGTTACAAAGGGGAGGAAGACTTAAGAAACGATGGATGGATTGTGTGAATGATATGAGCTAGAAATACAAATACCTATATGAGTGATGATGTTGTGTCGACGTGAACTTATGAGCTGTCCTTTTATGAGTCTGTCTGTCTGTATGGCGTGACGCAAATACATTAGACGTCACGCGGTTTCACCCGCGTAGTTCTCGTTCCCGTGGGAGTATATAGTGAAATATACAAATTAAACTTAGAAGTAAATAGCCAATAAAAGGTATCCCCATTATTTTCGCCGAGCGCTCCTAGGTCGTGAGGTTACCTGTAAACAAGGCTACTGTTTATTAGTTTTAATTGTGGCGTGCAGTGTTGCACTTATCGCTGGACTCCCAAACAATTTGTAACTGTAGATAATTGGGCATAATTATCACCATTACACGCTATGTAGGCTAAATACACTGTGGTTTATTGTTTTAGGGTTTCTCACCCCAAAAATATGTTTGTTTGGTCTAAGCCATATATGAATTTTCTAAAAGTAGGTATTCCAAAGTATCTACTCTTTAACAGAAAGTGTGAAAAATTCACTGAATCATGTGTGATTCATTATCTCCCTGGCCTTATCCCATACATTGTTGTGGTCGGCACTTGATTTACCCCGATGTGGCTCCATGTTAGTCGCAATCAACTTATTAACTCCTTGTCCGTTATGTGTGCCTGGTACTTCGTGTACCATATCATCATCTCCCTGGCCTTATCCCATACATTGTTGTGGTCGGCACTTGATTTACCCCGATGTGGCTCCATGTTAGTCGCAATCAACTTATTAACTCCTTGTCCGTTATGTGCGCCTGGTACTTCGTGTACCATATCACAATTTCCCTGGCCTTATCCCATACATTGTTGGGGTTGGCATTGATTCAACCCGATGTGGCTCCATGTTAGTCGCAATCAACTTACTAACTCCTTGTCCGTTATGTGCGCCTGGTACTTCATGTATCATATCATCATCTCCTTGGCCTTATCCCATACGTTGTTGGGGTCGGCACTTGATTCAACCCGATGTGACTATATTAGTAGCAATCAACTTATTAACTCCTTGTCCGTTATGTGCGCCTGGTACTTCGAAAATGAAAATGAAAATGATTTATTCTGTCCTGGTGAGGCACTTATGAATGTCGAGAAATTTACCACCGGTTCGGAAACTAGAAAATTCATAAAGAACCACTGGTTTTAGGTTGTTGTCATTCAGTCAGGACTCAATCTTCTTACGTCATTAACAACAAAATAAAGTTATATTTATCCATTTTTAAATGAATAACATATCAATCGACAGATTAGATTATAAGAGTCTTGAAATTGATGTCATAAAATTATGATATGCGTATGTGTGTATGTGTGTGTGTATACAGTTGTGTTTGGTCAGTGTAACTGTCAAAGGTCGGTGACCTCGTAGCCAGGATATTAAGTAGGTAATTGGCAGCTCGATGCCCGCTGGCAAAACGGTATATAATGTTTGTACGTAGTACGTACTAGCCGCGTTATTCACTAAGGTTTCTCAGCGTCGCACTCGGCGTCGAGTGTCGGTTTTAAAGATGCGAAATATAACCTTATCCTCTTATCAGGGCCGCGTCGACCCCCCACAGCACCTGTGTGCGAAACCTATGAAGCGCCGCTATTTTCACGAATCTTCATGTTTCAACTTATGTTTTTTATTATTTACTAGCTGAGCCCCACAGTTTCATCGTTATTGTCGCGGAGTTATTAATAAATTCGCATCGCCAATTAGCATGAATGATCAAGGGGCCGTCGTGAGTTTTGAACGCTCAGCGAAACTATTGGTGTCTAGCTAATATAACTCCTTACGGTTTTACCAGCGTAGAGTGTTTGAATATTTTTTTAAGCGAAAGTACCCTTGCAACGTAAGATCTGCCAGTGAGAGTCCCGTTGAAATCGGTCTAGCCGACAGACATACAGTCATTTTTTAAAACTTGTTTTTTTTTAGGTACTGTATATAAGTACTTTCATATGCATTTAGTGAAAAGCTGTTATTTTGGAATTAAGAACAGACACTTAAATTTTATTTATATGTATAGTTTTCAGTATCATTATATGCAAATCAAATTATTATTTAGGCTATCAATCTCTTCAATCTCTTCAATCTCTTTCCCAGGCGAAAAGACTCAACGGCAACGCGGAGTTGGCGGCGATCAAGGTGATAAAGCTGGAGCCGGGTGATGACTTCGCCATCATCCAGCAGGAGATCCTGATGATGAAGGACTGCCGTCACCCCAACATCGTCGCCTATTACGGCTCCTATCTCAGGAGGGATAAACTGTGGATCTCCATGGAGTACTGTGGAGGGGGGAGTCTGCAGGTACGAGAATGAAAATTTCTTCCTACATTACCTGGTTTTGTAGGAGCTCGTGGCATAGTTGCTATTGCAGCGCATATGATTCGATCAGCGAAGTTAAGCAACCATACGCCTAGCCAGTAGTTGGATGGGTGACCGCCCGAGTTCCTTCCGTGCCTCGGAGTTTAGCCGGAACAAACGGACAGATAGAGAAATACATTTTTAAACCTGTTTTTTTGTGTCAGTAGCGTGTATACCTACTTTCATATGCATTTGAAAAGCAATGAAAAGCTGTTATTTTGGAATTACAAACAGACACTTCAATTTTATTTATCGGTATAGATGTATAGATATGGATTTTTGTACCTATTTTGTTAAACCATTAACATTAATCTAGTACAATAGAAAAACAATGTGTATGTAATGTATGTATAGATATAAATACGTTATTCCAGGACATATACCACGTGACCGGCCCGCTGACAGAGCTCCAGATCGCATACATGTGCCGGGAGACGCTGACCGGCCTCTCATACCTTCACACCATGGGGAAAATGCATCGGTAACTATTACACATCACTATTTAATACATATGCTCACGCCTGTATTCCCCGAAGGGGTAGGCAGAGGTGTTGTAATTTTCAACACCCACATTTCACCGAATATGATTAAGTGCCAACGTGACAGAGGGTGAGTCCATCGCCGTCTCAGGCACTATACATACGTCTTTGACTTTCTTAAACATATTCAGGTTTCCTCACGATGTTTTCCTTCACCGTAAAGCACGTGCGGTGAAATTACTGTACATAAGTTTTTTTTTTAGAAAAACTTAATGTATTTAAGAAAAGACTACAAAAGTACTTACATCCTTCGAGATAAACTTTAAAAGGTTTTTAAGCTTCGGCACTTCCAAATGCCAAAAATATAAAAATTTATTGAAATGCGCGCCTATGACGCGGGCGCTGTACACTCAATGCGGTCGCATCGCGGGTGGACTTGTTTTCGGGCGCATTGAACTCAAACTCAAACTCAAACTCAAATATATCTTTATCCGATTAGACTTTATACAAAGTACTTTCAAATCGTCAGAATGACACAATAACACAGGATTATACATGCTACCGCCAGGTACGGAAGGTTGATTTTACTGAGAAGAACCTGGCAAGAAACTCAGTAATTACTATTTTAAAGAATATTATACAGTTTAACGTGGCAATGCTGCCAGCCTTCTTGGCACGATCCCGAGAGACACCGACTTGGGACAAGTTTTCTACCTTTAATTAGTTTTAAGTACTGTTCCTTGTATATATAATTAAGTTTTATTGAATAATAAACTTTTATACAGTTTTAAAAATACAAAATAAATCGTTCAAACAACTATAAGCCCATGGACAACGAACCATGAACGACTTCACATGAGCCACAATATTATATTACAATTAAGCAATACTAAAAATTATTGTGTATCCCATCGCATTAGGTTTAAATATCTCTAGTGATGGTGTATAATTAATGGTGATAAAAAAAAATTTTCATCCCACCATCTCGGAAAGAGTATTTTTAATCTTCAATATCTGAATGGAAAAGCCGTTTTTATTCTCTAGAGGATAAAGTAAATTGAATTTAGAACATCGTGTGCACTAAGTTCGTGAATTAAAAAGATTATTCTTTAATACTTACCTGTCATAATGTAGTAATTAATACCTAAACTGAAATAAAAGTGTATGTCGGCGCCTCACCGGAGTTCGCCCCAGGATCCATTATAATCGTCAAGAAAAATAAGGAACACAGCAGGATAAATAATTATATTTCTTTAACAACCTTACTCTTCAACGATCAGCGAAAGAATGCCACCTACTGCAACCTCGACTAACCAAGTTATTTAATTATTAATTACAAGACCACGTGTTTCACATTATTACAAAACTATTTAATATTAAGGTTTTATAATTCTAAAAACAATAAAACATTATTTTTATGTCAACTAAAGTCGAAATACATCTTAATTAGCTTAATTAGGTATTTTAAATAACAATATAAAATGAACCGGAAACACCCTATAAAGTTTACAGTTTTGTTACAAAAGTAAATCATAATTGTATTTTAAAATAAATTATTCAATAATTACAACAATATTAGATAATAATGAAACATTAATTAAACTTCTAATTTTACATAATTAACTTAACTCGTTTCTTAAAATAATACATACGGAAGTCATACAGTAGTGTAAACACAACAAAAACATTAGTGACCCACTTAATTCATATTACATTACAAAATTATATAAATAGGAAATTCTACTTCGTTAGTACTTTTAATTAATTCTAGAATCTGAATTACAATTTATTATCCTAAATTTAAGAATTACATTATTACGAAAAGTAGCTAGTGTTGTTTCCTGTCTCAATTTTAAATTGAGACTTGTTTCCTACAATTGAAACTAGATGGCAGCTCGGTTGAGCGCGCCCATACGGCCATACTGACTCAAGCGCGTTCTCTGCGCTTACAAATTTAGAAAATCATTGACAGAATTGAAAATCATATAAGATTGCATGTACACACAATTACATAATCAAATCAAACCAATCTCATATTTCCTTATAACAAGGTTCTCTTTTGTTTTAAGGATAAACACTTAACTTGTAAATGATAACTTAACAAATAATATGGTAACTTTACAGCCTTGATTAATTAGTAAACATTTCGTCAAAAACAATACTTTGACACTCATAAACATAAATCATTCTTGAGACTAGCAATCTCATTCTAGGATCTACCCACACCAAAACAGGCAATCACCCATCCTGGGATCTAGCCATCAACAAAACAGGCAATCACCCTTCCCGGGATCTAGCCATCATCAAAACAGGCAATCACCCATCCTGGGGTCTAGCCATCATCAAAATAGGCAATCACCCTTCTTGGGCTATAGCCTCTAAGACCGGTATAAAGGATGCGCATGGTGGCCAGCCAGCGCGAAAGGAAGGATTTTGGATAGGAACCAACAATAAAATAAAGCAGGGGCTAATTATTGGAAGTGGATGCCCCCAAATTAACTGGTATGTTCCCACAGTTATTAGCGGATGCAGTGGCGGAAGATAGTGATTCAACAGGTACTCCAGAATTATCGTTATTCGCCCATACGGCCGACTGCTCAGAGTCAGAGTCACTTTCAAAAGGGTCATATTGTGCAAGGGGAGCAGCTCGCAAGGAATCATGACTAGCAATTTTTTCTGAACAACCGCGGAGATTGACATGTTTTAGTCTGTATCTGTCATTGGGCAAGATTTCTAAAACTTCCATAGGCCCTTCAAATTTGGGACCGAGTTTAGTGGTGTGGCGTTCATGGCGCCGAAGTAGAACAAAGTCGCCAACTTTATAAGGTTTGACTTTAGCTTTACCTTTATCGAAACGAGACTTATCCTGAAGGGATCGCTCGTCCATCCTATCCTTGCAAGCCGCTCGCATTGATTCTAGATCATCAGTTAGTACATCGTCATCAACTTGTAATAACTTAATACTCGGTGGTGAACATTTCTTTCCCAGTAAAATTTCCAGTGGACTTTTGCCGGTACTTTTGGATACACTACAATTTATAGCTAATTGTAAATCCTGAATAGCCGAGTGCCAAGGCATATCAAGTTCTACAACCGACATATTGTCTTTAATTACTTTCATAAGGCGCTCTACCTGTCCATTCGCCCTACTAGCGCCTTTTGCCACCACATGATGCTGAATACCATAACGTTCGCAAAAACTTTTGAACTCTGTGGATGTCATGCTTTTATCTTGATCAGTAATAAATAACGTAGGGGTGCCAAAAATAGATATAAAATTTTGAAAGCACTTAATTGCGGTTTCCGTAGTGCGGTCATTTGTATAGATCATGTGAACGTATTTGCTGTAACCATCTATATAAACAAAAGCATATTCCGCTACGTTTCGCTGGCCATTCATTCGTCCAGTAATATCGCCGTGGACAGTGTGGAAAGGAATTGGGACTTTGTCGATTGGATGTAGCGTAACCTGTCGAGCACCCGAAACACCTTTCCGAACTCTACAACTAACACAGTTCTCTACAAATTTTCTGACCAGCCGCGACATATTTGGGAACCAGTATTGTTCACGTAATTTAGCAAGAACTTTCTCCCAACTAAAATGTTGAAGAGAATTATGATGGTGACTGATAAGATTCCATCTGTATCTAGCAGGGACAATAATGAGCTTATGAGTTTTATTATCAATTTGGACTTTACGCCTCAATAATTTATCTTGGGTAATGATGTAAGTATCGGCAATAGATTTGGGAATAGAGTCTCCTTTTAATTGATCAACAATTTTACTTAAGATAGGATCGCGTTTCTGCTCAATGAGCAGCCAATTGTGGTCAAGCGAGTTGACTAGGAATTTTAAGGCCTGAGTAGGCGATTTTGGTGGTAGAGCGACACTGACAGTTCGAACGGATTTTTCAGTATCTACGTGGTTGCGACTGAAATAGTCTGCATGAGCAAGGCGGTCTCCCTTACGGTATTCAATTTGAAAATCAAAATTCTGTAAATAAGCCCACCATCGATGTACCCTGGGAGTCAACTCTTTCTTATGACTGGAAGCTTTTAAAGAGTTGCAGTCCGTCACGACTTTAAAAGCCCTCCCGTGTAGAAAATGGCGAAAATGTTTAATTGCTTTTACAACTGCGAGGGTTTCCAATTCATACGAATGATATTTACTCTCGCAATCAGTCGTCCGCATACTAAAATAAGCAATTACCAATGGATTTTTATCCTGTCTTTGAATTAACACGGCGCCATACCCCAGAGAGCTGGCATCGGTGTGAAGCTCTGTGGGTAAACAGGGATCGAAAATAGTCAGAAGGGGAGAAGATATAAGCCGATTAATGACCTCGCGTCTTGCAAGTTCATGACGATCTGTCCAACGCCAAGGAACGTTCGCCTTTGTTAACTCGTACAGGGGAGCCATTATCGAGGAGAAGTTAGGCACAAATTTCCGGAAATATCCAGCTAATCCATTAAACTGACGGACTTCTTTGGGACTCTTAGGAATGGGTGAATTGACCAAGGCTTGGATCTTCCGTGGGCTAGGTTTAACGGTTCCGTTTTCTATAAGGTTTCCTAAATATTCTACTTGCGTTTTAAGAAAAGAGCATTTGGCAACGTTCAAGGAAAAACCAGCTTGCGTTAGTCGATCTAGTACTAATTTTAGATTATGCAAACCTTCGTCAATTGTTTCGGATATTACCAGAATGTCATCAACATAAACTAACGCGATATTATCTTTAAGTTCTCCTAATGCCGAATTGATAGCACGTTGATAAACCGACGGCGCGTTACAGAGACCAAAAGGCATACGCAAGTATTCAAATTGACCATCGGGGGTCACAAAAGCGGTCTTTTCGATCGAATCGGGTGAAATTGGAATACCATGAAAACCTGCAGCCATATCTAAACAGGTAAAATAGCGTGCTTTTCCTAACTTATCGATCTGATCTGCTATAAGCGGTAAAGGAAAGTGATCTCTGAGAGTATTGGCATTAAGCTCGCGAAAATCGACACAGAGCCTGTCAGTACCATCCTTTTTTTTGACTAGTAAAATAGGGCTACTGTAAGGAGATGAACTATCTCGTATGATGCCATTACTCTTCAAATCCTGAACTATTTCTTTAACTTTTTCACGTTCCACAGGTGACAGTCTATATGGTCGTCGCTGTACTATTTTGTCCGGATTCTTTAATCTAATTTGTAAAGATCCAGTTTTCACTTGTGAAACGCGATTCCCACTTGTAAAATTATCTTTATATTTAGTAAGTATTTCCCGTAATATTTTAAGTTGTTGGGGATCGCTTATATCAGTATCAAGACTCAAAGTCGGGTCAACATCAAGCAAAACGTTGTTAATAAAAAGCTCACGCTTTAGAGAAATACTGTCTTTCTTCAGTGTCACGCTAAGACCTGGCACATTCAAAAGGTCGAATCCGATAAGGATATCAAATTTCATGCGAGTATCACCAACTACATAAAATTCTAGCTCTACATAAATACCGTCTACTTTCACTACAGAGGTGATGCTTCTATTTGACTTTATTGGTGAACCACCAATGCCCGAAAAGGTAACGTCTACACATTTACGTTTGCCGGGTACAGAAAGAGAAACGCTTTCTTTAATTAATGAACAGTCGGCACCAGTATCAAAAAGACACGAATAACCCTTATCACCTATTTCTACAGTAATCAGACTGCGTTCTAAGGATTGACAATAGTTTACAGACTTGTTTATTGATTTGAGGCGCTCATCATTCTGCCGACGAAAACAATTCCTTTCAACGTGACCTGGACGATGACAATACCTGCACTCAATATTTTTAGCCATATTCGAGTTACTAGAAGGACCTGGTTTATTGGGTTGATTATTATTATTTTGCATCGGCACTGGGTTGGCCTTAGGGACCACCCTTATTTCCTTACAATCACGAGACACATGACCCACCTTATTACAGTTATAGCATTTAACAACATGATCCCTTTTAGAAACACTGTATTCAGCAAAACGTGGTTTTTTGCAGTCATGATGATCGATACTTGGTTTTATGGACGGTTCTAGCTTGCGTTTGCGATAAGTTTTCAAAACAGAAATTAATTTGGGCAATGATTCTGGCGTAATACGTAATAAATCTGAGCGAATAAATTCTGGAAAAATACCTGTCACCACAGCATCAACCACCTCCGCATCCGAAGCCTCAGGTCGGACTCGCTTGAACAGCGTCCAGGCCTTTGTAGCGTATTCAGCGTAACTCGACGCGTGATCAGAAGTGAAGGCTCTCCACTTCTGAACGTCGTCCGCGTACCGGAATTCCCTGCCAAACGTTTGGATTAGTTCACATTTAACTTGGTCCCACGTGGTAGAACTCAGCGACCACGTGTCAGCCCATGTTTTTGCTCTTCCTCTTAGTTGTAAAATAGCTTTCATGCGGGCCTCGTATGAAGGTATGTTGAATTTTGATATCGTTTCGTCCACGTGAGCACACCAATCCCTAATATCATGAGATCTTTCATCGGGGTCGAAAGGCGGCAAGTAAAAATCGTGATGGTGACGCGATGGCAATGAACCAGATGAGAGGGCAGCGGTCACAGCACTAGCTGCCGATTGTTTCGTAATAGAATTAACAAGACTCATGACCTGTTCCATGGTGAAAGTTGGCTCCAGTTGACGTGGTGGTCCGGGATCACCGGGCTGCGATCCCACCGCTGCTGTCGGCGCCTCACCGGAGTTCGCCCCAGGATCCATTATAATCGTCAAGAAAAATAAGGAACACAGCAGGATAAATAATTATATTTCTTTAACAACCTTACTCTTCAACGATCAGCGAAAGAATGCCACCTACTGCAACCTCGACTAACCAAGTTATTTAATTATTAATTACAAGACCACGTGTTTCACATTATTACAAAACTATTTAATATTAAGGTTTTATAATTCTAAAAACAATAAAACATTATTTTTATGTCAACTAAAGTCGAAATACATCTTAATTAGCTTAATTAGGTATTTTAAATAACAATATAAAATGAACCGGAAACACCCTATAAAGTTTACAGTTTTGTTACAAAAGTAAATCATAATTGTATTTTAAAATAAATTATTCAATAATTACAACAATATTAGATAATAATGAAACATTAATTAAACTTCTAATTTTACATAATTAACTTAACTCGTTTCTTAAAATAATACATACGGAAGTCATACAGTAGTGTAAACACAACAAAAACATTAGTGACCCACTTAATTCATATTACATTACAAAATTATATAAATAGGAAATTCTACTTCGTTAGTACTTTTAATTAATTCTAGAATCTGAATTACAATTTATTATCCTAAATTTAAGAATTACATTATTACGAAAAGTAGCTAGTGTTGTTTCCTGTCTCAATTTTAAATTGAGACTTGTTTCCTACAATTGAAACTAGATGGCAGCTCGGTTGAGCGCGCCCATATGTACCTATCTTGTGATTGTAAACGTTTTTTTTTTCATTTAGTCATTTCCTCGCTGAGGTGGAATGAAAAGTTACGTGTTGCACTCGAGTGCAAAGATTTTTCACCTCGTGCTCTTTTGATTCCCTCGCTAACGCTCAGGATTCTAATTTTGAATCCTTCGCTTGCTCGGTCATCAAAATTGAACACGCGGTTAAAAAGCAACTTTGCACTCTTGTATAACAAATAACTATTCTTTTTTTGAGAAAATAAATTTCATCAAACCGAAATGTCATTAATTGTAATTTTCAGGGACATAAAGGGCGCTAATATCCTCCTGACGGAGTGCGGCGACGTGAAGCTGGCTGACTTCGGCGTTTCTGCGCAAATCACAGCCACTATCAACAAACGGAAATCCTTCATCGGAACCCCATATTGGATGGCGCCAGAGGTATTAAGATTTAATTTTAATAACTTATCCTGTTTTAAAGTTCCCTATCGTATTTTTATTGCAATTTCAACCAAAGCTAAAAAAACCCGTGGTGTTGGAGCAGTCGCCTGCTAAATAAGCGACGCAAGTTCGAATTCCAGCGGGTCTTGTACCAATGAGTTTCCCTAAAAACTTATGTGCAGTGATTTCAAGAAAAATATCGAGTGTACCTCCACCTTACAATAAAAAATATATTGTAAATATGCTCACGCCACCCCAGAAGTGTTCCCGAAAGGGTAAGAAAACGTGGCAGATGGTGAGTCCATCGTCGTCTCAGGCACTATACATGTCTTTGAGTTACTTCTCGGACATATGCAGGTTTCCTCACGATGTTTTTCTTCACCGTAAAGCACATAGTGTGAAATTACTGTTACTTAAGTTTTTATGAAAACTCATTAGTACAGGCCGATGGAATTGAACTTGCGTCGCTTGCGTAGCAGGCAACTACTCAATCCCAATAAGAGAGTACCACGTTTTGAAAAATCTGGGAAGGTTCTATTTATCCCGTTGATACACAGATCCCTAATTTGAGTGTCAAATTGCAGGTAGCGGCTGTGGAGAGGAAGGGTGGGTACAATCAGCTCTGCGACATCTGGGCTTGTGGCATCACGGCTATAGGTAAGCCTAAATCCTATACGCTTATCATTACATTATTTAAACAGTACCCCAATATTCGACGGAGACGCTAGCGACTATAGATTACGAAAACGGTGGCAAATTCGTGATAGGGGCACAGTTTGGGACCTGGTAAGGTACTTAAGAACGTCAAGAATGTTTTTATAGGTTGCAATTAAAATTACTAACGGTTACAATTAAAATTACAAGGAACGAGTAAAGAATGTCCCATTTTTATCCTCGGCTAATGAAAAAAATGTCTTCTCTTCATAATATTAGTATTTATGCCCATACCACCCTCGAAAGGGTCCCCGAAGAGGTGGAAAACCCCACAATTCATCTCAAATGATTAAGTGCTAACGTGACCGATTGTGAATTCAGCCACTATACATACGACTTTGAATTACTTCTCAGACATATGCAAGTTTCCTCACGATTTTGTCCTATACCGTAAAGCACGTGGTGTGACATCACAGCTCTTAGTTTTTAGAAAAACTCATAGGTACAGGGTGATTTAAATTCATATCACGATATTTTTTTGAATATAACGTACGTCGACGTTTTGATTGGGTTACACCAATCGTGGTCGCGAGCAGACTGAGACTTTTCTCTGTCTGTCTGTCCGTCTGTTTGTTCCTAATCTCTGAAACGGCTGCCGATTTTAACGCGAGACTTTTACTGGCAGATAGCTAATGCTACAAGGAGTAAATTCGACTACATTTATCTAAAAAAAATTGGTTTCCGCGAGACACCCAAAAATGAACTATAAGCGGTACTACTAGTATTAAATAGCTATCGTAACTGTTACTTCCAGAACTAGCCGAGCTCCAGCCACCGATGTTTGAGCTGCACCCAATGCGAGTACTCTTCCTAATGTCCAAGTCGGGATTCAAACCCCCGTCCCTGAGGGAAAGGGAGCGGTGGTCGCAGGCGTTCCACAACTTCCTCAAACTGGCCCTCACTAAGAACCCTAAGAAGAGACCTACGGCTGAGAAATTGTTACAGGTTAGGCTTTTATCACCCTTTTCGAAGGGTTAAACTTGACCAGGGGCGTGCATTGGATTTTCAGAGGGGTAGGCATAAAAAATAAGTAGGTAGGTAGGCAGGTTAAGTACATACCTATGTGACGCGGCATAGGTACGTACGTCTTGGTAAAGATACACATACGAACATAAACACACACACAACACGAATGTATTCAGTGATCACAAATTGTAACTTCTGCTTACCACTGAACGTGACTTTATTACAAAAACTCCGCTGTCCGTCTGTCTGTCACCAGGCTGTATCTCAGGAACCGTGCTAGTTAGACAGTTGACATTTTCACACATGATGTATCATATCATCCTACTGCCCTTATCCCATGTTATTTGTGGTCGGTGCAATGTGTTCTTCTCTCTATCAGCCGTCATATCTGTATTTCCTCCCTTAGCCATATCATCTTTCACACAATCCATCCATCGTTTCTTAGGTCTTCCTCTCCCCTTGTAGCCAACTAGCCATCGACATTCATAAACAAAACCTTTTTGGCAACATTATCTTCAGCATAACATGTCCGTACCAAGAGAAATGTTTATTCTTCAACTTGTCAGTCACTGGTGCTACTTTCAGGGGCCCAACCATGAGCTCTTATTGCAATGTTAATTCAGCTGTGCGACAGTGACAGATGTATACACGTCACATACATCTGTCTCATAAATGAGTGAAACTATCATGGCAATAAGAGCTCATGGTAAGGCCCCAGACTTCTCCTTATAAACTCATTCCTCACCTTGTCCAATCTTGTTACGCCACATATCCATCTCAACATCCGCATCTCAGTTGCATGCAGCTTCCTTTCATCCGTCACCTTTGTGGCCTAACATTCTGATCCATACAAAACAGCAGGCAGTTGCCAATTTAACATCTTTAGCAATTGTTACAGGTCTACAGAGGCCTAAGAAAGTCTGTCAACTGGTTTAACCCAGATTGCCGATTTTCCTCGAAAAAGGGGTTGCTAAGGTCAGATGGCAGTCGCTTCGTATAAAAATCAGGTGATCAGCCACATCGGGTTGAATCAAGTGCCGACCCCAAATACATGGGATAAGGCCAGGGAGATGATGAGTTATAATTATACATATGTATACGCTTTCGTCATCCCAGAAGGGTCCCCGAAGGGGTAAGCAGAGGTTTTGTAACAACAACACCCACATTTCACCGAATATGTGTGACAGAGGGTGAGTCCATCGCCGTCACAGGCACTACACATACGTCTTTGATTCACTATACATTACTTCTCAGACAAATGCAGATTTCCTCGCTATGTTTTCCTTCACCGTAAAGCACATGGTGTGAAATCACTGCACATGAGTTTTTAGAAAAACTCATTGGTACAGGCCCCGCTGGGATTCGAATTTGCGTCGCTTGCGTAGCAAATGACTGCTCAAACACCAGGTCCACCACGGTTCGTTGTAATTATACAATATTTATTTTTGTCCCCAGCACATATTCTTCCAACAAGAGATGAGTAAGCGGCTGGCGATAGAGTTACTGCACAAGTACTCCAACCCACCATCGCACTCTCAGGACCTCGACGAAGACGGGGTAATCACAGTATAATTATTAGCTTCACAAGCAGTTAATCTATCTTTTTTTTTTAAATAAGAACATTTTCTCAATTAAAAGTGAGGGTTATTAAGAGATTTTAAAATTTACTCTATAAGTTTGTACTGTCAAATCACTCACAATTCACCGCAAATGATTAAGTGCCAACGTGACAAATGTTGAGTCTATCGCCATCTCAGGCACTATACATACGTCATTGAATTACTTCTCAGACATATGCAGGTTTCCTCATGATGTTTTCCTTAACCGTAAAGCACGTGGTGTGAAATCACTGTACATAAGTTTTAAAAACTCATAGCCTCAGGCCCCGCTGGGATTCGAACTTGCGCCGCTTGCGTAGCAGGCGACTGCTCCAACCTCAAGGCCACCACGGATCATCTTTTCGTCTTTTATATCCCACTAGCTGTGCCCTGCGGTTTCACCCGCGTAGATTTAGTTTCATGCTTCATTTCGCCGACCCCTAATATTTTTAATAAATAAAAGTAGCCTAAGTTACTCCTTGAAACTGCCAGTCAAAGTCCCGTTAAAATCGGTCCAGCCGTTTCAGAGATTACCCGGAACAAACATAGACAGACAGACAGAGAAAAATTTTAAACTTTGATTTAAGTGTCAGTACCATGTATACTTTCATATGCATTTAGTGAAAAGCTGTTATTTTGGAATTACATACAGACAATTCTATTTTATTTATTTGTATTTCCCATAGGGTATATCAAATGTACCGATGCGTATAGCGTCGAAGCAGACTGGTCGTGGGAGAAGAGTGGTGGGCTCGGGAGGTCAGGGGCTTGAGACTCGTGGGGATCTTGCTCTCCGCGGGGACCTTGCTCTCCGTGGGGACCTGGACCCCCGCGGGGACCTGGACGATGACCTCAGCATCAGGTCCATGCCCAAGGTCATCAACTTCGCCGAAGACCTCAACAGGAGCGATGGGGACACTATTAAGAGTAATGGTAAGTGTTTATACATATTTTGGTTTTATTTGGTCTTTAATTTCCCAGTAGCAGCTCGGAGTCTGGGTTAGTGAACGATTAATAGGGATTATATTTATGATTAATACTAGCTGACGTCAGTACAGTTTTAGTTGCATGGATCATATCGCGGTTCCCTAATATTTTTGATAAATTAAAGTTCCTTGAAACATCAGCTACCTGCCACACAGAGAAAACTAAAAAAAATTTTAAAACTTAGTTTTTCAGTATCATTAGCGTGTACACTTTAATATGCAGTTAGTGAAAAACTTTTATTTTGGTTTTACAAACAGACACTTCAATTTTATTTATCTGTATAGATTACATGGGATTTAAACATCATCATCATCATCAGGTGCTCAGCTGCTATTAGGAAAGTACTGATGATAAAACAAAAACCACCAACCGATGCTCTGTGACCAAAACATGTAGTCTCGACTCGGTTTAAATGAAGTCATTAGACGAAAACTGTATTGAAATCGTCAGTACAGTAGAGAAAAAATAAATAAATACTACCTGTGCACTTTCATATGCATTTTGTAGAAAGCTGTGTTTTTGGAGATACAAAAAGAAACTGTTTTTATCTGTAAGTATACTATAAAGTAAAGTATAATATTTATGTATAGATCTGTATAGATAACATAGAATTTAGATCTATGTATACTAGATGGTTCAAGCAAGCTGGTTGCGTTGTCTCGATGGATCGCTAAACTTATTCTCAGACCAATACTTTTTACAACAAAGGTGGGAAACTATCCGCCTGATGATAAGCGGTTACCGAAGCCTTAAATGTGCTATTATTAATAAGAAAATATCCTTCAGTTTACAGACAATCCAGTGAAGATTGGAGCGTAGCATCAATGATCAGTTGTCCGAAGCACCACCCTATATCACAAGAATCAACGGACACACTGTCCACGAGCGAAAAGTGAGTTAACTCTAAAATTTTTTTTTTTTCGATTAATTCTTTTTTTTTAATTTCTTTTCCCCTGCTTGAACACTGACCTCCGTTATGTGGATTTTACCTTACTGTAACCCTCTATTCGTGATAAATTTTAATGTGTTTCCCCATTTCACCCCTTTAGATGTGAATTTTCGAAAAATACATGTACTCAGCACTTACTAATACTAAAAAAGCACCCTCTTTATGTTTCAAGTTACTTAAAGCAATGGTTTGGATATAGCATTGTATTGTAACGAGTCCCATATAAGAGACTATGAGAAACAGTAAAAAATATTTTTTTTGTAATATCTATTAGGTATTTGTTTTTGAAACGGTTTTAAATTTCAAAGGATTAGTTCAAAAAATCGATTGCAATATGTCTTATTTGCGAGTAGTTCTGCGATAGCGTGAGCATTTGATTTTTTTGTGATTAAAATGATTAACTCACATAGCAGGGGTCGGTGACATCCTCGTATAATATATATATATAATTATTATATTTATGTGTATTTATTTTAGCAAGTGGTGTCGGGTGATAACTGGTGATGATATATTAAAAATGAGTTTAAGGTACTATATCATATTCTAAAGTGAACTTGATAAAATATTTTTTTCACTTGTCTCCGAGTGTTAACAGTTTTTTATTTAGTTATTTTTTTTAACAGTTTTGTGATTTTTTTTTGATTGACGGGTTATTTCAGATTTGTGAGTTATATTTCTTGTTTGTTTGTCATGTATAGAATGTGTGTGTGATATATGAACATTGTGTGCACTTTTTTTTGTTCTCCTGAATCTTAGTTTTTTGGTTTTGTGTTTACGAAGAAAAAACTTTATTTTATTCTGAAATGTTTTTGAAAAAATACGCTTCTGTTTTTGTTTATTTCAATAATTTACTTTTATATTCTTTTTGGGCCTAATTTTAAATACATGTAATATCACAAAACCTGCTGTTAGTTCGGTAAATTTTATTTATAAATATCTTAATGTCACAATAAATAAGTACTAAAGTTGTTAACAAAATTATTTGCGGTACCGCTTTTGGTGTCCGCTTACTATTAGGCTGTACAATTGGATTCAGGAGAACATAGTATAGTAAACACGAAATTATAAAGTGCATGATTTATCGTTCCCTATATGTTTGGCTTTTATCTACATACACATAGCACGGTATGTAAGTGTGTGACAACTTGACAAGACTTGCGTCACGTGTTTTGTCGTACACGAGTGCCTAGTGCGAGTTTTCTTAAAATCGCCGTCAAATGTCATCGCGTCGACGTAAACGCAGATTTGTATGGGCTCACAATAGTGTCATGTTTAGGCTGACAGAAGCGCTGTTCCGATCCTATACAAATCTTCGTTTACGTCGACGCGGTGACTTGTGACGGCGGCAGAGAAAAACGCGCACTAGGCACTCAGAGCATTTCACTATATCCAAATCCATACAACTAGACAGGTAAATAAAATTGAAGTGTCTGTTTGTAATTCCAAATTAATAGCTTTTTACTACATACCCAATCATTTTTTGTTCTCTATCTGTCTGTCTGTTTGTTCTGGCTAATCTCTAAAACGACTTGACCGATTTTGACGGGACTTTTAGTGGCAGATAGCTAATGTTAGAAGGAGTAACTTAGGCTACTCTTATTTTTAAGAAATTATTAGTTATACGGTTGATACGGTTGGTGTATCCACAACGGATTCTCCACGCAAAAACATAGGTCCACACTTGACATTAAGTCTACGCAGGTGAAACCACGGGGCACAGCTAGTATATAGTATAGCATAGTATATTGAACTGCTTCTGACGGTTGGGCTCCAGATTCTCTGGTCGGGCAAACTGTAATTGGGTTTTCCCATCCGTAATTTCCCAGTTTAGCCCATAGTCGTTGGATCAGTACCCGGTTAATGGCCCTATTATCCCTACTAATATTATAAATGCGAAAGTAACTCTGTCTGTGTGTCACGCTTTCCCGCTTAAACCTCTCAACCGATTTTGATGAATTTTGGCACAGACAATCTTTAGACCCTGAGAAACGACATAGGCTACCTTTTATTAAAAATATTATGGTTCCGCGACAATAAGGTTGAAACTAAATCTACGCGGGTGAAACCGCGGGGCACAGTTATATACTATATAACTAGCGAAATGTAGACATACTCTAAGTACAACTCTGCCTACCCCGTGGGGAATACAGGCGTGAAACATATACATAGATATGGTATGTGGTGAAAACTGGATTTTTTTTTTAAAGTAATTTTATGAAAACGACAAAATACGTGATTACTCTTTCTTGTCTATGCCGTGGCACAAGTCGGCGGATGGTAAGATATTGTGAGACTTATTGGAATGTTGTTAAGAGTGATTTTCTCTTGCTTCTGTGTTTTATATTTAAGATACATGACATGATTTATATTTTGAATGTATTCTACGATTATATCTTGAAAATAAGTTACATATACCGGATTTAATAATATAATTAAATAATATTGCAGTAATTTGTCATCTCATTCTATCTATACGCATATATAAGATGCTAAGTCCTGACTGACTGACTGACTGGTATATCAACGTACAACCTAAACCGCTTGCCTTTGATATATGAAATTTGTTTATGCGGTGCAGATATCCACTATGAATGGGATTTTCAAAATTCACCCTTGAAGGGGTTAAATAAGAATGAAAGTGCCACACAGGCGAAGCAGCGGGCGCAAGCTAGTATTTTGATATCGAAAATATATTTTATGATAAAAAAAAATATTTGGTAAAATAAAAAATACACCATCTGTCACTATGGCACTTAATCATCTTCGGTAAATAGTGGGTGTTGTTGCTACGACAATCTGCTTACCCCTTCGGGGACCCTTCTGGGATCACGTGAGCATATTTATGAATACTCTTTGAATTATATAATGTACCTATAGTTTGCAATAAATTGGGACTCCCGATATTTTGTCTTTAAAATACCGAAACTTGTTTTAAAATATAAATAATTTGAAAATAAAAATTAAATATTCACAATAACACAAACCTATGTTTAACTGGTTTATGCAGGCGACTTTGCCCGCGAAAGAAATTAAATTTATTTTACCAGAATAATTTGTAAATAAGTTAATTCAAATTTAATGCTTCATTTCATTCGGAACTGTTGAGACTTTTTTGCGTAATTGAATAACAAACATTCAAACTTTCACATTATGTTAATAAGTAGTATTGACACAAATATATCCATAACCCTGCCAAGCAATTTTAAGTCCTATTCCTATACACCACAAGGCACAAGTCTGTAAGCTGTCTCTATTGTTTTAGGAGCCTCTTACAATATATAGACGAAGAACTCATGCTCAGGTAAACACAGGAACATGCATGTGTATACGTACTATATATGTTGGTATATATAGCGATATTATATATAATAGCTTGCGCCTTTAAAGAATGGATATTTATGACCAAAATGTAGGCGAATCTAAATTTTTTCGGGAACGTTTTCACATGGCATAAGTCAAAATATCCTTATTCCATTAGGCTTTTTACTAAGTACTTTCAAACCGTCAGAATGACATAATTATACAGAATTATACATGCTACCGCCAGGTTCGGAAGGTTGCTTTTACTGAGAAGAACCTGGCAAGAAACTCAGTAATTACTCTTGTCAAAAATATTATTCAGTTTTAAAAATCTCAAGACTCTAATCCGACCTTTCGGTAAAAGCTTATCTTCAGAGTATAGCTACATAAGCTACTATACTATTATACAGTGAAGAAATTGCAGAATTACTTGTTTGCGACAATGACCTAAACTAATTATTTGCGCTAAAAAGTGGGTTTAACACTTATTCGGGAAATGCGTTTCTTGCCATAATTTATATCCATTCTTCTTTTGGCTTAGATTATTACATATATACAATATTATGTGTTTAGTTCGTAGTTATATGTATACTTATTGATATTTGGATGGAGCATATAATAAGTGCGAAAAAATTAAAAAAAAAATCACTTTTTAAATGTTATGAATAAAATTGTTGCTTCCTTCAAATATAGTGTTAAATAATCAGTTTTATTGAAGCACTCGATTTGTTTCACACACTAAGATTATGTAAAATTGTTGTTAATAATGTAATGCGTTCACTGTTATCCCGAATATGCGTATTTGCATAAATATTGGCATTAGCAATTATCTATACATCTATACAGATAAATAAAATTGAAGTGTCTGTTTGTAATTCTGCAGCTGTAATTTTGCAGCTTTGTACTTCATGTATATGAAAGTATACACGCTACTGACACTAAAAAACCAAGTTTTAAATTTTTCTCTGTCTGTCTGTCTGTTTGTTCCGGGTAATCTCTGAAACGGCTCACTGGTAGGTAGCTGATGTTTCAAGGAGTAACTTAGGCTACTTTTATTTATTAAAAATATTAGGGTTCCGCGACAATAAGGATGAAACTAAGTCTACGCGGGGCACAGCTAGTTTAGCAATAACTCTCTCACACTCTCTCTGCGCTTAAAGAATTCTTGGAGTCCTGCTTATAGTGTATCTGAGTATATTGATTGATAGCCAAGCATGGCAATGAGTTGTGTGGTACTAAGACATTAGTACAATTTGATAGAATACTGAGCAACCCTTTGTATAAAAGGGACACATGTAAAAAAAACCGGGGAGTTTGTTTCGCCGTTTCTTCTCCTGACAGGCTTACATTTAGAAACGGTAGTAATTTAACCTAAGTTAGTGTAAGAACAATGACGTTCAATGAGTGTTTCAAGTGTCCCTTATGTTGATTTTTATTTTATTTTATATAAATGGCAGTATTTTTAAGGAGCAGTGAACGTGTTACTAAATGTATGATTAAATAAGTTACACGCGTGCCTAAGACTTTTTGTGAATTTAATTAATATATTTATGTTTTTGGGTTTCGTTACATGGCGTTGTTTAGCATGTAGCATGAGATGTTATAGAATGCTTTTTAAACGTAGGCATATTATGCATATTAAAGATAAAATATTGAATAAAAAAAAGTCCAAATAATTGAAAATATAAAACAGAAATAAATAAAATTTTATTTATCACATTTACGTCATTTCTCCCACCAGCACCACTTGTTATATAACACGATAAAATATAAAAAAAACGCTAAAATAACGGTTAGTCCAATTTGTGTCTAACAGCACTCAACCCCAGCTTACGAAAAACTAAACGCACTGCTACCCCGAAAACAGCTTACTAAAACCTACAATTTTTTTCTACCAATTAAGTAACTTTCTAATATTTCACAGGGCAACACTACCTTTGACAGCTGAAACGGCAAACATGGCGCAGGGAAGTACACCAGGATTGTCTATGCACGATCAGCATCTATCACAGTGTATACAACTGAAGCAGAACTTTTTGAATAATTCCAATACGAATATTTATCAAAACTTAGCTTCTAACTTCCAAAGTCCTATAGGTGCGTCGTTAGTTTCAATAGACGACCCGCTGTGCAGGAAAATGGGCGAGACAGACATTATGTATGTAGACCAACACGAAAGCGAAGCGATAGTAGAATCGCCACAGGTTCTCAACACGAACTGCGAATGTGGATTGTGTCCGAAACCAGAAACGCGAGATAACAACACTTTAAGTGATCTACAAAGATCAGTTGCACCGAAATGCTCCTGCGACGATTGTAATTCTAACAACGACATTCTTAGCTACTATAGAAATTGTTCCAATCATAATTCCGACTCCGGAATAGTTTACTGTGAAACGTGTAACAAGCAAAAGATATCAGTATCTAACTTTAGAGCGTTACAAATAGCGAATCGATTGCAAATATCTGACGGCGATAAATTGCAAAATGGGGGTACATCGGACGATGACCTTTGCAGAAGAATTGATATTAGTTTAAATGAAAAGCCCTTTGAACATAGGAAGAAACATAGCAGGCACAATTCAGACTCCGTTACGGCGGGGATAGACTTAAGTCAGTTTTGTCAATGTGAATTGGAGGGTAGCAAGAGGAAAACGTCGTCGGTTGATGAAATATTCAACATGGTTGATGAGAACGGTAGGGATGTCAAGACGGAGTTGAGCGAGGAGGACAAAATTAGTCAGAGGCAAAGGAGCTTGTCTGACAGCCAGCGGGATAAGGCGAAAGTTGATAGTGGTTAGTATTCCATATCTATACATACTCGTACATACAGAGACCGTTTGTCTGTCTGAATCTGGAAACGAATGGACCGATTTTCGGGGCTTTCAGTGACAGATAACTAATTATACAAGAAGTAACATAGGCTACTTTTATTTAAAAAAGAACTAAATCTACGTGGGTAAAACCGCGGGGCTCTCCTAGTGAATACATAATTCCATTCTAGATATAACTTTCAATTTATCCAATTTTAGTGGAAAATGACGTAGAGATCGCTGTTTTAAAATGTTTATAAATTGTGTATATATAGAGAATGCGACACCGCCGGTCCCTCCCCGAAGGACGCGGGTGCGGCGCCAGCACACGCCGCCCCGGCCGGCGCCCAACGGCCTGCCCCCCACACCCAAGGTCCACATGGGCGCCTGCTTCTCCAAGGTCAGCCATCCTATACACTACTTAAGACAAATAATACAAATTGTAGTGAACGAATACACTAACGCAATAATATTTGAATTTTTATTATTTACAAATCTGACTATCAGTAACGCAAATAGTGTTTTTTTTAAATTATTTATTCCTGAGAAAACAGTTTTAAAAAAAATATATCTTACTTGTATTTTGCTAGCCCCGTAAAATGTAATCGTATTCCACAGGTGTTCAACGGCTGCCCCCTCAGGATAAACTGCACGGCGTCCTGGATACACCCGGACACCAGGGACCAACACATACTTATCGGTGCGTTACTTACATCTGCTACTTTATCCTGTCTTATTATCTAATTAATAAATAATTTATTATGAAAACAAGGGTAGGTGGGAAGAGGATAAGTAGTTCTGACCTCTACAAGTCTGGGACAAGGGTAGGTGGGAATAGGTTGGGTAGCTCTGCTCTCTACAAATCTGGGACAAGGGTAGATGGGAAAAGGTTGGGTAGCTCTGCTCTTAACAAGTCTGGGACAAGGGTAGATGGGGAAAGGCTCTTAAAATATGTAAAAAAATATTTATTTTTTATATTCGTTTGTGTAAATTTTTCGTATTTGCGTTTCAGTAAATTGGTAGCTATCTAAGTGATGAAAGAACTTCTGCTATTTTTTGTAATGATCTTTTATATTGTGTTATTTGAGCATTATCATGCCTCGCCTATTTTACTAATGTTATATGAATGACTATTGTGCAGGTGCCGAGGAAGGTATATACACGTTGAACCTGAACGAGTTGCACGAGACTGCGATGGACCAGCTGTGTCCGCGACGGACCATCTGGCTTCACGTCATCAAGGACGTACTCATGTCGCTCTCAGGTGAGGAACTACATACACCCATCTCACACACAGATGGGTGGATGTGTTGGTGGTTGAAAAACCTGTACCTATAATAAATTATAACTCGTGTATAATTAGGTTATTAGTAGGCTTAATTTCAGGTGGCCCGCGGAATCCTAATGTTTTTTTAAAATTAAAGTTGTCTTAGTTACTCTTTATAACATTAGCTATGTGCCAGTGAAAGTCCCGTTATAATCAATCCTGTCGTTTCGAATATTATTTGGAACAAACAAACAGACAGACAGACAGACAGATACCGTCAAACACGCCAAAATTCCCACAAGGGAAACTTAGTCCAAAGATCAATTTATAGGCTTAACATTGATTTGCAAAAATATCTTTATATTATTGCAACATTGATTGACTTTGCTGAAAAATAGCTTATATGTAGGGCAATACTGACTATCGTGCTTGTTGCTAGCTTTACTTAGTAACTTGTAGGTTCCTACAAGAACTCCTCGAATGTGGTGAATAATTTTGCGGGAAAATATAGTGCAAAAAAAACATTCTGATAACTAGCGACAACACAGGATAATGGCAAGAGGCTCGTACCTATTACATAGGAATTTAATATAAGCTATAATAAACTATATGCACACGACAGTTTCCGCCCATGTAATAGGGGGCGAGTCTATTGCCATTAACCCGGCACCAATCCAGACTCCGGACTGTTAATGAGAAATTACAGAGTGCCTAGTGCGAGTTTTCTTAAAATCGCCGTCACAAGTCACCGCGTCGACGTAAACGCAGATTTGTATGGGCTCACAATAGTGTCATGTTTAGGCCGACAGAGGCGCTGTTCCGATCCAATACAAACCTGCGTTTATGTCTACGCGATGACTTGTGACGGAGGCAGTGAAAAACGCGCACTAGGCCCTCTGATAGAAAATATCAATAACACTGCCCGACCCGGGGATCGAACCAAGGATCTCGTATTCCGCAGTAAGGTTTGTCAACCACTAGGTATATCAACGAGACAGTAATAACATAACCTTCTTTTTTATGGTGGTGTCAGGCAAAACTCCGTCCCTGTACCGCCACGAGCTGCTGGCATTGATCGGCAGCGCCCGAGGAGGTCGCTCGCTAAGAGTGCTCCCACCCCGACTGCTGCCGAGACGGTTCGCGCTTTCCACAAGAGTTGCCGACACGCGAGGTGACCGCTTAACCTTACCAATTTAATATTACAGCGGTAAGATCTTGATGGTTTAGGTGGTGGAGTAAGATGAGCAGAAATGAGTTTGTGGGGAGAGCGAGTGATCATGCTCATCCCCAGCAAAGGGAAGATCTTCCATTGAGGCGGGTGTCATGTGTGGGGACCAACTGTTCTAGTTGAAAACACGTATATACAGGGTGTCGGGGAAAATAGGACAGCTGTTAAAATATGAGATAGGGTATAATTTTAGGAAGAAAATAAAATTATTATGTCAAAAATATCTTCTTCCGTTTTAGAGTAATTGACGTTCAAAGTTAACCATATCAGGACCTTATTTTCGCATAAAAATCAGCTGTAACGTAGAGTTATTCAGGTGAAATCTAATTCCGTTTTTATTTTCTTTCTCCCACTAATAAATCCAACAATCCCATAGAACCATTTTTCGAAACCATTAACCTTCCCCTTAATTTAAAAAAAAATAATTAAAACCGCGTACGTAATGTAGGTAAACGCGGCCTCGCGTTAATTCAATCGCTTAAGGCCGCGAGCTCTTCGGCCCTTAGCAACCATAGCCTATAACTACGTTATCGTTGGAGCTAGATATTTTTCGACTTCAACATAGTGATATATTCATAAAACCCTACAACTTCTAGAAGACAACTGTTCCTTGTTCTCTGACACTTTGTATACTACAATGCGCTGGAAAACTCTCCTTGCGCGATTTAGGTTCGCGTGTATTTGTACTGAAACTTTGCAATTGTTAGCGAATAGCGCCATCTATTTAGCGAATGGAGAAGTGCTTGCGTTGCATCCATTTATCGCTATATTCATAGTAGCGAAACTTCAAATCTCAGCGATAAGACTTCAATTTAGCGCTTACACTTCCAGTTATGCGGTGAAGGAAAATATCGTGAAGAAACCTACATATATCTAAATCAAAGATCTATGCATAGAGCCTGAAACGGCGATAGACTCACAATCTGTCAATGTTTAATCATCTTTAAAAAAATCAAAAAGGCTCTTCTACCGAGAGTCTATATTTTTTTGCACTATTGGTGAAACGTGGACTATAAAGCTTAGTGTCAGTGTGCACCCATTTGACCGGTGTGTTGGGTGCAGGGTGCACGCGGTGTGCGGTGGCGCGCAACCCTTACAACGGCTACAAGTACCTGTGCGGCGCCACCCCCGCCGGCCTCTTCCTCATGCAGTGGTACGACCCGCTGCGCAAGTTCATGCTGCTCAAGGTACACTACACTCTATAATACTAACATATACTATAGATATATATATACAGATAAATAAAATTGAAGTGTCTGTTTGTAATTCCAAAATAATAGCTTTTCACTAAATGCAAATGAAAGTATACACGCTACTGACACTAAAAAAGCAAGTTTTTAATTTTTTCTGTCTGTCTGTTTGTTCCGGGTAATCTCTGAAACGGCTGGACCGATTTTAACGGGATTTTCACTGGCAGGTAGCTGATGTTTCAATGAGTAACTTAAACTACTTTTATTTATTAAAAATATAAGGGTTCCGCTACAATAAGGTTGGAACTACGTAAATCTACGCGAGTATAAACCACGGGGCACAGCTAGCAGATAATAAAATTGAAGTGTCTGTTTGTAATTCCAAAATAACAGCTTTTCACTAAATGCATATGAAAGTATACACGATACTGACACTAAAAAACAAGTTTTAATTTTTTTATCTGTCTGTCTCTCTGTCTGT
Source organism: Watsonalla cultraria (assembly GCA_964035505.1). Taxonomy (NCBI): domain Eukaryota; kingdom Metazoa; phylum Arthropoda; class Insecta; order Lepidoptera; family Drepanidae; genus Watsonalla; species Watsonalla cultraria. The sequence continues at coordinate 5,231,892 of OZ037737.1, forward strand.
TTATTTCGGGTGATCTCTGAAACGGCTGAACCGATTTTATACTGAAAATAAGGTGGATTTTATTTAAATAAATGTTTTTTTTTTTACATGAGCATAAGTGCCTTATCATGGTCTTGGCTGAATGAATCAAATTAATTTCAAATGGCGGGTGAAACCGCTGGGCACAGCTAGGTAGACACTACAAAATAATATATTTAATTATGCATATTGTTATAGAATATAGAATGTTCGCTGCCGTCTCCTCTCCTGGCTTTCGAGTTGATAATAACGCCGGAGTTGGAGTACCCGTTGCTGTGCGTCGGAGCTACCAGGAAGCCTTTGAGACTGAACCTTATTAATATCAATTCAGGTATGCCATCCTCCTGCCCTTAATCAATGCTATCTCATCTAAATATATATCTCATAGGTGACTGACTGACTGACATAGTGATCTATCAACGCACAGCCCAAACCACTGGACGGATCGGGCTGAAATTTGGCAAGCAGGTAGATGTTATGACGTAGGCATCCGCTAAGAAAGGATTTTGATTAATTCTACCCCCATGGGGATGAAATAGGGGGATGAATGTTTGTATGAAACTAAATTTAGAAGCAAGAAACTCAGCTGGCATCATGTACATTTCATTACAAAACAATGATAATTACAAAAAAACATCAAAAATTATTCACAATAGTGAACATTTTATCAGGGAGTCTTTCATATCATAAACTAGCTGTGCCCTGCGGTTTCACCCGCGTAGATTTAGTTTCATCCTTACTGTCGCGGAACCCTAGTATTAATAAAATTAAAGTAACCTAAGTTATTCCTTGAAACATCAGCGACCTGCCAGAGAAAGTTAAAAAAAAAACGTTAAATTCGGTCCAGCCGTTTGAGAGATTAGCCGGAACAAACAGACAGACAAACAGAGAAAAAATTTTAATCATGGTTTTTTAGTGTCAAAGTCAAAGTCAAAGTCAAAAATATCTTTATTCGATTAGACTTTATACAAAGCACTTTCAAATCGTCAGAATGACACAATTTACAGGATTATACATGCTACCGCCAGGTTCGGAAGGTTGCTTTTACTGAGAAGAACCTGGCAAGAAACTCAGTAATTACTCTTTTCAAAAATATTATACAATTTAAAAAAAAAACAAAATAAATCATTTGAGAAATGTAAGCCCATGGACACAGTTCCAATGTACAAATGTCGATAAAAATTAACATAAAGAAAAGTCTAGTAGTTCTATTTATATCTAAATGCGTAGCTTGAGATGACCAGCCCCCACAAGCAGCACCTGTTCACAAGTATGACGAGAATGCCAGCCATCGCCCTCCGTCAGTATCGTGTATACTTTCATATTCATTTAGCGAAAAGAAATTAAAAACACCACTTCAATTTTATTTACCTGTATAGATGTATTTCTTCATGCCGCTGAGCGCTTATAATTAGTGACGGTACCTGTAAGTAGGTATAAATAAAATGTTTTTTGTTTGCACAGGTGCCCACTGGTTCCAATCCGAGGAGTTAGAGCCGTGTTCAGGTTCCAACACAGTGCTCCCTCGACCAGAGCGGCTCCACACACTGCGGGCCGTGCACCAACTTAATAAGGACAACGTATGTCTTCATCATCATTTATTTAAGAGCTAGGCTCGTGTCATTGAAGCAATCGCCAACGCTGTGACTTCCTTGTACGACATGACGCTGACTTCCTTCACCTGTTCATCATCTCCCTGGCCTTAATCCCATGTATGTTGGGGTCGGCACTTGGTTCAACCCGATGTGGCTGATCACCTGATTTTTATACGAAGCGACTGCCATCTGACCTTCGCAACCCCTTTTTCGAGGAAAATCGGCAATCTGGGTTAAACCAGTTGTCAGACTCTCTCAGGCCTCTGACTGACCTATAACGATTGCCAAAGATGTTAAATTGTCAACCGGGACCGACGGCTTAACGTGCTCTCCGAGGCACGGAGGGAACTCGGGCGGTCACCCATCCAACTACTGGCTAGGCGTATGGTTGCTTAACATCGCTGATCGAATGATATGCGCAATAGCAACTGTGCCACGAGCTCCTCAACTTCCTTCAGCTGTTGTATGTAATTAATCGTTGGTCCTCTTACATACACTATACAAAATATAACGAATACTTGTGTTTATGTATATCTGCGGATGTCCTTGGAAATCTGTGAATAAATTCAATTCTTTATTTGATTAGACTTTTAACAAAGATCTTTCAAATCGTCGATTTTTATGCATTACACATATGCTAATTTCTTCAAAATGGTAAAGAAAAATGCAAACACGATGCAGGACTCAAACCCACGACTCTGCAAACCGTGCAGTTGCTCTGCCAACTGAACTACTCGTGATCACAACTCATGCGTCGAATTTTATCTTCCCTTGTTTTTGCGGTTTTAGGGGCCGCCTAGCGCCATCTGTTGGTTGGTTTGATTTGAACACAACTAACCGCAAAAACAATATTATACATGCTATAACCGGGTTCAGAAGGTTGCTTTTGCTAAGAAGAACCGGACAAGAAACTCAAAAATTACTCTTTTCAAAAATATTTTACAATTTGTAAAGATTACAGTACATCTCATGAATATAAGCCCATGGACACAGTTACAATGCTCAATTGTCAAAAATAATAACTAAAATATTACAAATATTTGTGAGTATGGAAAATTCTAGCCAGTCAAAGCAAAGATCAAATTAATATTAATTTATGGTAGCAATAGTACAGTATTTACAAAAGATATCCGACATAAATACATCCGTGACTCCTTTATCACAAATATAATATTATGTGTGCCTACTGCCTACCAGTGTGTCGTGTTACAGGTATTAGTGTGTCACGAGAACGTGGTGGACATGGTCCCAACATTGGGCTGGAGGGGGGAGGAGAGACGGAGAGAGAGGTTGCTGTCCAGGCTACAATTCACCTTCCCCATCGATAGCATACGTTAGTATATACTTAGATATTACTATTCGTTACTGCAATAAATGTCTGAGAAGTAATTAAAAAGAGCCGTGGTGGCTTTGGGGTTTGAACCGTCGCCTGCTACACACGCGACGCAAGTTTGAATCCCATCGGAGTCTGTACGTACTCTCCGAATCACGGAACTCGGGCGGTCTCCGATCCAACTACTGGCCAGGGTTATGGTTGCTTAACTTCGCTGATCGAATGATATGCGCAATAGCAACTGTGCCACGAACTCCTTTCATTTGATACTACATAAAATATTATAAAGATTTGTATGTAAAAGTATGTTTGTAACGAATTGGCTCAAAAATACTGGACCGATTTTAAAAATTCACCATTTGAATGCTACATTATTACTGATTACAGCTATATTTTATCCCCGTACTCCCACGGGAACGGGAACTACGCGGGTGAACCTCGTGCCGTCCGCAAGTTCAATATAAAATATAATAATTGAATGTTGCAGTGTGTCTAGCGGATTCCGTGCTGGCGTTCCACCGTCACGGCGTCCAGGGTCGCTCCCTGAGGAACGCCGAGGTCACCCAGGAGATCACCGACCACTCCCGCGTCTACCGACTGCTCGGACACGACAAGTATATATACACACACAACTATATACACACACGCAACTATATACACACACACATCTATATACATACACACAACTGTATACATACACACAACTATATACACATACACACACATCTATATACATACACACAACTGTATACATACACACAACTATATACACATACACACACAACTATATACATGTTACTTCACCTATTTATACCTAAGATCACCGACCACTCCTGCGTCTACCGACTGCTCAGGCACGACAAGTATACATACACAGAACTATCATAAACACACACACAACTATTATACACACACGCAACTATATATATATATCCACAACTATATACACACATACACAAGATACACACACGAGCTTATCGAATGGTTTTTTTTCAAACTTAAACTCAAAAATATCTTTATTCAATTAGACTTTTTACAAAGTACTTTCAAATCGTCAGAATGACATAATTATACAGTATTATACATGCTACCGCCAGGTTCGGAAGGTTGCTTTTACTGACAAGAACCTGGCAAGAAACTCAGTAATTACTCTTTTAACTGTGTAATTATGTTCCCAGGGTGGTGGTGTTGGAGTCGCATACTCTCCATAATAATACGATGTCTGGCGACGATGGGAACGACCTATACATCCTAGCAGGACACGAAGCGTCCTACTAACAAGTGTTCGGAACACCCAGTCATATTTACATAAAGACTCCTCACATTATCCCCCCTATCACAAAACATATACTAAGGTATTCCATGGTTTAATAATAATTTTATTGTAATCAATAATGATTTACTATGTAATGAAATGTACAAGATGCCAGCTGAGTTTCTTGCCGGTTCTCAGAAGGTTAGTTTCCAAACCGGTAATAAATTCTTCGATATTCATAAGTGCCTTACCAGGGCCTAAACTTAATAAATCCTTTTTCATACATTTTTAAAAGGGATGGAGTATCAGTCCAAGTTTGGTATAGTCTGACTAAAAATTAAAATGATTTATTCAGTTTAGGCCCTAGCACTTAAACGTCGAAGAACTGACCACCGGTTCGGAAACTAGCCTTCTGAGAACCGACAAGAAACTCAGCTGGCATCTTTCACATTTCATTAAAACTACAAAAAAAAAGTTACTTTTATTATTGCATATTTACTTAAAAGGTGGCTCAGATATTGATATCAAATATTGCCTTAGTGATTACGACAAAAATATACAATCATTAAATATGACTGGGGAATGTAACTGTGTATAGATGTATAAATATATAAATCATTTATAGACACTACATAGCAGTGCTTTGAATTGATTTAAATCCAGAAATGAGATGATATTGATTCTTCTGAAAATAATCTATAATACGAACACCATAATAATGTTAAATGTAAACTTTATAACTCGGTTATTATATGATGAATTCTGACATAAATCAAATCAAAAAGTTTTATTCAACATAAGGGACACTTGGAACACTTATTGAACGTCATTTTTCTTACGCTAACTTAAGTTAATTTACTACCGTTTCCAAAAGTAAGCCTGTCAGGAGAAGAAACGGCGAAACAAACTACCCGGTTTATTTTTACATATTTTGGCCTATTCCCATACATCCATGAGTTTATCACCACCAAGACTTGTTAATTGAATTGTGAAATTCGCTGGTATTAATTTATGAAGGTTTATTTTTCAAAGGCTGTGGATGACTAGGAATAAGCCTTTTGTGTGTGTGGTTGTACTATAAGTACACCTCTGCTTACTCCGAGGGGGATATAAGCTTGATAAATGTAATTTTTGCAGTCGGTTTCAGAAGATTTTTTGGATAAAATCTCAGAAAAACTCTTTAGTTCGATAATTTGCCAGACTTTGAACGAGTTAAATCAAATCAAAAAACGCATAGTCGTATCGTAGCAACACTGTTAGAACACTTCATATATTAACCGAACTATATTCAAATTCCAATTAAAAATAACTTAAAATTTTTTCGAGAATAAAAATATCTCGTTAATAACTCACACTGCCACAATCCATTCCATGGAGAGAAAAAGCAATAAATTAACAGCGAATAATATAATAGCAATGTATTGTACAATAACGTATTTCTGTTAAGGCTCGGACTATATATGTATATAGCGAATATATCCGCAAAAAGAACAGACAGACAGATTATACCTATTTATAATAGTTCGTTCAGAAACATCCATGATGATACTAGCGGACGTCACGCGGTTTCACCCGCGTAGTTCCCGTTCCCGTGGCAGTACGGGGATAAAATATAGCCTATATTAATCAGTGATAATGTAGCATTCAAATGGTGAAAGAATTTTTAAAATCAGTCCAGTAATTTTTGAGCCAATTCTTTACAAACATACATACAAACCTTTCCCCTTTATAATATTAGACTAACTATATTTTTCGCACAATTTGTTGCTTAGTTCCGTCGCGCGCGCATCTTTTAACGAACGAAAGGAGTGGGTCGAAGCCCATTTGTCTACCCACAGTACTTCTAGTATCGGTTATAACATGTTAAGTTTCGTGCTGGCCGTGGGGTTTCAGCAGTCGCCTGCTACGCAAGTGACGCAAGTCCGAACGTGTCAAAACCTCTTGCGGCACTGATGGCGCTGTTTCGATCGACAATACCGTGTTTACGTTAACGCAACGACGGTTGTTATAAAAATCACACGGCCTGTAGACAAAGTAACATTATCCTCACGCTTCGCTAGTATAAACGATACAAAATGTACGGGAATGACATATGTCACGTGACTGATTTGTAGTTTCGATACGTTTTGTATCGTTTCTATTAGCGCAAGCGCGAGTCTAGGCCTCCATGAACTTATATATTGCATATACTTATAGGCCGAGCCTTATAAATTCGATAATAAGTTCACGGTAATATTAACTCGTCGTATTACCATACCGGTACTCAAAACGTTGTGTTTATAAACTTTGTATAACGAATATTATCTGGACCTGTCCGACGACAGATGATACTAGACAAATAATGCTACCTTTGAGTAGTGTTGTGTTCACAAGGTAAGGTAATTTAAAAAAATGTAAATAATACGACGATAAAACTTAAAAAAGATGGGAACAGAAGGGAGGAATAAATCAAATTTTTTTTTAAATTGCCAGGTGTTAAAGTGACATGATCTGTGACAAAAAAGTCGCGACTCTGTATAGCTGTCACTGTTCCGCAGTTATGACCATAATAAGAGTAAATACTCTATTCTCTATATTTCATGAATATTCGTTATACAAATAGTTTATCTGTATTCAAACGGTACTGTGATCTTGAAGTATAAATAGTTAAACATCGTAGATCTTGTTTCGGTGTAGTTAAATATTTATTTAATTATTATTTTTTATAATAATAATCAACCAAATAATTGTGATGACTTACTAGGTTTGAGGCGAACCGTGATTGGTAAAAGACAATTTTCTCAGTTAAATTTAATTAATAATATAATATATTATTACTTATAGGGTAACATACATACATTTTGGAAATATGCTCGCTTATGTAACGATTTTTTGTAAATAATTACAAAATATTCCAATTAGCGTTTAGTCAATTGTATTATATCATTAGCATAGATATTGTAATTAAAATGTATTTAATTTTGTTTTTTTAAATGGTAACCTCAACGGATAGTTGGTAAAGTGGACTGGCAATTTATTTATTTATTATTTTTTACTGGCAACAGCCGTCTTAATGTTAGCTTTCAGTTTGTGATGTTTGCCTTGTGTATATTTTAAAAACGTGATCCTACAATCGTATGCAGATGAGCTTATCAAACTTTGTTAAATTTGAATTTAGACTTAAATTTTTTTTTACCGGCAACTTTAGCTTTATGAAATTTAAAATGTCATCTTATTTTTTTATTTGTAATCCCTCCATTTAATGGTTCTCGGATCAAACTCACGAAATCCTTTATATTAATAATTTTAATACCAATGTGCTTTTTAATTTGAAACTAAATAGTGATTTTGTGAGTTAGATCTTTTAAACGTCTATATAATATCTTGCTTGACAATAATCCCTTTAATTTATACCTCCCAATAAACGTTTATTTTGTATATTTTTTGTTTTCTTTACCCCACCTTTTGAGTTTATCGATATTTTTAATAAAAAAATATTGTTGGTAGTTTTTTTTTTCATTCTATAAGTTTTTATTTGTGGGTAGTTTTATATTACTTTGGATTTTTGAACGAGTAGTAAGTCCTTTCTGTTTATTATTTATTTTTCAATAATTAATATTTATTTATAGAGATAGAAAACAGTCTTAGCACTCACGCATTATTACAATTTTTAAGAGATATTGCCAAAATATAAAAATAATTCGGCATTCGGACTGAGAATGGCTGTTATAATGTACCAGAAATGAAGATACTATCTTAATTTGTGGTCCTAATTTAGTCCCTTAGTATCTTAGGGGTAGGTGCATATTTTTTAGATATTTTTAAATATTAGAGTTAACAAAATAGAACACCAGTACTGATTATAAGTGTTTGTCAATTATATTTTTTGTTCGATCTAGTACAAGAAAATTCTTCATACAAAAAAGCTGTGCACAGACAGAAAAAAAATCCGAAAAACGTATAAAGGACATAAAAAAAAATTAATAACCACAGACAAAATAGTGAACATACGAAAGACAGGTCAGTTTTTTATTGTGAAATATGAAAAATTATAAAAATATAAAAATAGAAAGATGGAAAAATACTTTTTTTTGTATATACCCATAGCCTTAATATTGAATGAATAGATTGTTTGGGTAAAATAATTATTTTCGTTTCAATACATTTAAATACCAACCATTATTTCATGAGAGATTAATTGGACAAAGGAATATAATTGACAAACAAGTTTTTTAAAATAATATTGATGATAATAATTACTGCTCTATAGATTATAAATATTGAATTAATGTTATTGTAATTAAAAAAGAAAATATTAAATTAAAACCTGGCATTTAAAGTCTATTAAAAATTATAAAAAAATCTTTGAACTTACAATTAGCATTAAATGCGCTTATAACTTGTTTGCTTACTTCTTTACCTCTAAAGTAGTTTGCTAGCAATTTTATTAATTCAATCTTAGTTTTGGTATAATACTAAGGTAGGTTATGTTTGTGTATTTTAGTGTTTTTTTAAGTAAGCTGCTAAAAGCATATATGCATTAGTATTTTATTATTGAGTTCGTAAATGAAAAAGAAATACTTTTGAATGTGTGAATTATCAAATCTCAGCTTACAATGTTTTACAGCAATAAGCAAACATGTATTTAAAATTGAAATTTCTGCAGATTTGATAAAATGTACCTAATAAAGTTGGTGGTATGAGAATAATCATCAAGAATGAATCATAGTAAAAGCTAGATGTTTTGTAAACCAAAAAATATTCAAAGTATGTAAAATATTTAAGCTTTCATTATGTAAGTCTGTCAGTAATTAGTATTCTACTTCTCAATTTAAACCCGTATTTCGTAAACTAATTTCTTTTACAATATTAGCACATTGACTGTGAATATACAGATCCGGCTATCACTGCGCTGATACATGTGTTTGAAAACTATGCAAATTTGTGTACCATACATCTCCCTGGCCTTATCCCATTCATTGTTGTCGGCACTTGATTCGATGTGATCACCTAATTTATATACGAAGCGACTGCCATCTGACCTGTAATAATTGTCAAAGTTGTTATATTGGCAACCGGGACCGACGGCTTATCGTGCTCTCCGAGGCACGGAGGTAACTAGGTGGTCACTCATTATCCCCATTAATATGTTCAAAATGTGTTGAGGGGATTTGTTGGAAAGTCTGAAAGTAGCACCAGTTACTGCATGTTGAAGAATTAACATTTGTCGTGGTATGGACATGTAATGTAAGAAAATGTTGCAAAAGTTATGCTTATGAATGTGCATAGTTACAAAAGGAGATCTAAAAAACGATGGATGGTTTGTGTGAAAGATGATATGGCTAGACTGGGAGTGAATACAGATACGACGGCTGATAGAAAGACATACTGCGCTGACCACAAATAACATGGATAAGGGCAGGAGGATGGTGAATTAGCAGCAAAGGTATTAATTGCTTTTTTGCATAAATAGGTTTGCAATGCAATTAGTTTATAAAACCATTGAGACTAAAATAGTGTACAAAAAGTTAATTTCTTTCCATAGATATAAGTCTAACATTTTTCTCTAGAATAAAAATAAAGATAACAAAGAAATTATAAAATAGATCTAGCATCAGAGTAGAAGGAAATTAGAATTATATATTTATTTTGGTTATTACGGGCGGGTTAAGGTGCAGTAGATAGCATTCGGCGGGAAGTTTCAATGATACTATTCTGATATCGGTTTCCCAACAAATTTTAATCCTGAATAAAGTGATGATACATTAAATAGGTGTTTTATTACCTCTGTAAGTGGTTACCGCAGCCCTAGCTATAAGTCACAGAATGTCTGTTTTTACACTAACTGGCAAAAAATTGCCTTCAAGGGAATAAACTATATAGCATGGCTTCAAATATTCAGGTGTCTTGATAAAGCCGACTTACCCTACCTACTTTACTTATTACGTAAAGTATTACTTAATATATACTCTACTACTTTTTTTATTACATACAGGGGTGTCCGGATTTTTTATTTTGCAAATGATGACTGACTGATCTGGCATTTTATGTTATTTATATTTCATTAGAATTTAAGATTCGTGGTAAAAATCAAAAACGCTTGATTTTATAAAAACATTTTTGGTTATACCTATTAATACTTTTTTTTTCTTTTTAAGTTTTAGGACGACCTAGAAACTCTAGCTCAAGAAAAAAGTCACAGTTCCTTATAAAATTTATTAACAAATAACTTACAACTAACCTACTCCTAGGAAATAATACATCAGTCATCTTCTATGATCTCCGGTTCCTCTTCTTCTTTCTTCTTGCCCGCGCCTGACTTTCTAGCAGACGCGAGCAGTTTGTACTGCTCGAAGGCTTCTCCTAAAGGTTCCACAAATCTATCGAATTCTATATCTCTCATTGCGTCTAACACATCCTGACCGGTCAGACCTTTTCTCTTCTTATTTTTAACTATATTGGTAGCGGCAGAAGTAACGTAAAGTACAAAAACCGAAGCGGCTTTCGCAAGTCCCGTTCTGGCTTCTTTAGATATTGAAACACCCTCCGGTAATGCTTCTTTCACTATTCTCGTGACTACTGTCATTGGTAGATTTAGATCTTCTAGTTTTTCAGCCATTTTACGAATTAGTTATTTGCTTTTGAATTGAATGAGATGAGAAAAACCTTGTAAATAAACAATTCAATGTGATTTTGTTTGGGGTACGAAAGATTAACCCGCCAAAAATTCTTGACAGTAGACAGCTGACATACAGTAGCCGACTTGTCAATGTCATGTAATGTGTTTAGAATGTCGTGGGCACAGAACCACAGATACAACCTAGTAATGTGCGTATTGTGCACAAAAAACAGATAAAAACAAATACTATGTTCGTGTGTCCGCGGGTAGTTCAAAATATAACATTTGTTTATCGTTATAACAATTTAGATAATTTATACTTACTTTGTAATTAGACGTACTTCTTAATATAAGCTAGCGTGTAACACCAACAAGATTTCACTTTGTCTAAAACCGTATTGTATAAGATTTATAATCGTAAGAGCAGTGTATATCTTATTGGTGTTAATAAAATAAATAAATAAATTTGTTTCTGATTGTTGATGTTATTCAAATGAGGATAAAAAATCAAGATAATATAGTTTTAATGGAAATTTAAATACATTGGTATATAGGTATTATTACAACAGAATAAAATATAAAAATGGTTCGTTGTGGTGTAGTAATGTGTTGGATTAAATGGACTATTTGCTGGTACTTAATAAATGATAATACTGCACTGTTGCTACTGAACTGCACGTAGGATGGTAAGTTATGTCCCCATTTGTTTACCTTAGGCACTATAGGCATAAGTAGGTGTACTTTGTGATAGTATTTCTACTGAAGTGTCATTCAATGATAATTTAAATATTTAATCAGGTCTGCCTCTACCTTTGGGTAAGTAAGTAGTTTGGCATTGGGGCACCAGGTGATGGGCACACGAACGAATATTTTTTCAACCAATACGCTTGGTTCCGTCCTTACCTCAAATATAGGCTTTAATAATAATCTAATGTTGACAATTTCGTTTGAGCTATGCAAAATGTGATGATACTTTTTCGGAGGCGGGTAGTGGATGAATTCCACAGATGGCGGATCAACACATTTCGAGCCACATCAATTATACCAATACAACTTACTAACTCGGGCACTGAGCAACGAAAGTGCTAAACGAGAACACAAAGTAAAGGCATTAAGAAAAGTGTTAATGGCCACAATTTTAGCATAATATTATATTTTCATAAGGATTGTTACTTGATTGTAAGGATGTATTAAATCGTTTTATTTACTCTGCACGAGTTTGATGTGTACATTGTTAATTTATTTATCTTCTTTTCTGAATCGCATAACATCGCAAGCGTAAGCGCAAAGTATTTTTTTTATAAGGAATTTATTTGTGTGCGCTCTTCTCTAACGGCGGTACAGTCCCCAGTCGGGCTGCTGCAATTTTGAACGTGATATCTCATTATATATAACACACATATATCTCTAAATATACCCTATACGCTTTACAATCGTTTATTAATTTGTGCAAATTAATTGCACTATTATTCCATAATATTTCATACGATATTTTAAAACATTACTAAATTATATAAATCGGCGACAATGTAAAGTTTCCGCCATTTCTTATTTGAAGACAATCGAATGACAGCAAAATAATTAATAGTAATAATTATGCAATTACCCGATTTTGAAGTATAAGTTACACACCTACCCCACTTAAACAAATTAACCTTTTAAGTGAACTCAAACCCCAAAGTTAACACTTGCAAATTGTGTGAGTGTTTAAAAATGTATGGAAGAACTTTATTCGCGTAATTAAACTTTAACGCTACTCTAATCGGGTTTTCTGTGTGTCTATTGCGCAAACTCAGATTACACGCCATTTTGATTGCCGCTTGAAGTTTGGTGAGTAAGGCATGCCGCATGCGAATAGTCAATTTATTTAGTGCGGCGCCGACCAAGTCGCGGCATTAACGCGTGTCGCGCTCTTCTATCGATCGCTATCCCCTTTAACAGTGTTATTGTCCCGTTTTTTAATAAAACCGTAACAAATAATACGTTTTTTTGTCAAAAATTCGGTTCATTGTACGCGTGTTGTCGTGGTTACTATTTTTTTTAAATTGTTTATTTACTTTATATTCTGTGCTTCATAAACATTGTCGTGGTTTATGCGATTGTGGGAATGTTTTTTTGGAAGTAAAATGAGGTAAGAATTAGAATTTGTTTTTTTTTGTTGATGTTTTTTTTTATCGATCGCTTCGGTATTCGTGTCCCTGTATGTTTTGGGCCAGGGTTGCGTAACTTTATTTAATATATTAAAAAAAAATCGAGTTGAGTTATTTATCTATAGAGACATACATAATACTTTTCTACGTGACACTACTTTTAAAGAAAACTAATTTGCAGCGGATATTTTTGCAAAAAATGTTTTATGAATTGAGTGCCTTGCACTGAAAGACGTGTTAAATTTAATAGCGCCAGCTGCTGCAATATTGTACGGTCCTGCAAGGACAAGGGTCTACCCCCTAAGAGAGCAAAAGGCTATAGTTACTTCCATTGAAGGAACTACCACGTAAATATGCCTAGTGGACTTCTCAGAGGTCTACAAATAAATTTTCTGGTGTTCTTTTATAATATTACTAGCTGTGCCCCGCGGTTTCACCCGCGTAGTTTTAGTTTCTTGCTGTTTTTTTTACAAAATTAGCCTAAAACACTCCTAGAAACATCAGCTATCTGCCAGTGAAAGTCCCGTCAAAATCCATCCAGCCGTTTAGGCGTGATGCTGTGACCAAGGGAAATGGGGATTCATTTTTATATATAAAGATTATCTGCGATTTTCCCTATGAGTATGTAAATAAGTAGGCACCTTAGTATCTAGCCGTTTACTGCCGAACTCATGCATGTATGATTTGAAAGTACTTTTACCGATGTCAAGAAAAGGAGGAGGTCATCAATTCGATTGTATGTTTTTTTATAAGTCTAATCAAATAAAGATATTTTTAGTAAGATTTTCAGCACTTTAAGGGGTTATTTGAGGCAAGATACGAAGTTTCGTAAGTTAGCGATGGTTAGAAAAAAAAAACAAGTAAAGGTAATTTTTTCATAATGATCTATGGTTCATGTTCATAACAGCCGGCAACAACCTTGACCGAGCATTTATGTATAGGTATGTAGGTAAAGTATATACTTATTTGCCTACTTAGCAGTTTCCTCAACAATGTACATATTTTTGTTGCTATTGAGTTGAGTACATAGCTAATAATATATTTGACTCACCGCTACGAACGTCATAAATCAAATTTTTTATTTTTTAAATTGTCAATAAATAAAAAAAGTACTATTCGATACTGAATCTATTGAAATTAGTAATTGATTTAATTCTTTTTTTACAAATTTATGCGTATAGTATTAGAAACTTAGCGATTATTTGATAAGTAAGAACAATAAAATGATAACCTAATATCTACCTACCTATATATCTTTAAAATAGTTTTAATAAAATATAAACTTGATTGTTTCCACGTAATCAAAATCTATACCAAAAAGATTTCAGCGGCAAATTTTGACAGCTGTCATTATTGACAGGTACAAAAACTAACAAAATTGTAATATCAAACAAACTTAAATATCTGTGCCCATTTATGGTAGCTTATTCGCATCACATACAAGCCGTCCACTATAATCGTACCTATTACCGCAGAGGTCAGGGTGAACCAGAACGAAATACTAGTTTTTGGACTCCTGTGTGATTGCCATAATGCCCGGACAAGGTCGTGAGACATGACATTTCATATAATTGCGTTTATGGCAACATTTTAATGGAAACTAAATGGAAAGTAAGAGCTATAAATTATAGTTAGCCCCCAGTGCCTTGTATATTTTATGAAGGCAAAGTAAATGGAGGCATAATTATTATACCTACGTATGAATAGCTTTTTTTCCTCCTATGGCTGCTGTTACGAGTTCTGAGCTGTCCTTAAATGCACAGTAGTAATGCGCAGTATTTCAGCGGGGCCAATATCAATTTTTTTCAAAAAAACTTATGTGCAGTGATTTCACACCACGTGCTTTACGGTGAAGGAAAACATCACGAGAAATCCGGCATATGTTGGAGAAGTAATTCAGAGACGTATGTATGTATAGTGCCTGAGATGGCGATAGACTCACCATCTGTCACGTTGGCACTTAATCTTCGGTGAAAAGTGGGTTTTACCAAGTACTAAGTTAGAACCTGTTAGTAAGTACATGGATGGTACCTATTTATATATTTATAATTACTTAAGCGTAAGTAAATAGGTAACTTATGTATTTTGTAAGACATGCATTTATTTATAATTGTAAGTTGTTTGTAAAACTGTTAGTCACGGTGAACTAGTCGCCATTATCTTAGTAAACATGGGTTAAGTTTCAAGATTGTAAACCGCTGTGGTAAACAAGCATTATTATCTCAGACCCATTGATACAAAGACTTCGAATTTTGATTTATATAAAACAAGAGTTAGCTAAAATCGCAGCTGGATCCAGTCAATAAAGAAATGTTTTTTGACTTGTCAAACTACTGTCATTGATAGTTGAACCCATAGATATGGAAAAATAATGACATTGTCTTTGGTTATACCACTGTAAAGTCATAATCTATATAATATAATATAATCCAAAGGTAACTGACTGACTGACAGTGATCTATCAACGCACAGCCCAAACCACTGGACGGATCGGGCTGAAATTGTCATGCAGGTAGATTTTATGACGTAGCCATCCGCTAAGATTTTGATTAATTCTATCCCCAAGGGATAATAGGGGATTAAATTTTGTATGAAACTAAATTTACGCGGGTGAAACCACGGGGCACAGCTTGTGTTTAATGTAGTTAATTCAAGAAGTACATTATAAGACTATGTTCAAGCGGATTTAGTTCTAAATCAGGGGAACAAGTTCTTTCTAAAAAATAGTTGCTCATTAGGTAGTTTTTTGTTTATATTTTATGACACTTCAAATTGATAACTTTATGACTCTTCGATAAACTATTTAAAAATAAATACACGAGTTTTATTTAATACTAGCTGTGCCCCCCGGTATCAACCGCGTAGATTTAGTTTCATCCTTATTGTTGCGGAACCTTAATATTTTTAATAAATAAAAGTAGCCTAAGTTACTCCTTGGAACATCAGCTACCTGCCAGTGAAAGTCCCGATAAAATCAGTGCCGCCGTAACAGACAGACAGATAGACAGAGAAAAAATTTTAATCTTGGTTTTTAGTGTTAGTAGCGTGTATACTTTGATATGCATTTAGTGAAAAGCTGTAATTTTGGAATAACAAACAGACACTTCAATTTTATTTATCTGTTTAGATGTATAGACTAGCTGCGCCCCGCGGTTTTACCCGCGTATAGTTAATTTTATGGGTGACCCGCGGAACCCTCATGTTTTAAAGAAATCAAAGTAACCTAAGTTACTCCTTGTAACATTAGATATCCGCCAGTTAAAGTCCCTTTAAAATTGGTCCAGCCGTCTCGGATTTGAATTAAATAATTTAATTTTCAAAGTTAGCGCTCAAAGCTTGTGACGGCACCTTAACTAGACAAATTACACTCCCTCCATCTATCTAATGTCAGTAGGTCATCGAACTTATTCGCCATTTTGGCACGTGACATAAGTAACCTTCGCGTACTTTTTGCTGCCATGATGTCAAAATTACGTCAGCAAATGCCTTGTATTGTGGCATTTTTGTGTTTTTTTTTTATATTGCAATACTTAAACTTTTATAGCGATAGTTTTTGCTATACTCGCTCTTTATTTTTTACTGACGAAATAAATAGTAAGGCGTTTTTTCTCTCTTGTACCTAAGGTTCAAAAACTTATGTAAAACACGTGCTTACTATTCATATAGAAAAATCCTTATAGTTCCTAACTACCTACCTAATCTGAATAAGTCTTGATTAAAATAAAATGGAGATACCTAATTACATTTAATTCAGTCTTATTTGAATAAAAATCTTTTAGGTATTTAAGTAAGTACTCTTTAGATTTTGTTGGAAATAAATCCCCATTAGCATTTATTTCTATAGGTTATCCATCTTTCTATACATCCTCTATGTTGCCCTAAGACTTCGGTATACGAAATACTTTCTTCCTGTTTTAGCTACCAAATAACAAAAAACCACAGAGGTGTATACCTAATCTATATCTGTGAAACTCTAGACTAGAATGTCTACAGATTCCCGTTTAAAAAACAATCTTCAGGTTTATGATATGTAGAAGGTGTTTATTGTGACCTCGTATTAAATTCAAAATTAAGTTTTTTTTCATTTGTTGATATTTGATTTTAAATTGTTTTTTTGTGTCAATGTCGTATACACTTTCATATGCATTTAGTGAAAAGCTGTAATTTTGGAATTACAAACAGACACTTCAATTTTATTTATCTGTATAGATTAACACGCTCACGTTCCTTCAACATTCGACTTTTGAAGTCATTCACAGACAAAGCTCTTTTTTTTTCAATTAGGTAATTTTCTAATCAATAAAAAACGCGAAATTAAAAACACAAATTTAAAATAAACAAAAGTCTTTAGTTTAGTTACTTAAGGTACAAAAAGACTTTATTTTATCCAAATAAAGGAGGAGTTCATCAATTCGACTGTATATTTCTTTTTACGTCTAAAATACATCAGAACTTAATTACCCCTAATTGGAATGAACATCGTTTGCAAGCTTACTGTGTGCGAATGAAGCTAAATACCCACAATGCAAACACGTTATCTGTTACTTTGACCGTGTGAATTCGTACAAGGACATCGTTTTTAACGATAGCCGACGTAACGTTCCTGTTAAATACATATATATGCTTATATATTCCAGAGTTTCTAGTGGGAGTTTCTTTAAAATCGCCGTCACAAGTCATCGCGTCGACGTAAACGCAGATTTGTATGGGCTCACAATAGTGTCACCATTAGATTATACAAATCTGCGTTTACGTCGACGCGGTGACTTGTGACGGCGGCTGTGAAAAACTCGCAATAGGCCCTCAGTTAGACACTGCTTTTATTTAACGTGACAGAGGGTGAGTCTGCCGTCTCAGGCACTATACATACGTCTTTGAATTACTTCTCAGACATGCAGGTTTCCTCACGATGTTTTCCTTCCCACCTTCTCGGGCCTGCAAATTCTTAGACCCTGGCTGTTAGGTGAACCTTACGCATTGCCCAGCTTATTTAATGGTAATACTCAACGATTTTCGACATCTATATATATAAAAATGAATCCCCATTTCCCTTGGTCACGACATCACGGGTGAACGGCTGGACCAATTTCGATAATATTTTTGTTTGTTGTGTTCGTTATTGTCAGGAGATGGTTCTTATGAAAGAAAAAACCAAGAAAATTGCGTGGAAAATTTGAAAAAAGTCTTTCTTCTTAAATTTAACCTTAGAGCTTTAGATAATAAAATCATTTTGATGTAACTTTATGACGTTTGACATAGAACTGACAGAATACGTGCTGCATTCTCATAATTAAGACAGGGCAACGTCTGTCGGATCAGCTAGTTTTCTAATATATCTCAAAACTTGGGACATAGATTTGATTACTTACCTACTTATTAGTGTACATTATTGAGTGAGACATGCACGTGGTGTCTGCTGTATTTTTATTGGCTGACCTCTTTTCCAGTTTTGTACAGACGAATATTATTTCTGTATTTTATTAATCATTAAATAGTTTATTTTTAAACTCGGATTGAGTTAGATAGTATATAGTAGAGAAATGAACTAAATTCAAATGCAGACATGTATTTATTTTTTACTCTTTGGATAGCAATGTACTGAATTTAAAATCATCAGAATGACATGGTTGCCGGTTTCGGAAGATTGCTTTTACAGAAAAGGTAAAAAAAACTTTATTTAATTTGTTATTTCTGAAGGACATTATTTTCGACACGTCATGTTTTTATCAAAAAATTACCAGTTTGTTACTTTATAATAAATGTGTAGTTAAGAGATGACCAGCCCCACAAGCAGCACCTGTGCCTAAGTACCTATGACGCGAATGCCAGCCATCGTCTCCTCAACCATAATCATCTCCCTGGCCTTATCCCATACATTGTTAGTGTCGGCACTTGATTCAACCCGATGTGGCTGATCACCTGATTTTTATACGAAGCGACGGCCATCTGACCTTCGCAACCCCATTTAGGAGGAAAATCTGTGATCTGGGTTAAACCAGTTGTCAGATTATTTTTAGGCCTCCGACTGACCTGTAGCGATTGCCAAAGATGTTAAATTGGCAACCGGGACCGACGGCTTAACGTGCTCTCCGAGGCACGGAGGGAACTCGGGCGGTCACCCATCCAACTACTGGCTTGGCGTATGGTTGCTTAACTTCGCTGATCGAATGATATGCTCAATAGCATTTGTGCCACGAGCTCCTCCTCATCGTCTCCTCAACCATTGTAGAGGATAAAGTGAGGGAATATTGGTGAAAACCTCAAATCCATTCAGTAGTTTTTAAAAAGTAAGTAAAACACAAAAAAAAAGAGAACATGTTATTGTTTGCGTTTTTTATAGACTCAATGATTCTTAATTCAAACTTTTGTCGGGATCAAAAGTCGTAACAGTCATGATTGAGTGAGCGAATCTGAACTTTAGATAGTTAGCTATTTGATCTCAATTAGCAAAGCAGGTTATGCTTTAACACGATTCCAAGTTCAAATTAAATGGAGCTATGAAGAACTAGCTGAGCTATGAACTAACAAGAAGTGTGCATTTGGTTTTTTATTTTAGTCTTGCCATGTGTACTGTTCGGAGTGGTTGTGTGAACGTGTTGTTTTTTTTTAATTTTTGAGTGATGGGAATAAGAGGCTTTTGGAGGTACTTTTTCTGAAGTTTTTCAGTGTACTTGCTCAATGCGCATGTTTTGTATTTAATGAAAAAACAAAAACAATTTTTGTGCTCAAGATATTAAAAAAATATGACATAATATGAGGTCTTTTTTGTGTTGGTTAAAAAATCATAGTCAAATCTAAGATATTTGGAATTTAATCTTGAAAAAATTTTACTATTTGCTAGTTTCAAGAAGATTAAAGGTTTGACTTTAATCTCGCGATTTGACACAATATTTTTCGCAATAACATGAAGTAATTTTATTCATATCTTATTTTCTTTTATTTTCTTAATTTCATATCTATAGTCTGCCTATACCACTTTTTATCTCCTCCAAAGACCACTCTAAGGGAAAGTCAAGTGACTGCAAATGACTGTAGTCCCCAGTAAGATGTAGCACAGTACCCTTCCGGGATCCCATAAACTCTAACGTTTCTTTTGATATGTGTCCATGCTTGAGTGATTTATTTTGTATTTTTAAAACTGTATAATATTCTTGAAAAGAGTAATTACTGAGTTTCTTGACAGGTTCTTCTCAGTAAAAACCTTCCGAACCTGGCGGCTGTATAATCCTGTGTAATTGTGTCATTCTGACGATTTGAAAGTGCTTTGTATAAAGTCTAATCGAATAAAGATATTTTTGAGTTTGAGATATACATCCTCACGCCATCCCAGAAGAGTCCCCGAAGGGGTAAGGAGAGGTGTTGTAAAAACAACACCCAAATTTCACGGAAGATGATTAAGTGCCAACGAGACAGATGGTGAGTCTATCGCCGTCGCAGGCACTATACATACGTGTTTGAATTACTTCTCAGACATATGCAGGTTCCCTCACGATGTTTTCCTTCACCGTAAAGCAGTTTCACGCTTTATTTCAAGGAACCCTAATATTTTTAATAAATAAAAGTAGCTGAAGTTACTCCTTGAAACATCAGCTGTCTGTCAGTGAAAGTCCCGTTAATATCGGTCCAGCCGTTTCAGAGATTACCCGAAACAAACAGAGAGTTTTTTTTTAATTGATTTTTCTTTGTCAGTACCGTGTATCTACAGTAATATTATAAAGAGGAAAGATTTCTTTGTTTGTTTGTATTGAATAGGCTCCGAAATTACTTGACTGATCTTGAAAATTTTTTCAGCAATGGATTGCTACATCATCAGCGAGTAACATAGGCAACATAGGCATATTTTATCCCCGTACTCTCACGGGAACGGAAACTAAGCGGGTGAAACCGCGTGACGTCCGCTAGTAGTGTATACTTTCATATACATTTAGTCAAAAGGTGTAATTTTGAAATTACAAACAGACACTTCAATTTTATTTATCTGTATAGATATAGATTATATCTCAAGAATAACCAAGCCTTTTTATAGTTTCGTTGTGTAAGTAAGTTACGAGCAAGGTGCAAGTAACTTACAAACAAACAGTAAAACGCTGATAACAACACGATTATACTACGTACGATAAGCTGTTATCGGGGTTTCACACAGACTGACTCACAGTCTTACACGCTACTCAATGTATTAAGGCTTTTAGGGCCTACTGTGGAGACCATGGGTGGCATTCTCGTCATACTTGTGAACTGCTTGTGGGGGCTGGTCACAACTTTTCACTAAATGCATATTATGAAAGTATACACGATACTGACACTAAAAAACCAAGTTTTGAAATTTTTCTCCGTCATCTGTCCGTCTGTCTGTTTGTTTCGGGTGATCTCTGAAACGGCTTGACCGATTTTAACGAGACTTTAACTTAGGCTACTTTTATTTATTAAAAAGATTAGGGTACGCGACAATAAGGATGAACCTAAAACTACGCGGGTGGGGCACAGCTAGTAGAACAATAAGGGGACACCATTATTAATTGTTCTAAGCCGAAGGTTACGTAAACCTTAATTTAAAATATTCCTCGTACATACACACACAATCAGCAGGTTACTAAAGAATGACAGCGTTATGACGTCATACCTTAGAGGTATAGGCACTAAACAGAGCTCCGAAATAATGCTAAATGGGTTTAATTAATGCTAGGTTATTTTGTGTACTAGAGTGATAATTATGTGTACCAAGAGCCGTGGTGGCCTTGGGGCTTGGGCAGCCTGCTACACAAGCGACGCAAGTTCGAATCCCAGCAACCTGCTGCGTTAATCACTAAGGCTTCTCAGCCTCGTCGTCAAGTGTCGGTTTTAAAGATACAATTACTGATTCTGATTCTCTTGCCAGGTTGTTCTCAGTAAAAGCAACCTTCCGAACCCGGCGGTAGCATGCATAACCCCGCATAATAATGTCATTCTGAAGATTTGAAAGTACTTTGTTAAAAATCCAATCAAATAAGGATATTTTAAATTTTCTTCTAAGTTCCTATATACATACATCCTTGCCTTTCTTTGTCCATGTTTTATCATAGCAGCAATTTTCTTCTAACTATCTAATCATACATTCTAAGATACAAATTTAAATTTCATAACTTTGGTGTCAATTCAGTTAAAATAAAAGCAATTAAATAAACCCAAAATTTAACCTTATCTATGTATTATGTATCAATTTCCTATGATTGAAACCAACGCTCGTCGAGTCGCTGAGAAACCTTAGTGAATAACGCGGCTGTATCAATGAGTTTTTCTAAAAAATGTGCAGTGATTTCACACTACGTGCTTTACGGTGAAGGAAAACATCGTGAGGAAGCCTGCATGTCTGAGAATTCTGTCAGAGTCTACTCGCTGATGATGTAGCTATTCATTACTGAAAGAATTTTCAAGATAGGTCAAGTAGTTTCGGAGGCTATTCAATGCAAACAAACAAAAACATTCAAATCTTATTCTTTACTAGCTGTGCCCCGCGGTTTCACCCGCGTAGATTTAGTTTCATTCTTATTGTCGCGGAACCCTTATATTTTTGATAAATAAAAGTAAGCCTAAGTTACTCCTTGATATATCAGCTACCTACCAGTGAAAGTCCCGTTAAAATCCGTCCAGCCGTTTCGGAGCTTACCCGGAACAAACAGACAGACAGACAGACAGAGAGACAGACAGAGAAAAATTTTAAAACTTGTTTTTTTAGTGTCAGTAGCGTGTATACTTTCATATGCATTTAGTGAAAAGCTGTTATTTTATATTTACAAACAGACACTTCAATTTTATTTATCTGTACTGTATGTACTATATAGAGTATAGATGTATAGATGGCACACTCACACAGACGCATCTACAAGATTAATTAATAATGTCATCGTCTTTTAGAGATATTAGTCATTCAACAACAAGAGGTTGGTTAAGATTATAAATAGCTTATAAATATGACTACTCAAATCTGAGGCCTTACCAGGAGCTCTTATTGCCATGATAGTTTCACTCATTTACGAGACAGATGTATGTGACGTGTATACATCTGTCACTGTCGCACAACTGAATTATCATTGCAATAAGAGCTCATGGTTGGGCCCCAGACCTAAGTATTTCCTTAAGAAAAATGTTGACACCTTCAAAATGTAAGGTGGCTGTCAGAAGTTTATTTTATTCTGTGCCCCGCGGTTTCATCCGCGTAGATTGAGTCTCATGCTTCATGTCGCGGAACCCTAATAGTTTAAATATATAAAAGTAGCCTTAGTTACTCCTTGAAACATCAGCTACCTGCCAGTGAAAGACCCGTTTATATCAGTCCAGCCGTGTCGGAGATTAGCCGAAACAAAAAAAATTTAATCAGTACCGTAATACTGTCATATGCATTTAGTGAAAAGCTGTTATTTTGGAATGACAAACAGACACTTCGATTTTATTT
This sequence comes from Watsonalla cultraria, assembly GCA_964035505.1. NCBI lineage: Eukaryota > Metazoa > Arthropoda > Insecta > Lepidoptera > Drepanidae > Watsonalla > Watsonalla cultraria. The sequence continues at coordinate 5,255,270 of OZ037737.1, forward strand.
ATCTGTATAGATATAGCATTTTATCAAGCTCTTCATCATCATCATATTCAGGCCACATGCACCCACTGCTGGGTATAGGCCTCCCCTGTGACACGCCACTGCTCTCGGTCCCGAGTTAGTCTCCACCACAGTAGGAGTAGGTCTTAAGAATACTTAAAATAGCAGAAGTTTGGACGTATAGATTAGTAATTAGTATTTGATTATTGGAAACGTGAAGTAACTTGTTTGAAACCCAATATTAAGTTGATCTTGATTGCGATCTGAGTGCGAGTTTTCTTAAAATCGCCGTCACAAGTCACCGCGTCGACGTAAACGCAGATTTGTATGGGCTCACAATAGTGTCATCTTTAAGCCGACAGAGGCGCTGCTCCGATCCCATAGAAATCTGCGTTAACTTTGACGCGGTGACTTGTGACGGCGGCAGTGAAAAACTCGCACTAGGCACTCTGTGACTAACAAAAACTGGAATTGATATCCAATTATTAAGTATGTAGGTATTGCGTACTACGCCGGCGCTAACAAACTACTATTAATTAAATTTTAACGCATAGCGTGTAGTAACTAACTAACGCTTACAACGATGACCTCACGATGATGTCATTGTAGAAGGCTATCGACTGCCGATTGTCTTATTACGTGTCCAATGACTATTGCTATCAGACTTGTATTTATGGAACGTGATTACACTGATTATTCAAGTTCAAACGGGGTTACTTATCTCGATTCAAATGTTTTAATGCAAATTGTGTATTTTTTATTTGCATATTGTTAAGAGATCCAAATTTATGGATGACCAGCTGTGCCCCGCGCTTTCACCCGCGTAGAGTTAATATCTTTGATGCCTCGCGAAACCCTAATGTATTTTTTAAATAAAAGTAGCTTAAGTTACTCTTTGTAAAATTTGCTACTTGCCAGTGAAAGTCCCGTTAAAATTGGTCCAGCCGTTTCGGAGATTACCCGGAACAAACAGACAGACAGACAGAGAAAAAGTTTAAAACTTGGTTTTTCAGTGTCTGTAGCGTGTATACTTTCATAATATGCATTTAGTGGAAAGCTGTTATTTTGGAATTATACACGGACACTTCAATTTTATTTATCTGTATAGATGTATAGATGATAGTTAACGGCGAAGAAAATCATCGTGAGGAAACCTGCATATGTCTCAGAAGTACATCAAAGACGTATGTATAGTGCCTGAGACGGCGATAGACTCACCATCTGTCACGTTGGCACTTAATCATCTTCGGTGACAAGTGGGTGTTGTTATTATAAATGCCGCCTATAGGGAAATCCGCCCCTGAGTGAAAGGGAGGCCTTTGTCCAGCAGTGGGACACGACAGGCTAATAATAATAATTATAGGCGATTATTGATATTTATAAAGGCGTTAGCGATTTTCCTTTGTAACACGTAATTGAATCTAACATTCACGGCATTCAATTGACTCATAGCACACCAGCCAGAAATCTAGACAGACCGACCTCTAAGTATGTAAACATTTGACCCGATGTCAACTACTACGTATTAGCCGAATATGTACGTCAATTAACTTCGCAGACATCTGTTTCGAATCATTACGAATCAAACTTTAATGCTTTCGTATATTGTTTACTAGCTGTGCCCCGCGGGTTTACCCGCATCAGAGACCCGCGGAATGTTTTTTTAAATAAAGTTTAAGTCACTCCTTGTAACATTATGTGCCAGTGAAAGTCCCCTTAAAATCGGTCGAGCCGTTTCAGAGATTATCCGGAACAAACAGAGACTGACAGATAAAGAAAATTAAAAAAAAAATTACTTTTGTCAGTACCGTAAATACTTTCATATGCATTTAGTGAAAAGCTGTTATTTTGGAATTACACACGGACACTTCAATTTTATTTATCTGTATAGATAAAGCATTTTATCAAGCTCCATACGATATTACGATGAAAAATCAGTCAAATCTTGAGTAGGTCTTAAGAATACTTAAAATGGCGGAAGTTTGGCCCAACTGCCAAATGATCCGAGACTGGTCCCACACAATCGGATATCAATTCGCGTAATGAACAATGAACGGTACCTCACTACATTTATTGGTGGTTTGGGTCCGTTAAACATGTACATTTTGAAATAGCTTGCCTGAAAAGATTTCGGAATAAGCCGTTTCACGAGTCTTTTCAGAATATTTCCCGTGATTACGGGCATAAAATATAGCCTTTGTTACTCGCTGATGATGTAGCTTTTGCTAGATGATATGACTAGAATGGGAGTGAATACAGATATGACGGCTGATAGAGAGAAATGGAAGAGAAGAACACATTGCGCCCACCACAAATAACATGGGATAAGGGCAGGAGGATTATGATGTAGCTATTGCTGAAAGAATTTTCAAGATCGGTCAAGTAGTTTCGGAGCCTATTCAAGTGTAGATTAATGTAGAAAACAGGGGCCCAACCATGAGCTTTTATTGCAATGTTAATTCAATTGTGCGACAGTGACAGATGTGTGCACGTCACATACATCTGTCTCATAAATGAGTGAAACTATCATGGCAATAAGAGCTCATGGTAAGGCCCCAGAGCTGTGGTGACCGTGGCGTTTGAGGTCTGCACTACTTAATGTGTTTTTCTAAAAACTTATGTGCCTGAAATCTTCTTCACCATTTAAGGTCTTGTAACGCTTTCTACCCCTTCGAGAACACTTCGAAGGAGTGAAGGATACACAACTTTACCCTTGCGATAATTACAACCAGAAATGAATGCATTAATACCGTTTATATAATCCAAATTATCCTTGTTCCAGGTTTTCAAAAACATGCTGAACAGGAAAACTTACACATGGAGACCTAACAAAAATCACGAGTCGATGCGAACGAACGAGTCCAAATACTAGAAAAAAAACAAAATTTCGAACGCATCTTAACGCTAGAAAGAGACAGAGCTACATTCCAAAAATAGTGCGTTCGAAAATAGAACGAAAATGTCGGGCCCCGGCTCAGTAGCGGATGGGGAAGCGGCGGGAACGGACGCCGGCTGGGGGTCACCATGGAAAGCCATGGCAGACTTAGCCGAAGCTGTTGACGATCTAATATGCAGTTTCGATTACATGGACACAGCTATGGATAATCTAGTCATGTTGGTATTCATTTGGGTACTTTTCTCAATCGTTCTCCTCGGCATAGCACGATGGGCTTACGGCCGGTTCGGCAAAAAGCCTGCCGAAGCCATCAAAGACGAACCGAAGAAGACATCGAACGAAATAGTCAGTAGTGCGGATAGTGTTTTAGCAACCAGTGCTAAAGTTAAGAGTGCCTCGTTTAAGCCTACTAAACCGTCCGGATTCGTGCCAGCGACACCGCCAGTCAAGAAACGGAATACCCGTATGTCACCCGGTCCAGAACAGCTTATTCTGAAGAAGCATCAGAGTGTTACAGTGCCCGTCTGCACTGGCTCCGACCCCCCGAGCGTGCAGTGGGTGAACGAGCTATTGACGTGGTTATATAACGATCTTGTTATTGTGAATGAACTGGTGCAGCAATGGATTGTGTCCATGAACGAGTTCTCAAAGAAGGCCGTCGAAGAGGTAAGTCTAAAACACTTCACGAATAAGGTTGAAAATTGCTTGCCTATATTGGTATGTCACTGAATTTATGCACGGACATAAAGAAAATTCGTCTTTATTACCGCGAAAGCATTCTTCACGGTACAGTTACGGCGCAAACGACTTCATGTCGTAGTGGTTGTTGATAAGGTTGAAAGTAAAAAAGCATGGACAGTATTTTCCTAAACGGACAAACGTGCATCTGCAGCTGTGTAAATAAAAGTAATCAAAACTCGACCTAAATACGTTGTAGTAAAGACGATCCATGGTATCTAGGTGGTTTTTGAAGCCAACAGCTGATTAGTAGGTCACGGGAATAAAATATTACCGGGAACCTAGGGAGTATAAAATATGAAAATTAGACCGACAGGAAACATTCGGGGACTATTTCTAAAACTTGAATTTTCATCTACTGTGGGGAGAGCGAGTGATCAGAGTCATCCCCAGCAAAGACAAGATCTTCCATTGAGGCGGGTGTCTTGTCTGGGGAACACCGGCTCCAACTGTTCTAGTTGGACACTTGTATATATACTGTGTGGAGAGCTCATGATCAGTGTCATCCCCAGCAAAGACAAGATCTTCCATTGAGGCGGGTGTCATGTCTGGGGAACACCGGCTCCAACTGTTCCAGTTGGAAACTTGTATATACTCGTATACTGCAATGCGCTTGAAAACTCTTATTGCGCGATTTAGGTTCTCGTGTATTTTGCTACATTATACCTATACTTTACGGAATATTATAAAGAGGATTGTTTTGTATGTTCGTTTGTTATTGACTAGGTCCCGTCACTACTTAAGTATCGTCGATTCTTTGCACTACTCTATTGATTTTCATTGTGTAGTTAAAATGATTTAATATATCATCTCTTCCTTAGATTATTATTAACGCTTATTTAACATTAATTATTTTCTTAAAGATAAATCTTTTAGTTCGCACTCCCTCACAGTTAAAACTCTTTACTTCAACCAAAACGTATTCGTCATATAATTATAGAAAATCGATTGCTTTAACATTTCATCAAAACCATGTATTAATATAATATTTATATCATTAATGTTAAATTTTAGTGTGTGGTATTCGTATGTAGAAAAAAAAGTTGAAATGTCAATTTGACATTGACCTTTTTTCCAAAGGACAAATCATAGACAGTCTACAGCTGTCTATAGACGACACGACATAGATGCCTTGACAAAATGTTACTCATGCTCTCTTCCACGTGGGTCGAAAAAAACTTCAAAAACATTTACGTATTTCGAATGGAAAACTAATCTATGATAATATACTAATCTATGATTATTAGTAGTAAGAAGTGTTTGTTTTGTTATGATTAGGGGCCGAAATTACGGGCCCGATTTTCAAAATTAAATTACTTATATCTGTACGCTAATATAGAAAGGAGAAATTTGTTTGCTTCAACGCGCTAATCTCAGGAACTGCTATTCCGATTTAAATAAATATTTCAGTGTTAGATAGCCCATTTATCGAGGAAGGCCATAGGCTCTCCCATTTTTCGCTATCAGCCGTCATTTCTGCATTCACTCCCTTTCTAGCCATGTCACCTTTCACACAATCCATCCATCGTTTCTTAGGTCTTCCTCTCCCCTTGTAACCGTTCACATTCATAAGCATCAATTGTTTGCAACATTGTCATAACCGAGATTATGCAGAGTTTTCTTGTTTTTGAAAATGACTCTTTTGATAGAATTAAATATGCTCTGCGATGTTTTACCTGAATAATTGTGAATCATCTGCCTGGATCTTGATAACAGGGTGTGTGAGGGTGAAGGGTGAAATATCACCCTGATTTAATGTCTTTTGGGGGCTTAAACAGCGACGTATCATGTTTGTCTGGCCGTTTAGTAGATATCACTGAGGGTGAGTGAAACAGGAACATTTTTGTTAATTTTTATTCCTGTGCGAGTTTTCTTAAAATTGCCGTCACAAGTCATCGCGTCGACGTAAACGTAGATTTGTATGGACTCACAATAGTGTCATGTTTAAGCCGACAGAGGCGCTATTCCGGTCTGTATTATTGGGGTCGATACACGCTTTAACTCAATGGGGCTGGGCTCAGTCATTAAACTGATCTTAAAATTTAAAGTCGTTTGTTTATCAATCAACATATTAATTAATCAAATTTACTTAAATATTTTTTTTTGTTCCAAAGTCACATTTAGTAATTTATTTTAATGTTAGAAAATTTTAATACATATCGTTATAGTCTATACAGATAAATAAAATTGTAGTGTCTGTTTGTAACTGCAAAATTACAGCTTTTCACTAAATGCATATGAACGTATACACGGTACTGACATATAAAAAGCAATTTTAATTTTTTTTCTCTGTCTGTCTGTCTGTCTGTTTGTTTGTTCCGAGTAATCTCCGAAACGACTGGACGGATTTTAACGGGACTTTCACTGACGGATAGCTAATGTTACAAGGAGTAACATGCGGGCAACCATGAAATTTAAATCTACGCGGGTGAAACCGCGGGGCACAGCTAGTTTAAAATATGTAAGTATTTCCGTGGCATAAATAAATCGAATGGCATTTTTTTTACAAAAAACAGTTTGTATTATTATAACCATTATAATAATACAAATAAACATAGCGGTCCGTCAGTCACGGTTCGGACTCCGTTCCGCCAACATTGCCAGATGTATAAATCAGCTCCGTGTTATATAATAACATAACAATTAGTGAGTTTGCCAAAATAACTGTTATATTGTTAGATCTCTCGCTAATACTATTAAGAGACTGATTGGTTTTATCCCGTCTCTCACTATTGTAGAGGTAGGGCATCACGGGGACTAGAGGCTGTACCTCCACGTACCTTACAGATGATTATATTTCAAATTCCATGAGGCGTAACAACACCCACTTTTCGTGGTTGAATGCCAACGTGACAACGTGAGTCCATCGCCGTCTTAGCCACTGTACATACGTCTCATCTCCATGGCCCTTACATTGTTGTAGTCGACACTTGATTAAACCCGGTGTGGCTGATCACCTGATTTTTATTCGAAGCGACTGCCATCTGAAATTACGAACCCCTGTTGCGAGGAAAATCGGTGATCTGGGTTAAAAATGTCAGACTCTCTTAGGCCACCGACTGACCTAGACAAAGTAACATTCTTTCGCGCTTACGCTAATAGAAACGATTAAAAAATTATTCGAAATGACATAAATCAATCACTTGACATATGTCATTCCCGTACTATTGTATCGTTTTTATTAGCGAAGCGTGAGGGTAATGTTACTTTGTTAACAGCCCCTGTAACGCGTGCCAAAGATGTTAGGCACTAAACATACGTGTTTCAATTACTTCTAAGACATATGCAGGTTTCTTCACGATGTTCTCCTTCACCGTAAAGCTCTTGGTGTGTTATCACTGTATTTATATTACCTCATTGGTACAAGCGTTGGGATTTGAACTAGTATCGCCTTAGTAATAGTAGGATAGTGAATAGAAAATATTGTTTTGTGCAACCAAACATCTGCATTGCTGCAATACGCTGCGTCTAAACGCGTAACTAAATGTTTTACAACTAAGTTCAGATTTAGATTTACGATGACTTCATTAAAACTTTAAAGTTGAGCCGTGGTGTTTGAGCAGTCGCCTGCTACACAAGCGACGCAAGTTCGAATCCCAGCGGGGCCTGAACCAATAAGTTTTTCTGAAAACTTATGTGCAGTGATTTCATACCACGTGCTTTACGGTGAAGGAGAATCGTTAAGAAGCCTGCATATGTCTGAGTAGCATTTCAAAGGCGTATGTATAGTGCCTGAGACGGCAATAGACTCACCATCTGTCACGTTGGCACTTAATAATTTTCGGTGAAAACTGGGTGTTATTAGAGCACCTCTGCCTACCCCTTCGAGGAATATAGGCGTGAGCATATGTATTATTATTAGATACATCGTAAAAAAGATGTATAAATCTGTCACTGTCACACATTCGAACTATCAAGGCTGTCTTGTTGTTCAATATATGTATATATATTGTACATCTGTGGTTATTTAAGAATAAGTCACTAAAATGTAATCGCCTCACTACTGCCTGTTCTCTATGGGCACGCTCACTCTCTTCACTTCTTGCCGCCATTATCGACACACATTTTATTTTACTTTTAATAAAACAAATATAAAACTAGCTTATTAACTTGCAAACTGTGCTTCATTTGATTATATATCGCCCACTTGTATAATAATTTCCCAGCCATGGTGACACAAGTCCGTCACGTTGGCAAATTGGCAGAAAAATTAGTCGACACGCGACATGACACTTTATCACGACACGACATCAAGATGGCATTTCAAGTTCAAAGTACATGTAATAGGGGGCGAGTCTATTGCCATTAACCAGACTCCGGCTGCTACTCGGATATTTCAGATGGAAAAACCCCACCACACTTCGCCCGACCTGGGAATAAAACCCACTACCTTATGCTCTGCTGTAGCGTTTGCGTCCACTATACCAACGAGACATCAAATGGTACTATTATAAGCTGCATAGAGGTGATGCCAGCTGAGTTTCTTGCCGGTTCGAAGGCTAGTTTCCGAACCAGTGGTATTTTTTTGACATTTATAAGTGCCTTACCAGCGTTTGTTTCAAAAATAGGAAATTGATACATTGAGGATAAGGTTCAAATTCGGACCACTCGTAACCGCAGGTGTGTGGGGAGATGGATGAATGTGGATGAAGCGAAACAAGTATGTGAGGATCATAACTCGTGGCGAACGGTGGTCTCTGCCTACCCTCATGCAGGCGTGAGCATATGTATGTATGATAAGATTCAATGTCGTAGCTTTAGTACGGATATTTATCGAAGACGAGGGCGACGCTGAGAAACCTTAGTGAACGCGGCAGGGCCTTAACGAATAAATCATTTTAATACTAAAGGATGCTGCGAGTAACCATTATCTTATTATCATGACACAATAATATCTTATCTTACGGATAACCTACAAGATTATGTAACACTTGCATGGAATGCAGTTTGGGCTGTGTACATGCTGTGTATATATGTGGGAAGAGGTTATATGTGAGAATGATAGGCAACGTTTGATCGGAAAGAATAAAAGAGGAAGAAGTAAGAAGTGACGGATGACAGAACGATGGTGAACGACGTGAAAGACGGACGACGAAAGACGTAAAGATTATTTTATTATTTTAAGATGTGTTTATTTAAGTTATATTAAGAAGACAAAGTAAAGAAGTCCACTTCCATTCCATTCCTCGTTATATTTTATTCAATCCCACATATATATATTTTATGATTTTTATGGTAGTAGCTGTGCCCCGCGGTTTCACCCGCGTAGATTTAGTTTCATCCTTATTGTCGCGGAACCCTAATATTTTTAATAAAAGGTAGCCTATGTCCTTTCTCAGGGTCTAAAGATTGTCTGTGCCAAATTTCATCAAAATCGGTTGAGAGGTTTAAGCGGGAAAGCGTAGTTAGTTAGTAGACAGATAGAGTTACTTTCGCATTTATAATATTAAAGTAAGGATTACTCAAAAAAGTAAAATTATTTCTTTTTGTAAAGAGTAATTACTGAGTTTCTTGCCAGGTTCTTCTCAGTAAAAGCAACCTTATAGTAACATGTATAATCCTGTGTAACCGTGTCGTTCTGATGATTTGAAAGTACGTTGTTAAAACTCTTATCAAATGAAGATATTTTGAATTTGAATAGTCTTTTAATTTGATCTCAGTCATTGGTGACTGGAATCTACTTATTCAAAATCATCGAATGTTTCGCAATAAATATAACAACACCCACTATTCACCGAAGATGATTAACTACCAACGTGACAGATGGTGAGTCTATCACCAGGCACTATACACACGTTTTTGAATTACTTCTCAGACACATGCAGGTTTCCTCGCCATGTTTTCCTTCACCGTAAAAATGTGTGAAATAACTGCACATAAGCTTTTTTAGAAAAACTCATTGGTACAGACCCCGCTGGGATTTGAACTTACGTTGCTTGCGTAGCAGGATTTTCTACTGAGACCTCATCATCATTTATTTAAAAGCTTAGGCTCTTGTCGGTGAAGCAATCGCCAACTCTATTGTCCGCTAACACTGTGACTTCCTTGTACGACATGACGCTGACTTGTTCCTTCAGCTGTTGTACGTAATCAATCCTTGGTCTCCCTCTTCGCTTTCCTGGGGCACAACCATGAGCTCCTATTGCAATGTTAAATCAGTTGTGCGACAGTGACAGATGTATGCACGTCACATACATCTGTCTCGTAAATGAGTGAAACTACCATGGCAATAAGAGCTCATGATAAGGCCCCTGAGATCAACTTATTAAAAAACATCGAAAGTTTCGCAATATCTACAATAAATGTTGAATGAGTAAATGAATGTAAGAGACCAAAATATACATCCCACGTAAGACATGATTCATTCTCATATCTCGTGTAGTCTATCTATAAACAGACTAGGGTTGCTACACTATCGTATTGTAACGCATTGATATTTTCCATGATGGTCCGTAAATGCTTTTACGGAACGCGAGGTCCTGGCTTTTTAATAAATAAAGGTAGTCTAAGTTACTCCTGGAAACATCAGCTACCTGCCAGTGAAAGTCCCGTTAAAATCGGTCTAACTTTCATCCCCTATTTTATCCCCTTGGGGGTAGAATTAATCAAAATCCTTTCTTAGCAGATTCCCACGTCATAACATTTACCTGCATGTCAAATTTCAGCCCGATCCGTCCATTGGTTTGGGCTGTGCGGTGATAGATCACTATGTCAGTCAGTACTTAAATATATTTTTACAAAAATATATACATACCGGACAAAATCATAATCCTTCTTTTTATTTTGCCGTAATCGTGTAAACAGATAATCAACTCACAGCCCTACAAGACAACGCACTTAAAACACTCAATGAGTAACGAATTTGTATTTACGAAACGAATATCTCGATTCTCGATGCATTATTCGTTTCGATCGCATTCAAACGCAACAAAAATTTTTTTGTTTAAATCACGTTTTTATTTCTCTAGAGGTGGTATTAGGTTATTTTTTGAATAGAGTAATTGTTGAGTTTCTTACCGGTTCTTCTCAACAAAAGATCTTCCAAACCCGATGGTAACATTTATAATCCTGTCTAACGTATTTCTTGTGTCCTACTGACGATTTGAAAGTACTTTGTAAGAAGCCTAATCAAATCTACACTAATATTATTATAAAGAGAAACAATTGATTGTTTTTTTGTTTGTTTGTTTGCATTGAATAGGCTCCGAAACTACTTGACAGATCTTGAACATTCTTTCAGCAATGAATAGTTACATCATCAGCGAGTAACATAGGCTATATTTTAGCCCCGTACTCCCACGGGAACGGGAATTACGCGGGTGACGTCCGCTAGTAATAAATTTTTAGAATTTCTTTAAATTCTCAGAACGCGAAAAGGCTAGGGGTAGGCAGAGATGTTATAACACCTATATTTCACTAAATATGATTGGGTATCAACGAGTCAGATAGAGAACCATCGCAGTTTTAACTATCAAGCACAATACAAGACCCAAAAATTACAACTTCAAATCCAGCGCTCAAAACTCATTAGATAGAAAGAAAATTTATTTTTCATACATAGAAAAAAAAATTAAGTATATTACAGCAGGTACGTATATTAATTTTAGTTCTATCTCAATCGATAGCGCCACTTTCCAACCGAGTATCGAATGCAGCTGCATACTTATAATCTAATCGGTCGAGTAGCACGCTATAATGTAAAATCGAATAATTAACATACCACAACTCTATTAGATTATATATTATACTGATTCTAGAAGAAAGAAAAGAACCGTGGTGGCCGAGAGGTTTGAGTAGTCGCTTGCTACACAAGCGACGCTAGTTCGGATCCCAGTTACGCCTGCACCAATGATTTTTGCAGTAATTTCACACCACGTGCTTTACGCTGAAGGTAAACATCGTGAGGAAACCTGCATATGTCTGACAAATAATTCAAAGGCGTATGTATAGTAGCTGAGACGGCGATAGATTATATTATGAGACTAGCTGTGCCCGTAGATGTAGATTTAGTTTCATATTGACTGTCGCGGACCCCTAATGTTTTTAATAAATAAAAGTACTCTCTAATAGAATAAATTTACTCCTTGAAACATCAGCTACCTACCAGTGAAAGTCCCGTTGAAATCCGTCCAGCCGTTTCTGAGATTATCCGGAACAAACAGACAGATAGACTGTGAAAAATTTTAATACTTGGTTTTTTAGTGTCAGTAGCGTGTATACTTTCATATGCATTTAGTGAAAAGCTGTAATTTTGGAATTACAAACAGACACTTCAATTTTATTTATCTGTATAGATGTATAGATTACAGGTTCAGACAGACCACATCAATATGTAGATATTTAAAATTAATTTTAGAAACTAAGATACTTACTACCTTTTTATATATTTTGTTGTATACCGAGTAGGTAATGAAAGCACAAAGAAATCAAGAAATTAGGACGGAATTAAATGCACGAAGATTTGTGACAAAATTCCAGAAAGCTCATTACTTATTATTCACACAAATTTCGTAGAATCTATGCTGCAGACTTGTCGGCGCCACCCATAAAAGGTTTTTACTTTTTAAAACATTGAATCCGATTCTTGGACTCGGAGCCAAGTCTTTTGGTTATGTTAATTTAATTTTCCCTAGCCGGGATGTAAATATTGTTTAATAGGAATTTGAGTTTGTTTGTTACGCTTTTTTCGTTAAATACTTAACCGTAAAAAAATCTACGTTTACGTCGACGCGGTGACTTGTGACGGCGGCAGTGAAAAACTCGCACTAGGCCCTCAGACATATCTTCACACTAAAGTAAGCGTAAGGGCATAAGTTAATATTACATACATTTAAAGCAATCTGATACATCCTATTGACATCTTGCCCTTGTTCTGTTGATAACAGACTCGTTATAATTAACCATAACGCAATTAACGATTCATTAACACCCATTTGTGTTCCCTAGATATAAAAAAGTCAAGTGCGGTCGCCTACCATAGATTCCGTCACAGATAGACACATACATACAACCTATTTCTATGTCTGTACAAATATATTTGTCTGTGGGTTCGCTAGTACATTTATAAACACAAATTATTTACATAACTCTAAAAAATACCTCTTCTAAAATAGCATCTGTTTTCAAAAATTATTTTACCAATTTTCGAATTGATTTTCAGGGCTTCTAGACAAAGTAACATTATCCTCACGCTTAGCTAGTAGAAACGATACAAAATGTACGTGGATGACATATTAATTGAAGTGACGTGACATGAGCGAGAGAATGTTATTTTGAGTAGTTACTGGGGCCTTACCATGAGCTCTTATTGCCATGATAGTTTCACTCATTTATGAGACAGATGTATGTGACGTGTATACATCTGTCACTGTCGCACAACTGAACTTTCATTACAATAAGAGCACATGGTTGGGCCCCTGGACTACATAGTATAAAACAAAGTCGCTTTCCAGTCCCTATGTATGCGTAAATCTTTAAAACTAAGTCAAGGATTTTGATGCGGTTTTTTTTAATAGATAGTATTGTAAACATTGAAAAGGTCTACAGAAAACTCCTCTATGGTATATGTCTATCTCTTATGGATATCCCACAAAAATTTTTTTGTCATTAACTTTTTTTTTTAAATCCGTTCCAAACAAAGTGAGGGCGGGTCGCTAGTAAAGTATATAGTAAACTAGTAAACATTATGTACTAACTTCTACCCGTGACTTCCTCCGAATCAAATGGTTACCAGCGATTGGTCTTAGCGTGATGATAGTATAGCCTTCCTCAAGCTATGATATTTTTTTTTAAATCGGACGGGTGTTTAATTCCTGACATACGCGCGTTCAAACAAACAAACAAACTCTTCATGTTTAAATAATAAAGGTAACCGCACACTGAACTCACGGTGCTAGCAGCATGCGATACGCACTTGTTACATTATTTATTCACTGGTTTGTGATTACAAGGCAGGGAATGTAGTATTCGCTTGGGAAAACCTCGTCCGAATTGTATTATTTCTATAAATAAGTTAAAATGTTACTTAACCCAAATCTTATTCTCGCAGTAAAAGCAACCTTCCGAATCCGGCGGTACACTAATATAATGAAGAGATTTGATTGTGTTTTTGTTTGTTTGTTTGCATTGAATAGGCTCCGAAACTACTTGACCGATCTTGAAATTTTTTCAGCAATGGATAGCTACATCATCAGCGAGTAACATAGGCTATATTTTATCCCCGTACTTTTGCTACTTTCTTACTTATATACTTACTTATATTCTTACTTATTTCTTACTTTATACTTTTGGTTTAATTTTGGTAACGTTCAAACACTTACTCCTCAAACTTATCACAAAAAAATGAAAGAGATTGGTACATAGAGTATACAAAATTGAACGAATAGTTGCGTTTATATTTATCTGTGAGGAAGCCATTGGAACTCTGTGTCAATGTCATCGATATAGAGTAGCAGTGTCTGTGGAAACACTCTACATTTTAAGAAATATTGTCTACCTCAGATATAATCATTCCGAGGGATTTTCGAACGTGTCAAGGGCCGTGACCGTTACGACTGTGCGTGTGCCTTTGTGCAGCTCCAACTTACGTGTTCAAAGTACGAATCCCAGCGGGGCCTGTACCAATGAGTTTTAAAAGAAACTTATGTACAGTGATTTCACACCACGTGCTTTACGGTGAAGCAAAACATTGTGAAGAAACTTGCATACGTCTGAGAAGTAATTCAAAGACGTATGTATAGTGCCTGAGACGGCGATAGGCTTACCATCTGTCACGTTGGCACTTAATCATCTTGTGTGAAGTGGGTGTTGTTATTACAACACCTCTGCCTACCCCTTCGGGGAATACAGGCGTGAGCATATATGTGTGTATATTGTAGTATAATAAACGTTCTACAAGTTGATACCAGTCTCCACATTTCACCAAAAACACTCAAACTCGTATTGTGTACGCTATGGGATGCCATAAAATCTATACGCCGAGCTGGTTGGCTCCCAGCCAAGGTATACGCGGCCAACGAAGACATTCAGAGGTTATTGGCAGGTTGAATACATGTATGGATTGTGTATGAAGTTCATACAATCAATGTCATTAGATAGGCAGAAAAAAATCTATACAGATAAATAAAATTGAAGTGTCTGTTTGTAATTCCAAAATAACAGCTTTTCACTAAATGCATATGAAAGTATACACACTACTGACACTGAAAAACCCAGTTTTAAAATGTTTCTCTGTCTGTCTGGCTGTTTGTGCCGGGTAATCTCCGAAACGGCTGGACGGATTTAAACGGAACTTTCACTGGTAGGTAGCTGATTTTTCAAAGAGTAACTTAGGCTACTTTTATTAATTAAAAATATTAGGGTTCCGCGACAATAACGATAAAACTAAATCTACGCGGGTGAAACCGCGGGGCACAGCTAGTTAATAAATAATTTTGGGGTTTTTGAGAGTGGAAATTAATTTTGGATCGCATCTGTCACGTGATTTTAGAAAATACTAGCTGTGCCCCGCGGTTAATTTCAAGGTTGCCCGCGGATCCCTTATGTTTAAAAAAAATCTAAGTAGCCTAAGTTACTCCTTGTAACATTAGCTATCCGTCAGTGAAAGTTCCGTTTAAATCCGTACAGCCGTTTCGGAGATTACCCGGCACAAACAGACAGAGATTTTTTTTAAAATTGGTTTTTCTGTGTCAGTACCGTGCATACTTTCACATGCATTTACTGAAATACTGTTATTTTGGAGTTACAAACAGACACTTCAATTTTATTTATCTGTATAGATATAGATATAGATGTATAGATGCATAGAAGATATGTATATATGTATAGATACGCAATTATCGGGTACATACAAGCAAATCCGCGTACAATAGCTAGCATATGTGTATTTTTCAAATTCCCTAACTTTATTTGATACCATCGACGGCCTGATTAAAATAAAACTAGGTTTTAGTTCGAGGTGTACTTAGTTTTTAGCCTCTAGAGGGCGCCACGTCAAATTTTATACTATCTTACATAACTTTAACCCCTTTTCCGAGGGAATACGGGGATAAAATATAACCTATATATTACTCGCTGCTATATTATTCGCTGTTAATGTAGCTATCCATTGCTGAAAGCATTTAATTACGGTCCAGTAGTTTCGAAGTTTCAAAACAAACCAACAAACGTACAATCAAATATTTCCTCTTTCTAGTATTAATCTATACATCTATACAGATAAATAAAATTGAAGTGTCTGTTTGTAATTCCAAAATAACAGTTTTTCACTAAATGCATACGAAAGAATACACGCTACTGACACAAAAAAACCAAGTTTTAAATTTTTTCTCTGTCTGTCTGTTTGTTCCGGGTAATCTCCGAAACGGCTGGACGGATTTTAACGTGACTTTCACTGGTAGGTAGCTGATGTTTCAAGGAGTAACTTAGGCTACTTTTATTTATTACAAATATTAGGGTTCCGCGACAAAAAGGATAAAACTAAAAAATACGCGGGTGAAACCGCGGGGCACAGCTAGTATAGATAATAATTATACTTGAAACACGAGCAAAACCGCGGACGGAAGGTGAAGGGAATAGAAAAGTAGGTCACTGCTGATTTCGATTCATCTGAAGGAACCGCGTTCCGTTTTCAATCTCCGAAGAATTTCGTTCTGCAAGTAATGTAATTACGACATGTCTCTCTGCTATCGAATGAAATGCTAACGTGTTTATGAATGTGGATGGTTACTAGGGGAGGAGTAGGAAACGATGAATGGATTGTGTGAAAGATGATAGAATGAATATGACTAGAATGGGAGTGAATACAGATATGACGGCTTTGCTCCTTAGAAATAAGATATGATGCACATTGTATTAGCAAAATTAATAAACTAGCGGACGTCACGCCGTTTCATCCGCGTAGTTCCCGTTCCCGTAGGATTACGGGGATAAAATATAGCCTATACTATCAGTGATAACGTTTGTTTCGCCGTTTCTTCTCCTGACAGGCTTACTTTTGGAAACGGTAGTAAATTAACTTAAGTTAGCGTAAGAAAAATGACGTTCAATAAGTGTCCCTTATGTTGAATAAAACTTTTTGATTTGATTTGATTTTGATTTGCATTAAAATGGTGAATTTTTTTTAAAAATCGATCACGTACTTTTTGAGCCAATTCGTTACAAACATACATACTAACCTTTCCTCTTTATAACGTGCACCGGTTCCTTTACTATCCCACGTGACATGTTATTGACAAAATGTCTATAGGTATTTCCCTGCAGGCTAAAAACTCATTGGTAAAGGCCCCTGGGATTCTAACTTGCGTAGCTTGCGTAGCAGGCGATTGCTCAAACCACTCGGCTTCTTTGAAATCCTTGGTGTAAGGAGGAGGTACCAGACCCCAGTCGAGTACTGAAGATCTTAGCTCCAACCGATCTTCTTTCGTAGGCAGTGGCCGCTTACCATCAGACTATTTAGAAGCAATTCCGAATCTGAATCTCTGAAGCAGCTCCAACGATTTTCATGAAATGTTATGTGTAGGGGGTTTCGGGGGCAATATATTGATCTAGCTAGGTTTCATTTTCAGAAAACATCGTTTTGACCATGTTTTCGGGCATTGAAAAACCTAAAGTAAAATAATGAATAAATAATACCAAATGATAAAGTGAACTGTTACTGGAACTGTTAATGGGCTTATGAGGTTAAGTTACTTTTTCTTGAATTTAAACATAAGAAATGAATTGATTTTGATTTAATTGACCTACCATTATCTACAAATTGTTTTTTTTTCTAATATTCATATTCGCAAAACATTCGCAGAAATTTTGCGTATACGAATATCCAAAAATATGCGAATATCCGCGAATGCGAATGCGAATATTCGTTACGTCACTCATACATATTATGCTCATGTAACCCATGGGGGTAGGCAGAGCTTTTTTATGAAAAAACGTTAAGTGTCTTTTGTGAACCAGTAGGTCTGAAACGGCCACTTCGGGAGAATCATAATGTGATCCGAATATGATTCATCACCGAAATGACAAAATGGTCACTTAAGTGCAATTCATATTTATGATTCACGAATGATTACAATAATTGTAGATGTTAGTCCCTATGTAGCTTTTTATGGTTCTGTTATTTTTCACAAAAGCAATTCATATTTTGTGGACCATTCTAGGAATCTTCATAGGAAAGTGTCAAACAGGTGAATTGCAAAATATGAATCATTCCTGAATCATATTCGGATCACAATTATGATTCTCCCAAAGTGGCCGTTTTAGACCTACAGGTCCTTGTATTAACATGTTGTTTATATTTCAGCAAGGTATCGGAGTGGAGCTGGTCCGGGCCTTGGACAGCAACCCCCCGAGTGTATCCAACGTGTTCTGCGAGTGTGACTCCAAGGATGACGTGGTGAGTACTCACGCCTGTATTCCCAGAAGGGGTAGGCAGAGGTGTTGTAATAACAACCACTTTTCACACAAAATGATTAAGTGCCAATGTGACAGATCTATCGCCGTCTCAGGCACTATTTATCAGTCTTTGAATTACTTCTCAGACATATGCAGGTTTTGTTACGATGTTTTCCTTCACCGTAAAGCATGTGTGAAATCACTGTACGTTTCTTGAAAAACTCATAGGTACAGCCCCGCTGGGATTCTTGTGATGCTTGCGTAGTGAAGACTGCTCAAATCCCACGGCTCTTGGTAATAAAATAGAAAGAAAATTTATTAACTGATACGCACAGCGAATTTTAAATACTTAACTATGTTTTGTATATCGTAGCAACATCGTAGCACGCTACGAAAAACCAAAATAAACCAATAGGGGACACCCGGATTTGAACCGGGGACCTATCGATCTGCAGTCGATTGCTCTGCCACTGAGCTATATCCCCTTACACTATTGTCACCTAAAATTGCTTTCATATTCTCATACCGTTGACACATCGCTACGTAGGCGTTCGATAATGCAATTAAATTTGACCTCTACGCAGGTTGACTAGAGTTTATATTGCTAAATTATTCATATGAGATATGACATGTTAGAAATATATATCTATACAGATAAATAAAATTGAAGTGTTTGTTTGTATTTCCAAATTAACAGCTTTTCATTGAATGCAAATGAAAGTATATACGGCTCTTAAACAAAATAATACGATTTAAAAAAAATATCTGTCGTGTTTCTTCCGGATAATCTCTAAAACGACTGAACCAATTTTTGCTGACTTTCACTGGCAGATAGATGACGTTACAAAGAGTAACTTAGACTAATTTATTTAAAAAAAGAACCAGATTATTGCCAAATAAATCCAATATTAAATTTAAAATTAGAAAAAAAATTAATTAGCAATTATATCCCGTCTTGATCGATGTACATACCGCAAAGGGGTGTTTTTTAAGTAGCCGCATTTCTCCAGTTATTTTGAAGTCCCATGTAATAAAGGGCGAGCCTATTACCATCAACCGGGCACTAAAAACCCGATAACACTGCGATTTTATTTTATTTTGCCATATTGCCCGATAACAAACTTCGTGTTTGGGGTGTATTCAATGCGCTTTTTAAGATATTATATTATCAAAGTGATGATTCTTCTACTCATTATCTGTCAATAAAATGTTTATAATTATTAACACTATGCACCCCACGCTTTTTTACAAAAATGTACATTCATCTAATTTACAATATTTTTTATCCAAATTTATTAAATTGTATTTTCTGATTTTTAGTTGGATTTTTTATGAAAGCGTGTTTTTTTAGTTTATTAAACTATTATTTTTTCAGTAGCGTTTGCGACAAGAGCAACGGGGCAGTTTATAATGTTTTATGTGAATGTTTTCAGACAATAACGTGTGACTGCGAGGCGACGCCAGCCTTCCAGCTGAAGGCTTTCAGTCAACGAGGGGAGAAGGTCGAAGTGTCCCATTATAGGGTTAATGTTAACAGGTACATAACTTCAATACAAGTGGAACTACTAGACTTTTCTTGCCAGGTTGTTCTCAGTAAAAGCAACCTTCCGAACCAGACGGTAGCATGTATAATCCTGTATGTCTTTCTTACGATTTGAAAGTATTTTGTTAAAAGTCTAATAGAATAAAGATATTTTTGACTTTGACTTTGATTTTGAATACTTAACTACTCAGGCCATGAGGATTTGAGCAGTCGCCTGCTACACAAGCGACGCAATCTCGAACTCCAGCGGCTTGAACCAATTAGTTTTAACCAAAAAAGATATTGTGCAGTGATTTCATACCAGCGACCTGGGGCCTTACCATGAGCTCTTATTGCCATGATAGTTTCACTCATTTATGAGACAGATGTATGTTACATCTGTCACTGTCGCACAACTGAGTTAACATTGCAATAAGAGCTCACGGTTGGGCCCCTGTATAAATGCATTTTTCTAAAAACTTAAGTGCAGTCATTTCACCCCTCGTGCTTTACGGTGTAGGAAAACATCATGTGGATGTATATGTCTGAGAAGTCATTCAAAGACGTATGTATAGTGGCTGAGACGGCGATGGACTCACCATCTGTCACGTTGGCACTTAATCATCTTTGGTGAAAAGTAGGTGTTGTTTCCCCTTCCTGACCCGGTCTTTTTGAATTACTTCTCAGAGATATGCCGGTTTCCTCACAATATTTTTCTTCATCGTAAAGCACGTGGTTTGAAATGCCTATACTTAAGTTTTTAGAAAAATGCATTTGCTGCCGGTGGGATTCGAGCTAGTCAACTTTTTAACCTCCTCCTAACGGCTTTGTTTGTTAATTATTCATGTATATATTCCAAGGTTCCGCGCCCGTCTCCACGTGACCTGTGTGACAGACAAACTGACAGGTGACTTGAAGTGCGACGGGTGGCCCGAGGTGAAGGTGGCCCTCGCACCTGTCGGACCTCTCAGGCCCAACGCTGGAGAAACCGACCTGCATCAGATTGTTAGGTGAGAGATTTTAGATATTACTCTTGAAGATTTAAGAAGGATTTTTAAGATTCTATTGGGAATCGAGAAAAAACGACCGACTTATTCTTATAGAGGTTCCTCTCCATGGGCTTTGTATTACAAATCTATACATCCATATTATTATATATAATTCCAAAATTACAGCTTTTCACTAAATACATATGAAAGTACACGCTACTGACACTACAAACAGACAGTTCAATTTTATTTACCTGTATAGATATAGATGTCAGTAGCTTGTATACTTTCATATGCATTTAGTGAAAAGCTGCAATTTTGGAATTTCAACAGACACTTCAATTTTATTTATCTGTATAGATTTTAATTTTATGGTTTTTAGTGTTAGTACTATATTTTTTAATCGATTATCATGTAATATGTAAACTGTTGTGAATAAAAATTATACAAGGGCTTAAAGTGGATAAATAATTTCCTTTTCAGTGACATAGTAGTGAGTGCTCTCCGTAGCTCTCATCTCCAGTTCAATCTGTCGCAGTACCCGACCTGTCCTCGACTGCGACGATATGTGGACACTGCGCCCAGACTGCCTCTGCACTATGACTCTATGGTAACATATCACATACATACATATGCTCATTGTATCCCATGGGGGTAGGCAGATACCGTTTGGGGACCTATCGATCTGCAGTCGATTGCTCTGCCACTGAGCTATATCCCCTGTTAAGACGACAATTGAAAATTTGCTTTCAAATCTCCAAAACAAAAATGTATTGACATTATCTGTCAAACTGCGATAGCATTTTTTTATACTACTAGCTGTGCCCCGCGGTTTCACCCGCGTAGATTTAGTTTCATCCTTATTGTCGCGGAACCCTAATATTTTTAATAAAAGGTAGCCTATGTCCTTTCTCAGGGTCTAAAGATTGTCTGTGCCAAATTTCATCATAATCGGTTGAGAGGTTTAAGCTGGAAAGCGTAACAGACAGACAGAGTTACTTTCGCATTTATAATATTGGTATAACTAGCGACCCGAAATACGTTGACTTTTCTCTGCTCTGCTACTTTCGCTGAGCGCTCAATACTCGTGACGGCACCTGTGATAATGACATCCGAAAACTATTGCAAAACACAGACTTTAATTAAAGTTTTCTTAAGATGTGTTTGAAGAAAGTTTGAATAACAAATTTTGCACAATCTTCCAACATGTGGTCACCATGACACTATACAAGAGCCGGCGAGCTTAAGACCGTCGTAATTTTATAAAGGCTGTAACTTTCCCAGTACATGTAAGAACGATCTCCGATTATGAAGTCTGGATCGTGGTGACTTTGGCAGATATGAGCTACCGAAGATAAAAAAAAATCTGGAAAAACTCGTTGTAGTATAGTAACGGTCAGTATTAACATATTTTCTTGGGAATAGTGCTAAAATAGGATACACTGAGAAAGTTTCAGCCTTTGTAATATTACGAAGGTCTGAAACTCGCGGGCTCTTGGGTCACTATAAAATAAAGTCCTGTTAGTTACACTACTTATAACTCAAGAACGGCTGAACCGAATTGGCTGAAAATTGGTGGGTAGGTAGCTTAGAACCAGGAGAAGGACATAGGATACTTTAGATACCGTTCTCTTGAAACCTGAATAAAATCGTCATATAACACACTAAAGTCTGCGCGGGTGAAACCGCGGGGCACAACTAGTTTATAATAACAGACTGCAGTGTCTTTATTGATTAGCCACCTTGTACGACATGACAGTTTCTTAAAAAACATATTAGAAGGAAAAGTAGAAGGGAAGACAGAGAGAGGAAGACCCAGGTTAACATACATGAGACAAGTCAAGGCAAAAGTGTCTGTCATGACGTATATGGAGGTCAAGGAGATTGCACTGGATAGAGACGAATGGAAGAAGTTGCATCAGTTACACCGACAAGAGTCACAACTCTTAAATTCATGATGAGTGTCTTTATAAATGCGGAATGGGGAATGCTGCCAGTATCTTCGGAACTTTGCCTACAGGGACTCCTTTTAATAATATATTTTAGGTTATTTTAGATTATATATTTCTTTTTTGGCTTTAAGTGTATATAATAACGTGTATAAATAAATAATTCCTTCCTTCCAATAAAAAAAAATTAATTGTTAAAATATTATCGTCAGTTATCCCACGACCGCCACATGTACTCGTCCACGCCCACGTCCACTGCTGGGAGCGTGGCCTTGCTGGCGGACAAGCGGCTGCTGGTCAAAGTAGTTTCTGCTAAGGATCTAGGAGGTAAATACCCGTGCCCCAAAAGGGTCTCAGAAGGGTCTCGGAAAGGGTGGGCAGAGATACTTTTCACTGAAGATTAAGTGCCAACGTTACAGATGGTGAGTCCATCGCCGTCCCAGGCAATATACATAAGGTCTTGAATTTCTTCTCAGACATAATAAATAATGTAAATAATATATTTGCTCACGCAACTCCAGAAGGGTCCCCGAAGGGGTAAGCAAAGGTGATGTAATAACAACACCTCGGAAGATTTTTTAGTGCCAAAGTGACAGATGGTGAGTCCATCGCCGTCTCAGTCACTATACACACATCTTTGAATTACTTCTCAGACATATGCAGGTTTTCTCACGATGTTTTCCTTCACCGTAAAGCACGTGATGTGAAATCACTGCACATAAGTTTTTAGAAAAACTCATTGATATAGGCTGCTGGGATTTGAACTTGCGTCACTTGCGTAGCAGACGACTACTCAAACCCCACGGCCAGCACCCGTTATTTGACAGTGACGTAACCCTGGCTACTGCTCTTTTATGCCATATTGAGAGTAATTTCTCTTTCCAGGCAAAACCGGGTGCATATCTCCATACTGCGTGGTAGAGATGGACGAGCCTCCTCAGAGGAACCAGACAGCCTTCAAGAAGGACACCACTAGTCCTCTCTGGGAGGAACACTTCTTATTGTGAGTTCAATATTCTGATTACCTATTTCTTACATGCCTTTCTAACATGTTCATTCTCCATCCAACTATAGACACAGTATTAAAAGATTACTATAAGCAGTGCGGAATCTAGGAATTAATTGTTTAATATGATACACTCACACAGACGCGCTCAGCTACGGGGTAATGTCATAATAGTCAAGAACGTGATTTATGTCATTCCCATACATTTTGTATTAAGACATTTCTAAACTTGAAAACGACAAATTGACATTTCTTTGACAGTAAAGTAAAGGATTTATAAGATTGACAACACTCACATTCGATGGAGCAAACGTTCTTATTACAAAAAGTTTAGACTTCATACTGTTTAGTTTATTAAGCTTATATTTATTATGCGATATAGACCTAAAGTAGAGTGGGTAGGTTAGGTATTTACCCCCACAATTTTCGCCGACAGCTCATATCTCGTGACTGCATCTATAAGTTATAATATTTACGATACCGTTATTTATACAACGGTATACCGTTATGTTACTTATACTAAACGTTATTTATGAATAACCGTTATTGATTAATAACCGTTATTTGACAGTGACTTGTCGCCGCTAACAGCTGAGCTTCTGTTCGAAGTGTATGACCGGGTCGGGCCTCCATCGCCCGGAGGGGGCACTACTCAACATAGGTAAGGAATATATTTTAAATATTTGCTGAATTTATGAATCTGTTCAACGCTTTGATCTTTTACTTAATAATTTACGCTATTTCGTTCTTCACATTGAAATACTAAATAATGGCAAAATATTGTTGATATCTTAAACATAGTTTACAACTAAAAATGTATCTACCATAGGTCCTTAGTGGAAAATAATACGAGACTAGTGTAAGCTGCTATTTCTAAACACAAACATACAGGCATATGGCCCGCCTGAAGGGCTTAACTCGACTGAGGTATTTGTCTCACAACAATTTTGATTCAAATGTACTCCATCACATAGACATAAGTAAACGTTTTTAAGTAGCTTGGTATCATTGAAAATGGATTCAGTTTAGGCCCTGGTACATTGACCACTGGTTCAGAAACTAGCCTTCTATGAAGAACCGGCAAAAACCCAGCTGGCATCTTATTGGCGGCAATTTTTTCAAACAGTAATGGAAATGAAAAATATTTATTCAGTGTAGGCCCTGGTAAGGCACTTATGAATGTCGTGGAATTTACCACCGGTTCGGAAACTAGCCTTCGGAGAAGAACCGGCAAGAAACTCAGCTGGCATCATGTACATTTCATTACACAGTAAACAATGATAATTACAATAAAGAACATTTAAAATTATTCACAATAGTGAAAATTGTATCAGCATGCATGTGTAAAAAATAATAATTAAAAAAGTAAAAACAATACCAAATGATTTACATAACATGTTTGCATACCATGTCATTGCCAGGAGCTACTAGTAAAATAACATATAGATTGTTCAATGTTTATTTAAATATGCATAGGTTCCTCGGCCTCGGTTTGGTGGGAATAGACGAGTTGTTAGCAGCGCCGTCCCAGCGGCAGCAGATCGCCTTGCAGACCCGCCCCATGGAGGAACATGATATCAGTGGCACGCTTACCGTCGAGGTAAATTATATTATGCTTAAATACTGCTCTCCGCAATTAAAACAGGTTTTATAATTATATTTTTTTATATACTATCGACCAACTCCGGCTTCGCACGGGTATAAAATATATAGACTATATTATCATTCACTGAAAAATTATTAAAATCGATCCAGTAGTTTTGATAATAATACCCATAAATATGCTCATGCTATCTCAGAACATATATTTATCAACAAAGATGGCTGAGTGCTAACGGGGCATATGGTGAGTCCATCGCTATCTTTGGCACTATACATCAATATGTCTAAGAAGAAATTCAAGACGGATGACGACGGACGATCTAACGATGATAAAATTGCGAGAATACATCGGTATTCTAGATATTATTAGATTTTTGTATTAAAATGAAGATGCTGAATACGCTGTGCTCCCCAGTTCCTATTCATCGAGGGTCCAGACATCCCCGAGCTGGGCTCCCGTCCAGTGAAGATCAAGGAGAGTCTCCGGACCGTCTCCCCACAAGGTCACTTCACTACCACCACCAAGACCACCTTCAAGCAAAATGGTATGATTTTAATACGACGATATAAATAAAGTATGGACTGAAGTTTCTAGTGAACGGAAAATTTAACGGGTTAAAAGCTACCTTTTTTATTTACTGAAGAAATTAATTTGAAAGTCCACATACAGAAAAAATTGCTGGTATAAACACTAGTTACCAAAATACGCCCAAGATTTCGTTTCGTCACCAAGATAGCATAAAAATAATTATGTAAGGGCATACTTACATTTTTTTTAATGTATATACAGATAAATATAATCAAAGTGTCTATTTGTAATTCCAAAGTAAAAGCTTTTCACTTAACGCATTAACGCGTTTACTGCTAACGATGCATCTGCGCGTTCAACTGTTTGAGAATTTACGAAGAACACGAAATTTCAGCAGTGATACGGTAATGTCATTAAAAATAATCTTTTTTTTATTTATTTTTAACGGCAGCTCGACTTTCACTGGTAGATAGCTGATGTAACAAGGAGTAACTTAGCCTAAGTCTAATTTTTATTAAAAAAAACAATATGGTTCAGCGGGTCACCCATGATATTAACTAAAATTTAATATATTCACAGGACACAACAACTCCCAGCTAACAGAGTCAGCTCTACGAGAACTGGAGTTGAGTCCGCAATCTGCCGCTAACAAGTCGACACTTATAATCCACTCCGTCCAAAGGGTAAGTACATTAATTATATTCCACAACTCACATTATAATAGTTAAAAAGTCAAATACTACGACTTTGTTTTCTTTTGTTATTGTTTATTTGAATTTTCGAACCCATTCCAAAAAACGGACCCGACTTATTTTTTAAAGTAACCGTTATTAACAAATGTTCTATCGTTGTGTTATTATGATACCGTTATTAATAACGAAGTGTTGCTTTTTTATTTTTAACGCGTTATTCGTCTATGGTTTTTATGTTTAGAACAGTACCCCTATCAAGAGTTTGTCACCGTTTTCATTATCTACACTCACTAGTCTCTGCCGAATATTTGTATGAGAAACTAGCTGTGCCCCGCGGTTTCACCCGCGTAGATTTAGTTCCATCCTTATTGTCGCAGAACTCTAATATTTTTGATAAATAAAAGTAGCCTAAGTTACTCCTTGAAACATCAGCTACCTACCAGTGAAAGTCCCGTTAAAATCCGTCTAGCCGTTTCAAACATTACCCGGAACAAACAGACAGACAGACAGACAGACAGACAGAAAAATTTTAAAACTTGATTTTTTTGTGTCAGTAGCGTGTATACTTTCATATGCATTTAGTAAAAAGCTGTTATTTTTGAATTACAAACAGACACAATTTTATTTATCTGTATAGGTACAGCGCCTCCAAGCGGTGACGTGAAGAACTAAAATATGTCATACAAATATTGTCGGAGACGCTAGCGAGTGTAGATTAGGGAAAACGGCGCAATCTCGTGATAGGGGTAGAATATAACTCTGGTCCATTTTGGCCCTGTATTCTCATAATACATATGATTGTGACATTGCGTGAGTGATTGTGTCATTAACACATGTTTTGATTTCTTTTCCATCGCGTGCGTCATCACATCACATTGTTAGGAGCCTAAGAAATCAATTAAGGTGAGTTTTCAATTGGCATTTTATTGCTAGGGCTTAAGCTGCGAAAAAAAAAATTATTTATACCTTTGCGACTAGCAGCTGAACCTTAA
This sequence comes from Watsonalla cultraria, assembly GCA_964035505.1. Lineage (NCBI taxonomy): Eukaryota > Metazoa > Arthropoda > Insecta > Lepidoptera > Drepanidae > Watsonalla > Watsonalla cultraria. The sequence continues at coordinate 5,282,573 of OZ037737.1, forward strand.
ATTACTCTTAAAATACCTAATAATATAACACTTGTCTAGATTTTTACATTAGTAAATTGTGTTAGATTTGTATTGCATTGCATGTCGAATGTACCATTATTATTTGAATCGCTGCAATTAATTTCGCAGATTAAACCTTTAGTTATTTATAATTATCTTAAATATAATTGTTTCATTAATTTGTCTCGAGTCATGCCCCAATGCATTTTGTTATTTTCATTACAAAAATTAGACATTTTTAATTTATGTAATAAGTAAACGTATTCGCCATTTTTGCCTTCCCATAAAGAAATCTCGTCTAGCGTAATTACATAGCTGATTTTATTGTACATAAATATCGAATCCTGTGTGTATATGATATCCTAGCATGTTAGACTGTTTGTATGTACATGTTTTGGGAGATTTTGTGACCTACATTCAATATAAGAATTAATAAGAGCTATTTACTTAAATAATCTTAATAATTTCCGATTTTTTTCTATATAAAGCACTTCGCTTTTTTACTAGCTTCAAAAATGGTCATAAAATTTCCAAATATTGCGTGCTGTGTTGCCATACTAACCCAACCCTAAAACATCTTACAAAAAAGGTCGAACTAACCGACTCGGGCAAATTCATCGAAGTGGAACGCGAGGCCATTGAGAACACGACTCCACCCGTAGACAATATAGATGCAACTGTCAAGGAAAAAGCGGTTACGGCCAGTCCTAGCCAGTCGCCAGGGAAAACGGTTAGAATTAAAGAAAATGGCGCCAAAACCAATGGGGATAATGGCGAAGCGGTAAGGTTTCTTGTGTTTCATTTTTAACTAAAATAATAACTTTGTAAATATGTCATGTGGCATGTTTTTTAATATGTTTTTGTATATCTATCGTTATCGAATATAACTAATAACGAAACAATAACTTTACAATAAGATACCGTTATAAAATAGTTACTGAATATAACGAATGTTTATAAATCCCGTTTTTTTTATACGAGTGCAGTTCGGAAAAATTTTAGAGTAAATTGAGCAGGTAACATTAATTATTCCGTTTCGTATGAAGAATATTTGAATTGAATTTTAAAACTTTTTTGCCATGTTTAGAAAAAGGCATAGAATTTTAAAGCACAGATGAATCTCGCATTTCTGATAGTATTACCTATGCAATGTTCAATTACATTTATTATATTTTTTACACAAAATTCCAATAAAAACTCACCATTATTGTTAATTAAATAAGGTGTATTTTCCTTCAGCAAGGTGACTACGTGAAGAATCAGAACGAACAGCCGCCGGAGCCAGCTCCCAGGAAACGCAGAAGAGACTTCTTTGGTACTATCAAGAGGAGGTAAGTTTAATGAACTGCCCCATACGTTTTAACATGTTTTTACGTTGACGATATCGCCTGCGTATTTTCCTCATGTCGTATGGGAACGTTAAAAAGCGCCCTTACTGGCGAGTTTAGGAAATGTTACGCGTCTATATAAAAATAAGCGCAAAACGCAAGATCAAGCGACGACGTTCTAACTATACTTGGGGCACTATTCTAATACTAACTAACGTACACGTAAGCGCAAGTACCAGGTGTAAATTTGTCTACTCCTATACATAGTATTCCCACGACATAGCTATCATAAAAAAAAATCCATGATGTGGGTATTACATATTCTTACTCGGTAGGTACTCCAGATTGTACTATACAAATGTACGGTTAGAATATTACAGAATTTGAGAAAAAGGTACTCTTAAAATTCATCTTACAGGTGAATGGATTCTGGATCTTTTGTATTTATATATTAAACAATGCACTGTTCATGGTTCCCATATCAGGCAAAACTTGTTTGTTGTTGTGATCTTTTGTAACGAGGAGGTATACCTTCCGTCGCGTAAGATCCCACTATGCCCTACCTACCTCGTACCTTCTGAACCCTACCTTCTGAACCTGGCGGTAGCATGTGTAATCCTGTGTAATCGTGTCGTTCTGACGATTTGAATTGAATTGAATATATGATGAACAGGCTAGGTCGCTCGCGCACACTAGGCCAGTCACTGGATCTCACTGATTCAGAGCTTGAGAACCAGAACAGAGTGCGGAGTATTAGCGCCGAGCGGAATAATCATGGTATGTTTTCAAATTTACATACATACATATGCTCACGCATGTACACGAAGGGGTAGGCAGAGGTGTTGTAATATCAACACCCACTTTGGTGGTGGAGGTGAAGAAGGATGCAAATATCATGAAGGAGCCTGGAGGTCTGTGAGATGGAATTTCAAGCTTGAATAGATTTCTCGACATATTGAAACCCCGAATACTAAGAGCTTATCGATGAAGTAAAACATTGTGAGGAAACGTGCATATGTCTGAGAAGTAATTAAAAGGCTCACCCTCTGTCACGTTGGTACTTAATCATATTCGGTGTAATGTGGGTGTTGTTGTTACATCACTTCTGCTTACCCCTTCGGGGACCCTTCTGGGATGGCGTGAGCATATTTTCTTGCTATTCAAGAAAAAAATACATTCACAGAAAAAGCCCTCGCGGTCCCCAATAGGAACGTGTACTCTGCTGGTGCATCGCCAGCACAATCCGGCGACGAATCACGGACTTCCAGAAGGTAAATTCATCACTCAAAACATAACTTTAAATGAAGGTGTTACGGTTTAATTTGTAATACAACTTTGAATTGTAATAATTGTGTCATAAGTGCCGTGTGGTTTTTTAAATTGTGGCAAGGCTATATTATTGAAGTCTTATTTTTGAACAAGCTGTTTAGTGCTGTCTATATATTCAATCAAATAATTAAATGCATATCTAGATTCCATTAATATATATACATATACATTTTTCAGATAACAATATATATTTATCGATTAGGCAGCACTAATATACACTTGTAAATTACTAACAGCACTGCTTTTTAACGGCAAATAATGTTGTCTTGCCATACTATATATAAATAATTATGTATTTATGAAGGTAACATGACACTAATTAAGTATTTTCTCTTTTTTTCATCTGTCAACACTCATGCGCTGGGGGTAATGGCACTCTGCAAACTGGTAACACTGGTATTCTAAACTAAACTTTTTAAACTTCAATTTCTTTTAATCTACCCTCTTTTATATTTGCCAAACGCTTTTGGAAATGTTTGATGATTGTGCACTTTTTTCTAATGTTTTTTTTATCATCGTACCTTACGTCATTGTTTTACTATTCCATTTTTCAAAAAAATATTTCTTTTTTTTCATAACTCTCATATCATTTGACAATATAACCTAACTTTCAAATGAAATTTAACTAAGAAGGTCGTCTGTTAGCGAGGTGTCCGGCTTTAGCACCGCATCAGCGAGGACGTTCATCCACGAAGCTTCCACCTTAGTCCTGGAGACCTTAGAGGCTGGGATCAAGAAACACTACTTGGTGCCGCTCACGATCGCTCAGAGGTCAAGATGGCGTCGGAAGGGCGTTAAACTTCACATTTATAACGAGCATACCTTTATAGCTAAACATCTTAGCGGGTAAGTTCATTATGGGTATTATTAAAAATGTAATGCTACAAACAAGCATCCATACAGTCCGCTTAATGGTTAGCAGCCTATGAATGCTTGTAACATCAACTGTTATTCGCGCGTTTAATACCTTATCTATACAATTAAATAAAAATGAAGTGTCTGTTTGTAATTCCAAAATTACAGCTTTTCACTAAATGCATATGAAAGTATACACGCTACTGACACTAAAAAACCAAGTTTTAACATTTTTCTCTGTCTGTCTGTCTGTCTGTCTGTCTGTCTGTTTGTTCCGGGTAATCTCTGAAACGGCTGGACGGATTTTAACGGGACTTTCACTGGTAGGTAGCTGATGTTTCAAGGAGTAACTTAGGCTACTTTTATTTATCAAAAATATTAGGGTTCCGCGACAATAAGGATGAAACTAAATCTACGCGGGTGAAACCGCGGGGCACAGCTAGTAAATAATAAAATCCCTGTGCTAACATAATGAGAACTATTGCTAGCGACTCCACTCCTATTCCACTCCTCTATGGAGTATAAGCGACTTTACTCACCGCAGGAACACAAAACTTCTCAAAGTTAGTTATTTGACTGCGATCTTCTGTAAGTGATCTTCTTTTCTTTTCCTTAGTTCGCAAACGATTTAATACACTATTTGAACAGGAGTATTTACAATGTCCTTAAAAAATTCATCCTATGTCTCGGATTTAGTTTTGTTTCAGAGTCAGTTAGTAGCCCCAAGATGTTCAGTAGCATTATTAGCATAAGACATCTTAAAGATCACTTATGTATGAAATCTAAGATAAAATATGAAACCATTCCAGTGGCATGGTATGCGAAGTATGCAACAAGACGATAGCGCGGCGGCTCGGCAAGCAAGGTTACGAGTGCCGCGACTGTCAGCTCAAGTGCCACAAACACTGCCATGTCAAGGTGCCATCCACCTGTCAACAATCTAGCGTGCACAATATGGAGCTGTAAGTATCGTTATCAATACCGTTAAACTGTTTTTTAAGTAACGTTATAATTATTGTTAATAACGTTATTTTTAAGCAACGTGATAATTACCGTTTAAAACGTTATTTTTAATTAACGATAAATAAAGTTATAAACTTGTTAATTCGTTTTCGTTTTGAGAAACGTTCAATTGTTATTTTTTTTATTTATTACAGAATGGTTATTACATTAAGGCATTGCCTTATGCCTTAAAAGGTATAACCCAATCGCTTGCCCCAACAAGTGACTGGGTTATCCGACGTTGATTAAGGATGTTTAAATAGAAAATGAGCAGCATACAATTATGGCTTTATTAATGGATATTACAATGATAGCTATTTTATTTAATATTCTTCAAATGAAATAATATAGGTTGTTACTTGAGCGTCAAATATTTTTCCTTTTTTCTCTCTTTGACGCCAAATCGCAAAAATATCTTATTGCAGAGGGTAAGTGGTATGATAGCACATTTTACGCTAAATTTATTCGTCAGTACTCAGCTAACACAAGCTAGTTTTCTTTACATTTTACTTACAATACCCATAACTTTAAATCGACTAATGTAGTTTTAAATGCAGTAGGTTTACATTATAACAATAGCTTTCTGGGCGACATTATTCAGTAAAGCCATTAGTTATTTTATTCTATGAAATACAATTTCGATGTAAAGAACATCCAAATTGTAGTTTCCATAAAGTTTTGTTGAAATTCTATATCAAATACAAGTTAATCATTCTCTACTGGTCATTTATTCACTGGGTGGTTGTCGGCGTCAAATTTAACGGGATATTATGGCTAATATTCCAAACAGATATTTCATAAAAGATTTTTAGAGAAAACATGAATTATTTCATTCATATTTTCGCTTCGCTTAACCAAACTCAAAAGAACATTACCATGCAAATATTACTTAAAGTTATTACATTAATTTACCCGCCCAGTGAATATAAAAGAGTTTGAATTTTAACATTATTTATGCTTTTATATCAATACTCATATGTAATAATGCTTCTTAAAGTGCTGAGACTGCTGAGTAATCAATCATAGTATTATTATTTTGTAATAAATAAAAATTAAGAAATAGATCAAAAGTTTACGGGACACATAGTCGAGTAAAAAATACTTTCATGGTAATATATGTTGATTCTTTATGCTCTCATACGTAAACTTTATACAATGCAAAGTCAGTTTTAACTGTAACCCCTAACCCCTAACTTACAAAACATAGCCTAAGATTCTTAGTTGAAAAGTAGTTCCATCCCTTGTGATACGGATTTCAAAAGTGATGCATAGTTTTAATCCGAGTTTTGACAACTACTTAACGTACATATTCTCACTCCTGTATTCCCCGAAGGGGTAGGCAGAGGTGTACTTGCAGTACCTTTATTACATCCTTATTTCGCCAGTTTGGTCCAATTTTCGTTTAAAGAATTTTCTGTAATAAGAGGGTAGTCTGTGCCCGTAAGCTTTTCCACATATTAACACAATATACATTCCTGCTCCAGCTTATATGTATTCTTATTTTCAACGCTGCCAAAGGTCCCATTCCCATAGCTTTGGAAATGGCAGGTACTTGTTTTATATCATTTTGTTTGTGGAACATCAATAAACTATAAATTAGTTTTTGGACTTAATTTTTTTCTGTAATATATCTTAAATAAACCTTAAAAGTTTTTGGTCATCTATTCGGATACCTTATTGATTAAGATTAATATTTTTTCATTCAGATGCTATCTATTGTAGATAAGATAGTAAAATTAAATTTAGAAAAGTTTCTAATAATTATTATTATTTTTATAGCAAAGTGTATGTCCAAAAACTAATTTTATTAAGCTATATATATTACAATGCTCACTTGAATTTCTAAAAAGAAGGCATTTGAATACTTCATCCTCAATATTTGGAAGTATAGTGTCTGCTTCGCTTTTTCACTGAATTTGAAATGTTTACTATTCACCATTTCATGAAATACTTATACATTATAATGTAATGAAATACGTACATACATTGCTGAAAAAAAAGCCCGTTAATGTATTGTCTTCTACAAAGCTCACTGTTGTTGATATATATATTCAACGTATGTATGTATGTATTGTGTGTAAATAATGTATATAATTATATAAACGTATGTATAACATATGAAATACGTTTCTCTTCTAGATCTATGCTCCCAGTGCTAAGTGAATAGTCAAGCTAAGCGAGAAGACTGCAAGAAAAAAATACAAAAAATCCAAAAAAAAACAAAGCAAGCCATTTTCCACTCAGGTTCTTTGAAAATATTAAAGTTTGTAGTCGTCAAGTCACTTTTTCTTTGTTTTATGGCTTTTGATTGGTTTTCTAGATAACCGCACTTTGAGCTAACCAATTTTCTTTTAAAAAAACTATAATTCCAGATTTTTTTTTATTAATTATTTATTGATATTTTTTCCACTAAATCTAATGCTTTGTACTAAATACCTATAGACTAGTGCATTGCATGTTATTTTATTATATATTTTGTTTAAACCCAGATTGCCGATTTTCCTCGAAAAAGGGGTTGCGAAGGTCAGATGGCAGTCGCTTCGTATAAAAATCAGGTGATCAGCCACATCGGGTTGAATCAAGTGCCGACCCCAAATACATGGGATTAAGGCCAGGGAGATGATTTTGTTTAAACTAAGTTTGTTTTCGAGAATGCTATTAAGAATATTAAGTTGATGTTTTGATGTTTTTTCGAGTATTGTTTATATAGTGTTAAATTAATATTGTATTTCTTTTCCAGGACTTACATCACATCACCATACGCCGACAAGAATATAAGAATGTTGTTGTAATTCATAAATCATAATAAAACGCTTATATGCACAAATAATTGTTACAATCTTAATATTCTAATTAAAAACTTACTACAAAATATAAACCACTGTTCTAAGTACAAAATTATGTACTATAACAAACATTATTATACGTACTTATAGGGCTTTTTTACAAAATATATATATAATTTAATGGAGTTATAAAATTAGTATATAAGAGAAATCGTAGAGGTTCTAAATATTGCTGACTATATACATATATACCTACTGTATTATAGGAATCATTATACAAATATTTATTCCCCGCTTACAGAAACGTAATTGGCGTTTAGGATTAGCTTAGGAATCGCTAGAGCCCACCACACAATTAATTTAAAAAGTTACCGCTTTCAGCCACAATGAGAATTTATGTTTTCAACTCTACCTCAACCTTTCAATGTTATTTACCGAAAATTATCATATTAAATAACGAAAATTCGATGAAATAGAATAGCTATACAACACTACATTGTTTTTTTTTCAATGCGTTTTTTTATATGCTTAATTAATATATAACTGTCAAAACACAAATGTAGTTACCATATTATATTTTTTGTTATTGTTATTGTTGATGTTGGGAAAATGGAATTGAACTTACTTAATACATATTTATTTTAGTTTTAATAGTGCTGTCGCACAAAATGTGATTTGAGATCTGTACGTGCAATAATATTCACTAAAGCTTCGCTTAGTTATGGATATCTGGGATAAGGAAAAGATGTGAATTGGACTTTTACACTTACGTTTCGTTTTCTTCAGTGATTCAACGTTATTGAATAACGGTTTTAAAATAGCAGGTATCGCAACGGTTATATCGTTATCGTTATAACAAAATAAACGGATTTGTGTACTTTATTAAAATATCGAATATCAGTTTTACTCCTTGAACAAGGGATGTATATGTCCATAGAGTACACATCCCTAATTATTTGTTAACAAGTGAATGGCAACATTTTGTTGTACTTTGACAAACATTTAGTTTGGGATGTCCATTTGATTAATAAATAACTACCAAAACTGGAAAACTTTATGTTAGTATGTACCTTAATGTTATTTTTGACCAATATCTGATATTATTGATGGAATGAATTTTGATCAGTGAAACTCGTTATTTTTATTTTTTTGTTTCCTTGTAAGTGTGTGAAGTTTTGTCGTTGTGTGTGATTGAATACACTACAAATATCTTGTGCACTTTTCCAAATACTTCGCTTTATCTAGCTTAACCTCAGGCTGTATAACATAAGCGCTGCCATTGTAAAAATATGGATTCGAAAATGAAAAAATCGAGTCCAAAAAACTGCCTAAGCACATGATATTTGTAGCTTATAAATTAATTTAATTGGTCGAAATGGTTCACAAATCATCAATACTAGGTTTTCGGTACTGGTTTACCACGATCCAGCTGTAAGCAATTTAAAACAGAAAAGGATTGAAAAAAAAACTATCGAATCGAATCAAACCTTATCAAGTTGACAGTAAAAACCGCGTCAAAATCCACCATTAGATTATTCAGCAAGTAATGAAAGCCATAACGCAAATCTAAAGATATACAAATAGACGGAAGGTTGGAGTTTTATACAATTACAAGATCAAAAGTGCGTTGGTATGTTCAGAAAAGAACACTTATGGCGCATTATAATTATCTGTTCATACTAAATAATATATTATAGCTTGTGTCTCAATTGTGACCTTAGGATTTTTATACAGCAGTCTGTCTGTGATAAACAAACAAACATACTCTACTTAGCTATCATGTAGATTTGAGTCACGTTGAGTTGCTAGTAATAAAACAAGGCACATAGTAAGTGTTCTTTTTTTGAACAGATTTTTATCCCACAGATACCATTCTTCATAGATATTCTAAAGATTATTCTAAGTTTAAATTTTAATGTACACCTACACATGACAACGTATTTCTACTTTTAGACTTAAATATTGTTGACGCATAATATTTTTATGTGGTACCGTATATTGAAAATATTAATTATTTATATAAATGTTGCGCGATGAGTTCTGTGTAATTTTATTTTCCTTTTTTAATAAAATGCCTTTTTCATGTGTCTTTATTTATTTTTTAATATTTTTACCTATCCTCAGAATGTTTTCAGAATAAAAATGAACATATTGATTTACATTTGTAACCGGACGTACGACCAAGATTGTTTCGCAACTATTAATCAACATAAGTAATTAAAACCGGAAGTTTAAAATAATTTTCTTACTAGCAACAATGATAACACTGTAGTGAAAAACTACCCTCAATTCTTTAACATTTCGAACCGGAAGTACGAAATTAATTAAATACTATTCAAATAACCTCCTCTCGTGTTCTGCGCTCCTGGTACTTTTCAACGTTAACTTGACTCATGAAACACTGTATTTCATAATCGTTACAATACTTTTAAATAGCTTCCTACAGACTTCTGTGAGCCTGGTACATTTGAACACAAATCCACCTTTGTGATATGATAGCCTATCTAATATTTTGTGATAAGTTTAAATATATAGAGTTCTGTGACCCTGGTACTTTTTTAAGCTTAAATCTATGGAACATCTTCTAACTTTATGCCCTACTAGCTGTGCCCTGCGGTTTCACCCGCGTAGATTTAGTTTCATGCTTCATTTCGCGCAACCCTAATATTTTTATAAATAAAAGTAGCCTTAGTTACTCCTTGACACATCAGCTACCTGCCAGTGAAAGTCCCATTAAAATCGGTCCAGCCGTTTTGGAGATTACCCGGAACAAACAGACAGACAGACACAAAGTCAATTTTTAAAAATTGTTTTTTTTTGTGTCAATATCGTATATATTTTCATATGCATTTAGTGAAAAGCTGTTATTTTGGAATTACAAACAGACACTTCAATTTTATTTATCTGTATAGATACCCTGGTAGTTGTTTCCCACAAAATTTATCTCGTAATCAAAGCTAAAATCAGTGAGATTTTTGATTGCAGAAATCGTAATTTTTTGTCCTCTTAACTTTTCTAAACTAACATATTTAAAGTTACATACATACATATAATCACGCCTGTATTCCCCGAAGTGGTAGGCAGAGGTGTTGTAATTTTTCAACACCCACATTTCACCGAATATGATTAAGTGCCAACGTGACAGAGGGTGAGTCCATCGCCGTCTCAGCCACTATACATACGTCTTTGAATTACTTCTCAGACATATGCAGGTTTCCTCACGATGTTTTCCTTCACCGTAAAGCACGTGGTGTGAAATCATTGTACATAAGTTTTTAGAAAAACTCATAAGTACAGGCCCCGCTGGGATTCGAACTTGCGTAGCAGGCGACTGCTCTAACCCCGAGGCCACCACGGCTCTTATTTAAAGTTATTTCAAATATATTTTTTGCAGATTGCAGATACTTAGTTCTTTTGCATTACTGCCATTACTTTTATGACAGTGACGTCATATAAATCTATTTGAGTTTTTTAGCATTTTTGTTTCAGTCATTTATTATATTTAAGTACTTGAAAAACCTTTCCTACTACTTATGTCGATAATTCGGACATTATTAGATTAAAGCACGGAGGGTTGTAATTACATACATATGCTCACGCCTGTATTCCCCGAAGGGATAGAGGTGTTGTAATAACAACACCCACATTTCACCCATGATGATTAAGTGCCAGCGTGACAGATGGTGACTCTATCGCCGTCTCAGCCACTATACTATCTTAGAATTACTTTTCAGACAGAATGGGTTGTAAATAAAAGTCTGTATATAAAACGTGATAATATATTAGTCTCCGCTGTCGCTGTCTTGTCCGAGAGGCTCGGGGGCGGAGCCCCACGAGACTGCGCTGTCGGACTCGTATTGTTCTGCCTCCATTTCTTCATCTGACGACGTGTCATCTGAAACACAGGACAAGATTATTTTTTTATTAAACTACTAGCTGTGACCTGCGGTTTCACCCGCGTATATTTTGTTTTATTCCCGCGGAACCCTAAATGTTTTTTTTTAAATAAAAGTACTAAGTTACTCCTTGTAACATTAGCTACCTGCCAGTGAAAGTCTCGTTAAAATCTGCCCAGCCGTTTCAGAGATTACCCGGAACAAACAGACAGACAGACAGAGAAACATTTTATAACTTGGTTTTTAAGTGTCAGTAGCGTGTATACTTTCATATGCATTTAGTGAAAAGCTGTCATTTTGGAATTACAAACAGACACTTCAATTTTATTTATCTGTATAGATACACAATTAATATTGAAATGTTTGTTTGTGATTACAAATTAACAACTTTTCACTCAATTCTGAATAAAGTTCATAAGTTGGTCTATACAAAGCGTTTTTTACGTTAAGCAGAGGTGTTGTTACACCCACATTTCACCGAATATGATTAAGTGCCAACGTGACAGATGGTGAGTCCATCGCCGTCTTAGGCACTATACTTACGTCTTTGATTACTTCTCAGACATATGCAGGTTTCCTCACGATGTTTTCCTTCACCGTAAAGCACGTGGGATGAAATCACTGTACATAAGTTTTTAGAAATACTCATTGGGCACAGATCCCGCTGGGATTCGAACTTGCGTCGCTTGCGTATCAGGCGTCTGCTCAAACCCCACGGTCACGATGTATTGATAATTTTATAGTTTTCTAATGGTACCTTTATAACTTAATATTGGATCCTGTGTTTCTTGTGCGTTATCGTTGGCTGTGCGTTGTGACATCGTCAGCTGGAGTCGACCCTTCAGGTTCAGCAGCTGGCAGAGGTGGGAGCGTCTGTGGAGGTACCGCGTTCATATTTATGAATAAAAGTTACTATAAATTTCATTACCACTCCTTGGAACTAAAATAATAGGCCCAGACCTATAATTTAGGGTTGAAAATCATATATATAATTTTTATCTATCTATTCAGTGTCATCCCCAGCAAAGACAAGATCTTCCATTGAGGCGGGTGTCATGTCTGGGGAACACCGGCTCCAACTGTTCTAGTTGGACACTAGTATATATACTGCAATGCGCTCGAAAACTCTCATAGTGCGATTTAGGTCCTCGTGTATTTGTACTGAAACTTTGCAATTGTTAGCGAGTAGCGCCATCTATGTAGCGAGTGGAGAAACGCTGCTATATTTCTAATTTCTAAATAACAGGGTCACTGGATATGATTGTCGAAGAATTGACCATCGGTTCGAAAACTAGCCTTCTGAGAAGAACCGGCAAGAAACTCAACTGGCATCATGTACTTTTCGAACATACATATTTTGTATATATTAATAGTTATGTACCTGTTAGTAAATATAGCCAGCAGATGTGTGAGGTGATCGTTCTGTCCGGAGGAGGTTGCTAGCAACAACGCGGCGTGACTCCGCAACACTGCAGCCAACCACGTGCACACTGACGAACATCTGGACACGACCACAAACATACATATACAAAGTTGAGACTTTATAGACATTTTTTGCACACAGCATCAGCTAATCGGTAATGTTTTTTTAGAAAAGCTCTTTGGTTCAAGCCCCGCTTGGATTCGAACTTGATTCGCTTGGGTAGCAGACGACTAGTCAAATCCCAAGGCCACCACTCACTTTTGATTATAATAAACATAATATCGAATGTCAAATCAATTCAAGTATTTTATTACTAAACCATCAGTCAGGTCGCTGGTTTGCGAAATCTAAAAAGCTTAACAAAAACCAGATTATTTCAAAAAGCCTATGCTAAAGCTATATCCGGACACCTGACAACCCTAAATATGAGTACAGGCAGTCCTCGACTTACGTCGCTTCAAGTTACGTCGAACGATGTTTTGATACAATTTCTCAAACATACGTCATTTGTTTCGATTTCCGGCTAGGAGCATTCACTTGTCACGAGGTAAATGTCCGTGGGGCCGTCGGGGCGCGGTGTCGTTTTAATTACATGTTTATAACTATTATTAAAATTAATAACACACAAATACAAAAAATAACTAGCTATTTCATAAGTGTATATATAATAATTTTAAGAACTAACTTTTGATAATAAAGTATCCTTAGTTATAAATGCAGTTTTTTTTAATTTGGAATCCGTGTGGAACCCTTGACAAAATATGTCTCGACATACGTCGCGTATTTCGAGAACCTAACATGCCGTAAGTACGAGGACTGCCTGCATAGATATTTAGGGTATGTAGATACTAACTGGCTGGTCTTCTTAGTGGCCATATCAGCTAGTTGCGCCAGTAGTTGTGGCACATAGTCTGCTGGGAGCCCCGCTACTGTTCGGGACGCCACGCTCGGGGAGTCCTTCTGGAGAACTGTCTGGATTATCCTGGAATACAATTAATACATACATACATTAGCACACGTCTGTATCCCCCGAAGAGGTAGGCAGAGTTTTAATAACATCATCCACTTTCCACCGAAGATGATTAAGTGCCAACGAGACAGATGGTGAGTCTATCACAGTCTCAGGCATTATACATACGTCTTTGAATGACTTCACCGTAAAGCACGTGGCGTGAAACCACTGCACACGTTTTTTTAAGAAATACTCATCGATTCAGGCTCCGCAGGCCACGGCAGTTATCAATCATATAAAATTATTATACATGGACAGGCAGACGGATAAAAGATACAAATTAAAATGATTTATTCAGTTCAGACCCTGGTAAGCACACACTTATGAACGTCAAAGAATTTACCACCGGTTCGGAAACTAGCCTTCTGAGTTAAACCGTCAAGAAACTCAGCCAGGAATCTTGAACATTTCTTCTCCTGAGGTTTTAATTTGGAAAAGTAAGTAAGTTTACCTAAATAAGCTTAAAAATAATAATAAGTGTTCCAAGTGTCTAGACTAATATTTTAAAGAGGAAAGATTTGATTGTTTTTTTGTTTGTTTGCATTGAATAGGCTCCGAAACTACTAGATTGACCTTGAAAATCCTTTTAGCAATGGATAGCTACACCATGAGCGAGTAACATAGGCTATATTTTTATCCCTGTACTTCCACGGGAACGAGAACTACGCGGGTGAAACCGCGTGACGTCCGCTAGTGTTGAATATTTTTTTTGATATGATTTGTGCCGGCACTTGCGTAGCAGGCGACTGCTCAAATCCCACGGCCACTGCTCTTATATAGGTATAGTTCCTCACCCCTTATCCCCAGAATGCAGTCCTTGCACCAACAGGCGGCTGAGGTTGTGACTTACAGCCCCTCCCCGACCTTTGGTGTCCAGAGCCAGGTTGGCTAAACGGGCTTCCATTGGTACTTCTATCTGTAACACAAACATTATATAACATAATAATCTTCTATAATAATAATAATAATGATTACCTACTGAATTTCGGTTACGGCGGCTAATCTTAACGAGGATCAGCCGTGTGCGCAGGAGATATTATAGTGCACAAGTGTGTGCGCAAACACAGGTACACTCTTTATTCCCTCACTCTCATAGTCCGATGGGCCTGCAATCCGGCGACCGGAGAGAGATCAGGCGTAGGACCAACGGCTTAACGTGCTTTCCGAGGCACGGGGGTGTAAACACCGCCAACTTCCATACTTCGGGCATTTTATTGTGAATTTCTTGTCAGAAAAACCCAATATCTATTTTTGACCCGACCCGGGAATCGAACCCGGGACCTCGTGATTGGGAGGCGAATCTACTAACCAATAGACCAACGAGGCAGTTAGTAATCTTCTATAGCGATAAATAAAATTTAATTGTTTGTTTGTTATTTCAAAGTGATAAGTCTACGAGAGTAAAACCGCGAGTGACAGCTGGTATGTAAACAAAAATGCTCACACGATCCCAAAAAGGTCCCAAAGGGGTAGGCAGAGGTGAATAACAACACCAGGGGCGTGCATTGGATTTTCACAGGGGTAGTCATAAACAATAAGTAGGTAGGTAGGCAGGTTAAGTACATACCTATGTGACGCGGCGTAGGTACGTACGTCTTGGTAAAGATACACATACGAACATAAACACACACAGGACACGAGTGTATTCAGTGATCACAAATTGTAACTTCTGCTTACCTGCTTATATGCAATGCACGCCACTGAACAACACCCACATTTCACTGAAGATGATTAAGTGCAAATGTGACAAGAAACTAAAATTACCGGACAAGGAAATGGCCTGGGTTTGATCCCCATGAGTGTTCACTTGTACTCATTTCTGTGCACTCATTACAATCATATTTTACTCTTATCATTGATTTTATATTATATTTTCTATGGCATCTCTATGGTAGTATCTATAACTAGCTGACCCGACAGACGTTGCCCTGTCTTAATTATGAGAATGCAGCACATATTCTGTCAATTCTATGTCAAACGTCATAAGGTTACATCAAAAAGTTTTTATTGTCCAAAGCGCTAAGGTTAGATTTAAGAAGCAAACATTTTATTTGGTGGTTAAGTATTCTTAAATTTTCATATTTTCCACGCAATTTTCTTAGTTTTTTCTTTCATAAGAACCATCTCCTGACAATAACGAGCACAACAAAAAAAATATTATCGAAATCGGTCCAGCCGTTCACCCGTGATGTCGTGACCAAGGGAAATGGGGATTCATCTAATATATAAAATTTTCGTGTCACAGTTTTCGTTGCCATACTCCTCCGAAACGGCTTGACCGATTTTGATGAAATTTTTTGTGCTTATCCGGTATCTATGAGAATCGGCCAACATCTATTTTTCATCCCCCTAAATGTTAGGGGTAGTCCACCCCTAAATTTATTTATATGGCAAAACAACGTTTGCTGGGTCAGCTAGTTTTTATATAAATAGATATTTGTAAATGTTCACCTTGTTGATACAACAAAATAAATAAATAAATACTATTATGAAATTTTAAGCTTAGTATAGACTAACCTGCGCCCCCGGCTCCGTCCGCTTCCTGCTGACGCCGCCCATAGGCTCCACGTATGTGACACTAGTGTTGACATCAGCGCGTACTTTGTTCACGTCATTAGATTGCTTAGATTTCTTCTCACGTTTGGTTTCCTTGGCCTCGCCGCGGATTAGGACTTGAGTTTTTGTTTTAAGGTCTGGAGTCTGAAAAATTAAAAAAATATATTTTTTTTTTATCTTATCTTGTTTGTGGCATTATTGGGTCCGGAAGCACGTCGACCCTTGGGATCTTTTATGCCGCGCTTGCCCTTATGCCCTTGTTCCTGACTCCTCAAATACTGTACGATTACGGTGATAAAATATAGCCTGTGTTCGCTGGTGATGTAGCTATCCATTAGTGAAAGAATTTTCAGGATCGGTCTAGTAGTTTCGGAGCCTATTCAATGCAAGCAAACAAACAAACAAACAATTTATTATTATAATATTAGTGCAGATAAACACTGCAAGATGATTCAGTATTATTACAAACTAGCTGTGCCCCGCGGTTTCACCCGCGTAGATTTAGTTTCATTCTTATTGTCGCGGAACCCTAATATTTTTAATAAATAAAAGTAGCCTATGTTACTCCTTGAAACATCAGCTATCTGCCAGTGAAAGTCCCATTAAAGTCGGTCCAGCCGTTTCAGAGATTACCCGGAACAAACAGACAGAGAAAATTTTTTAAATTAGCTTTTATACTTTAATATGCATTTATTGAAAAGCTGTTATTTTGGAATTACAAACAGACACTTCAATTTTATTTATCAGTATAGATTGGTTGCTAAGTAATGCTTCAAGATACTTTTAACATGTAAAGGTGTAAGATGGGTACGGACCACTCTCTCAAAGATGACAGCCGTGTCATTCCTGTAAGCTAGGAGCAGCGCGTGTGTGTGTAGTCGGCAGGCGATCAGCGCCAGCGGCTCGGCCTCGGCCGTCGTTACTTGGATCGTCACCGATGGTTTTATTGGCTTTGATGATGACCTGCAAATTACATAAATCTAATGTGAAATTAATTATTATATTTTTTTTTATTCACTCCATTAGCGCATTTAGCTAAACAAATAAAATCTTCAACTTTATAATGAAAATGAAAATGAAAATGATTTATTCAGTTTAGGCCCATGTAAGGCACTTATGAATGTCGAGGAATTTACCACTATAATACATACATACATTTATTTTTATTTAGTTATTTATTTTTAACTGTAATGGTTACATTAATTAAAATAATTAACATGAAACATATTAATATACAAAACAACTAAAATACTATACAGAAATATATATAAATACATATGCTCACGCCTGTATCACAGGGGGGTAGGCAGAGACCACTGCTTGCCACATGCTACAATCCTTACATACTTCTTTCTCTTCATCCACATTCATGCATATGCTCACACCTGTATAATTCAAAGATGATGTAGAGTGTGTGAGACACCATCTGTCATGTTGGCATTTAACCATCTTTGGTGAAAACTGTGTGTTGTTATTACAACACCTCTGCTTGCCCCTTCAGGGAATACAGGCGACAGCATACGTATGTTTGTATGAATATAGAAATTTTTATACATTATTTACCAACAAAAAATTTAATCACAAAATTACTTATCCCTTTATTTTACCAGTAATGACTGGACCAAGTTTGAGCAATATCACGTAAAAGCTAAAACAACTAATACTAGCACTCACCCGTTCAACACATGTCCGTAATAATGAACAACCCCACTCCGGGTAGCAGCCACGATGCTCAGCTTGCGGTCTTCGCTCACACTAACATCCACAACCTTCGGTGCATCCTCCAGCACAAAGTTGTACATGGGTGCGGTCACTTGCGGTTTGATCTTCTTACGTTTCTGCGGTGGATCACCGTTCTGGGTGATCGCATCTGTTATTGTGACGTCATGGAAGGATAGCAGGCGTTCTGTTCTGAAAAATAATTAATATGAATAAGAATATAAATAATGAATATGAAAATCTACATGATGCCAGTTGAGTTTCTTGTCGACTGTGTTCAGAAGGCTAGTTTCTGAACCGGTGGTCAATTCTGCGACTTTCATAAGTGCCTTACCAGGGCGTCAACTGAATAAATCATTTTCATATTTAAATTTTCAAAGTTTTGTTTATTTATGTAAGTGTAGTGGAAGTGAAATGTATTCTAGAAGAAAGGATTTGATTGATGCAAATTTTATGTGGGATCAAAATAATGCCTGGGTCACTATCGGCTGTTTCAAAACCATAAAATCTGCAACAACAATGGTGACTTTGGCGGTAGTGACGAGGCACTAGGCCCTCGTGAGTGGGCACTTACCAACAGGCAGACTAAATGCTTCTTTTTAAAGTATAAAATATAAATTTCAATGATATATTAACTTACTCCGACCCCTCTAGCAGCCAGCAGACATCATTAACAACAGCTAACGTCAACAACGCATTGGGAGCGGTGCTGTGCCTCAGGTGTCGGATGACAGTCGCCTCACCGTCGTGCAACCGCCATATTTGTACTAGCCACGATGCTGTTACTATGTACCGGGCTTCGGTTCGCTGAAAATTTGTAATTACAAACTTAAAGTCTCTGCAAATGCAATCATTTTGTGATTGACAGTTTCAGAAGAGTACATACATACATATGCTAACGCTTGTATTCCCAGAAGGGGTAGGCAGAGGTGTAATAACAACACCCACTTTTCACGGAAGATGATTAAGTGACAACATGACAGATGGTGAGTCTATCAGCATCTCAGCCACTATACATGTCTTTGAATTACTTCTCAGACATATGCAGGTTTACTCACAATGTTTTCCTTCACCGTAAAGCCACCGTGAAATCACTGCACATAGATTTTTTTAGAAAAACCCATTGGTACAAGCCCAGCTGGGATTCAAACTAGCACCGCTTGCATAGCAGGCGACTGCTCAAACCTCAAGACCACCTTGGTACTTTCCTTAAAAAATTCAGAGTAATTTTTTTTATTACTTATTTAAGATGCGAATCCGATAATGATTACTTTCTAGAAAAAAATTGTTTGTTCGTCCTTATAAACGGAATAGTTTTAATAGATATGAGACTCACTTGCCCATGAGGGATCACTTTGATGGCGTTGATGGTACTGTTCTTATTCTTATTGTCAACATTGATACTGTACTTATCCCTAACAACTGCGCCCTGCAGGTCCCACTCATACACCTTGTTATCCTTATTGCAACTGTACAAGCCATGTCTCCTGCTCCAGTCCAACGCAGTAATCTTACTATTTTGTATGACTATGTTTGTTTCTTCTAAAACCGTCTCCACTTTCGCCTGAGCCACAGAGTATATCAATATCTTCCCAGTAGCCGCTCCTAAAGCTATACACTGTGACTCTTCGCTGATGCTAGACTTTCTTCTAGTCCCCTTCTGTGGTGAACCCTAAAATGTAAATACGTTTTTAGGTTATGCTATGTTTACATGATTTTGTTATCACTTAAAACTTTGAGATAATTTCGTAAGTAAATGGCTTGTGAAAACAGTAACATGCGAAGTTAAACAAATTATAATGTATGTAATAAGGACACAATGGTAAATACCACGTGTTTTTTTACATACCAAGTTCTGTGACACGCTTATCCATTGTAAGCAAGATGGGGGTGAGGTCAAATGCAAGTCTGGAGTATACTCCTGCTTCAGGACGTTGGTTTCTGTATCCCATATCCTCAGTCTACCGTCCTGACTGATGGCGGAATAATATTTTCCGTCTTCGGAAAATGCCGCCTCTGCCATGTCTCATTTGCGAGTTACCCAAATGCCAGTTTGTGTAATTTGACATTAATGACAGACAAAAGGCGCGCTCTGTTTAGCACAGATCATATCATGATCCGCCACGTGACCTGTATGTTTCGAAAAAGTATTGTTAAATTAAATAATAATAATAGTAATTATACAAAAATTGCATAGCAAAAAAAATATTTATATAGTAATAACTCATCAAACGTAATAAAAAATATTGTAATGTATGTGGGACAAAATAGACTGTAAATTAAAAAAAATATTTTGATACGTTCTTTTAAAGCTTATCTTATTTAAAGAAATTTAAAACATAAGAAGAGAATAAAACTAATTCGTTTTAATGGAAAATTGCAATTAAATAAATCCATTTATTTATCTATGGTAAAACTTACTCATTCTTTTCATTTATCAGTTCAATTCATTCAGTTCCTCATTATTTTTAATTCAGTTCGGTTCAGTCGGTCAGTTACTCAGTTTCATTGGAGACGTCACGAATAAATGTCACAAATTTCATCTGTCATCTTTATATTGGAAATTCGTCTCGTCTCCTTCGCATTGTCCGTGATTGCGATCGCGATTCGCGAATGTAGTAGGCGGAGCTCAGTTTTTTAATACCTAGCTCTCGTTCCACTTTTCGATAGTATTATTTATGTTTACTATTAATTCCTTTACACAATTTCCGAGTGGTGTTCCCTTTCATTCCATTAGTGATGTGAAACAAAGGTTGTTGAGTGCTATGATTTAGTGAATATGATGTCACTTTTATTTAGTGTAAATCCTTGAGAATAATGAGTGTGAGTGTTGAAGCGGACGTGTCGAGTCCCCTGTCTGACGGGCAGGGGACCTTGGAAGGAACCACGTCCAAATCTTCATCGGAAACCACCAGCTTGAAGAACGACAGTGAGGCAGGTCAGGATGACAAGTCTGAGCCAACGACCCCTAAGCCCCATCCGATGGCTTTTACCATCGATTTCGGTGAGACGAAAGTCGATAATCGTCGACTTGAAGAGTTGGCTAAGAAGTCTCAGGCGAGACACCAAAGAGTTCAGTCTATGTCTGCAAGCTTAACACGACCGAGTCCCACGTCTCAACGACCCCCAATGAGCGCGAAGCTGCCCAGAAAAGCCCAAGGATACAACTCCGAAGGCTACTTCTCCTCAGACCAAGAAGACAGTGGCCTATCTGGCTCTGTTAAGCTAAAACACAGCCCACTAGCACAAAATGCATCTCACGCCACCAGTCCAGGGTCTAATAGGCACTTAAAGTCCCCTATAGCTGATAATGTACCAAGAAGAGTGTCAAAAAGTCCAATAGTTGATAGTATTATGTCCAGAAGTGACAACTTCACAAACCGTCAAGGGCTCAACTTACCACTGAAGAGTAATAACTATGTTAAAGAAGTTCATCGGACACCCAGTTACGGTAACCTCTGCAGCTACCAACCGAAGCCCATGGCAGATATAATAGACCAGAGTCCCGAAGGAGTCATGTTGACAGATATCTCTAGTCCTGAGTTAGATATCCTTACACCTGACAATGGACTTTCTACTCCTGACCACTCCAAGGGTCCATCAGTTCGTAAAGTAAGAGCAGTTTCTGAAACACCAGATCTGTTTAAGAAATGTATAGCTGCTGAAACCTTGTTCATCGATGATGATGATGTAGATAGACACTCTGAAAACTCATCAACAGGGACCTATACTATAGAAGGTGATAATTACACCGAAGAGCAGAAAGCCAGGATGAGCATAGATAGGAATTTCGGTATTAATTTACTTGACAATGTTATAGAGGAACCCCAGAAACAGCGGTCTGCCAGCACCGAAAAGGACCCCGAATTAATATTTGACTTTCCTAACCCTCGAGTAATAACCAAGGAGCCCAGAAGAGAAGCTAGTTTACGAAGTCCTTTAGCCACTAATCAGAAATTCGACATGCCAAAAGTATCGAAAGACAAAAATGTCCTAGAAATATCATGCTGCTACGAATCTCCGACTGACAATGATCTAGCAGCGCAAACATCGAAGCAAATCAAGTCGACAAGGAGTTATTTAGAAAAAATAAAGAATAGAGTAAAGACTATTACGGAAAAAACATTTGCCAAGTGTCCCACCAAAGCTGAAGGCGAAGACGTGGGTAGCTTCACATCAGTCACTACATCTGGGGTTCTAAGCTCGAAAAACCCTCCGAAAGTGGAAATACCCATCCGTAGACGATGTAGCCTTACAAAATCAGACATAGACCAAACGGACTACATCCACAGACTGTCTCGAGAGACCTCGGTGCCTGTATCGTTGCCGAGCAACAAGCTACCTTTTGACGAGGCCAAATTTGAGAGTACTGCTATGAAGAATGCGCAGAAAGTGTTAAGAGAAGATGTGCTAATACCTTCTGACATCACTCCGGACCAGGTTGTAGGGAAGCTGTCATACCTTAGTCTAAACCGATGCAAGGGAGACAAGACCTGGATACAAGATTGGGCGGAGAGTGTTAAGAAGTATAACAATAATGCGTTGGGTTCTAAGGAGTCGGATTTTAGCGCTCTGGATGGTGACAGACCGCCTATAAGCCCTAGACTCCTGCTTGGGAAACGTAAGTTGGATTTTTTGAAATATTATTTGTATCTTACATTTATGTGACGACATTGCAGCATTAAGTAATATAATTGATGCAATAACCATTGTACAAAATTTTTCACTTTTGATTGAACCCCTGGAGCCAAAGTGCGCTAAGTCTGAATACCTACAATATTTTTAGTTGTCAAATAAAAATGAAACTGACCTTTCGGCGATCGTGTTAAAGGAAAAATGTTAAGGAAAATTCTGTAAAACAAATTACCGTTAAGTAACTCTAAATCCATAAGGAAAGATTTTTCATACTCCGTGATTTCATACGTTTCGTATTAACGTCAATCTCTATTGAGGAAAAAACACTCTTGATTTTACAAATACAATAAATGAATAAGTAAATATATTCATTTAAGAAATGTCCCCAGGGGTAGACAACACCCACTTTTCATCAGAATCTAAAATTACAGACCTCATAAAATAATCCCCAAACAAAATGTATCACAACTAACGGTCGCTGAATTTTAAGTATTTTTACGCTCTTATTTTTAAGTGTTTGATAAAATTGATTAGATAAATTTATCTACGTAAATTGTCTTTCGACTTAATCAATTCTAAGATGATCGAGCTCTTGGACACATAACGTATTGGTTTCCTAGCTTTTACCGTCACTTCAGCCCAGTGGAATTAAGTAATCTATCAATTCTTTTACACACAATTTAAACTCGATAAGTGAAAATCCGAATCCTTCCTGCCAGAAGCGTTTTTGTAAAACGAAATCACTGTGCGATCTAAATAATGTGTCCTTGATTTGAACTGCTCAATTGATTTTGCTCAAGTTTCGAATGGAGACAGCTCAGTATCGGGTAAAGTCCTGTCGATACGGAGATGAGACATTTTCAATCAAGATTTTTTTTTAAAGGTAGTACTTAGATATTACTAAAGGCTCGAAGCTTATTGGATGATACGTGGATCATAAGACAATACTTATTTCTGTTCTTAACAGAAGTTCTCTAAATTTAAAAAAAAGTATTATAATTTGGCATTATAATTTAATTAAGTACTTACTTACTTAAGTATATAAGGGATTTTTTGTTTTGTTTTTACCACCAGCTAATGCTCTGTGCCAAAAATATGCGCTTCAAAAGCCTAGATCCTACATTATACTTATCGTATAATACTAGTGATGAATTAATATACTAACTTCCGCTTGCAACATAACCTAATGTGTATTCTAAACAAAGACCCAAATAACGTTATCTGTGTAACATGTAAAGATTGCACCGATAGCTTATCATTGCGATACAGCACCATACTGGGAAGTTGATAAGATTTAAATTACGTTTCACTGGTTTCGTTATCAACGTACGATAATAATGCACTTCTCACGTACTAATATAATATACACTGAGATAAAGCTGCGTCTGTATGTTTTGTCTTGGCTTATGGAAGTTATGAGTCATTGATCCTACGTTACACGTCTCCGCAATGGTAGGCAGGAGCTGGTAGAACAAAAAAATCATGACTCCTCTGCCTACAGTGCCTACTACACCCGAATTTCATTCTTGAGGATTTAAATTGAGAAATTGGTTTCTTAGATTATAGATTAGTTTTTGAATGGCTATTTTAAAATATATAAACTAAATCTGGGAATCGGACCTAGAACGGTGATATCTCAACCTCCGTTCATTCGCAGGGAGCTCTTGACTAGTCTTGACACTTGGTTAAATAATGGTCTTCGAACCAAACCTTCATATTAAAAGTAACTACGCTTTGTTAAAGCAGGCGCCGAGTTTAAGGGCGCGTTGACCTGACGAGAGTTGAAAACAAAGGGCTTTCGATCTTCATTTGTTATTGTTAGCGGTTACCACGTGTGTCTTACCAATAGCTTTTACTATTAAGTTGAATGTATTGAATGTTAGACTTTAGGACGCAGTCCTCTTTCTATCATGGGTTCTAAAACGAAATACATAGATAGATTCAGAGGTTTTAGGCACGTTCACTATTAGAACCTACTTTAAGATGGGTTTCCAATTACGGTCTGTATCAATGAATTTTTCTAAAAACTTAAGTACAGTGATGTCTAACCTCCAGATTTACTGTGAAAGACGTGAAGAAACTTGCAGATGTGTGAGAAGACGTTAAAAACTTATGTATGGTGTCTGAAACGGTGATGTAGTCACTATTTGACACATTGGCACCCAATCCTTACCCCCTTTATTTTATCTCCTGCTGGGAAAGCATAAGGAAATAGGGACAGGTCTCGTAATAAGAATAGTGCGATTACTGCATATGTTTTTATTCGCCTCGCGCCACACATATAGATAGAGACAGACTCATAAAATGACTACATACATACATACATATGTAAAGGGGTAGGCAGAGACCACCGTTCGCCACAAGCTACGATCCTTACATATTTCTTTCGTTTTATCCTCTTTCATGCATCTCCTCATACTCTTCCTAGTGTCGCGAGAGCTCCGAATTTGCCTAAAATTACTACTGGGTCTGTAATACATGCTGTTTAATCGTTCTGCGATTAGATTTGATTAAGATTTGGGATGCTAAATACCTTAGGCTTTCTTTTCTAATCGCGTACGATTAATATGATGATGGCTAAGCAAATAAGTACAGTAGGTCACTATTGGTATGTGGCCTATGAATGATCGCTTAGGTATTATAAGGTCAGCAACCGACGTGTTTATATTGAACATGGCACCCTTAAAACCAAGGTGTGACCGATCAACGAACTTTCTATTGACCCCGACGAACTAGGTCCACAAATTCTGTGTATTATTAAATTAACTGTAGATGACATCATACGGGTGTGGGGCCAAAGTTATTTATCTAAACACTCTTATTAATTTGTTTTATTTACACACAGACACATGTAAATGACATCACGACGGTCAGGGGCCTTACCACGAGCTCTTATTGCCATGATAGTTTCACTCATTTATGAGACAGATGTATGTGACGTGTATACATCTGTCACTGTCGCACAACTGAATTATCATTGCAATAAGAGCTCATGGTTGGGCCCCAGTTCCTTCATCTTAAAATTGGAGGATATTCAAATGGGCATAAAGTAGTTATTGAACATGATTCAGCTTAGGTGAAAATTACCACCGATTTGGAAACCAAAGTGTGATAACCTACTTTTTACCAAAATTTGTTCATGCCAAATTACCAAACCTTATTAAATATGGCGATTTGTATTTAAGGCACTTGCACTATTCTATATTCAGCACCAAATTTAAAAGCACCTCTCAATCCATATTTAGTATCCAAAAAAGATTAGATACATAAGCCACATGCGAGTGCACTACCGACAAGTTAATCGGAGTTGAAGCGGTCGCCATGGCCGAAATCGGTCGGACCATCATCATCATCAATGTAGAAAATACAGATATGACGGCTGATAACATGGGATAAGGGCAGGAGGACGAATGTCTGTAAATGTTAGCTAACTAACAAACCAGTATCGAATATGGAATACTTCAGAAGCTCTAAATAGGAACATGAAAGCCTTGAAGCAAATTACCACTTTCAAGCACGTAATTATTATAAACTGTCTCAAACTTCAAAGATAACATGCAACGTTGTGAAAATCTAGTCGTTCCGCGCTCATATATCTTGTCGTTACTCTCTTTACATATTGTCTAAAGTAAGTAAATGAATTGTTAACAATGGAATATTTAAGCTTCTAGCGAGTATTAAAAGGCTTGGCGAATATTTGCATAAGTTCAAACCCACGCAGTTTGACTCAACCTCTTTTCACGGTCGTTTATGTGTTAATAGTGTTGTGATCGATGTCGATAACTGTACTGTGGTTTTTGTCGACTTGCTTTTGATTCGTAACGTCTATTGTAACAGTATAGAGTGAGTAGGTATTATGTGGTAGTATTTTTATTATTGTTGCTGAAATATGAGTCAATAATAATTTTACTTCCTAATAGCTTGCAGTTTCACCCGCGTAGACTTAATCATATTATGATGGGTGACTTTATTTAATGGAACCCATTTTTTAAGTGCATGAAAGTAGTCTGAGTTACTCCTTGTAACATCAGTTATCTGCCAGTAATAGATAGCTAGTGATACAAGGTTCCCTTCAAAATCGGTTCAGCCGTTTCAGAGATCAGCCAGAACAAATAAACAGATAGACAGAAACAGAAATTTAAAAAAAGGTTTTTTTTGTTTGATATTTCAGTAGTGAAAACCTGTTTATTTGTTACAAACAGACACTACAATTTTAGTTATCTGCATAAATAGAGAAAGATCTAAAAGCGAATGTCCTATGCCTTACCACCGACTCAATTATACAGTGAGATTCGATTGAACACTCGTACAAATTCACATTTCTCTTCATTTCGTTTATATATTATAGATTTTTAGATTCTTCACTTGCATTTAGGTGTCAAAATTGACAAAACAAACAAACAAATTGACAAAAGTCACTGTTATGCAGTTAAGTGTGATGCACAAAACGTTTATCGATAAGTTACTACAAACACTATTTCTTATAATGGAAATATACAAGTTATGTTCAACTATCGAACACACGTGCACTCTGTTATTTCATATGTTGTAACATGTTTCCAATACGTATGATACGATACATGTACTTATCATAAAAACCAAATACCTAATGCTGACTCACGAACACAACAAATTAAGAAATCTCTCAATTGGACGCGTTGGACTTGACTTGAGAGCAAATTTTATTGATATTATGATCATATGATCTGATCGGACTTAGATATTGCTACGGTTATGAATAACTAGCGGACGTCACGCGATTTCACTTGAATAGTCCCCGTTCCTGATTGAGTACAGGGATAAAATATAGCCTATGTTACTTGCTGATGATGTAGCTATCCATTGCTGAAAGAATTTTCAAGATCTGTCAAATAGTTTCGGAGCCTATTCAATGCAAACAATCAAATCCTTCCTCTTTATAATACTTGTGTAGACTAGCAGGATTTGACTTATCTTTATATATGTATTTGACAATTTACACAATATCTTTATATATTATAGCCTATTTGTTATTCTAATGTATACGCTATATTATTGTAAAGTTTCACCAAAGTACTTTTAGATCGTCAACAAATAACATACAGGATTATACCGAAAAAAAACCCGGCAATATAGTTTTAATTCTCATTTTTACTTCAATGTTCTTCTATTCATATAGGGTATCCTAAAAATGTTCTTCTATTCAAGTAATATTAACCTGTCGTAATGTTTCAGCTCGCAGCCCTCGCAGCGGCACACCCACCAAGATACCCAGCCCGGTAGGCACTCTGATGCACAGGCGAACACCGGTGAGTCATTTTGTATTGTACTTATATTTGTATTTTAACAAAAACGTTTTATTGTGTAAAAAGTTTTTTTTGAAGTGTACTCGAAATTAACAAAATAGAACTTCTTTCACTTTGCACCCCAGGTACACAAAAGCAACCTGTTTTCTTCAATATTTTAGGTTATAAGCGAGTATGAAAGACTAGAATTTTTTGAATGATGAAAGGGTTATGAAGTTAACATTTTTTCAAAGAGATATGGAAGAAGTACCCACATTACCTCGTATAGATCTCTAATATAGAGTTGAACATTTATAATCAGTAACAATAGGGTGAAAGGGTAAAACGTCGACACTTCGAGATATAAAGAAAATTGAGGGTGGGTTGCGCCAAATATATACAACACTAGTTGTGCTCCGCGGTTTCACCCGCGTAGATTTAGTTTCATCCTTATTGTCACGGAACCCTAATATTTTTTTAATAAATAAAAGTAGCCTAAGTTACTCCTTGAAACATCAGCTACCTGCTAGTGAAAGTCCCGTTAAAATCGGTCAGAGATTACCCGGAACAAACAGACAGACAGGCAGACAGAGAAAAATTAAAAAAAATGTTTTTTTAGTGTCAGTAGCGTGTATACTTTCATATGCATTAAGTAAAAAGCTGTTATTTTGGAATTATAAACAGACACTTCAATTTTATTTATCTGTATAGATGTATAGATATAGATATAGATTTCACATATTATCTTATGTTGTGTTGTGGAAATATTGAGTCCGATTGCCGGGAAGCATGTCGACCCTTGGGATCTTTTGTGCCGCCCAATTAGCGGACTTTGAATGTATTTTTTAAACTAGCGGACATCACGCGGTTTCACCCCCGTAGTTCCCGTTCCCCTGGGTGTAAAGGGATAAAATATAACCTATATTAAATCTTTGATAATGTAGCATACAAATGGTGAAAGAGACAATTTGTTACAAACACACTTACCTACAAATCTTAACTCTTTATAATCTTATATATAAAAATGAATCCCCATTTCCCTTGGTCACGTCATCACGCGTGAACGGCTGGATCGATTCTACCGGGACTTTTACTGGCAGATAGCTGAAGTTTCAAGGAGTGTTTTAGGCTAATTTTATTAAAAAAAAACAGCACGAAACTAAATCTACGCGGGTGAAACCGCGGGGCACAGCTAGTATTAGTATAGATAACCCTGACTGTTACTGTTTGCTCTATTTTCAAGTTTAAATTACGTAATTTAATAGATATCATTTTCTAGGACTCCGAGAGACCCAAGAATTTAAGAATATTCACAATGTTTGTACCAATGAACAGCCAAGGCGATCATTTTGAGTAGTTTAGTTTTGTTATGTTTTTGTTAATTATATTTATTAAAGTATGTGTAACTTCTATGTCATTTCAATGTAGATATTGTGCACGATTGTTTCTGTACAACTAACATATAAAAACTAGCAAAATAATTACATATCTTCGTTGCGCGTTCAAAAGTAGCTATGTGTTTTTACACACTTTAGGAGACGCAGAAAATGATTTTCTCGAAATATGGCCCGAGTATTCAAAAAAAATTTTTTACTATTGATACATATAACAAATTTACATAGTTTTTTTAGATTAATATTGGTTTTATTATTAATAATGACAAAATTAAACAATACTGGAAATTTTGACACAGAGTTCATGAAATACACATGGCGACTTTTGCACATGCAACGACGATTTGTAGCGAGTGTCCTTACATACCTATATGTATATTTTATTCTGTTTTTACTATTTCTTGTTATTACAACAGAAATAAATCATCTGCACCCCTATCACCAGTCTGCCACGGTTTCCCTAATCTACACTCGCTAACGTCTCCGACAATATTAGTATGACATATTTTAGTTCTTCACGTCACCGCTTGGAGGCGCTGTACAATTTCTCATACAAATATTCGGCAGAGACGCTAGCAAGAGTAGATTCCTAAAATTCAACTGTCTAACTATCACTGTTCATGATGAGACATACATTTTGGTGACAGACGGACAAACAGGCAGCGAAGTCTGGTCCCGTGTTTTACCATTTGGGCACGGAAAGAACCCTTCAAATATAAATGCATGAATGTGGATGAAGCGAAAGAAGTATGTAAAGATATGTTAAGACGTAGTAGGTGTGTGGCAAACTTTACTGGATTCTCGCTCATATTTGAGTCGTTAAACTCAATAATTACGCAAAAGCGTTTGTTTACAACGCCAAGGACCTTTATTCTGGTATTGCGAAAGTAGCTTGTAAACTCACGCGCAGATAGCGTAACGATAACGATTTCGTCTTTATATTATCTATGGATAAAAGGTTTGAAGATAACTTTGGCTGTTTTTTTAATAATTGTCGATAGTTTATTTTTTTTTGTTTTGGGACAGAAGTAAAATACATTTTATAATTTGCAAATAAAAAAAATATAGGTACGGTCGAATTGAGACCACACTCCTCATTTTTTTAAAGTTGGTTAAAGAAAATATATGCTCACGCCCTCCCAGAAAGTTCCCCGAAGGGTAAGCAGAGGTGTTGTGATAAGAACAGCTGTATTTCACCGAATATTATTACTTAACAACGTGATAGAGAGTGAGTCCATCGGTGTCTTAGACACTGTACATATTATTCCACATGTCTGTGAATTACTTCTCAGACATATGCAGGTTTTCTCGTGATGTTTCTTTCGCCCGTGGGGTAGAATTACCGGACTTAAGTTTTAAGAACAACTCATCGGTGCAGGCCGCTGGGATTGAACTTGACGCAAGTTAAGCAGGCGACTAACCAAACCCCACGGCCACAACAGTTTAACATCTATTTGTAAACTGCTTTTTTTTATAAAAGAATCAGATTTGAATGAGTTGTTTTTTTTAATCTATATCTATATACAGATAAATAAAATTTAAGTATCTGTTTGTAATTCCAAAATAACAGCTTTTCACTAAATGTATATGATAATATACACGCTACAGACATAGAATAACCAATTTTTAAAAAATTTCTCTGTCTGTCTGTTTGTTCCGGGTAATCTCCGAAAGGGCTGGACGGATTTTAACGGGACTATCACTGACGGATAGCTAATGTTACAAGGAGTAATATAGGCTGCTTAATTTTTTTTTAAACTTTAGGTATCCGCGGGCAACCATGAAATAAAATCTACGCGGGTGAAACCGCGGGGCACAGCTAGTTAATAATATGTGCCAAGGTCTTCGGATGTCATTCTTGTCTATGGCACAGGTTGTTGCGAATGAATCTTGCCGGATATTCGCAGTTGGTCAAGATCGTAATGAATTGTCAATTAGACGTAGCTGATTGTTAATCTCAGGAAGTTTAATTGTGAATGGGCTAAGGAAATTACAGTAACTCCATTTTTTTTAGTTAATCGCCTATTAGTTTGTATACGCCGGTACTTTGATTCCTACCAAATCTATATCCATACTGATAAATAAAATTAAAGTGTCTATTTTTAATTCCAAAATAACAGCTTTTCAGTCAATGCATTATTGTTTTATCAAAATTAGGGATGTTATATTTAAAAAAGTTATTTATACTTGCGACTTTACAGTCCACGGCAATGCATAATTTTTATTAGTCCATTAAAGTGGTAGTTAATGATAATTATTTATTCGTATTATTTACTAGCTGTGCCCCGCGATTTCACCCGCGTAGATTTAGTTTCATCCTTATTTTCGCGGAACCCTAATATTTTTAATAAATAAATGTAGCCTACTACTCTACTACTACTCCTTGTAACATTAGCTACCTGCCAGTGAAAATCCCGTTAAAATCCGTCCAGCCGTTTCAGAGATTACCCTTAAACCTTCTCTACTTTCGCCATACCCTTATTTGGCATAAGCAAAGGTACGCGGTTTCATCTGCATATAATTTAAGTATCACAAGAAAATCTTTAAATTTTTCGAGCTAATATATATAGCCTATGACACTCATAAATAACGTGGCTTTCTATTGGTAAAATAATGTTCGAAATCGGTTCTGTATGTCCAAAAATTACTCCTATAACCTCACAAACTCTACAACTGGGGCCCTACCATGAACTCTTATTGCCATGATAGTTTCACTCATTTATGAGACAGATGTATGTGACGTGTATACATCTGTCACTGTCGCACAACTGAATTATCATTGCAATAAGAGCTCATGGTTGGGCCCCTGTACCTCTTTATCATAATAGAATAGATTTTTGGAGTCAGCGTCGAATATAACCTGATGTATCCGGTCATCATAGTGCCTATTGTGAGTTTTTCTTTACCGCCGTCACAATCTGTAGGCCCACAGATTTTTTATTTTATTTTTAATATTTATTTTTTTCGGAACTTTTGTCTAACATAGACAATGTCAGCTCCATTGAGCTCGCACTTCACAACTCAACAATCATTAAACAATCCAAACATTAACCGGAAGAGCCTACCAGCTACAACAGAGGTTGGCGCACCAAGCACGCCTAAAAGCCAAGCCGACCTTTAAAATAATGAACATTTCTTCTGTGACACTATTTTGATTCCATACAAATCTGCGTTTAAGTCAACGCGACGGCGTGACGGCAATTTTAAGAAAATTCGCTCTAGGCACACCGATTTTTACATGAAACCCTGCCATTTGCTATTCGAAAATCAATTACCTTGATAAAACCATCAGACTTTCTTAGACTTCAGTCTGAACTGGAACAATATACAAAGATCTAAACCTGTCTCCCGACTTCAAGCCCGAAATAGAATTGATTTCCTTTAGTGGCTACTGTCTATTCGTGTACTGCCATAAAACATTAAATCATCCATAAAGTTTTTCCTTCGTTTTTTTACAGATCATTAACATGTCACTTTATATGTCCATTTTACATCTGGCAACTTTTTATAGGGTTACAAGTGTTGGATTTATTGAGTGGTCTGTCATCACGTGGTGACCATGTTGGGGTATTTAAAGATATCTTGTTCTGGATTCCCTCTATTCTGGATTTGTTTTCCGGAATTCAAAAAGAATGTTGCAAATTTTATTTTGTATTTAACCTATAACTCTTTCGGCAAACTTAAAACGTTACATCATTTTTTTTTCGAAAACAATGTTCTGAATTCAATTTTAATATAAACCAACGACTCTTTCGACCCATCGCAGCCGTGTAAATATTTTAGAAACGCACAATTTGTGCCTATCATATTACTCTACAATTTAATACAATTATTCAACGGTTCCTTTAAAATTGATTCTTATTTTGATAAATAATTTTCTTAATATAGTTTCTACTAAAATTTAGCAGACACAGTTTCGGGCAAAGGTCTTTAAAAGTGCAATATGGTTTAGATCTCAAATCAAAAGGCAAATTGAAAATTGAAGTCTTCTGAAAGTGAAACTAAGCCATTTACGATAATGAAATGATCGTGGAATTGTCAATAAAACCAGCTAGTGTTACTGTTGCTTTGTTATTGCGCAATACATATAAAATTCGACCAGCGACGGTAAGCAATTCAAACGGGGACGAGTAATTGAATGGATTACCGACAGAGTTCCCTTCGTCTCTCGGGACGCGTAAAGCCGTCGGTCTTGGTTATTGAACATCTTTGGTAATCTTTACAGCAGGTCTAGACAAAGTAAAGTTCTCTCGCGTGCTAATATCAAATCAAATCAAATCAAAAAGTTTTATTCAACATAAGGGACACTTATTGAACGTCATTTTTCTTACGCTAACTTAAGTTAATTTACTACCGTTTCCAAAAGTAAGCCTGTCAGGAGAAGAAACGGCGAAACAAACTCCCCGGTTTTTTTTTTACATGTGTCCCTTCTATATACATAGGGTTGTCTAAGTACATTTAAATGGAAGAGTGAGCAACTCATTGCCATGTTTGGCTATCATCAATATGCTCAGTTACACTATAATATGCTTTTTCACAAAGTTTCTGTTTGATGCTTGCCTTAAAACTTAAAAATGGTAGTTCACACATTTTTAATGGTAGTTTATTGAAAAGGCGTAACTTTGCCCCACAAAAGAGTTACTAGTTTTGTGCAGTCTAGTCACAGGGACACGGAGTTTATAGGGATAAAAGAGGGCTTGCGTGTATTTATATTGTGCATATCACTATTTTTCTTAAAACTATCTATATTCTTTACTTAATAGAAACGATACAAAATGTATGGAAGCGACATAAATCCATCACGTGACATATTTCATTTGTCATTCCCGTACATTTTGTATCGTTTCTACTTGCGAAGCGTGAGGATAACGTTACTTTGTCTACAGGCCCAGAAGCCGTAGACTTATACACGTCAAATACATCTGTCTCATAAACATTATCAATGTATATAATTATGCGCATGTTTTGCGAATATGAATATCAGGAAAAAAACAATTTGAAGGTAATGATAGGTCAATAATATCAAAATCCATTCATTTCTTACGTTTTAAATGCAAGAAAAAGTAACTTTACCTCATAAGCACATTAACAGTCTTCACTTTATCATTTTGGTATTATTGATTCATTATTTTACTTTGGGCTTAATAATTAAATTTTCATTAAAACTTATACATTCGCATTCGCATTCGCGAATGTTTAAAATATGACATTCGTTCCATCACTAATGAATACATCATTGACCACCTTATTACAAAACAGCCTAAGTTTATCCTTGGTAGTACCATCTCTCTCTGTGATTCGGATTTCAATAGGGATGGACATAGTTCTAGTCCGAGTTGGTCTATTCTTGATTTAATCCACATTTTAATGAACGAAGGTTTATTGCCAATTAAATAAAGCCTCGTAAACTGACTCACGATATATAATTTAACATTGAGGACACAGTTTCCTCTGCCTAAATTAATAAAATAATCGTTTAATTATGCTCGTTTGTATGTAGAGTGGAACCATGAAAGGCGATTTCACCTGATGTGAGGCTATGATTAGCTGAGCTGACCATACGAGAATGTTTACAGAAGGACAGCTTCCAATATAAAAGTGTCATATTGGGTAAGGTATGGGTGCCGTTACAAGCTATGAGCGCCGACCTTGAATGTGCAGTAGTCATGTAATAAATACAAGATATTTAGCGAGTGAGAAAATATAAATTAACCGTCGCGTTATTGCATATGGTTTCTCAGCGTCGAATTCGACGACGAGCGTTGGTTTCAATCGTAGGAAATTAATACATCAATTCTTCTACTCTGATATTATAAAGAGGAAAGATTTGATTGTTTTTTTGTTTGTTTGCATTGAATAGGCTCAGAAACTAATTGACCAATCAGATTATTTCAGCAATGGATAGCTACATCATCAGCGAGTAACATAGGCTATATTTTATCCCCGTACTCCCACGGGAACGGTAACTACGCGCGTGACGTCCACTAGTAATACACAGAGGAATCAATTTCATATCTTTAAAACCGACCCTCGACGACGAGTGCAACGCTGAGAAACCTTAGTGAATAACGCGGCACGTGCCGGCACAAGTTATGAGCTTTCAACGAAAATAGTGGGGTACAACTGCACATGTATTTGCGGTTATACGTGGATCTTGGATCGAGTCGGACCAATTCCAATAATTATGTTGGAGTGAGACGCTCGTGTGTGTTTGCGTAACTCTTACTTCTAGTGTTCGGAAGCTGGCCTTTAGTTATTTTTCTATGTTTTGAGCTTACAAAATAGTTATTTGCGATGCCTCCAAGATAATAAGATACACGATGTACTTAATGTTAATATGTACTTATTGCAATAAAGGATTGGAAGGAAATTTAAATCTCTAAACGTGCGGTTTTTAACGAGAGATATTAATTTCAACCCAAATAAAAAGCTTTATACTAATGAGATTTCAAATCGTCAGCATTTATTAATTTCGTAATGTATTCAGAGGTTACAACTCCAAATTGTAATGAAAAATAGCTGTGCCTCATGGTTTTAACTGCGTGGAAAACGTAAAATTAGCTATCTGCCAGTAAAACTCACGTTAAAATTGGTCCAGCAGTCAGAGAAATTAATAAAATTTGTTTTTTTTTATTTCATGGCCGTATATACTTTCATATCCATTTATTGAAAAGTTGTTTTTGGAATTACGAACAGACACTTCAATTTTATTTATCTGTCTGTATGTATGTATGTATGTATAGATAATAATAAAAATAACGGAATAAAGCATTCTAACATTTCTATACTCTTTTATAACCATAAACGTATTTTTTGGATGAATAATTTAATCGATTAAGATAAAATTTATGGGCACCTCACCTCACATCTTCACCTAAATGTGAAATATTAATTTGTCGGTCATATGTAAATATTATTGTACTGGTTACTGCTAAACCAACTATCATGTGAAATGAATAACTGTTATTAAGTTACCTACTTGATTATCACTAAAACGTCATTTAGAAAGTTTTTTTAATCCGTGTCTATGGATAAGGGGTAACGAGGGTTTCTGACATTGAAAACAATTCTGTATCTGTACCGCAACATGATTCAAAATTTGTTTGTGTGTCAGTTAATGATAGCTTATAAGGTATGATAACTTCAAAAGTTGTTTTAGTCCCGAAATTAATCAACTAAAATAGCTTTTAAAGTACTGACTAGGGCCGCTACCACGACCTCTTATTACCATGATAGTTTGACTCATATTATGAGACAGATGTATATGACGTGTATACATCTGTCACTTTCACGCAGCTGAACTATCATTGCAATAAGAGGTCATGGTTGGCCTTCAGGGCCTGTAGACAAAGTAACATTATCCTCACGCTTCGCTAGTAGAAACGATACAAAATGTACGGGAATGACATGTGTCACGTGACTGATTTATGTCACTTTCATATATTTTATATCGTTTCTATTAGCGCAAGCGCGAGAGGATGTTACTTTATCTAGGGCTACTGTACAGAAGACGCGTGAATTCTCAATGTGATCTAAAAACATTTATTTTCGTTGTAATAGAGCAAGCTGCAAGCGATCTAGCTTACTCAGTTTAATTTTAGTTACAGGCAGATGTTAAGCGTTCGCAACACCGCCCGTTGTCTTTGCGTTGTTTTATCTATACAGATAAATTAAATTGAAGTGTCTGTTTGTATTTTAAAACTATCAACTTTTCACTAAATGCACATGAAATAATATCTACACTAATATTTTAAAGTGGAGAGATTTGATTGTTTGTTTGTTTGTATTGAATAGGCTCCGAAACTACTTGACCAGTCTTGAAAGTTCTTTCAGCAATGGATAGCTACATCATCAGCGAGTAACATAGGCTATATTTTATCCCCGTACTCCCACGGGAACGGGAACTACGCGGGTGAAACCGCATGACGTCCGCTAGTACGGTATAAAAAAAAAACAACAAAATATCTCTGCCTGTTTGTCTCTTAGTCCCAACTATTTTAACGGAACTTTCACTGACAGATAGCTAATGTTACAGGGAGTAACTTCATTTAAAAATAAACATGTGGATAAACCCACCCAAAAAATTTAAGGCACAGCTAGCTCAGTAGTAGGCTATAATTTTTAAAAATATTGATTTAATCTATAGTAATTAAATACGCTATGATAATTGAGTCCGCTTTATTTTGGTATTTACATATTACAATTTTATTTACAACCAGAAACATAAAAA
Source organism: Watsonalla cultraria (assembly GCA_964035505.1). Classification (NCBI taxonomy): domain Eukaryota; kingdom Metazoa; phylum Arthropoda; class Insecta; order Lepidoptera; family Drepanidae; genus Watsonalla; species Watsonalla cultraria. The sequence goes on from OZ037737.1 coordinate 5,320,002, forward strand.
ACTTTTCTCCAAGCTATCCTGACATATTGTGTCAAATCAATATTCGAATCCCTACTAATATTATAAATGCGAAAGTAACTGTCTGTCTGTTACGCTTTCCCGCTTAAACCTCTCGGCCGATTTCGATGAAATTTGGCACAGACAATCTTTAGACCCTGAGAAAGGACATAGGCTACCTTTTATTTATTAAAAATATTAGGTTTCCGCGACCATAAGGATGAAACTAAATCTACACGGGTGAAACCGCGGGGCACAGCTAGTTAAATATAAATAAAAAACATTTTAACCAAAACAGGTTCACTACCGCTACAAATCTAATCCTGTGCAGACCAAGTAGCGGGCACCGACTTGTTGCTTTATAAGCGTAACAACTAGGAAACACGAGGGTGATTTGTTACTCCGTCTTTAGACACAAACAAACATACTCTGACATGGCGGCATGTTAGTCACATTCCAATCCAGAGGGTGCTATGACAATGTAAAGATTTTAAGAGCCGCAGTCGCCTGCTTCACAAGCGACGCAAGTTCGAATCCCAGCCGCCTGGGGCTATACTAACCATGAGCTCTTATTACAATGATATTGCAGGTATGTGTGACAGGGACAGAAGTATACACGTCAAAAACATCTGTCTCTTAGTAAGAGTAAACCTATCATGCCACTAAGAGCTGTGGTAAAGCCCCTGTAGCAATGAGTTTATCTACAAACTTATGTGCAGTGATTTCATCACGTGCTTTACGATGAAGGAAAACATCGTGAGGAAACCTGTATATGTCTTAGAAGTAACTTAAAGACGTCCGTTGTCCGTCCATCCGTCACGTTGGCACAATCTTCGGTGAAAAGCGGGTGTTATTATTACAACACATCTGTCTACCCCTTCGGGGAATACAGTCGTGAGCATATGTATGTAAAGATTTTAACCGTATTTCATCCTATCCTATTTTATACCTTTAAAAGATCAAAGCCTTAAAATTACTATCTGTTTTTATGTGATTTTCATAAAATATAGTATGTAGGAGGTTTTGGAGGCAATCTTATCTTATCTTGTTTGTGGCATTATTGGGTCGACCCTTGGGATCTTTTGTGCCGCCCTTGCCCTTATGCTCTACGTACCTGACTCCTCAAAAACTCCCTGAACAAGCCGGCAGATCTTACCCATGGGGAAGAGCTTGTAGTCCTCTGGTTTCGGATACGCCTTACCCAGTAGATCCACTCGCCATTTGGCCAGTGCATCGCAATTGCATATTAGGTAACTCATGGTTTCGGAGGCAATAAATTGATGTAGCTAGGTTTAATTATCAGAAAATGTCGTTTTAACTGTAATTTTAGGAAATGAAAAATACAATATCATTAGAATACGGCTTTTCTTGACTTGCGAGTAGATGTCTAAAAATAAATTGCCATAGACACGATATACAAAGAAAATATCGGTCATTCAGATACTTAATATTATAAACGGGAAAGTATGTATTGATTTATGGATGTAATTCTTTCACGCAATAAGTACTTAATGGATTTTAGTAGTTTTTGCGTGATATGGACATTTAAATAGCGATTAAAATATAAATTAGCTTTTTTCGTATATTTAAGTACTTGAAAGTTGGATGCCTACAGTTGCTTATTAAACCAAAATAGTTTTTTAAAATACTTAATTGAAACTTTAATCACACGCCACGTTATTCTTAGATTGCTTTAAATTATCATCGTATCAAGGAATAAATCATTATTAATAAAGGTGTGTCAGTGCCACCATAGTAGTATAAATATAAACTTTAAAAGCAGTAAGGAAACTAGGAACGAATCGTTCAAAATGACACACTTACACGCAGTTACATCTACGTGATTATAAGCAGAATGGCAGTAGCGTCAATAAGGGGTGACACTTCGTGGCCGATCGCGTATCGTCATTTACGTGTTTTATCGGCTTTTTACAAAACTTTAAATAAACAAATCTACATTATTTTGACGGTAAATAAAAGAAAAGATTGACAACCCTCACGCTCTAAGGAGCAAAAGTTCTTATTTCAAAAATAGGCCTAGTTTCCTTACTGCTTGTGAAACTTATATTTATACTATGGTGCCACATTGAGTTCGCTTCGAGAAAAAACAAATCAAGTTCGAATTCCGAACGTGAGTCACCTGTCAAACTTTCGCGGGGAAAAAATGCCACTGAAAGAACCAATATGGCGGATGCTACTTGCTTTCTGAATTACGATGGTCGAGAAAGGTCTTTTTTTTACTTTTTCTGCGAATAATGTAGTGCAAAATTTGCTAGATAATAAAACAAGTAAAACCGTATAGGTACGTTAATGCATATCGAGCGAAAGTTTATGGCACTAACATTGTTACACGGCGTAATTATTACATATTTTTGACTTTTACTTTTTACCTGTTACCTGCTAAATACCTGAATATGCTTTCATAATAGGAATCTATGTGTAATGTAATGAAGTTATTCTTACTAATTACTTTGGGTTTTATTATTATTACCTAATAAGTAAGTAAGTATATAAAAATAAATAATATATTATCAAGGCTAAAATATATCTAGCCTCTCTTAGTAAAACTAATATATTTAAGAAAGGAATTTTATTTGTCTATGGCAAGATGGGTAAAAAAAAACAAAAGTGAGCATAAAGCGGAAATTTACACTTCCCGCTAAAAATAACAATTGCGTTAGTTAAAAAAGGATGAAAAATAACGAGCTGTCAAAACGTTGTCGTAAATCATTTACTTAACCAAGATATACGTAACGTAACGTAAACAATAACATAGAAACGTCAGAAACCAGGCGGACGGAAGTAAAGTTATCCCTATGTCTATCGCTGCGCGGGAGTCGAGGGCAACGCTCTTTAGTCCATGATTCATTGCTTTTGTCTGCTTTTAAAAAGTAAGTAATATTATTTTCTTCTTGTACATGATAATCAGCTGTAGAGCTGTTATAATTTTGTTACTGCTCAATTAATAAGTGAATGGACACAAAGGCATACAAAGGTTTTGATAAGCTAATACTCGCATCCCATATGCTATGTCAAAAACTGTTACATCTATATATCTATACAGATAAATAAAATTAAAGTAAAAAAAAATTCTCTGTTTGTCTGTCTGTTTGTTCCGGGTAATCTCCGAAACGGCTGGACGGATTTTAACGGGACTTTCACTGGTAGGTAGCTGATGTTTCAAGGAGTAACTTAGGCTACTTTAATTTATTGAAAATATTAGGGTTTCGCGACAATAAGGATGACACTAAATCTAAGCGGGTGAAACCGCAGGGCACAGTTGTAGTATAGTTGTACATATATACACACACCTATAGATTAGGTCATTGTCATATCCAACTTTATAAGAATGCGGGCTTTATTAAAATAATGAGGTAACGGGAGATCATTTTTTAACTTTTCGTACACTACAGTCATGTATTGAGTCTGTCTCTGTTTGCGAATATAATACATGTCTCCACTATTTTCAATTAGCGCTCGTAACTCGTGACGGCATCTGTACGAATTACGCTTAGTGCTATTTCGCTATGAATAAATTAAAATATAAATTTATTAGGTCTCTCCAAAAAATCGGAACAAATTGTTAGCGCATATAACCTTACCGAAAATCGAATAATATTTATCGAAATAAATGCCTGCTTTCAATCCATAATCGGTATGTTACAATCGAAATGTAAATCGATATAGACTTAATTTTTACGTTGGCACCTGATTCGAAAATTGCCACACTTACATTACCACACTATGCAACAAGCTTGCAAAGAATTTGTTTTTTAATTTTATTTTGCAACTTTATTCGACCGAAATCGAATGGAACATTAGACGTGTTGTGTTACGTCACCTTTATTTTGGCGCTGAGGAATGTCGTTCCGCCATTCTTCTTTTTTTTTAAACCCTGTCAATGTTGCCAGTATCGTTGAATTGAAATTCCTAAAGCTAATTTAATTCTCTTAGCTGTCTGACAGGATCTTTTGAACTTGTAAACTGTAATTACTGAGTTTATTGCCAGGTTCTTCTTAGTGGAAGCAACCTTCCGAACCTGGCGGTAACATGTATAATCCTGTATAATAATGTCGTTATGACGATTTGAAAGTAGTTTGGTAAAAGTCTAATCAAATAAAAATATTTTTGAATTGGATTTTGATGCTTAGTATCAGGTTTGGACATAGTTTTTAACCGACATCAAAAAAGGAGGAGGTTATCAATTCCAATTGTTTTTTTAAATCATAGACGCCTTACATCAATTCTTTTGTTTATGGTTCATTACATACCTACATTTATGTTCCTTTCCAAATTCTTTACTTTAATAGGTCAATGTAAAGCTTAACTTTACATGTTAAACAAGTTGAGAATACTCAAAGGAATTTCAACGTTATCTACCTGAAAATAGGGGTTAGAAATGAGATACACAGAGGATTTCATATAAATATGCAGTGCAGCGGCTCGAAGTACCGGGAATGGTTGAGGGATAAATATTTGAGTAGTAGTAGTATCTGTGCATTGAAATAATAATCTAAGTTGTTATCTATGTTCTTATGTTATCTATTACTGTGTGACGGAAGTAGCGCCATTTATGTTAATGTGCATAATTAAAAAATAAAGTTAGTCCTTGCAAAATTCTTGACGCGTTTTATTAGGTTATGGGCCCAGTCCCTGAATTTGCAAGAAAAAGTCGTTAGTATTTCGTGTTAAACTCTTTATCTTATCGTGGACTATCAGTGTTTTGAAAGTGCGTATAGAAACAATAATAAAGACTGTTGTTTGGTGTTGTTTTTATGCAAATAAAATCCGTACTGCATTTGAGTTGCAAGATGGCCGGTAGCTATATAGTGAACGTTCCTAAGCTAAAAGGAAGAGAAAACTATGACCAGTGGGCGTTTGCAGCAGAAAATTTCCTAATCCTCGATGGTGTCGACATATCTAAGGAAGTATCGGCGGAAGAAGCTGCTTCAGCGGAAGAAAAAAAGGCAAAAGCAAAGCTGATAATGACCGTTGATTCCTCATTATATGTTCATATCAAAAATGAAAATACAGCTCGAGATATATGGACGCGGCTGAAAACACTCTTTGATGATTCTGGCTTCACGCGGCGCATTAGTTTATTGCGGCAGCTTATTTCTATAAGACTGGAAGACAGTGAATCAATGACGGCATATGTAACTCAGATGGTAGATACTGCACAAAAGCTGAAAGGAACGGGTTTTCAAATCACGGATGAGTGGGTTGGATCTTTATTATTGGCGGGTTTAACAGAAAAGTTCGCGCCAATGATTATGGCCATAGAACATTCCGGTATTACAATTAGTACCGACGCCATTAAAGCAAAATTGATGGATATGCAATCGGAGGTTGGCAGCACTGAGGGCGCTTTTTTGTCTAAAAGTTGGCAGCAGCGTAAAAAAGTTAGTGCCAACATGAAGAACGCAAATATGGCGGACAAGTCAAAACTGTCAATGTCAAATCCAAAGTCAACAAAAACAGTTCGTTGTTACCGTTGTAAACAACTTGGACATTATATGAATAAATGCCCCCAGAATAGTCAAAATAGAACAGAAAACGCATTTAGCGCTGTTTTCTTGAATCCTGAAAATCTATTTCAAGAGTCAGATTGGTATATTGACTCGGGAGCGAGTTCACATATGGTTGTTGACAAGACGTGTTTGGAAAATGCTTCACCCAGCCACAAGATAAAGAGTATAGTGGTCGCGAATAAAGAGACAGTGCCCGTGTTGTGCACAGGAAATACTAAAATAACGACAGTGGTCGGCAATACAGAATTTGATATTACAGTGAGTGACGTTTTGTGTATACCTAGTCTCACCACAAATCTGCTATCAGTTAGTCAGCTTATTCGGAATGGAAACAAGGTGAATTTCGAAAAAGAGGTTTGCTATATACGCAATCGACAGAATGAACTGGTGGGAAGAGCAGATTTAGTGAATGGAGTGTATCGATTGAACATAAAGTCAGATAAGTTGTTTGCAGGCTCAGCGACAACTACGACTAGTGAGATGTGGCATCGAAGGTTTGGACACATTAACTGTAAAGACCTAAACACTATGAGAAATGGTGTAGTAGATGGCATTGATTTCTCAGACAGAGCTATGGTTGACAAGGCAAAATGTATTACGTGTTGTGAGGGGAAGCAAACAAGATTGCCTTTCTCGCACAAAGGTGCCAGATGTGAGACTGTGCTCGAGGTGGTTCATGCCGATGTATGTGGACCCATGGAGTCAGTATCAATAGGATCATCACGCTATTTTCTGCTCTTTGTCGATGATTATAGCCGAATGGCATTCGTCTATTTCCTCAAGGCCAAAAGTGAAGTATTTAACTACTTGAAGGAGTTTAAAGCTTCAGTCGAAAGGCAGACAGGCAAAAATTTAAAAGTTTTGAGGACAGATAATGGAGGCGAATTTTGCTCTTCGGAAATTGAAAATTATTTGAAAAAAGCTGGAATAATTCATCAAAAAAGAAACCCTTATACCCCAGAGCAAAATGGGATGTGCGAGCGATTAAACCGAACAGTGGTGGAAAGAGCTCGGTGTATGCTGTTTGATGCTAAACTTGACAAACGTTTTTGGGCAGAAGCCGTTAACACTGCTGTATATCTGAGAAACAGAACTTTAGCATCTGGATTGACAAAGACACCATATGAACTCTGGACAGGCAAGAAGCCAGATGTCAGCCACCTTAGAGTATTTGGGAGCACCGCTATGGTTCACATTCCAAAAATCAAAACTACAAAGTGGGACAAGAAGGCAGAAGCTCATATTTTGATGGGGTATGAGAACAATATAAAGGGTTACAGGTTATATAATCCCAAGACAAATAAAATCACCACCAGCCGAAATGTCATTATCATGGAAGACACGCATAATAGTTCTGATGTGATCGAAGCTGAAATTGTGGAACAACATAGTGATAACACCACAGAGGAGGAAGAAGAAACTGTTGTCAACGCTTCAGATGACACATATATACCTGACGAGACTGACAGTAGCAGTTCTTCAAGCTCAGATGAATTCTACAATACTATTGGTGAACCTGAAGTGCCCCATGAGCCTACCACCTTGGGTAAACGTCAGAGAAAGCAACCGGATAGATTTGGATATAATAACATTTGTATAGAAAGTGGTGGTGATGAAAATTTAACATATGAAGATGTCATGAATGGGATGGAACGTGAACAATGGTGTAAAGCGATGCAGGAGGAGCTGCAGTCGTTTCATGAGTGTGATGCATGGGAAGTGGTGGACAAGCCAGAAAGTGGGACGGTAGTGCAGTGTAAATGGGTTTACAAGAAAAAGCTAAATAGTGACAATGAAGTGCGATATCGTGCGCGTTTGGTGGCGAAGGGATTTACGCAAAAAGAAGGTATTGATTATAAGGAGACTTTCTCACCTGTACTAAGATACTCCACATTAAAGTTACTATTTGCATTAAGTGTTAAATTAGATATGAATATCACCCATCTTGATGTAACTACCGCATTCCTAAATGGTGATCTTGATGAGACTGTATACATGCAACCACCTCAGAATTTTACATTTGATAATAAAGTTTTTAAATTAAAGAAGGCAATATATGGTCTGAAGCAATCAGCCCGAGCCTGGTACAAAAAGATAGATGAAAGTTTGTATCAATTTGGTTACAGAAAATCAAAATATGAACCTTGTTTATTTATAAAGTCATGTGGAGGTAAAAAGACCTTTGTAGCTTTATTCGTCGATGACTTCTTTATATTCTCGAATGAAGTTACCGAAGTAAAAAAGGTCAAAGAACAGTTAAGTGCCAGATTTAAACTTAAAGATTTAGGCAATATAAAAAAAATGCTTGGGTATGCGAGTTGATACTTGTAAAGATAAATTGTATATTGACCAAGAAGGATTCATTGATAGTTTATTGAAAAAATTTGGAATGGAAAATTGTAAAACTGTGTCAGTAACTCCTATGGAAATAAATCTAAAATTGGATAAATGTGATACTGTTGATTGTAATGTCAAATATCCTTATCAGCAGTTAATAGGCAGCCTCATGTATCTAGCTGTACTTACTAGGCCGGATATATCATATGCAGTGAGCTACCTAAGTCAATTTAACAATAATTACAACAAAACACACTGGCAGCATGCTAAGAGAGTTTTGAAGTATTTAAAAGCAACTAAGTCTTATCGCTTAACTTATACTAAAGATAGTTCAGATCTAGTTGGTTTTGTTGATGCCGACTGGGCTTCCAACACTGTTGACAGACGGTCTTATACAGGTTTCTGTTTCATACTTTCGGGAGGAGTAGTTTCACATGAATGTAAAAAGCAGCAAACAGTAGCACTCTCAAGTACTGAAGCCGAGTACATGGCAATTTGTGAAGCAAGCAAAGAGGCTATTTTTCTTAAAAATTTGTTACTAGAACTTACTGGTAAAGATATAGGATCTGTTATACTGTATAATGACAATCAAAGTGCTAGAAAACTTACTGAAAATCATATGTACCATAAACGTTCTAAACATATAGATGTTAGATTTCATTTTATTAGAGAAGCTGTCTGTAATAAATTGGTAAAAATTGTTTATTTAAATACAGAGAATATGCCTGCTGATATAATGACAAAAAGCTTGTGTAGTGTTAAGCATTATAAATTTCTGATGAAATTAGGCTTGATTGATTGTAGCCATGTATAGTATAATAAACATTCTAGTACTGTGAACTGTTTGTGTTTGTGTAAATTTTATTTAGTACATGCTAAGTTTATTTCAATGAGTGGTGGTGTTAATATGTATCTGTGCATTGAAATAATAATCTAAGTTGTTATCTATGTTCTTATGTTATCTATTACTGTGTGACGGAAGTAGCGCCATTTATGTTAATGTGCATAATTAAAAAATAAAGTTAGTCCTTGCAAAATTCTTGACGCGTTTTATTAGGTGCATGGGTAAGTATGCTTGGTAAACGTGTGGTTAGAATATGTACATTATATTAAACACAGTTACTGGGTAGACGACCTTTTATACCAAGAATTGTAGATTCTCTGCCCATAGATTTTGTATTAAGCTTATAATAAATGTTACAAATAAAAATATTTTTTTTGTCTTAAACGAACGCAGGAGAAATTATAATAATAGCCATTTTCATTTTCAAAGAAAAGGCGTCAGTAATGTCGTATAAGGAGGTCAAAGAGATGGCACTGGACAGAGACAAATGGAAGAGTCTCATTACTCTTAAATTCATGATGATGACTTATATAAAATTAACAACTTTATTTTCTGTCTGTCTGTTTGTAATTTCGTTTTCCAGCTTGACGATACAAATACCAGAATATGAAATAATGTGTGTATCTATCTATATTTCCAATAACAGGACAAACTAATATCGGCTCGCCGTCGCAATCTGGCACCAATAAAGTCCGCCATGTTGGCAAAACACCACCAAATGCCGACACTTGGAGCTAATCCAAATAAAGTATTTTTGCGTAATCTACTTCCATAATCATCCATTAAGACTTATATCATGCGTTTTTATATCTATACTAGCTATGCCCCGCGGTTTCACCCGCGTAGATTAAGTTTCTTCCTTAATGTCGCGGAACCCAAATATTTTTAATAAATAAAAGTAGCCTAAGTTACTCCTTGAAACATCAGCTACCTGCCAGTGAAAGTCCCGTTAAAATCGGTCCAGCCGTTTCAGAGATTACCCGGAACAAACAGACAGACAGACCGAGAAAAAATTTAAAACTTGGTTTTTTAGTCTCAGTAGCGTGTATACTTTCAAATCCATTTAGTGAAAAACTGTTATTTTGGAATTTCAAACAGACACTTCAATTTTATTTATCTGTATAGATGTATAGATATTTGTACAGGTCCGATCAATGCGCAGTAGTCTGTACCCCTATCACGAGTTTGCCAAATACAAATATTTGGCGGAGACGCTAGCGAGTGTAGTTTACTAAAACAGTTGCAAACTCGTGATAGGGGTACAGTTTATGAGTATCTATAGACAGGGGCGTGCATTGGATTTTCAGAGGGGTAGGCATAAACAATAAGTAGGTAGGTAGGCAGGTTAAGTACATACCTATGTGACGCGGCGTAGGTACGTACGTCTTGGTAAAGATACACATACGAACATAAACACACACACACACGATACGAGTGTATTCAGTGATCACAAATTTTAACTTCTGCTTACCTGCTTATATGCAATGCACGCCACTGTCTATAGATATGGCAAGAGGCGAATAGAAACATGCTCAGTATCCCGACTATTTATTTCGCGTTAATTACTCGTGACACCAGCACTCAAAACTCGTAACAGCACCTGCCGCGTTATTCACTAAGGTTTCTCAGCGTCGCACTCGTCATCGCGTGTCGGTTTTAGAGATACGAAATTGAACCTTATCCTCTATGTATTATGTATTAATTTCCTATGATTAAAACCAACGCTCGTGGAGTTCGACGCTCAGAAACCTTAGTGAATAACACGGCTGTACTTAGGCCAAGACAAAGTAACATTCTCTAGCGCTTGTGCTAATAGAAGCGATACAATTCAATAAATCAGTCACGTGACATATATTTTGTATCGTTTCTACTAGCCAAGCGTGAGGACTAACGAACGTAGGTAAACGTGTAAACTTAATGCAAGTCTCATAGCATAGTAAAGTCTATCAAGAATTGTAAATGAACACATTTAGTTAACAAACTAAAGAGAACAGACGGGGCATAAACAAACGGACATTAGCATCAAAATATAGATTACGACTGCCACTCTGCAGGGCCTTGACTTACTTTTTATAGCTGAACACGGTGGTGATAGTGTTACTAATGAATACAGGTTATATTATAACACATGGTTTTAATCACAGCGTCTTATGTTTTTTCCCAGATATAAGGTACAATATTTATGCATTGCAACACGAAAAGTTCTTAATCTCCGATAAATATATTATGTATTTTTAACATGGAAATATTTTTTATGGCAATCCAGTAGCTTGAATATTTTTCCAAAAACAAGGTTTGTTTTTATATTTTGCATTATTTTTTCGTTAAAATAAAAATATTTTGAACATTTGTGGTTAGTATTATACATTTCAAGACAGCACAAAGCTATGTGATGTAGTATAGTGGTGTGATAATAGCGTAGCGAATGTTTATTTCGTCATTGGCTGTGCAGACAAGGTGCGGTTCGGAATTTGAAAATAGAATTTCGCCTTTTGACATTTGGGGTTACCAGTTTGGGATGGTTTCATATATCCTCAATGATATTAAAAGCGTAGATACTTTATGCGTTCATAAAACAAAAGGAACTGGAACAGGAACTTAAACTAGAAACATTTAAAGTCAGAGCTCTATAAATTCTGGTATAAAAAAATATGTATACAGTGTACAGGAGTTCATGTGATAACGCCAGTCAAACATTCGCATGCTATAATATAAGTTAGCTAAACATGTATGTTCTGTTATACCTCAGAACACCTTTATACCATGTTTTTAGCGAATAATAATAATAATTATTATTTTCATGTTGGTTTATTTTTTCTCAGCCGAGGCCGGTAATGAATGATACTCACGGGTCAAGACCAAGTGAGTTATTGGGATGGATTATAATATTATTATTTTTATTATAAAAAAATGTTACGTACGTAGATTGTCACTTGTTGTTGTTGTCACACTGAGGAAAGCTTGGGCTTGGGAATGCCGAAAGCTTTGACCCATACATTTTGGTAAGCTAATCTACCTCGTGATCAAATAGTCTAATATCATTGTATATCCTCAAAAATTCTGCACAGAACGGGAACTGTTTTAGAAACTTAATAGGTAATTCGACTTTAACCAACAATAGCTAATAGGATCTTGGACGAACAATTTAGCATTGCAATATGTTGGTATCATTACGAAGCGCATTTTAATCGATTCGATTTCATCGATTTACATTCGCTCGCATTCGATTACAATCCTCGGTCATGTGAACAAAATGTCGTAATGTTGTGATCAATTTTAGATAAATAAAAGTCCAAAATAATTATCAATGTTTAAATCATCATAGATGCATAATTATGCGTCATAGTATTTAGTTAAAAACTTTGCACCGCAACTAATAATTTATGTTGTGTTTTCGATGACAGCTGTCAGATAAGGTGTTTTTTTTTTAATTTGTGGTTCAAAATTACTAAGAACAAGGGCAAGGTTAATAGCGCGGGAAAAGTTGACGTGATGTCAATGCCTTTCCCGCGTTTCCGTGATATGTCATAAATGAGTTGTGTTCGTGTCTTCACAGTTTTAGAACGAACCACTTGATTTTATACTCTGGGAACTTCGAAATAAGTCTTATTTTCCATTTACATATCTATGAGCGCATTTCCGTAACGAGCTGTCATAGATCAGGGACGTGGGAATAGTATTTTTTTGTCTTGTCATTGGTTATGGTTCTTCTTATTTTAAATCATTGCATAGACGATAGACATGGAAAATATCTCAGCCACTCTGCATGATACCCGCCAATTCTTGATTTCTGTCATTATGACAGATAAAAAACTTTACGTAAGCTGCCAGCATTGCGCATTGTATTGTGAAGTGAAGGCAAAATAAATGCCCAACGATATAAACCCACTTTCTAGACTTCGTTTTAGACTGAATCTATACTAATATTATACAGAGAAAATTTGTATGTAAGTATGTTTGTAACGAATTGGCTCAAAAAGAACTGGACCGATTTTAAAAATTCTTTCATTATTTGAAAGCTACATTATCACTGATTAACATAGGCTATATTTTATCCCCGTACTCCTACCGGAACGGGAACTACGGAGGTGTCTCCGCGTGACTTCCGCGACATTTATATAAAATTTAATAGAAGTTAAAACTCCCCTTTCTATTTTGATTAAGTTAACGTGTAATCTTAGATATTTAGCACCGAAATGTCATATTCGTCATCTAAGGAAAGAAACAAACCAAAAAGTTTGGTTATCATAAAATAAATCTATAACTGAAACACTAGATCTATGAATTATGAAAAAAAAACTACGTTTATTGTGATTTAATAAGACTTTGAGTTATAGCATTATTTCTAGTATGCACTAGCGGCAATCTTTTGTTAAACTGTTCACTTTCCCCTTAATTAAAAGCATTCATGTCAGTCAAGTTATGCTATCTAGATTTGATCTTAATTAAGTTACGCAGTAGGTATGTACTTACCCCTCTTTCATTCATTCGCGGCTATGATATTTTAACCAACTAAAGAACCGATGTTAAAATCAGTATTCATAAATCGTAAAATAGCATTGCCAGCACTCAAAATTCGCACTGAATTGATTTACCTAAAATTAAGAACAGGGATATTATCCTGGATGTGTCTGTCACGAAATCAATCTTTATGTTAGTCGCGAGCAAAAGCTAGTACTTACATAGGTATTTCTTTCATAAAGTATTTTTTACTTAAAGTATCTGTGAAAGGGTATAGGAAAGTGCTCTCCAATTCGTCACGGTAAAGCATGAGTATACTCGCTTCGATAATTTCTGTAACTGTTTTCATCTCAATACCCATCTTTGGTTCGTAGTACACTCGCTTTGGCAAGTGTTACGTAATAACCAATCACTACTAGGCTTTACCATTTAAAATTCAAAGTCACTGACTGACGCTGTCAACGGACAGACAGCTACTTAAGCTGGGCCTAAAGGTATTTTGATGATGAGTTCTTAGTGTGGTGTAGGTTACACTAAGAAAGTGTTTTTCGAAATACCACCCCTCCGATTGTTTGTATGTCAAGTTACGAACGCAAATGATAACGTGCTTAGTGCCTAATCTTTTGGGAAAGTGGATTTTAACATCTTTGCATACACCATCGGGAATGGGTAATATGTATTTTTGCTCAATCTTTCTTTATTAATTTGCAGAGAGCTCCTAAACTTATAATACTGTGTGGTATCTAATACAAAGTCACGTTGGTACTTAATTATCATCAACTAGCTGTTTCACCCGCGTAGTTCCCGTTCCCGTGTGAGTACGGAGATAAAATATAGCCTATATTAATCAGTGATAATGTAGCATTCAAATGGTGAAAGAATTTTTTAAATCGGTCCAGTATTTTTTGAGCCAATTCGTTACAAACATTGCCTTTTTATAATATTACCTATAGTTGAAAAGTGGGTATAATTACAACACCTCTGCCTACCCCTTCGGGAACACTTCTAAGATGGTGTGGGCATTTTTTTTTCTAATTGTATAAAACACCAGTGTCTCCACCAGTACGAGTATAGCAATAGTTGAGTCACGGCCACCACAAATTACCGCTAGTTAAGTTATTAGACGATACGACATCCAACGATAAATAAAAAACGTGATTTGCCAAATCACGTCTTCGTCACGAAATTGATGTGACTTTTTTGTTCGCTTTAGTGGATTTATTCGTTTAGTCGAATTTGGTAGTCTATGGTCAAGAGAAGCGAGATCATTTCACTAGTGAATAAAAGAGTGATGTCGTTAAAAATCTAATTGAACTTGGCAGTCGCTCCGTATAATGGCAGTCGCTCCGTATAAAAATCAGGTGATCAGCCACATCGGGTTGAATCAAGTGCCGACACCAACAATGTATGGGATAAGGCCAGGGAGATGATGATATAGAATCGTACAACATACATTGCTAGCGTGATTTAGAAATATAAAGCGCCATCTAGTGATATGACGCTTAAACAATATCATGGCAATAAGAGCTCATGGTAAGCCCGCTGATACGAAATATTCTTTCATTCTCGTGTCATAATATGTTTGTATGAACACGAATGTTATAATTTACATGCAGCATTGAGGTTAGGTCGTGGTTGACCTCGCTACTAATTTAATTTGTACACAATAATCTAATGTATGTCGGAGCCACGAAAACATACGGCTTAATTACCTTTCACTGTTACACATGAGCACAGAATAAATATGAGCTTACTGCGAACAAGACGGAATACTTACGTATGCATTTGCTCACGCCTATATTCCCCGAAGGGTAGGCAGAGGTGTTGTAATAACAACACCCACTTTTCACACAAGAAGATTAAGTGCCAACGTGACAGATTGTGAGTGTATCGCCGTCTCAGGCACTATACATACGTCTTTGAGATACTTCTCAGACATATGCCCGTTTCCTCGCGATGTTTTCCTTCACAGTAAAGCACGTGGTGTGAAATCACTTTCCATACATTTTGTATCGTTTCTATTAGCGTAAGCGCGAGAGAATGTTAATTTTTTCTAGGCCTACAGTATGGAATCTAGGAATCTTTAGAAATGACATAGTCACACAGATGCCCACATCTATGTGCGTTCGATTGTCGGGTTGGGCAGTGTTATTGGTTTTTATATCTATATTTATAATTTCCAAGCTCGGAGTCTGAATTACGGTTCGAATAATGGCAATAGGAGTACAGTCCTATTATAATATATAAAATTCTCGCGTCGTGGTGTTTGTAACCAAAACGGCTGGACCGATTTAGTGTGCATATGGAGTAGGTCTGAAAATCGGCCAAAATCTTTTGTCATTCCGCGAAATGATAATGGTGATCCATCCGAAAAATATATATGGCAATTCAACGTGTTCTTTCTTATAAGGTTTTACTTACTTGTTTGTTATTTTTGCCTTAATATAAGCATGGTTAAGCTTAAACAGTGTAAAGCTGAAGCCCAAAAATGGCGTGAATAAAAATAAATCTCAACCGTTAAACGCTTCCATATGCGTTTCACGACCTAATTCATAAAACAATTATGCCTCCAATGGAAGCCTACGTACTTCGCAAGTCAGCTACCTTTCCAAGTCAAGGTTACCAAGTGTCAAAACTGGATTAATTTGACAACTTTAATATGGCTTCTATTCGTTATTCGCTATTTGGTGATAATACATACGAGATACGACGATTGATAGAGAAACGGAAGAGAAAAAGAGAGCCCTGAGGCTTGAGTAGTCACTTGCTACGTAAGTGACGCAAGTTCGAATCCCAGCGGGGCCTGCACCAATGAGATTTTCTAAAAACTTATGTGCAGTGATTACACACCACGTACGTGAAGGAAAATATCGTGAGGAAACCTGCATATGTCTGAGAAGTAATTCAAAGACGTATGTATAGTCCCTGAGGCGGTTATGGATTCACTATCTGTCACGTTAATCATCTTTGATGAAAATAGTGTTCAGGGAATACAGGCGTGAGCAAATGTTGAATAGAGAACATATGACATGGGATAAGGGCAGTAGAACGATGAATTCTGCAGCCAGCCAAGACGCATGGAACTAACTTGCCGTAGGAACAATAGCAATATGGTTAGGGTAATACGACACGAGTGTTTCGAAGCAAAACGGCACGCTTGAATGGTCACGACAAGTGTATCCTGTAAGACTGTTGTCCCAAGTTACACAGGTTAGCGATTAAAGAGTAAAAAAAAATAGGAAAAAAATGACATTGACAGATGTCAAAGTAGATAAATATTTAAAAAGTTTTTGTCGTATTAAAATCGTTGTCATTTTCAAAATGAATTACTTATGGACCTCGCGTTATTAGGAATAAAGAACAACGGACATACTCGTAGATTGAGAATTTGAGATTATATAGCTTTATTAGTTTGGTGCACCTGCCCTGTCAATTGATTTTCAAACCCGCTTGCAACTTACGTTTCACACTGACAACCACAGCTACCACAAGGTGCAGGGTGCTAGTCACCTGCACGTCGTGACGTCACGTCCGCTCATTGTCAACACTGCGTGAGGGCGCCATTGCATCCTTATGTTGTCTATGTCATTTGTCATTGTTACTATTATTTTTAAAGTAAAGAAAAGAAATCTATCTATGGATTCCTACACTTAACGTTATTTTAAGAATATGAGCATCAACATGATTGAATTGAATAAAAAACTTTTAAAAGGGATATCTTATAAAAGAGAGAGGCAAATATTAAAAAGTTGAATTTTACAGACTCACTGTGCGTTGCTTTACGATGTAACTACCGTGGTTTAAGATCTTTATCTGTAACTAATTGAATAGAAATAGATCCATTAAATTTTTAAGGCATCATTATGACGAACTTGGTGCCCATAAAACCGTGTATTTAAAACCCATTTATTACCTTGTTCTCATTTTGGACAAACACTATATTCGTAAAGCGAAATGTATTCAAATTTAATTCAGCTGACATTCTATTTATGTTAACTGGGCGGGCCCAAACGGCAATGATTCTGACGGGGTCAAGTTCGAAGTTTAAAAAAAGTAATTCGTTTCCGATTCCAAATAAAGCTCCATACACACAATGAGTCAAAGCTGAGTCATTGTAATGTGCGAGTAATGACATCATGTATGCCACTTTATTTGTATTGTATAATCTCGGAAGATTTTGTTTTTAGAATCAGGGTTTAAGTATAGCAGATGTCAGTTGTTGTATATTCTTAAAGTCGCTAACAGTCAAACAAGGTTATAAAAATGTTATTTACATACAAACCTGTTTAAAATATATTTAAATTTAAAGATATATCTCTGCTAGACAATCGAGCGAAAAAACAAGCTTAGGATTCTTAAATTAGTTTTTTTATATGTCTGCATAATTGTGTATTTAACTATGTTTTTTGAATATTCTATTTTTTTTATTTGACATTTAGTAATTTCCAGAATGTTCACGGGTCAAACTAATGCCCTAAAACGTGGCCTAAAAAACGCAGGAAAATTTCTCTCTCATATCTGTGATAGCGTAAAAACAATACAGGCTTTTTAATCTGGCGTACGGTAGTCTTTGTTTAAGCCGTATTTTGCAACAAAGAACTTGTTTATTAGCCAATTTGAAGTCTAGTAAAAATCCAGACATAGCTAAATTGTGGCAATGACCGTCTAAAGTCTAAACTTTCACTGACCTCGCATTGACAGACGTCACGGCGACAGTTACCTTTTTAATTTGGGGACACTTTAAGGATGTTGCCAACGCAAAAAAGTTACGTGTGATCGTGGGTGGAGTTTTATCAGTAATGTTGTAATTGGCTTATTCATATTAATGAATAGTTTGATTAATTAAATTAAATTATGCATCAAGGTGACTTGTCATTCCGAATATTTTGAGATGATTCCAGTTTGAATGTGTGTTATGTAATGTAACTTGAATAATCTACTTAGCTAAGTCATTTTACATGAATTAACCTACATTTCATAAGTGCTGTATGTTGGAGTCGTATAAACAAAGGCGACAATCTGTCAAATGTGTCAAAATGAGATTTTAATATGGTAACACAGGAAATTTAAAATACCATTACCACAATTCCACTTTATGTGTCGGTAATATGGCTTTGAAAGTCTATGTAATAACAAAATATAGCAAAGTTTTTAAGTTTGCCATTGTAGCTGTGCCCTGTGGGTACACGCGCGTAGACTTAGTTTCTTGCTTTGACTCGCGGAACCCTAAAATTTTAAATTTTCTGAGTAAAAGTAGGTAGTAAAGTTACTCATTGAAACATCAGCAATCTGTTATGAAAATGGAAATGATTTATTTAATTTAGGCACTTCTTAACGTCAAAGAATTGACCACCGCTTCTAGCTATCTAGGCGTTTAGCCTTCTGAGAAGAACCAGCAAGAAACTAAACATTTTTTTCAACATGACGTCATGTTCAGTCGATTAGGCGCGCGCGTTACATATTTATAGTCAGTAATAAGCGAATAGTTTTGGAAAGTGAAAGCGTTACGTGGTGGAATGTAACAAATCAAACATCGCCAATTCGGTTATTCAGTGCAACATACTAGAATGTCATCGATGACCGCGTTACAACTTGATCGAGGTCGGTATCATTACGTGATTGATCATTGATGAATGTGGATGAACCGAAATAGTCAAATCTATACCTATACAGATAAATAAAATTGAAGTGTCGGTTTGTAAATCCAAAATAACAGTTTTTCACTAAATGCATATGAAGGTATATACGATACTGACATGAAAAAAACAATTATTAAAGTTTTTCTCTGTCTGTCTGTCTGTTTGTTCCGGGTAATCTCCGAAACGACTGGACCGATTTTAACGGGACTTTCACTGGCAGGTAGTTAATTTTACAAGGAGTAACTAAGGATACCTTTATTGAAAAAAAAACTATGCTCTCCGCGGGTCACACATGAAAATTAACTCTACGCTGGAAAAACCGCGGGGCACAGCTAGTTATTAAAAAAAATATCTTGCTTGGCCGATTTGTTGTTGTACGTTGTAGTTGACCGAATTGTGGGAAATTTTGTGTGCATATCTAGTCGAAATTTTATTCACCGCAAAGCTTAATGGGATTTTACTATGATGTCATAAACCATGAGGTCTTACTACATACATAATTAATCGTGTCTGTAATCCTCGAAGGGGTAGGCAGAGGTAGAGAGTAACTTATAGTACACCTACACGCCCTCACCCACATTTCGCCAGTTGTTAAGTCCCATGTAATTGGGAGCGAGTCTATTGCCATTAACCAAAATTTAAGTAGATCGAAAAACCCAATATCTCTTTACCCGAAGCGTTTGCAACTTTAATCTCACTAAAATCTTACTACCATGATATGACACATATTATTTGACAGATGTATATGACGTGTATAGATCTGTCACTGTCACATAGCCGAACTGTCATAGCAATAATTCATGGTTGGGCCACTGGACCTTAAAAGACCTCATTGTTTGACAACTGCAAAGACGGGCTGCCCGAATATCATAAACCAGCTTAAGATTAAACAAATCACTTGTTGCACTTGCATTTTTCAACAGTGTTGCCATTCTAAAACGACCTTTACCTCCGGAACCTCGTTAAACTAGACCAATTATAAAACATTTCCGGCAAACAATAGTCGAAATCGCAGTAGACATTTTGTGTTACGCAATTAACTTGAATTGTCGGCGCGCACGCATTTAAACAACTGTCTGTGTCCATTAAAAAGTTAGGTGTGTTCTTTATGGCCAGTGACACCGTTGCCGCGTATTTTGTTAGTTGTTGCTGGATAAATGTTTGCTACAATGATTTTATTGCCACGAGCTTTACGATAAAGTTAAAAAATTGTGAGCTATGATTATATAAATTTGTTAATATAAAAAAAAAACATAGATACATACATATGCTCACGCCTGCATTCTCCGAGGTAGGCACAGGTGTAATAACAGCACCAACATTTCACTGAAGATGATTAAGTGCCAACGTGACAGATGAGTCAATCGTTGTCTGAGGCACTTTACATACGTCTTTGAATTACTTCTCAGGCAAATGCAGGTTTCCTTCGTCATAAAGCACGTGGTGTGAAATCACTGCACATAAGTTTTTAGAAAAACTCTACGGCCCTTATATTTTTCATTTTATGAAGTGTTTTAAATGTACGTAATTCGAAAATGTTTATGGGTGCTTACCGTAGCGTGACAGATGTGGGCTTTGAGTTTAAAAATAAATATATTAACGTGCAACTAGGTCAACTCCTGTTCTACATTATTGTTATTGTTTTAATGTGAAACAAAGAAAGACTTACACCTGTCTCTTTCGCCATTGTTTTTTTTAAATGAATGCTTTTCATGGCTAAGGCTAGCCTCACACACACAATTCAAAACATTTACATTCATATGAAATCATATGCTATACTGACATAAATAATCAAAAGTCTTTTTGTTCCGGGTATCTCTAGTTGTCAATAAATTATTGCCAATATTCACAATATTAATGTCAATATGCATTTTATTGAACACTATTTTATTGAAACTAAATCTACGCGGGTGAAACCGCGGGGCACAGCTAGCCCCGCTGTTTCACCCGCGTAGATTTAGTTTCGTGCTTCATGTCGCGGAACCCTAATATTTTTGATAAATAAAAGTAGCCTAAGTTACTCCTTGATATATCAGCTACCTGCCAGTGAAAGTCCCGTTAAAATCCGTCCAGCCGTTTCAGAGATTACCCGGAACAAACAGACAGACAGACAGACGGACAGACAGACAGAGAAAAAATTTAAAACTTGGTTTTTTAGTGTCAGTAGCGTGTATACTTTCAGATGCATTTAGTGATTTTTTTTTATTTTGGATTTACAAACAGACACTTAAATTTTATTTATCTGTATAGATGTATAGATTGTGTGTCCGGCTAGCCTTACATAAAAATATCTCTTGATAATGTTTTTTGAACGACTGTCAGGAATAAAAGGCTTTCAATTTGATGGCTCGCATTGAAAATGTTAAATGCTTTTATGTGTAACTTCTTAAAGTCAGGTCGTGATCCGCGAAGCTCATCTGCCCTGAGACCCATTTCAATGATGTCGTGTCTGTGTAAGGTATTCCACAGCATATTAGCGAATAGAATTGAATGGTTTATGGAAAGCAACAATTTTCTTTCACCGAACACTACAGGATTTAGGAAAGGACGGTCTACTCTAGACAATTTGGTTAGTTTAGTTTCCCATATCCAGACAGGCTATTCAAATAATTATACAACGATAGGATGTTTCCTAGATGTGGATAATGCGTATAATAACGTAAATGTTGTTTCACTTTTGCAAATTATGGATCAAATGGGGGTTGGTACTTTCGTTTGTCAATATCTCTGGAGATTTTTGAAAGAAAGAAATCTAAAAATTTTAGTCAATAACTCATACTTGTCTCGCACTACTGGGCAGGGCTTAGCGCAAGGAGATCCACTATCTCCTCTACTTTTCAACCTATGTACCATACACATATGCAAGACCATCTGTAATGATGCTATGTTTATATCTCAATACGCGGATGATTTCGTCTTGTATACAGTATGCAGGAAAATAAAAGACGGTATACAATTATTACAAAACTCTTTGGATGTTTTAAGTAAACGGCTTTCAGAAGTCGGTTTAGGAATTTCACCATCAAAGAGCAAAGTGTGCGTATTCAAGAGGGGATACAGACGTGAACAGGTGAACTTAACAGTGGACTACACAGAGCTGCAAACAGTAGATAGCGTTAAATACTTGGGTATGTGGTTGGATAGATCATTAAGATGGTCTAAACATATTAACGAATTAGTTGAAAAATGTTCAAAATCCCTAAATATATTTAAAGTTTTAGCTGGGTCAAGTTGGGGAATCCATCCAAGTCATCTGAGACGGTTATATATTTCAATTATTCGGTCTAAAATGGACTATGGTAGTTTTCTCTATGACACTGGATCTAAAAGTATTATAAGAAAATTAGATAAAATACAAAATCAGTGCATACGTGTGATTGGGGGGTTTGTGAGAAGCACACCAATACACGTGATGGAATGCGAGCTACACGTGCAGCCTCTACACATACGTAGATACTACCTAGCCGGCAAGTATTGGTTAAAAGCTAAATCCTTTACAGATAATAATATTAGCAACCAACTTCACTTCTTAACAGAATTATGTGGTACACACTATTGGAGACACAAGAAAAAACCTTTATTAGCCACAGTCAGTGAACTTTTGGATAGTTACCCAATATACTCGACTCGTCAATTAGGCCAATTTACTCTTGGCACCTGGGTCAGCAATGTGGATCTTACCTGTGTTATAAATGTAAATATAGACAATGTGTCCAAAGGGAAACATCAGTATGAAAAGAATAATCTAAAAGAGATTAGCGAGCAGCATATCGAACAACATTATCCAGATTTTTACTCAATTTATACTGATGGTTCTCAAGAAGGGCAGGAATCGGGATTGGCTGTATATGACCCACAGACTAAGGCATCTATTAAATTTAGAATAAAGACCAAAATTTCAACAATGTATGTGGAACTGCTAGCAATTGCAGAAGCGATTTCTTACATCGAGTCATTTGAGACCGGTAACTATGTGATACTGACTGACTCCAGGAGCGCTTTGCAACATCTCGCTCGTTGCACCTCGACTTCTCGAGGCGCACCGATAGCGTACAGAATCTTGGACTCCATCAGTAAGCTTAAAAATAAAACTTTAATCTTGCAGTGGATACCATCTCACGTGGGTATATACGCTAACGAAGTAGTAGACCGCCTAGCAAAGCAAGCTATCACAGACGGAATAATTGTAGAATGGTTGCCCTACTCGAGTGATCTCATGTCTGTCGTCCGTAGACGGTGTAAGGATATGTGGTCGGAATACTTTGACGAAAGATCGAGATTCAAAGGGATTTGGTACAAAACCATCCAGACTAGCTTGTGCCGTTCGCCTTGGTTCGTGGGTACAGATATGCATAGACCTGAAATTGTTACCTTATTCAGACTGCGTTCTGGACACATTCCCTTGAATATGTTTGCACACATGATGAAGAAAACAGATTCACCGTTATGTTCAGAGTGCGGAAGAACTGAAGACGTAATACATATTCTTGCGGAGTGTGTCCGGAATGAAACTGAGAGACGATCCTTCCTCTTACAATATTGTTGTTGTAGCGAGTATAATGTAGGTATGTACAATAGTATTCTGTCTGCCCCATTGTCACGGGAAGCCAGAATGCTATGTTAAGTTGTGAATGCTGGCATTGGACGTCGATAGAAGTTGTATCTGTACGATCGAGGGTGGCATTAATTTTATTAAAAACCCTCAATAAATAATAAATTATTAAAAAAAAAAAAAAAAAACTTCTTAAAGTCTTTAGAAACAATTCAAAGTGTCGTTAATTTAAAATTTTCCTGTCAGTAATTCAAAAGGATTTATGAATTAAATTGTTTTATTTACTTATGTACTTGTAAATAATTTATATTTTTTTTGTTTTGTACTTTTTAATACTAACCTTAAACATCGCTTAAGAGTCCTAGTTTGAGAGCACTTTTGAAATCCGCATCACAAAAATAAATGAAACTACAGTTATTTCAGGGGTGCACATAGTTTTAGTCTGTCTGTCCATCTGCCCGTCTGTCTGCCTGTGTGTCTGTCCGTCTGTCTGTTTCTTCCGACTTATCTACGAAACAACTGGACCGATTTACGTAGCTACTGTTACTCGTAGAAGGCGTAACTCGGCTACTTTTATTTAAAAAAAAACATTACGGTTCCACGGGCCACACAAGAAATCAAGTCTATGCGGGACACAGCTGAAAGCTATACAATTTTTCAACGTAACATGTTTTTATTCAACTTTTAATTTGACAACCAGGGTTCAGGGGCCTTACCATGAGCTCTTATTGCCATGATAGTTTCACTCATTTATGAGACAGATGTATGTGACGTGTATACATCTGTCACTGTCGCACAACTGAACTATCATTGCAATGAGAGCTCATGGCCCCAGAGGTCCTGCCACGTTATTCACTAAGGTTTCTCAGCGTCGAATTGGAAGACGAGCGTTGGTTTCAATCATAGGAAATTGATACATAATACATAGAGGATAAGGTTCAATTTCGTATCTTTAAAACTGACACTCGGTTTCAATCCCAAATCAATCTTCAAACAATCATCTTCAAAGGGGGAATGCTGGACATATGATTTATATTGTTTCGATGAAATGTACATGATGCCAGCTGAGTTTCTTGCCGATTCTTCTCAGAAGGCTAGTTTCCGAGCCGGTGGTATATTCTCGACATTCATAAGTGCCTTACCAGGACCTAAACTGAAAAATATTTTTCATTTTCAATGCTGCCAGTATCTTCGGAACCTTGCCGACAGGGACTCCTTTTATATATTTTAGGTATCAGATTATATTTTTTAAGGTTTCTAGTTATTAGATTTTTTTTAAGGCTTTTAGTAATAGTTAGTGGTTGGCTGTATATCTGTTTCTGAACTGACTTAATACTAAGTACCTTATTTGTAAAAAAATAAATATTCTGTTAGTATAAAGTTTAAACATCCCATCAGATTACTAAGGACTTATAGTTATGCGATGAATGCTATAAGGACTATGACTCACAAGTTACGAAAACAAAACGCACTTGAGGCATTCGATTTTGAGTTGGTAGAGCGAAATATGGTCCGTGGAGGTTGTGAATCACCGTTTGCGAATGCGTAAACGCAGTATACCTTTACAGTTATAGTGAATTGTAGTCTGAGGGCCTAGTGCGAGTGTTTCAGTGCCGCCGTCACAAGTCACCGCGTCGAAGTAAACGCAGATTTGTATAGGTTCAGAACAGCGCCTCTGTCGGCCTAAAGATGACACTATTGTGAGCCCATACAAATCTGCGTTTATTTCGACGCGGTGACTTTTGACGGCAGTAGTGAAAAACTCGCACTGAGTCCTCTGTACATTGTCACTGCGTAGAGTTGCAAGAAGAGGTAGGGTGTTAGATTAACCGGAACAAAAGACAGACAGACAGATAGAGCTTTTCTTAAATAGCGTTTTTATGTGAATACCGTATATACTCACTTTCATTTGCATTTATTGAGAAGATGTTAATTTGGATTTACAAACAGATTTTTCCATTTAATTTACCTGTATGGATGTATACATATATGGTAGTCGAGTTAAAATAAGGGTAGGAAACTTTCCACCCAATAGCCAGGGTCTAAGAATTTCGCTATGGTTTCCCCCTCGTCAATAGAAAAAAAAAATCTATGGAACTTTAATTTAATAAATTAATGATCTCTTATAAAAGACGGGAAACTGACTCATAAAAATATGGCTACTAAAACAGGCTGACTGCTTAAGTCACTTTAATAATTTATCTTGCAAAGATACCGATTCACTTAGATTATGATCTTAAAAACAATGGCTATTTAACGTTGATAAATCTCGCTTATCGCGTCACTACAATGTACAGACTTTATTAATATACTACTCGTATGTTTCAAACAATGGCTCTTACAATTCATCAAATCGTATTTTAAACAATTGTTTTCATTAAAGCGCAAAAAAACTGACGCTTCCTGTTTAAATTAAACATTCGTAGATGTTATTGTAATGTTAGTAAGTTGTAGCTATTAAGCTTCCATAAGTCTAAGAATAAAACATCCTTTAGACTAGCTACCACTCAATAATATCTATACAGATAAAAGAAATTGAAGTTAAAAAAAAAAAAATTTTAACATTTTCTCTGTCTGTCGGACTTACAGTGGCAGTGTAACAAGGAGTCACTAAGGCTACTTCTATTAAAACTTTAGGGTCCCGCGGGCCACTCGTGAAGTCTTGGTATGAATTTGTTCTCAATAGTAGACGGTAGATTGAAATAATTGATTCTTAACTTACATCTGGATGGTTACAAGGGGAGAGGAAGACCTAAGAAACGATCGGTGGATTGTGTGAAAGATAATATGGCTAGAATGACACTTTTCACCGATGATGATAAATTGCTGCCAACGTGACAGATGTTTAGTCTATCGCCGTCTCAGGCACTATACATACGTATTTGAATTACTTCTCAGACATATGCATGTTTTCCTTCACCCTAAAGCACGTGATGTGAAATCAATGCACGTCCGTTTTTAGAAAAACTTATTCGTGCAGGTCGCGTAGCAGGCGACTGCTCACACTCCACGGCCACCACAGCTTCTTGTTCTTTCCAAAACATTTGCCTATTTTTTTTCTTAATCCCTATCTCTATTGTTTCAGGACCTAATTCCAGCTCAGGACACTGAAGCCTACCTGTTAAAGACACAAAATGCGATCACGAACCTGCAAGCCAAGCTGCAGTCCTCTCGCACCAACAACTTCTCTTCCATTCCGTCCCAGCTCACTTCTAGTCTCATCAGCGAAAAGACCGCAGTCTCCAGACTGCCTGTCTCCCAGCTCTCCAGGTCAAACTCCCTCAACTACCGTCTCAGAAGAAAGGACGCCACCAGCAGTAGCCCTTTACGCAGTCCTGGTCATTACGTCATCACTGGCTCGTCTAAACTTCCCGAAGGAACGAAAATACTCCTTAATTCAGCGTCACGGTCCTTAGACACTGACAGGAGGAGAGACTCGAATATGAACAGCCCGTCTTCCGATCGAGGGTTGTTAAGTAACAGTTCGGATGATAAAACCCTGTCGAATCGACCACCGTATCATGACACAACGCAGTCTTCACGGAGAAAGTCCCACTCGCGTCACCAGTCCTTCGATGGCAGAAATCAGAACCTCGACGATAAAAACGCGAATCAAACCGTCTGCCTGAAGGCTGTGCTTAAGAACAACGCCTTGGAATCGCAATACCCTCGTATCGAACCAACACGTTGCTTAGACACCAAGAAACATCAACGAGCGCTTAGCGACCCCAAGAAACTTTACGCAAACGGTTTTGGTTCCATAAAGCGCTCCAGTTCATTCAATACTGTTAATAAGAACAACAACTATTCAGACGGCAGACTCATCTCTCGTCGATCCAGCGGACAGTCTGAGGAATACAAAGACTATTTATCCGACGAATCGGACAACGGATCGTTTGAGAAATCGCAAGAATGTAGATACAAACGCATGTTGAATCGCGGAAGGATTGATTCTCCAGATTTCAAGTCGATCGCGCCAGCTAATTCGCCGCGATGTCCGAATACGCCAGAAATGCCGAGGAAGTTCGGGACTGGTTTAGCGCGGGGGTCGGTTAGGGTGACGAACAAGGAGAGAGGTAACACGAGGATGTCGGAGCCTCCGATGTCTAGGGATGAGAGACCAAAGCCGACGAGTCATCAGAGTCGGAGGATATCCGAGCCCACGAGGCAGTCGGTGCTGAACAGACTAACCAAATCCAGGTCTTCTACACGGGAGTTCCAGCCTAAGAATCAGGAGAAAGGTAGGATTTCTAGTACATTGTGTGTGTCTGTTCTTCTCTTGTTTGCTAACGTTACAATAGCAGTCGGGTTTGCCCTGAGGTGTCACTCGACTAGACACAGTTTTAAAGGTTATAAATAATAGAATGGAAGAAAGGAAAGGTAAACTGAGGCACGCAGACTTCGGGCCCCATAATAAACCCAATATTACCGACCACTAGACCAGCCAGAGATATAAATTCAAAGAAGAAAATAGGCCTAAATTAATTTGCTGAAATCATACACCCGAAAAATTCGAAATGTCCAAACCATCTCAACATATTTCTTTCAATTCAAAGAGGCAAAAATGTTCTCTTAAAAAGTAAGCCCTATAACTCGTCCTAACTATATTTATACCTTATTCCAGGACAAAAGAAACCCAGTCAATACAGATCATCATCAGCGCTGGCGACGAAAGAGATAGAATTCTCCAACTGGAAGAAACGTTCTTCCTACGATCCTATGAAGGCTGCTCAAGAAGGCAAGAGACGGCAACAGCTCGCGAAACGGAAGGAAATCAAAGATGAACTCAGTTCCCCAAGGTAAGACTAAAATCCTCCTATCCTGATCCCATTTGAGAAGAGCAATTACTTGCCAGGTTCTTCTCAGTAAAAGCAATCTTCCGAACATGGCGGTAGCACGTATACCTAATCCTGTATAATTATGTCTTCGTTCTAAAAGTACTTTGTTATAAGTCAAATTAAATAAATATGTTTTGAATTTTGTATCTCACGATGTTTTCCTTCACCGTAAAGCACGTGGTGTGAAATCACTGCACATAAGTTTTTAGAAAAACTCATTGGTACAGGCTCCGCTGGCATTCGAACTCGCGTCGCTTCCTTAGCAGGCGACTGCTCGAACCCCGAGACCATCACGGTTCTATCGAAAAACTAATAATTTGAAATTACAAACAGACACTTTAATTCTGCATCTGCATAGATGAAATGTACATGATGCCAGCTGAGTTTCTTGCCGGTTCCTCTAAGAAGGCTAGTTTCCGAACCGGTGGTAAATTCCTCGACATTCATAACTTATGAAAGGCACTTGCCTTACCAGGACCTAAACTGAATAAATAATTTTCATTTTCAGATATATAAATAAAAATTGCATTTCATATATGTTCCAGCCATTCCTCTCCAGTGCACCGGTCGCAATCCTTCCATACTACCAACATAGCAGATCTAGAGACGTTAGACTACTCTTCAGAGGAAACGGAAGACGATCAGATGTTGGCAACACTGCCCGTGGACCCGATGATCACGTCCACACACTCCGACATATTAGACTTAAGGTCCAAAGCTGAGAATATGAGGAGGAAAGCCATGACCAATGATGTGGTGTTGGCTAGGAATTATATCACAAATTTCCAGGTATTATTCAAATACAAGCTTTGGATTATTAGCAGAAAATGTATGCGCAATGAGTGGCTTTAAAATCCTAATAATATTCTAAATGCGAAAGTTTCTAACAATGTATGGATGTATGTCTGTATACTTGAAAACTACTGAATGGATTTCGATATAGTATTGCTTAGACATTAGATTAACACATAGGCTATATTTATCAAGATACTAGCTGTGCCCCACGGTTTCACCGGTGTACAATTAATTTCATATGTGACTCGCGAGACCATTCTTTTTTAATAAAAGTATCCTTACAAGAGTCATCCAGAACGTTTTGACCAATATTAAAGATTTTTTTTTATTAATTTTAATACGGTAGGTCTGAGAATAGCCAGTAAACTATTTTTCGTACCCCTTAGAACAACGTTTCCCAGGCACAACCACTAATAAATACATTATAAAATTCCAGGTCAACCACCCACCAGAAAAGAAACGTCATTCTGACAAGCGACGAACATACATAGTCGATGACATCACCCCAACCAGAGAGAACGTAGACTTTTTAACCCGAGCCGAGGTCATAGACAAGAGGAAGACTTTTATTCTCGACAGTGACACTAATTCTACGACCAATGGGAGCAGTCCTAGGAACTCTTCTATATTTAGTCATGAAAAGAACTCTTTGACCACTGGCCCTAGTGATACGGAGGGGGAGAGTGGTACTGAGAGCGCTCCTGTCGTGATGAGGCATCAGGGCGGTAAGCGGGCACCCGTACAACCGAAACAAAGGTAGGAAAACAATATTTGCTTCTTTTATTACGTTGCGTGTAGTTCGACTTTTAATCGTATTCAGTAATCGCTGTTTCACCCGCGTAGAGTTATTTTCACGAGTGTACCGCGGAACCCTTATGTTTTTTTTAAATTAAAAGCTTAAGCTACTCCTTGTATAACTAGCTTTCTGTCAGTGAAAGTCCCGTTACAATCGGTCCAGCCGTTTCGGAGATTAGCCGGAACAAACAGACAGACAGAAAAAAATTCAAGATTGGTTTTTGTATGTCAGTATCGTATATACTTTCATATGCATTTACTGAAAAGCTATTATTTTCGAATTACAAACAGACACTTCAATGATGTTTATATGTATAGATACAGCGGAGAGTATTCAATGTCGTCATCAGCGCCATCTAACGGCGCGAGGCGCGTGGCTCCACGCTACTTGGACCTGAGCAAGTGTCGCGACACTCCGCGTGTGCGCAGAGACACACACACACGCGCCTCCAAGGGCAGCGCGCAGCACCTAGAAATGGGTGCGTTTATACCTACTTTTGATTGATCATCACTTAATTCGCCTGAAGAACCAGACCTACAAGAAAAAAAATACCAACCTACCATCATCGGTTTAAGCAGAGTGTTTTATTTTTGTACCGTAAAATTAAACATCAAAGCGAAGCAGTTATTAACTACGTTTCTTAGGTGATATTTTTTTATGTATTTTTAAAATTGTAAAATATTTTTGAATCGAGTAATTACTGAGTTTTTTGCCAGGTTCTTTTCAGTAAAAGCAACCTTCCGATTTTTTTTTATGCTACAAATGTTGCAAGCCTGCAGTCCGCATAGTGATAAGCAGCTCATGCAGCGTATTAACGTGAACATCAGTCATAAGCGTGAACATCAGTCATAAGCGTGTTTACAAAATTTCAGCTCATTCAGTTACTGATAACTGATTTAAAGTTCAGTTGCTAGACAAAACGAATTTCTGCGAATTAAGTGAGACTTATTCTTAAAATTCCAGAACAAAAGAAGCAGGAATTAGAGAAGTGGAAACGAAGGGCCTCATACGACCCCCGCAAGGCGGCCGCACTTGGGAAAACGGCCAAAACGCAGCCAAAAACAGCCAGGTACGAAAAGCCTTAAATCTTTATGTATACGTAAACGACTCTTTACTTTCTGGTTATGAACTTGACACGTATGGTGTAACTGTCAAGTTGACGCAACATGTCAGTGTCAGTTTGAAATTTCAAATTGCAGTTCACAGTTTGTTACGATCATCGATTTCTTTGATTGATTCGATTCGATCTTTTTATGGCTTAACTGCGGAACTGATCTTAATGATGTTTGAAGAAGAATATTATTCATTCAGTTTAAACCCTGGTAAAATTGGGTACTTATGAAAGTCGAAGATCTAACCACCGGTTCTGAAACTAGCCTCCTGAGAAGAACCGGGTTATAGCTTTACCAAGCATTATGTTTTTGAGTGGAATTAAAAATACATTGAGTAATATTTATGTTTTCTTATAGAAAATGTTTAGTTGTATATTATTTAAACAACCTAATAAATAATACTTACCTGGGGAATAACAATACTTATTAACTAATTCCTTTGCGAATTAACCGACGACTTAGGAATTTAAACTTAATTTTGGAGGTCATACTATATTTTGTGTTGCCACACTTTTGGTTGAAATGAAAATGTAACATCTTTCGTTTTTTTACTTCATTGTATTAAGTATATGTATATTTTCTTTAATAACGTGTAACATTAAGGCCTTAATAATTTTCCTGTAATATTTTATAGAGCGTGACATGCATGCAATTCAACCTAATGTGACAAGATGGCCGTCATCTTATGTCGTCAGGTTAGTCAAATGTCAGTTTGACGTTACAACTGACAACTTGACAGGTGTCAAGCTCTTTTAATGCGGCAAATTTGAAAAAAAAAAACGCTTTTTCACCGCTTTTATTTCTTATTATTCGTGCTTTTATCAAACACTTTTTTGTTTTATGTACAAATATATCGCTTTTCACAGCTTTCTTTAAACAACACGTGTAATTTTATTATTAAAAAAAATTATATCAAATGTTTTTCGAACATAATATTAATTAGATCTTTGTAAAAAATGCATTATAAACAAGGAAGTATAATGTATGAATGGACTTCGCTTTGTTTAACCATACCCTTCAGCTCCAAGTTATTGCTAACTACTAACGCTTCAGGTAAATGAACTATCATGTAAATATGTTTCACGTATACATACATATATCCCTATTCTAATTCTTTCATCTTATTAAAATGGTAATCACATCCATTGAGTTAATAAGTACAACTAGGGTAGACACTTATTCGTAGTAATTACGCGAGAAAATGCTCACGCAGACCAACGTTAGACGCTAATCAGAGTGCCTAGTGCAAGTTTTCTTAAAATCGCCGTCACAAGTCACCGCGTCGACGTAAACGCAGATTTGTATGTGCTCACAATAATGTCATCTTTAGGCCGACACAGGCGCTGTTCCGATCCTATACAAATTTACGCGGTGACATGTGACGGGCGCAGTGAAAAACTCGCACTAGGCCCTCAGTATTACAAAATATAAACTAAAATAGTATTTTATTTAAAAGTGGCTCCATCTCTTTCTGTAATACAGATTTATACAGTAATAAATAGAAAAAAAAATGGGACAGACATAGTTTTACACCGAGTTTAATTTAATAACACTCCGAGTCCGAAATTAAGCATGATTTCAGTAAATTTTATTCGTTTACATCATGGTTTTTAAAAGGGGGATTGGTGCGGTCACATATTTGGTTACCAGTGGATCTAGAAAAAGTAATATACTCTCGCGCCTGCGCTAATACGAACGATACAAAATATATGGAAATGACATAAATCAGTTACGGGACATTCCCGTACATTTTTGCTTGAGGATAATCTTACTTTGTCTACAGGCCCTGGTGTAATTAAGGAATTTCACAAAATAATTTATAAAACTGATAAATTGCAAACCAAAATCTTATGTATCTCACGGAATTCGAAAAAATATTTCATATCTTGCCGCCAAACGTCAGCTGACAAATTTCTGTCAACTGTTGTTACATTGTTCGTGACGTTTATATAATAAGTGTCTTCTCTAAATGTAGTAATTTAACTCAATGATCTCATCACGCTACATTCTGGTAATTTCATTGAAGCTTCTAAGAAAATCACTGTATGGTATTAAAAGTAATATTTGTTAGAAGAGAGCCGTTGTGATTTTATACAACTAGCTGACCCGGCCAACTTCGTACCGTAACATTCATTTCAATATTGTTTACTTTTGGTTATTACGAAGCGATTGTATTTTTAAAATTTTTCACCTCAAGTACCTAAAAAAATAATCAGCAAATCGGTTCAGCTGCTCTCGAGATTGAAATTAAAGTAAACCGCGGTTCGCAGCTAGTATTACACATTGTAATCTATCAAGCGTAAGTCATCCTTTACACAAAAAAGTAGATACAATATAAAAAAAATATTGATACCAACGATTCTCTCTAAAAAAAATACTGGCAACATCCAATTTTCAATGTTAAAGCATTAATTTTCTTAGAAGCTTCACATAAGAGCGACATACTTCGAAGTTTAAAAATAAAGTTACGTTTTTTTTTAATTTCCAGTAGCGTTCTGCGATCGCAATCATTCCACGGACCAGTGCTGACTAGTATCCGGTACCAACCGCCCGTGCAGATAGCAGAGACCTACGACGCGTCGAGCGACAACGACTTTTAATGCGAACCTTGTAGACGCGAAATTACGACGGCAATGTGATAATGTTTTATGTATTTGAAAAGTGTTCAATGTTCCAAATTCGTTGGCTTTAATTTTTTACGTTTTTTCTGGAACCGAACGTAGATTTGACAGCTGTCAGTTTAGCCGCCAATATTTCTAACGTTTTCCAATCATAAGTTCATTCCTGGTTCATGATAACAAATTTTTTTTATTCGTCCTTTGATATATATTATTGTGTAGGATTTCTCCCCATTTTTCTTCTTAAACTGTGTTTATTTGAAATCATAAAACTTCTCCGATTATATTAACATTGAACCATCTTGTAGACTGTGATTTAGATCACTTGACAGAACGGCATTATTTTGTTATTCAATCAAGTATTGTCGTACTTCATTATGAATACGTTCGTTCGAATAGGCTCGACGCGTCTTTGCGATATATTTGCATCAGATAATGTACTTACACCGCCTCTAGCGGTCACGTAAAGAACTAATATTGTCCGATGTCGTCGAGTATAGGTTGGTTTTAAGATAAAATCTTTAATGAAATCTAAAATAATGATTGGAAAACTTAAGGGATAACGAGTTAGCATTCTGTAGGTAATGATTTTTTATTATTTTGGCTTTTTGGCGGTGATGTGATTACGAATTCTAGGGATGATGCAATGCGAGTTTTTTTTTGATTTTCGCACAATACTCGGAATTTATGGAATATCGCATTTTGTTTTTTTTTAATATCCCGTGTCGTAAGTGTTACTGATTAATGTGATTTTTAATAATACAAGCAGTACGTAGTATCAATAGGATAACTAATAATTTAAAATATATCTTTGAAATGTAATCAAATTTTTGTATAATATTCAACATGTTTATAATAAGTAGATTTTTTCTAAATATTTCGTTCAATTGTAACTGATTTTTCGTAGGTATATCGATTGCTCATATCATTACATCGATGTATTTAAATAGAAAGTATTTTTATTTGTAGTGCAATAATTATAATTATCATCACAAACGTACATGTTTATTTAATAAATGAATGACTTTATTTACGGCATTTGTGCTAATATTATATCTGGCAACAAATACTCAGTTATAATAAAGCTAAGCTTCACACAGCCATATTTTTTCATGGTATAATATTTTAAATCTGTCAATATCCTTTCCATCATAATATTAAAATGCATTATCGCTATAAAATTGTTTAATTAATAAACCAAATTAAATGAAATATTCATTATTTATGTAAAAATGTGTCAAATATCATATCATATGCCATGAAAATGTATTGCAATTTAAATTATTAATTCGTAAATTATCTTGGCTTTAATACTTCACAAATAAGAAATATAGATGGCGTCCAAGTACTATAATTGTGTATCTATTATCGATGTTTTAGCTGTTGTAACAATTTATAATCGTTTGTATTCATACAAAATGTACGAGAATGACATGTCACGTGACTGATTTATGTCATTCTTATACATTTTGTATCGTTTCTATTAGCGCAAGCTCGAGAGAATGTTATTTGGCGGTCTTATTTTAGCATAATGTTAGAAGAGTATAATTAAATGTTATTTTTAACATAACGATCAAATCATAAAATCTGTGGACTGCTGATTTAAAAATATAGTTTACAGATAAATATTTCAAGTCAACAGTCCTATTTGCAAAATGGTCATTATTTTGCAAGTGCTATTGATTTTTTTTTATCTTGAAAAAAATATGCGTTTTTTACGTAGTTTTTGTCTGTTCGCATGCACATTACAATATATCCCGGCTTCATAATATTATACAATTACTTAATTGTAATATTATTTATAGGTACGCTTCAAGCGATTAGGATTTGTAATAAATAAATCGATGTTTAGAATTTTGTAAAAAAAATATTATCTTTAAAGGAAAACAAATAAAAAGCAAAATATTATCAGACGTCACTTGTTTTATTTTAACGACTAGCTTCTGCTCGCGACTTCATTCGCGTGGAATAGTTACTTCGGGCTAACGCTAACTTTACCCCACGATTGGTCTTAGCGTGATGATATATATAGAAATATTTATTTCAAATCAGACTCGTAGTTCCTGAGCGCGTTAGCATTAGCGCGTTCAAGCTATAATATCCCTGTTAACTGTTTTTTTAATGTTTGGGATAAACTCTGTATTTCATCAACTTATTATCAAACCATTAACATAAATACATCTTATATATAAAAATGAATCCCCATTTCCCTTGGGCACGGCATCACGCGTAAACGACTGCATGGATTTTAACGAGACTTTCACTGGCAGATAGCTGATGTGTCAAGGAGTGTTTTAGGCATTTTATTCAGAAAACATATTAGGGTTCCGTCACTGCGTGGGTGAAACCGCGGGGCACAGCTAGTAGTACAATAAAAAGAACAAATCAATAAAAACAGAATTAAAATTTACGGGTTAAATTTATGGTAACCGGTAAGCTGTTGTTGCTTAAAAAAATGCTTTACTAAGTTGATGAAATTACGCATTTTTATAGATGCAAACCTCAACCTTTAATTCCGAGAACTTTAATTACATCTAAAGAATACAGTGCGAAAATATTGCGAATCAAATTGGCATAATAATTTTATCAACGGCAAAAGCCTCCACCGTAATATGAGCTACTTGTGTGATAGACATCCGTGCAGCAATGGTACCTACATATATAGGTCCGTATGGTAAGGTGGTTACTTGTCGTGGTATGGACATGTTATGCAAAGGGATGAGGATAATGTTGCCAAAAAAGTTTTGTTTATGAATGTGGATGGTTACAAGAAAGACCTAAGAAACTCAAACTCAAATATATATAATAGGAAAAAAAGGGAGAGGAAGAGAAATAGTTCTCGTCGCAATGTGTTATTCTCTTCCATTTGTCTTTATCAGTCGTCATATCAGGGGCCTTACCATGACCTCTTATTGCCATGATAGTTTCACTCATTTATGAGACAGATGTATCAAAATCAAAATCAAAATCAAATATATCTTTATTCGATTAGACTTCATACAAAGTACTTTCAAATCGTCAGAATGACACAATTACACAGGATTATACATGCTACCGCCAGGTTCGGAAGGTTGATTTTACTGAGAAGAACCTGGCAAGAAACTCAGTAATTACTCTTTTAAAGAATATTATACAGTTTTAAAAATACAAAATAAATTGTTCAAGCAACTATAAGCCCATGGACACAGCTCTAATGCTCAATTGTCAAAAATAAAAACTAAAAACTAAAAATATAGTACAAATATATGTGAGCATGGCAAATTCCAGCCAGTCAAAGCAAAATTAAGATTAATTAATTGTAGCAAAAGTACAGTGCCAATGGGATTATTTACAAACATTATCAGGTACATCCCAGGCTCCCTTATCACAAATATAATCACTTACAGTATAATATCCTTTTTCAAGCAAAACTGATTTAATTGTTTCTTTAAATTTGTTGAAGGGCAAGTTTACAATTTTTGTTGGTAATTTATTATAGAAGCGTGTGCTCTGTCCTAAAAATGAGCCATGCACTTTTTGTAGGCGATGCGCAGGCACTACAATTTTATGTTTGTGTCTTGTGTTTACGTTATGCACATCACATTTCCTTTGAAACGATCCAATGTTTTGATGCACAAATAATAAGTTAGCTAAAATATACTGTGAGGCCACTGTCAAAATTCCAATTGATTTAAATTTTTCCCTTAACGATTCTCGCGGTCCCAAATTATATATAGATCGTATAGCCCTTTTCTGTAGTGTAAATATAGAGTCTATATCAGCAGCTTTGCCCCAAATTAAAATAGCATAGGACATAACGCTATGAAAATAAGAAAAATATACAAGTCGAGCTGTTTCTATGTCGGTGAACTGTCTAATTTTTCTAATTGCATAAGCTGCGGAGCTGAGTTTTCCTGATAACTTGGATATATGTGGGCCCCACTGAAGTTTATTATCAAGGGTTACACCTAGAAATACTACAGAATCTACTATTTCCAAAGTTTCACCATTTACCATGACCTTTGTATCAACAGGTTTGACGTTTGGTAAAGTGAATTTAATACATTTAGTTTTTTTGGCATTTAAAACTAAGTTATTTACATTAAACCATTTCAATACCTGATCAAGTGCACTGTTTACATCTTCATAATTCGTTTTGGCTCTGTCGACTTCAAACAAAAGAGATGTGTCATCAGCGAACAGTACAATATCACACGTATTCTTTACTAAATTTGGTAAATCATTAATATATACTAAGAATAGAAATGGTCCTAGGATTGAACCCTGTGGGACGCCCATTAGTACTGGAGAACCGGAAGATCTGACCCCATTTACTTCGACTTTTTGAATCCGTTGACAAAGATATGATTTGATTAGGTCGAGTGCCCTACCTTTGACACCGTAATAGTTTAATTTAACTAATAAGGTTTCGTGTTGTACACAATCGAATGCCTTGGATAGGTCGCAGAATACACCTATCATGTCGTGAGCGTTTTCCCACGCTCTATAAATATGTCTAAGAAGTGCAACACCAGCATCAGTGGTTGAACGACCTTTGGTGAAGCCATATTGCTCACCATGTAGAATATTATTAAGATTAAAGTAAGCGACTATTTGATTCAGCATAATTTTTTCGAAAATTTTGCTGAGGGCTGGCAAGATAGAGATCGGTCTGAAGTTAGTAGGGTCACTAATATCACCACCTTTAAATAATGGAATAACTTTACTATATTTCATGAGATCCGGGAATACACCGCTCTTAATACAACTGTTAAAAATGTCAGCTAAGTAAGGGGCAATTATGTCAATAATACCGTGAAGTACTTTCACTGATATATCCCATAAATCACCAGTCTTTTTGGAATTCAAACTTTTAAATGTCTTAATTATTTCAAAAGGCGTGATAGAACAAAAACTAAAGCTAGTGCCGCACTTAGAAACATTTAATTTCAGTAATAATTCGGCGTCTGTGGGAGATGAATTTAGGGAACTAGTAGTTACTATAGGAACATTTGCAAAGAACTTGTTGAAAGTTTCAGCTATTTCACCATCGTCTTGGATTACTTTGTTATCTATATTTAAAGTTAAACGACAATCGCGACTTTTTGCCTTTCCCGTCTCGGCATTAATAACGTTCCAGGTAGTTTTTATCTTATTATCAGAATTCTTGATTTTCTGGGCAAGATGCAAGGCTTTAGCTTTTATACAAACTTTCTTAAAACATTTAGAGTATCTAGTTACGAATGCTAAGAATTCAGGACTATGATCATTTCGTTTCATACCATAAAGTTCATACAACTTCCTTCTACTTTTATGGATACCTACAGTTGCCCACTCATTGAATTTAGCTTTACTATGTTTCTGAACTGTTTTTAGTTTAAATGTACTATTGAATTCCGTTTGTATAACGTTAAACAAGCTATTGTAAAGAGCATCAGGATCTTCTTGTGGCCCTTGCAGATAAGGTATCTTGCTTGCTAAGTTAGACCTGAAATTTGCTACAAGTTTCTTAGTAATAGGTCTGTAAGTGGTTTTACTTACTACATTATTAGTTTTATTTAATATTGTGATTTTTTGACCACAATGGTCTGACGTTAGATCACTGATAATAGATTTTTCCAGGGCCTCACAATCGCAGAACACATTATCTAGACATGTCGCAGAAGTGGCAGTTATTCTAGTGGGCTCCAGAAATAAATGCTTTAAATTAAAAGAGTTAAACAAACTAATTAAACGCACCGAAAGAGAATTATTTTCTAACAAGTTAACATTAAAATCGCCACACACTACAATGCCTTTATTAAGGCCCGCAACACGTCTAAGGGCATCTTCAAGGATTGATTCAAATGAACAGAAATTGCCAGATGGGGGACGATATACGCATATTATTACATTTCCTTCTAGTTCTATACACGATAGTTCGGCAGTGCGCTCGATTGACAGGTTTACTATATCACTACGCTCTTTACATTTAACATTATTAGATACTAAGATTAACGAGCCTCCATGAATTGCTGATTTTCTGACGAATGCACTACAAAGTCTATAATTACTATTATTGAGCAATAGCTCATGATTTTTAAGCCAGTGTTCGGTTAAACAAAGCACATGAACGTTATGGCTTTCCAAAAATAAATCAATTTCTAATTGTTTGCCAGCCAAGCCTTGTATATTTTGGTGCACTACGTTAAGGCGACAGAGCCGTTTGACGAGGGACTCGGCCGTTGTCTCAGTTACTAGTTTAAAGAACTAGAACAAGAACTAATTTCTGTGTTACTAGAACAATGTAACACCGTTTGATTACTTAACCTATGTTTTGTTATAGTTGCTATAACACCGTTAATATTATATGCTACCAATGTAGCGATCATATTCATGCATTTTTTGGGGATGTAAAACAAGTCCCCAGTTATAATAAATCCACTAATAAATTTATTAGTGTCAAAAAAAAAAATATTGTCGCTATGACAACCTGTCCTATACATTACATTATTTAACCTACCTATATAATCATTTTGCCTGTCAGTGTAGCTCTTACTATAGGGGAAAGCAGTTAACATAATGTTGTGTACATTTAATTGTGACAGATATTCTAAGCCGCTTATTAATTCACTTTTGTGCACCCTAAGTCCCTCACCTATCAAAACAATCACAACAGATTGAGGATCTATTGTCATACACTTGATTTTATTAATTATTTGTGTGTATGTGGCCCCTGGCATACAATAATTAACTACTGTACCGCTAATGTGTCTATCGAGTAATATACCTATGTTTTTACCTAGGCTATCTGAAAACACTAAGGTGTTGTGTATAGGTGGACATACACTTATTTGTTGAATGGTGTCATTTAACTCAGCAACCCCCAACTTACAGGGCAGTGGCAGGGGCTCACTATCGGATGGTGATGATATATATGTGACGTGTATACATCTGTCACTGTCGCACAACTGAATTAACATTGCAATAAGAGCTCGAGGTTGGGCCCCTGTATTCACTCACTTTCTAGCCATATCATTCACACAATTCATCCATCGTTTCTAAGGTCTTCATCCCATGTCCACATTTATAAACAAAACAAATTCAGGTATGCTCACAACATCCCAGAAAAGGGTAGGCAGAGGTGTTGTACCAACAACACCCACATTTCACCGAATATGATTAGGTGCCAATGTGTCAGAGAGAGAAAACAAAAGGTACTGTAATAAAAATCCACAAATACATTTATTAATAATGATTTTATTCTTGAATATCAATTACACTTGTGTTTTATTGTTACTTTATAAACTTTACATATCAGTTTGTGGTACGATTTAATTTGTACCGTATATAAATGTGACGCCCTAATTCTTACTGCGGAATTTAAAAAAAACACCATGACATTATAAAAAAAAACAATTGAAAACTTATTATAATTTAAATTTCGTTGTTCCAAACCAGTACCCGGTTCTAATTTAAGTTATTAAAAATAAATAAAATGAAGAATAACATTTCAGAGTCACTCGTCACGATTTTTTTTTTAATTTAAAAAGGAACTATTTGACGTCTTGCCACATGTTCATCCGTACTATACTTACGTCACAACCACGATTTGTGTTTTTTTAATATTAAAAAAAAGATACAAAATGATTTTTAATTTTTTAAATAAATACTTCTAAATTGAGCAACATTTTAGAAGTGACAATCAAACGTTATTCGCCAATGAGTTTTTGTTTTTTTTATTGTCGTTTTTGAACGACTGATTGACTGTAATACCGTATTTTTTTACTAATATATCTTTGGCAAGACAGATAATAACTTATTATTTTTGACTTTAGTCTAGGTAAAATACTTAACAGAATAATATTTGTAATTATACAGGTGTGGCTCTGCATTTTGATATTTTTTTTGGAGGTTGATATATTAATTAAATAGAAAGTAAATTAACCTAATGAAAAAAAATGAAAGTACGCTACGATCAAATGAAGAGTACTCAGGCGGTAGCGTCTGTACTTAACTTGTTTACCTATTGTGTGCTAAAGGCAACGAATTAATTTTTTTATAAAAATAAAATGTTTACTTTAACGGATTGTCTTTAATGCGAATTAAAAAAAAAACTCCGTCTATCATTTTATGATTGATTAATTTTCTATTCAATTAATATATCGACCTCTGTAAATATGGCACCAATGCAAAGCCACACACAGTATAACCAAATGTTAACACAAATAGTTTCATATCAAGTAGTTTTTTACATCTTCAGATACATTCACCTAATATGCGAAGCAAAATAATTTACACCTTCATTGCGTATAATTATATAAAATAACAAAACGGATTTTCAAATCCACATTCCTAGTAATAAAACCTTTTTTCAACCAAAAATACCATTACCCTGTCATTTCATGCCTCGCACACAAAAAAACTAAATGCAAGTCACACAGGCTTTCAAAAACCTTAGTTCCATCCTTATAAAAAACAAATACTTATGATTAAAAAATATATCTGTCATTTATATTTTTTGGTAAATTGTTGTGATATGAGTTCTGAATTTGAAAATTGTTCACGGCATGGCACTACTCTGATAAGAAAATAAAACTGAATGTTGCCATAACTTCTTATTTCTATCTTATAGTGTAATTAAAGCATTCACTTATGTGGTTAACACACATTTCTTTTAAATTCATACATATGTATTTAATGTCATGATAATAACTATATGTTCGTATAAATAAGCTAGTGTTTATACTCATGGTATGGCAGATTCTAACAATGCAGACGTAGTTGAACAATTAATCCACAAACCACAAATAATAGAAATCCAATAAATATAAACTAAATAAATATAAATATAAACACTGGCCGCATATGTCATTATTAATACCGCGTTTAATATTTTAAATAGCAACACATTCTGATATTGTTCGACTTGCAACTGGGATCGCACCATCAACTCTTTTGTGACGTTACTTCGACTCGTGGCAAGGGACAGATGTATATGACGTGTATAAATCTGTCACTGTCACACATTCGTATAATCATCGCAATAAGAATTGATGGAATGGGCCCTGAGCCTAAAGTTGCTAGTCAACATTAACATAATAATGTGCCTGTACTTTTACCATGAGAACCATAATATGATTTTATTTAATAAACGGTCTGACTTTAAACCATAGCTGAAAAGTGGATTAAGTCATGTTTCCCAAAGAGTACAACTTAAGTCAGAAACCATAGTCACATCAGATGATAGATCAACATTTAAACCCTTTGAAAAACCGAAGCCTTACCATCAACAATTGCGATAGTCATTCGACTTTAACGGCATATACACGTCATACACACCTGTCTTTTAAAGTGAGTCGAATTAATGTCGCAATAGGATTTAATGGACGGGCCCGACCGAGTTATCAAACTCACGGTAAATGTAAATTACTTTTGAAAATTGCTAACCTAAAGCAACGAGTTGATAATGCTCTCGCACAAAAATATAACTTACCCCAGTGAAAATATTTTCTTTGTAATTGGCAACACTGCAAAAAAAAATACATGATATAGTGCGAGAGGATAACACAACGGCTAAGTGATGCTTTAGATGTGCAAGATTCAAATGGTAATGGAATATATAATGCGGTAAAAATACAACAAGGCGACACTGGTTTAAAAAAACGTAGCATGTTCCTTAATAACTACGTGAAACACAACTCCGATAAATAGTTTATCATGGGGCGGATTTACACAAATCACTACACTTTTATTATTTACAACATATTAAGCGCTACTACTTTTTAACTAGTTACAACTAGGTTTTTGGAATTTATATAAAATAAAATGTTAGACAGAGAGCCTTTCGCGTTTTTATCTAAAACGAATCCATTAAAATCTTGACAATCAATAACAATAATTCAATACTATTTAAACACAATTAAAAATTTACATTCACTCAATGGTTTTTTGTTTTTAGTTTAGCATTTAAATACGAGAAAGGTTCTCAAAAAAACAAGTTTTGAAAAGACGAAAAGTTTTCTTAATTCGTTTCATTTACCTTATTTTAATATACAAGATATTCTAAAAGCTTCTTGCTTTTGAGGTGTGCGTTTGTTTTCAATAATATGTCAACGTTCAGATATTTATTTTTTGGTATTATTACGGAGGTTAAGAAATAAATAATTATAAAATATTACTAAACATATTACTATTTGTAAAAAATCACTACATTTTAAATATTTTCCCACAGCTGTTTACATTCGATACGATTATTATAATCTAGGTAGAAAAACTAACAGATTTTTAATTTGTTAATTTTATTTGAACTACATTTTGCAAAATATTGAGCAAATTGAGCAATAATAAACTATGTTTTACCTATAAGCCGGGAAGCCTTTTGTTAAATTAAGAAACGTCTATATACTTATTTATAAATAATACTTAATCATTGATCAGGTTTATCAGTTCAAGAGGAGCTCGTGGCCCAGTTGCTATTGCGCATATCATTCGATCAGCGAAGTTAAGCAACCCTAGCCCTAGCCAGTAATTGGTTGGGTGACCGCCCGAGTTCCCTCCGTGCCTCGGAGAGCACGTTAAGCCGTCGGTCCCGGTTGACAATTTATCATCTTTGGCAATCGTTACAGGTCAGTCGGAAGCCTCAAATAGTCTGACAACACTGGTTTAACCCAGATCACAGATTTTCCTCGTTAAAGGGGTTGCGAAGGTCAGATGGCAGTTGCTCCGTATAAAAATCAGGTGATCAGCCACATCGGGTTGAATCAAGTGCCGACCCCAACAATGTTTGGGATAAGGCCAGGGAGATGACATTGATCAGTTTTAGATTTTTTCACTTACAGTAGGTAAATGTCACTTGGAACAAAGGTATTATTTAAGTGATCAATTCTTAAGTAAACTTTATAAGTAAGACTGTTAGTACTTATATTAAAATGTTTAATTGTTTACAACATAAGCCATGTACACTACCCTGATAAAAATACCAATTCAAAAATAAATAACTATGTACCTACGTAGAATTTTCCACATGGGTTTATTATATTTGG
The DNA here is from genome assembly GCA_964035505.1 of Watsonalla cultraria. NCBI lineage: Eukaryota > Metazoa > Arthropoda > Insecta > Lepidoptera > Drepanidae > Watsonalla > Watsonalla cultraria. Next base: position 5,364,525 of record OZ037737.1, read on the forward strand.
TTTCATGATACAGGATGTTAAATAGACAACAGTGCCCCAAGTAGGTATAGGTTTTGCCACGTTCGAACGTCATCGCTTGACCTTGCGTTTTGCGCTTTTTTGTATGGAGACGTAAAACTTCTCACTCTCGCCGCTTGGCGTGCTTCTTAACGTTCCCATATAAAATGAGGAAAATACGCAATGTTATTTATCTTTCATCTGTGCTAGTTGCTTTATTTTTTTTAAATCTGGTTCTCAAATAATTATTTTGGTTACTATTTCGTAAATAGGTTAAATATGGGTTGGATTTTTATTAAACACGTTTAGTTTATAATCCCCATCGCAACTTACCATCCTGTATATTTCACGAAGATGGGCTACATAAGTTCTTCTCAGTAAAAGCAACCTTCCGAACCTGGCGGTAGCATGTAAAATCCTGTAAATTGTGTCATTCTGACGATTTGAAAGTGCTTTGTATAAAGTCTAATCGAATAAAGATATTTTTGACTTTGACTTTGACTAAGGAAGATCGCGAAAATAAAGTTGAAAAATAAAAATCTTGAAATAATCAAAGTCGTTATTGTAAAAAGAAATAAAAGATATGTTGTACAATTTTACATACTTCTCCTAATGATGCAAGCGAAACCTCCATTTATTTTTACCTAGAGTTTTTCTTTGGTTGAATTATATTTCGAATATGTACTTACTTAGAATTATATTCTAGGTCTCCATCACACGAATCATTTTTGCCTAAAAATAATACTTCCTAATACGTCCAGTTACTTACATCGACAGCTGACGTTACTAGTACATGTCAAAATCACAAACGTCACTTTGACATTGACAGTTACGCCGCGCTTATTTTATTCTAAAGTAGGAGTAGAGTAGGAGCAGCCCTCAATTTAAACACGTGTATATTTACAAGTTACTTACATAATTACTCGCTATAAAACGTCTTTAACGGCGGCACACGTGGAGGATTAATACGCCACAACCATGACACTGGCAGTCCGAAAGTCGATAGACAGCCTCGTTTTAAATATATTGTTTAACAGCTAATTTCTGACTCGGCAACAAACTCTCCACCGTTGCTACCCTGTTTGATCACTTTGACTCTGTCTCCAGGGGCATCCGTGAAATTGTTGTTTTGATTATTATTAATAGAATTTTGAGCGTTGCTACTTGAGCTAGAGGACGCGTTGTCGCTATCCGCGTACGGCACGTCAGTCATTGGACCGTTCAGGAGACTGGCTGCTGAATTTGACTGTTTCAGTTTAGTTTTTTCCTCTTTAATCTCTGGTGCTTTCGGCAAATCATCTATGACAGCTTTCTTCGGATCTATTTGTATGGTTTTTGACTCAGAAAACTTGTTTGGTGTTACGACGTTTATGTAGGGTGGCAGAATATTCATCGTTGTCAAGTTGACGGACCCACTGTTCTTCTTCAAAGCGTTTAGGTTCTGTTCTAATTGAGCTGCGTCTAAGCATAGTGGTTTGGGCTTTGAGTATACAGGGTCTTTCACCCACGCGGTAATTCGTGGTGGGTCCGGAGATGCTATCGGAGCAGCTTTACGATCAACTGTGAGAGATTTGTGATTTGTCTTGTCTATGACTTTGCTCTCCATCGCTTTGGTTAAAGCGTTTTCTGGTGGTTTTGGCGAGGTTGGTGTTATAGTTAGTAGCTTATCGACCTGTTGACGATGAAGTTTTTATTAATTAAAGGAACTATCGAGAAGCCATAACTAAAATTCGAGACTAAATGCAGGATTCGAAATTGTATCATGATTAGTGGAAACTCGTAATTCGCGTATCCATATATGCAAACACATCCAGATCCTACTAAAACTTTAACCCGCTATCCTTAGCTTTAAACATGATGTTACAGTAATTATTATCAAGACTCGTGGATCCGAGTGGTTTGAGTTGAGCTGCCTGCTTTGCAAGCGACGCGAGTTCAAATTCCACAGATCTGTACCAGTGAGTTTGTCTAAAACCTAAAGTCCAGTGATGCCACACCACGACCTTTACTGTGAAGGAAAACATTGTCAGGAAACTTGCATATATTTGGGACCATGATGGACTTCGTTACCTAATCTAGAAATTGAGAGATATTGGATAGATTCGTAGTTAAAAAATGTTTGTAACTTACAGTAGGTCCAGTTTCAATAGGTTCCTCTTTGGGTAGAGGTGGAGGTTCCGTGAACGAGGTCTCCCACACGGTAGCCTTGTCATCATCACTTTCTGAGGCCGTCTCGTCGTCTGTCGTTGTTGTCATAACTTCCACGTAATTTTGATGACTGACAAAATAATGGATTATTATTTTACCTATTTACTACATAATTACAAGAATGTATGACAATTTGACAGTAGATTGTTTAAATGTATTTTTTTTCGTCAGCGTCTGCCATGCGACACACTCTTGTTATTAGTGCGTACTTTAAGCTTATTTGGTGCTTTTGTATTATACAAAATAATATTTGTACCCTCCAAGTGATGATACTGTGATAATGAATGAATTTTTTTTCCGTATTTTTACATCTATTCTTCGGATCAAATATATCTTTTATCTGTTGATGTATATTGAAGCAAATTCGGCTTAGCGGTTTCGCCATGAAAAGGTAGCCGACAGACCGACAAATTTAACTCAGATCGCACAACAAGTCAGTTAGATCCCACTATTATTACATATTTTTAAATCTATATATGTCCCCCACATCTGAGAACTGCTACACTTTTCCAATTTATAATATGAATATGATTATAAGACATAATGTACCTATCAGCGGAGTTAGACGGCAGAAACTTTGTGTTGATCTTTGTCTCGGCGTCGCAAGTCGAAGCATCCGTTAGACTTTCGTCGCCGATTTCCCACGTTGGAGTGCTGCCATATTCTTGTGATACTGTCAACATAATCACAGGCATGACATTTCATCTATACACATAGATAAAAAAAAACTTTTTTCCGTCTAATATCTGAAACGACTGGGCTGATTTTAACAAGGCTTTCCTCGCTGATAGCTTATGTTACAAAAAAAATAGGGTGCCGTGAAATAGGTTTCACCCACGTAGATTTTTCCTTCCTTTCTTGCTTGTTAAAGAGCCGCTTCGAATGATGTGGTTCATGCATTAAAACCTTAAAAAAATATGTGACACGAACCTCCTTTACCTTGTCTATTAACATATCGAAAAGTGAATATATTCATAAAAGACAAAAGTCAGTTCAAATATGTTCCTAATAAATGCGTACCTTTCAGAAGATGTTGATATTGTAAATCCTCCATTTCTGTTATGTCCGGCACCGCCGTTGGCGCTATGCTATGAGGTCCCAGCCGATCCGTTAAGCTATAACAACATTATTTTTACACTCCCCATCCTTCACATACAACAAATAAAGTAAAAAAGCTTTTACCAAAACGTCATCACTACATCATCGCTATTTTTGTAAAGTTCAAGCTATTGGATTGTAGATTGAAAAAGTGCAGCTTAAATAAAATTAGAATACTGCTGTCTAATTGAAGTATTACAAACATGTTGCAGAAAATTGTTTTTCGAAATACTATTTTTAAGTTTTGTATCATTATTTTTTGTTTTATAAATAATATTTAGTAACGGGGTCCACTATACATGCTGCGCCACAGCTCTGTCTTTATAGAGCTGTTTAATCGTTATTATTACTGTTTGTCTAAGATACCGCATACACAGGAATATTATAAAGAGTTAATGAAGAATAATTAATAATTTACCGACTTCTTCCATTACATGAAAATATTTATATTAATTGTTTAGGAAAATGATATGGGATAACTTAGACAAAGTCAGGCTTTTTGAAAAGATCCAATACCGTTACTATTACAACATCGATTGTAAAAGGATTAATTTTCAATAATAGCTGTTAATAAAAGGAGCTGGCAGTGTTAAAGCAATATTAGTAAGCTAGATTCGCGCATAGACTACTATGCAATACGTATGTCCTGTAAATTATATGTTACATCATAGTATGAAATATTAATATTCAAATATTTGCTTTTCTGAAATAGTTTTTGGTTTAGCCAACTTATATTTAAAGTAATAAGAAGTGACTTCGACGTCTGTCGGTTAGTTTAACTATCACGAATTGTTCGCTTATGTGGATGACATAATCATTATTTTCGCCAAACAAATTAAGCCTATTTTGGATACATTAATATTTTCCTATTTTTTTTTGTTTGATATCTTTGGACGTTCCAATTTGGGATACTATCCTGCCAGCTCCCAGTCTAATAGAAAGGGGATGTTACCTATTGCTCGTCGTCTGGTCCTGTCGCGACATCGGCACGAGGTAGTCGCACGGCGGCGCGCGCTGCCAACATGCCTCGCTCAGTACTCGGGACTCGGGGAGATTGTGGGTACTTTGATTTTTTTTACTTAGTTTCCGAGGTTTTATTGGTTGCTCGTGACGCATTGAATTTATTATAGTTTTGTACTCTATTTGTGTCAGTTGATATTATAGATAGTACAGATGTTCCTAACGGAACACATCCTTATGAGGAGTGAGCCTATCAATATAGACTAATTTTTTTCATATTAACTTTAAAATAAATTGTAGAGAATATTATTTATTTAAAGTATTGTAAATTTTAGCCGGTGATATTAAAATTTAGGGTTCGACTTTTTGAATTTCAGTTTTAAGAGCATTTCTATAACTTTCAGTTCTCATCTCAAAACCCCGGAAACTTCGAAACGATTTGAATTAAATTCGATATTTTTTCTATATGCACTAAAATTTCAAAATTTCCCTGAATCCCATCATTTAAAACTACACGTGCATTTTGCACTGGGTTTCATAAAAATACCACTTTTATCAAAATACATCTCTTTTTAAACCGATATAAATATATTATTTCAAATTTGGGATTAATTTTGCCTTTTTATAAAACCCAGTGTTACAGGATATAGGTCAAAGAATAAAATAGTATACAGGTAGTAGATTCCCGCTATAGCTACTAGGCAAGTATACACCCAAGACTTCTCAATAAGTTCACTGGCCTGAGGAGATTCTTTGAAATGTAAGCGTGATGTGATGAAACGAAAAATTAATAATGTTAATATCTTATTCACTCTTTTGATGATTTCATGCAATGATGCGTTTAGATTAAGACACATTGTATGTGTTGTGGTAATGTGATGTGTAGTTAAGAATAAATGCTCTCATTATATTTTAAGCTTTCCCTTAGTAAAGTTAACTAACGAAAACCGATAAAAAAATTATAAAAATTGGTTCAATAGTGTGTTTGGATTTGGATAAGATTTGTACGTGTAGTTCGTTGATCATTTTATCTATTTAAGTTATTATAGTGTGTATTCTTTAAAAGTGTGTACTCAACACTACAATCACTTGTGCTAGCATTAGCAAAATGACTTATACTGCTCAGATATACTCAAGTTACTTATTGCTAGTCATCGTCATCATAAATTTAAGAGAGATTCTTTTAGGTGTAACTGATGCAATTTCTTCCATTCGTCTCTATCAAGTGCCATCTCCTTGACCTCCATATACGTCATGACAGATACTTTTACCTTAACTTGTCTTATGTATGTTAACTTTGATCTTCCTCTTCCTCTCTTTCCTTCTACTTTTCCTTCTACATATTAGAATTTATAAAGAAACTGTCATATCGTACAAGGTGGCTAATCATCATTCTTCTTCGATTCTGGATTGTATTCCAAAGAACTCGTATTTATTACTAGTCTTTAGTGAATATTTGCATTGCAATAGTAAGCCTAAAATTGTTTGTGTTGTGTATGGTCGTTGTTTTGATGTCTGTTGTGTTTTGGTTCATTGAATAGACTTCTTTATCACCTTCATATGCCATCCCTTCACTCTCATTTCTTCTGCCTGCCGTGTTTTTGCCTTTTTGAGAAAGGTCTTTTTTTTTTAAACTTTGTCTACCATAGACAATATCAACTCCATTGTGTATTTTTAAAGATGTTGCCTTACCAATATATTGTGTATGCGTCATAGTCTAAACAGTATTTAGTAACACCTCAATGAATCTCGTCTAACTACAGGGGCACTAGTTCTATGCGATTTCATTCAAGGAGAGGGGATAGTTAGGAAAAAAATAAAAAAACGAATGTTCATGCGCCAGTCTCAAGCATGGGGGCTTTGTAACAAAAATCACTGACTAACACCGATATTAAAAAAGTCTTTTGAATAAAAATATATTGCGTTACTTGCTTCTAGTAGCCAGAGCGAAAACATTTGGAAAGAAAAAAACATATTAGTATTTTTGATGGTTTTTCTTTTAAGTTTTCTTCTATTATTTACTGTGAGGGGTCTAACCACAGATAAAACAGGTTTCAAAACGGGACTTTTATAAACAAAGTTGTGTTTTTAATTGTGATAAGTATTTTATATTACGAGAGGTGTTGTTGTGAACTTAAGTTAATAACAGAAGAACTAAAATATGTATAGGAATGTATATAACTACATAAATTAAATATTGAAAGATACATTTTCAAAAAAAAAACAATATTTGCCGAAAAAATTAAAAACAAGAAAAAAAGTTATGTAAAAAAAAAATATTCTGCACAACAACACCCCACTTTATTTTTTTTAAACAAAGCATAATCGAATACCTGTGGTCCATTAACATTAAATCTGACTGCTGCTGGCAGGAGTGATCGCACTACTGGCAGCGGAGTGCTGATTATAGCCGGGTCCTGAAAACAAAACGATTAAATCTATATTTGCAATCATGGTCATTATAAAAACCAACTTATACCTAATGTATGAAATTGTCGAGGCTAGTCGTAATTTTTTTCATCTAGCATAAATAGTTGAACATCTGCAAAGCAAGAGGTATCAGTACAGGGCTGTGCGACCTCAAACATTTCATTATCATACCCCTGCCCTGTATTTTATTCTTTTTGTCATTTCTCTCCATCAGCCTTCATATCTGTCTTCACTCCCATTCTTCCTCTCCCCTTAGCGGCTGTTGCCTCCGTAAACAGGGCCGCTGGCGTCGGGACTAGGTTCTTGGTGCTGACACATGGCCTCGCAGTTTTAGGGCCATTGTATGTCGGGTTCAGTATGGGATCCCCTCCTTACGATCCCAGACCGACAGAATGTTACATAACACGTGCAACCCCCACTTAACCAGGAGGAAAACCGTGGAATTTAGTTGGTGCGAGTCCGATATAACCCTTACGCTGGCCCCGCGGTGGATTTTGTATCCATAGTGGATTCTACATGAAAATCAAGGTCTTCCCCTTTTGTAACCATTCACATACCTGGAATAATATGTGCAGTCTGTCGTATATGCTGGCGAAGGACGGTCGGTCCTCTGGCGCTGGGTACCAGCACTCGCACATCAGCCTGTATATCTCCACCGGACAACCTTCAGCAGGGGAGCAAATAATGCACCTGATTTAATACTATCGATTCAGGTTCCTAACAGACAGTTAAAGTTTCCGGATATTTCAGCAGCTTGGACTAATTCAATGTTAAATTCGAATCTGTCTGAGACTGGTCGACAATCGGTTCCATTCGGCTACATTCGGTACAACTCGGACCCAATCGCTTGTATCAAAACAATTGAAAAACCTCTCGATTGTTTCATCGATAGGGCGAGTCGAGGGTTGACTTTGAAAATTCGACATAATCCGAATTATTTGATGGTTAAAACAGCTCGCAATCGCGTATCGCTAAGAGAGAGCACTTATGTAATAGTTGATATGCGCTGTCTACTTACCATACGGTTTTTCAAGCCTGCCTCCCCCGGAGACCAGCTCCATCACCTCTCTGTTAGAGCAGCCGGTGTACGGCATCACTCCCAGGGAGAATACTTCCCATAACAATACTCCAAATGACCTGACAACAAGCAATTTCATTTACGACCACAAAGTAGACAAATAAGCATACGGCCCACCTGACGGTTAGTGGTTACCGCAGCGTATGGTCGCTTGCTAGGGACATCGCACGCGCGTTGCCGGCTCTTTAAACATGTCTTCATAGTTCATTCTCACTTCTTGAAGAACCCCATGCTGTACTCGTTCGGGGAGTTTATATCACGACTTGAGCGTCCGGAGAAGGAAGCCTCTTTGCAAACGAGCTATGGGTATGATATATATATGGGTCTCAAAGTGTGATGAACTCCCCGCCGATGGCGAGCATTCAGTGCGATATAAAAGGGGCCGTGGGCATCATCAAACTATTCCTCAGAAGAACCATAAGGCTGTACGCAAATGCAATTAAAAAGCCGTCACCGAATAACTTTCTTCAAACTCACAATAACATTGTCACATTAAATGTGCAAACGACAGTAGATCTTTTCATCCTATGAGGTGTAATTTTGCAAATGATTTTGTTTCTTAAGGTGGTAAATTCATCTTTGACTTTACATAAATTTTAACTATTTCCAAACATACTAACCAAACATCAGTCTTGATAGTGAAGACGCCGTCGATATAAGCTTCTGGAGGCATCCATTTGATGGGCAACATGGCTTTTCCGCCTTTCTTGTAGTAATCAGACCGGTAGATGTCGCGAGCCATGCCGAAGTCAGCTATCTTGACCACGCGGCCTGGCCCTCGGGACGTCAATAGGCAGTTTCGGGTCGCTATGTCCCTATGGAAATTTATTCTCGAAATTATGTCGCTTCAATACAATATTTATCTTTAAGACTGTGTAGCAGCGTTTCTCCACTAGCCACATAGATGGCACTACTCGCTAACAATTCCAAAGTTAGAGTACAAATACACGAGGACCTAAATCGCGCAATAAGAGTTTTCGAACGCATTGCAATATACATATATACACATTTCCATTGCCATTGCGGCACACGAGGTCTTAGGTTCGATCCCTTTTATAAAACTCTTATTAATTCCATTAATCTGTAGGATTGAAGCCACTCTAGTTTCGCACTAATGAGTTGCTCACTGTTCAATGCAATTGTACTAAAATATCTAAACATCTGGTGTAAAAATTGTTTTTGGAGTGCAGTTACACAAGGCATTGTTCTAGGACCTATATTCTTCACAATATCAGTAAGGCATATTATTGTTCAAGTACCTGTGAATAAACCTCTTAGCCTCCAAGTACCGACATCCCTTGCTGACCTCCAAGGTGCAGAGCAGCAAGTCCTTCATGGTGAGGGCGCTGGCTCGCTCGGGCTTCGGACGGTTCTCACGAAGGAAGTTCTTGAGATCCCCGCCCGCTAGCAGCTCTATTACTATGAATCTAGAAGGAAGTTTATTCAGAGTCAAGTAATACCATAGGTACGTTTGAAGAATTATATTTTCATCTTACAGAAGAATACAACCAAATAACGCTGAATCATTCTTAGTGTTCCAGTATTTCATGGAAATGTAGGAGGTGAAAATTATGGATGCCTACGAAATAGCCCCTATTACTAAGGCTCCGCTGTCCGTCTGCCTGTTTTATAGCTATCTGTTTGAAGGATAGATCAATGTAGGAGTCACCGATGGATTTATAGCTAAAAGTTCATTTTATATTCATAAAATAGTTACACAGGAATAAAGAGCGCGCAGCGACCGAACAGCGAGCGAACAGTGGGATAAATCCGCATGTTTTCATTCGTCTCGCGCCATACATATAAACAGAGACAGACTCGAAGAGTGCGCGAGAGTCACTCATGACTCGTGCCGGGAGCTGTAAAAGTGATCACAAAATGATCTCACCTAGGATGACTGTCGAAGCACACGCCAATGAGATGCACAATGTTAGCATGGTTGAACTTAGCCATGATGGCTGCTTCCATGAAGAATTCAGACTCCGACTGTCCCGTGGATAGTTCAGGCAGAGTTTTGACAGCTACCGGCATCTCCACGGTGTCACCGGCTCGATGCTTGTACAGACCTTGGTATACCTCGCCGAAGGCGCCATGACCTAATGCCCTGGAAAAAACGTTATAATTAAACTCAAAAATATCTTTATTCGATTCGACTTTTTACAAAGTACTTTTATATCGTCAGAATGACATAATTATACAGGACGTCACGCGGTTTCACCCGCGTAGTTCCCGTTCCCGTGGGAGTACGGGGATAAAATATAGCCTATGTTACTCGAATGAAATAATTTTCAAGATCGGACAAGTAGTTTCGAACCCTATTCAATGCAAAGAAGCAAACAAACAAAAAATCTATAAATCTTTCCTCTTAATAATATTTGTGTAGATTATACATGTTACTGCCAGGTTCGGAAGGTTGCTTTTACTGAAAAGAACCTGGCAAGAAACCCATATATTATAAAATATTAAAAATACAAAATAACTCTCATAAGAAATGTAAGCCCATGGACATAGTTTAAATGCACAAATATCAATTATTTCTTTCTATATACAAGTTTCTAACTAGAACAGTTGGAGTCGGTGTTTCCCAGACATGACACCCGCCTCAATGGAAGATCTTGTCTTTGCTGGGGATGACACTGATCATGAGCTCTCCACACAGCATATATACAAGTGTCCAACTAGAACATTTGGAGCCGGTGTTCCCCAGACATGACACCCGCCTCAATGGAAGATCTTGTCTTTGCTGGGGATGACACTGATCATGAGCTCTCCACACAGCATATATACAAGTGTCCAACTAGAACATTTGGAGCCGGTGTTCCCCAGACATGACACCCGCCTCAATGGAAGCTCTTGTCTTTGCTGGGGATGACTCTGATCATGAGCTCTCCACACAGCATATATACAAGTGTTCAACTAGAACATTTGGAGTCGGTGTTCCCCAGACATGACACCCGCCTCTTGATCTTGTCTTTGATGGGGATGACACTGATCTCTCCCCGCAGAGCAAACGTTTATATTTCAAAAATAATGTTTATAGGTTCCTTACTGCATACTACTACTCAAGCAACACCTTTTAAAAAATAATGATGCCCAACATACTTGACAAGCCTCAAACTCTTCCGATTGACTTGAGGCAGTCCCCTGACGTCCATCCCTTGGGGTAGTATACCCTCGCAGCCGTAGTGGGGGTTGAAAGCCATGGGCATTGGGTTCTCACTGCCGCCGGGAGCCGCGCGGAGTCTGTGCAGCTGCATCTCTTGTTCCACCAGACGCTTCTGGTTCGCTTCTTCCTCTTTCTTCTTCTGGTATCTGTTGTCTGTGAATAGAATAGAGGAATGAGGATTATTGCTTTTTCAAAATCTCGTTGTTTGTATGTATGTATATTCGGGTCAAAACTTCCCAGAGTCCGAAACAGCTGATGTATTTGAAAAACTAGCTGTGTCCTGCGGTTTTACCTGCATAGGCTTCATTTCATGTGTGGCACTTGGAACCCTTATATTTTGTTAAATAAAAATAACTTTCGTTACTCTTTGCTTAGCTTACCACCTGTTTGTTTCTGTCTGTTTTTTTCAGACAGACAGAGTGAGTTTCCTGTCGGTTCGTCTCAGAAGGCTAGTTTCCGAAGCGGTGGTCAATTCTTTGACCTAAGTGCCTTACCAGGGCGTAAACTGAATAAATAATTTACATTTTCAGCTCAATTATAGTACTCACACAAGAAGAGGCAGCTGAAGAGGCAGCCGAGCACGCACACGAACACGACCACGGAGAGCACGATGACCACCACCAACGATATGCTCGGCCACGCGGCGTCTACTGTAACACACGTCTCACTTTGTACCTCTTCACTGCTGGTATGAACACTTTTATAATCATGATTTTGTTCCATTCGGTGTCGAGACTCTTGGTCCATGGGGTCCTACCGCTATAAGGCTATTTAATGAAATTACGAAAAGGTTAGTCGACATCACCGGAGACCGAAGAGCTGGCAGCTACCTCGGACAAAGAATTAGTTTAGCTATTCAGAGGGGGAATGCTGCCAGTATCTTCGGAACCTTGTCTATAGGGACTCCTTTTAATAATATATTTTAGGTATCAGATTATATATTTTTTTTAAGGTTTTTAGTTATAGTTAGTGGTTTTAACCAATTTTATATGGATTAAGTAGATAACTTAATTCTTTTATCCACTTTTCTCTTCCCTTCATATATTACATACGACTTTTATGCGTAATAGTTAAAAAATCATACAACCACGTACATATACTCACGCCGCCATCCCATGGGGGTAGGCAGAGACCACCGTTTACCACATGCTACGAATAATAATAAGAATCATACAACACATCCAAAAAGCCGTGGTGGTGGTTAGAGCAGTCGCCTGCTACGCGAGCGCCCTGTACCACTGATATATGCTCACGCCTGTATTCCTCGAAGGGGTAAACAGAGGTGTTGTAGTAACAATATCGTTTCACCAAAGATGACTTAGTGCCAACGTGACAGATGGTGAGTCTATCGCCGTCAGCACCGTGTACCTATGAGTTTTTCGAAAACTTAAAAACAGTAATTTCACTCCACGTGCCACGCCTGTATTCCCCGAAGGAGTAGGCAAGGGTGTTGTAACAACTACACCCTTGCCTTTTCACCAAAGGTGATTAAGTGCCAACGTGACAGATGATGATTCTATCGCCGCCTCAGTCACTATACATACGTCTTTGATACTTCTCAGATATAATTTAACCTAGTCCTTTTTGACATTTATAGGATGTATACAACTACTCACATATACACTTGGTGGGGTCGTGCACGTCTGTGATCCAAGTGGGCGGGCAGTAACACTTGACTTCGCTCATGTACTCGTTCATCGCCACACAGCGGTAATCACAGCCGCAATCCTATACAACAGGAACCATTATACATTTTTGTCGTCGGTAAAAATCTAATATACAATAGGACTCGAATCCACGAACTCCGGTGTACCGTGCCGGCGTACCCAATTGAATAATAGAGGTTAATCGCGATTGTTTCGATGGTAGACAACAGAATAACACATATGCTTAAATATAGTGTGTGAATTCTCCAAAATATAAATATAAGTTTAATTCTGCGTAGACTGAGTCGCAGGCACCTAGTATTTGTATGGATTAGGCAATAGTTTCGGCGTAGGTGTTAGGTAGACGTACATGTATGGCCGGCAGTATGAGGACCTCGCCGGGCCCGGTGCGCGGCGCGGGTGCGACGTCGGAGAGGTCCCGCGCGGCCCGCGTGCTGTCCACGTACGACCACCCTCCGCCGCCGTGCTGGCCCTCGCCCTCATTCGTGTTGCCTCCTGGATCACACATTTATTTCTTACTAGCTGTACCCCGCGGTATCACCCGCGTAGATTTAGTTTTATCCGTATACTGTGTAATTTTTGCTACGTTTTGTGTAATTGGTTACTGGCCGTTCAAAATGTATATTCAAATAAATAAATTATTGTCGCGGAACCCTAATATTTTTAATAAATAAAAGCCTAAGTTACTCCTTGATACATCAGCTACCTACCAGTGAAAGTCCCGTTAAAATCGGTCCGGCCGTTTCAGAGATTACCCGGAACAAACAGACAGACAGACAGGGAAAAAATATCTTCCACTTGGTTTTTTAGTGTCAGTAGCGTGTATACTTTCATATGCATTTAGATAAATGCTGTTATTTTGGAATTACAAACAGACTCTTCAATTTTATTTATCTGTATAGATGTATATATGTATAGATAGATATATGTATAGATAGATATAGATGTATAGATATGAAAGAATCTCCCTATAGATAATTTAAAAAAAAACATTCATACATCGAATTCATGCAATTTACAATGCTACAAAAGTTTCAATTCATGTACAAGTGGCGCCATCTATAAGTACCCGCAAAAGAAGACTAAGTTGAATAAATAGTTTTCATACCCAGCCACCCCCCGCCCCCTCCGCCCCGCAGACAGCCCCCGCCGCCGCCGCCGAAGCCCCCGTGCGCGGCGCCCTCGCAGGCCTGTCCGCCCACACCACCCTCGTGCAGCGCGCCACCCCGCACCAGCTCGAAGCCTGGGGTGGAAGGGCCCGCCCGCCCTATCCAGCCGCCACCCGCACCTATCACATACAAAGTCTTAGCACAACACTGTATGTACGGTACTTTTTTAATTATAATTTTTCGCGCATGCTGATAATTATTTACTACGTAATTAAACGGGGCCTGAACTAATGAGTTTTAAACCTGCATATATCTAAGAAGTAATTCAAAGACGTATGTATTTCTGTGGTTCTAAATTATCTACATCGTCAAAAATTTAGATATTTACGCATGATACACAGGTCAACTAAAATTCTAAATAGTAAATACAGTACGAATATTGTCTGAGACGCTAGCGAGTGTAGATTAGGATAACGGTGGCAAACTCGTGATGGGGTTACAGAAAAGATATTCAACTGTGTGGTCAGTGCTCCAAGTATACGCTTGACCCGTTCGAAAGTCGTCGCTTAACCTTGCGTTTTTCGCATTTTTGTATGGAACGTAACTCCTAAACTTGGAGCGCTTTTTCCCATATGAAATGGGGAAAATACGCAGGCGATATCGTATTGGTGCATAGTTATATTTGATACCTTTTATACAAGACAGGATAATTATTCCACCTGTCCTGATTTGTACCTGAGACGGCGTTCTACTCACTATCTGTCATGTCGGCCCTTAATCATCTTTGATGAAAAGTGGGTGTCGTAACACCTCTGCCTACCCCTTCAACGACCCTTCTGGGAAGGATTTTAAATAGTTTTAATAGATTAGTGATCTTACCGGATGTTTTCCCAGGCTGTCCATACATATAACCAGATTCAGGCGTGGCGTTAGTCTGGGCGCGCGCGTGTTGTGATCCATCATCCCTGAAGATCCCCACCGAGATGCCTCCCCCTCCTCCAGCCACCAGGAGGGGGTAGGCCTGCCCTTCTTTGTCGAGCTGGTGGGGAAAACATACAATAGTTGTGGAATGAGCTCCCTAGCGCAATTGTCCCAAAAAAGTAGGTACAGCCGCGTTATTCACTAAGGTTCCTCAGCATCGCACTCGCGGTTGAGTGTCGGTTTTAAAGATATGAAATTGAACCTTATCCTCTATGTATAGTGCATTTTCCTTTGATCCAACGCTCGTCGTCCATTACGACGCTGAAAAACCTTACAGAATAACCCACCAGTATGGGGTTCTTTAAGAAGGGTGTGAAGAGATATTACATGGTCAGCAACGAGTAATGCCCCTGGTATTGCAAGCGACCATAGGCTGCTGACGACTTACCATCAGGTAGGTTGCATGCTTGTTTGCCATCTTAGTAGTATCAAAAATTATGATCATCTTACCATAATATTTTTTTACTAATCCTTGGCTTCAAACCAAACAATAGATTTTCCGTTTTGTTAAAGCTGTTAGCTATTGCAAATTTTTGCGAAATCAATACTGCTGTATTGCCTTACTTCGTCTTCTACTGCTCAGTCGTGAAGAATAGGTAGCAGACGGATAACTTATTTAGGATTACTTTAATTTAATTTAGAATACTTAAAGTGCTTTAGGGTGAAGGAAAACATCGCGAGGAAACCTGAAATGTCTGATAGGTAATTAAAAGACGTAAGTAAGTATAGTGACTGAGACGGCGATAGACTCACTGTCACGTTACAAAGTGGATGTTGTTACAACACCTCTGCCTACTCCTTCGGGGAATACAGGCGTGAGCATTATGTAATTTTATATAAAAGTAAGGACTTACCAGGAATACATAAGTGGCTCCACCGCCGCCCCCTCCACCGTCAGTGACCTGAGTGTTGCGGACCTCGTGTGTTTTGCTCGTGAACACCTGGAGGGACTCCGTCAGCTGCTTCTTGGAGCACTCCTGGCTCTCCTGAGCTGATAGCGTCTGGAGACAAAGATATTTTGTTTACAAGATCATGATAAAGCAGCAACGCTTCCCCGTTTTGTTCATACTGATGGCTAATTGTTTTTGACGCTACTCGCAAACAATCGCAAGTTTATGAACAAATAAACGACAGTCTAAATAGCGCTATGTCTTTGTACAGTTTTCTGTGCGTTAAGCTTCTTCAGTGCGTAAGTTGGAGCCGGTATTCCCCAGGCTCCAAGGCATATCAGGGATATTGTAAAATTGAATATATAAACATAAAAAAAATTAAGAGAATGGCCGAATAATTTAAAAATATCTATTGGCAACCCTGCACTACACCTGGTTGGAGTATCTTCCCTTTGGGGTGAGCATGATCACTCGTCTCACAGAGTCTTCCATAAGAGAAGAGAAATTGAGAAGAAGGGAAGTCTTCTTGTAATGCTGTGATAGGGTGTACATACTTCCGAAGTCTCCAGGGGTGGTGACATAGCCAGGGGATGAGTCCTGGCAAATCACGGGGGGATACCAATGCGATTTCTCACAGTACCCGGGCTACCGAAGGGTTTTATTGCGGCAAAAAAACCCACCTAACGCTGTCTCTCCCAAAGCCTTCCTAAAGGATAGGTACCTTCTAAAGGCTTCCCATTCGGAAGAAATGACGTACCTTCTTGCAAGCGTTGAGTCCCTGTTGTCCGACAAGCATGTAGACATGTTCACTGCGATGCAGCTCGAGCAGCGCCCGCACCTGCGCCCCATGAGACACCCCCGCCCACGCCGAGCCCAGCCCTCCGCTCGCGCCCGTCGCTATTATACTGACACACGGACCAACAAGGTTATAATCACATCATATGTCATACTAATTGAGCTGCGGTTGCCTTGGGTTACGAATCCCAGCGGGGCCTGAACCAATGAGTTTTTCTACAAACGTATGTGCAGTGATTTCACACCACGTGCTTTACGGTGAAGGAAAACATCGTGAGGAAACCTGCTTATGTCTGAAAAGTAGGTCAAAGACGTATATAGTATAGTGCCTGAGACCATTTGTCACTTTGGCACTTAATCATCTTTGGTGAAAAGTGGGTGCTGTTTCTACTACATATCTGCCTATTCCTTCGGGTGCCACAACGTGAGCATATGCATGTATGGTGTAAGGATAGCTTTGACTCCAAGGATCTGCCCTTATAATAAGGCACTTATAAAAATCTTGATGATCACTCACGTGTACAACCCTTCTTCAGGCACTTCCCACATCTGAATGCCACTGTAGGGGGCGCTCTGCACCACGGACACAGTGACCGGCGTGTTGTTATAGGCCGCGTCGCACATGGTCTGGTTCGGGCCCAAGCGACCGGTCGCTCCACACGTCGTGAAGCGGTACACTGAGGGATATGTTACTTTTTTAAAGCTGTGGCGCTACCATGACCTCATATTACTTAAAATATTGAAGTTCGTTGCCTTGTACCTAATTCACGAGTCAGGTCTTAATTATTGGTTCTAGATGAACAATTTCGTTTTATCTAAGGAGATTCATGACATGACTTCATCAAAATGAACAGCTTTGGCGAAGCCAAGTTTCCACTGACGACGTTATCACATTGCTTCAGCAAGCAATGTCTCAAAAGCACAAACCGACCATTGTTCCGTCCTCGCCGGCGAGGCTCGTCGCGAACTCTACGTCATCGACCTCTCCGACCCTTGATAGCACCAGCGCTCGCCGATCCACTAGCCTTAAACATGACCCCAAATAATACAACTCAGATCCAGCTCCCTAGCTCATCCCCCAGCAACATCCTAAGCCGAGGTCCGAGCCCCGCAACTGGGCGCCCTTAGCTGTTGCTTAGTTTTTAAGATTAAGCTCGGCTGGAGGCCCTTGGGTCTCGCCCTATAGTCCGGTTAAGCGGTGGAGGTAACTCCCCCCTACCAACTGCGAGAGACTATAACACATGTTTTGGGTTTTTTTAGAACTCTTACCAGGCTTGTCAACAAAAGCAGGGTGTGGAGTAGTATTCTCTTCGAAAACAGGGTCATAGTAATTGTAGTCCCCTAGTTCCTCAGGGTCTATGTTCAGGCCGAAGCACTCGGGAGCCATAGAGTAGTCGTCTATGGCCGAGTCCGAGTAGATCCGCATGCCCATACGAGTCTTGAAGAGGAGGAAGTATCTGAAATGAAGAATTAGTTGAACTTAATGAAGCTACCCATATCACGCGTTTGCCACCGTTTCCGTAATCCATACTCGCTAACGTCGCCGACAATATTTGTATGACATATTTTAGTTCTTCACGTCACCGCTAGGGGGCGCTGTGCAATTTTTCATACAAATACTGTGTCTGTCTGTTTGTTCCGGATAACCTCTGAAAGGGCTGGACCGATATTAACGGGAGTTTCATTGTCAGCTGATGTTTCAAGAAGTTTGGTTACTTTAATTCATAACAAATATTATGGTTTCGCGAAATTAAGCATGAAATTTTTAAAATCTAAATATATATAACTCAAAGGTGACTGACTGACTGACATAGTGATCTATCAACGCACAGCGCAAACCACTGGACGGATCGGGCTGAAATTTGGCATGCAGGTAGATGTTATGACGTAGGCATCCACTAAGAAAGGATTTTGATTAATTCTACCCCCCAAGGGAATAAAAAAGGGGATGAAAGTTTGTATGAAACAAAATTTACGCGGGTGAAACCGCGGGGCACAGCTAGTTTAATATATAACATAATGTTATGTAACCTTTTTAAGGAACTAGGATTCGTTTTAACATAATGGGTACAGAACTCACCTCCTAGTGATATTAGGTAGGAATATAGAAGCTCGGAACCAGTTCTCCCCCTTGTTCTTGGTGGAGAACCAGAGGGAAGTGGAGATGTTCCCCCTGTTAGTGATCTCCACCACATCCACGCTGAGAGAGCCGTAGTTGCGGCCATTTTGTTGGTAGTAGAACCTTATCTGTGAACACATCAATAATATTAGCACCATACACAATATTCCTGTATTCCCCGAAGACGTAGGTAAAGGTGTACTTATAGTACATCTACATATCGCCAGTTATGTTCAAGTACCATTTAAAAAGGGGCGAGAATATAACCATTAACCAGACTCTGGGCTGCTACTGGGAAATTACAGGAGTACGTTACCCTAGCAGAAATAGTTTTTTCCTAAACTACAAGGCATACAAATTTTATATTTGGCGCACATTTACAGCAGATGACGCACTAATCCCATCTCTCCAGGAGTCACTTTCTTCCTAGGGTAACGTACTCAAATTACAGTCGGAAAAAACCAATAACACTTTGCCCGACCCAAGGATCGAACTCAGGCCTTACGTTTAGCTTGCGACCACTAAACCAACGAGGCAATCCTGGTGCCCGCGAATCCGTCTACGCAGGATTTTACTCAACCTTATATTTTGGACAATTCACAAAATATGTTTATAAATTATAGCCTATGTGTTATTCTGGTGTATTTAAGCTATATTATTGTAGTTTCATTATAATACATTCAGTAGTTTTTGCATGAGAGAGCATAAAATCTATACAAATAAACTTTCGCGTTAATAATAAGTATTACCAAGAATATGTGTACAAAGTTTTATAAAGTTTTCACGTGACAAACAAACTTACATTCACATTTCTACTATTAGTAGGATAGTAGTGTGTAGTATTAGGATGTCTAAGACACTCACCATACAGCAATTATAGTACTTGGAAAGTATATTTCCATGTACTTTAGGTGGGGGGTTAAAGATGACAGTTTTCATGACAGCTGTCGACGCAAAATCCGCCTTCTCCTTATTGGGCCCAGTGACATTCATATTGACGAAGAAGTAATACCCGACGCATTGGGAGAGAGTGAAGTTCATATACGCGGGGATGAGTGGGGGGATGATGATCGTGGGGGGGATGGCGTGGGTGGGTTGTCCGCATGTGTGGTCGTAGTTGGGCCCAGTCTTGTCTGTGGGCGTCGGCCCGTTGTGACGGGACCACTTTAGGATTGGCCTGTGGGAAATTACAAACAAACATTAAGATAATTACAGAGAAAAATAGAAATTTAAACTTAAGATAACAAAATAAAAGAATAATTTTATTTTCAGATAGCATATTCATATAACTCAATCGTCAGAATGACATAATTATACACAGGAAAGATATTTATGAGTCTCGGTTGACTTTAAAATGAAATATGTCATAACCTATAAGTATGATATGAGAATGTTGGGTTTCTGTTGGTGTCGTAATACTTCACCCAATAGCCAGGGTCAGAATTTGGCTATGGTATCCCCTGCCTGTCGTAAGAGGCGACTAGGCGGGGGTGATGGCGGTGGTCGGGGTGGGAGCTTTGACCACCGAGCCGCGGACCCGGAAAGGTGCCTTGCACAGCGAGGTCTCCAGGGGCGGCGATTCAGCTGCCCCGAGGATGTGCCCCGGCAAAGTGTGGGGGGACACCGGTGCGATCTATCAGAGTAGCCGGAGTCCCCCCCTAAGCATGAAGGATGGCCACCGGGGGGTTTAAGTGCCAGTAAAAATTCCACATACCCCAACTTGCCTCCCCCAGGGCGGTCGGGTACCTTTTGAAGGTTTCCCCCTCGTCAATAAAAAAAATGGTGTCCTTATACTTACTGTGGTACGTCTTCAAATCCACAATTATCTTGTTCGAAGTTGCAGTAGGATCCATACGGCATTTTGTCTATGAACAATGCATAGATTAGTATGCGTAATTTATGATTTTATTCCATCCAATATAATAGGTGAATTCCTTCACCAAAGCAGCCGCGTTATTCACTAAGGTTTCTCAGCGTCCCACTTATCGTCGAGTGTAGGGTTCAAAGATACAAAATTGAACCATATCCTCTATGAATTATGTATCAATTTCCTATGATTGAAACCAACGCTCGTCGTCGAGCTCGACGCAGTATTAAAGCTGTTCTCAGTTTACTTAGAATTGAACCACCAACCCAATACTCTGTCCCTCGACGAATAAAGGTTGGCTTATCGTGTCCAAAATTTATTTCTCATTTTTTATTTCATAGCTGTGCCCTGCGGTTTCATCCGCGTAGATTTTAATTTCATGGTTACCCGCGGGTCCCCAATGTTTTTTAAAAATAAAGTAGTGCTTAAATTACTCTTCGTAACATTAGCTATCCGTCAGTGAAAGTTCCGATAAAATCGGTCCAGCCGTTTCGGATATTAGCCGGAACAAACAGAAATAGAAAAAAATCACAATCACCTATAAACTTTCATGTGCATTTAGCGAAAAGCTGTTATTTTGGAATTACAAACGGACACTTCAATTTTATTTATCTGTATTAACTTACCACAATTCTGACTCTCGTCGCTGCCGTCGTCACAATCCTTGATCAGGTCACACACCTGTTGAAGCTTGATGCACGAATCCTTCTGCAAATACAACTTAAACTCAGAATGGCTGGTCGACTGAAGCACTTATATGCTTACACCATCCCAGAAGGGTCCCCAAAGGGGTATGAAGTAGCTGTTATAACAACACTTAAGTAGAGGGATTTTTTGAGGGACGCTCACGCATTTATTCCCTGAAGGGGTAGACAGAGGTGTTGTTATTAAAACACTCACTTTACCGAAGATGATTACGTTCCAACGTGTCAGATGGTGAGTCTACCGCCGTCTAAAGCACTATACATACGTCTTTGAATTACCTCAGACATATGCAGGTTTCCTCACGATGTTATCCTTCACCGTAAAGTACGTGGTGTGAAATCACTGCACATACATTTTTAGAAAAACTCATTGGTACAGCTGGGATGTGAACTTGCGTAGCAGGCGACTGCTCTAACCTCACGGCCACCACGGCACAATTATTTTATTTTAAAACAGCGGTACGCGGGTGAAACCGCGAGACGTACGCGTCCCGTTCCCGTGGGAGTACGGGTATAAAATACCCTATGTTACTCGCTGATGCTATCCATTACTGGTCAAGTAGTTTCGGAGCCTATTCAATGCAAACAAACAAACAAAAAGACAATCAAATCTTTCCTCATTATAATATTAGTGTACTTAGATTGATTTGTACCGTTAGCCGATGCTTTAAGCCATAAGAGTGCGCCTAAAAAATCTCGCCTTATTCAGAAGTAATTTGATACTTCATAAATACTTACGTTCATAATCTTGCATTTCAGCTGTCCAGCGATGCACTCCCCGTTGAAGACAGGTGGCTCAGGCACGCACTCAATCATCCTGATGTTGTCTATAGCGATGTGAGGCAACACCTGGCCAAGGTACACCTTGTTGGGTCTCGTGATCTCCACTATTATGCGCACTTCTTGCTGCACCTTCCCTATCATGAACCGCATCGTGTACCACCTGGAGATGATGAGCAGAAATAACAGGTGTTAGCTTTACATACATACGCTCACGTATTCTCAGATGGAGTAGGCAGACAGTTGGTGAGTCTATCGCCGTCTCAGGCAGATACGTCTTGAATTACTTCTCAGACATATGCAGGTTTTCTCATGAAGTTTTACTTCACAGTAAAGCACGTGTGTGAAATCACTACAGATTGTGTGACCGGTAAGTGATACTCTAGTGTTTGTCACGTTTATAGACCGCACAAGCTTACCATGACGGACTATGTGCAAAGCTTGCAAACCTTTGTAGCATTAAAAAAGAAGCAATTTTTCCACCATTTTCGCAGTCAATATATTTATTGAAATGCAAGCTGGTGCCCGCGACTCTGTCTGCGCAGTATTTAACTTATATTTTGGACAGTTCACACAATACCTTTAAATATGTTATCGGATGTATAAACTCTATGCTGCTGCTTGTGGCGGCTGGTCATCTCAAGCTACACATTTTGATAGAAATAGAACTACTAGACTTTTCTTTATGTTAATTTTTATCGACATTTGTACATTGGAACTGTGTGCTTACATTTCTCAAGTGATTTATTTTGTTTTTTTTTTAAATTTGTATAATGTTTTTGAAAAGAGTAATTACTGAGTTTCTTGCCAGGTTCTTCTCAGTAAAAGCAACCTTCCGAACCTGGCGGTAGCATGTATAATCCTGTAAATTGTGTCATTCTGACGATTTGAAAGTGCTTTGTATAAAGTCTAATCGAATAAAGATATTTTTGACTTTGACTTTGACTATAATCGTAAAGTGTCATCAAAATCCATTCAGTAGTTCTTGCGTGAAAGAGCAACAAACATACATTCTTACAAACTTTCGCGTTTATGATGTTAGTCGGAGAAGTAGGTAAGTATTATACTGGAAGAGGCTTATTCAGATGAAGATAACGATTAAATAATTCGTAAAATGTTGTCCCATTCGGTGTCGAGACCCTTGGTCCGTGGGGTCCTAGCGCTATTAGGCTTTTTAAAGAAATCCCAGAAAGATTAGTCGACATCACAGGAGACCGATGAGCTGGCAGCTACCTCTGACAAAGAATAGTTTAGCCATCCAAAGGGGGAATGCTGCCAGTATCTTCGGAACCTTGCCTACAGGGGCTCCCTTTAATAATATATTTTAATTTTATGGTTTTTGGTGTTTGCCAATGCTTGCCAATTTATCATCTTTGGCAATCGTTACAGGTCAGTCGGAGGCCTAAAAATAATCTGACAACTGGTTTAACCCAGATCACAGATTTTCCTCCTAAAATGGGGTTGCGAAGGTCAGATGGCAGTCGCTTCGTATAAAAATCATGTGATCAGCCACATCGGGTTGAATCAAGTGCCGACCCCAACAATGTATGGGATAAGGCCAGGGAGATGATGATGGTTTTTGGTGTTAGAACTATATTTTTTAATCGATTATAATGTAATATGTAAATTATATAACTTACATGTCCATGTTATTGCCAGCCACCTCCTGCAGGATCAGCTGCATCTCCGTGGTGGTGGACTCGGATACCAGCCTGATGCTGGCGTTCTGCATCTTGCTCTGGTGAAGACTGGCCTCGAACTGGAACAACACATGACACATTTGAATGCCCCTAAAACATTAAGATCAGTCTCCATGCTACATGTTGTGTCTCGGTACTACGACGAAGCGTGGATTTTCTGTTTGTTTTCCATACAAACGGTCATACTTACAGAGGGCTTACCTTACCATAAGCTCTTTTTATAATATCACCTGCGTATTTCCTCATTTTGTACTTTGTAGGAAGTTTTACGTCTCCATACAAGAAAGCGCAAAACGGAAGGTCAAGCGACGACCTTCAAACATGTAATGTGAACTCGAGTAACCGAGTACTTGCTAGGTATTCGAGTTGGTACTCGAGTTAGCCTGTCTCGGCAGATTTTAATATGTGGTAACCGCTTACCGTCAGGTGGCTATATTAGAGTTTTCTAAGGGGTATTGTACCAGCGTTTCTCCACTCGCTACATAGATGGCGCTACTCGCTAACAATTGCAAAGTTTGAGCACAAATACACGAGAACCTAAATCGCGCAATAGGAGTTTTCGAGCGCATTGCAGTATATACAGGGTGTCGGGGAAACCAGGATAGCTGTTAAAATCGGTGATAGAGTATAATTTTAGGAAGCAATTAAAATTATTATGACAAAAATATCTTCTTCCCTTTTCGAGTAATTGACGTCCAAAGTTGACCATATCAAGATCTTATTTTCGCATAAAAATCAGCTGTAACGTAGAGTTATTCATGTGAAATCTAACTACGTTTTTATTTTTTTTCTCCCACTAATAATTCTTGAAATAATCCCATAAAACCATTTTTTGAAACCATTAACCTTCCCCTTAATTAAAAAAGTTTAATGCCCGCGTACGGAATGTAGGTAAACGCGGCCGCGCGTTCATTAAATCGCTTAAGGCCGCGAGCTCTTCGGCCATAGCTTATAACTACGTTATCGTTGGAGCTATATATTTTACGATTTCAATATAGTGATAAATTCATAAAACCCTACAACTTCTAGAAGACAACTGTTCCTTTTTCTCCGACACCCTGTATAGGTACAAGAGTCCAACTAGAACAGTTAGAGCCGGTGTTCCCCAGACATGACACCATCTTCAATAAATTTTTCCCTTTGCTAGGGATAAGCATGGACACTCGTTCTCCCCGCTGTGAAGAACGAGATATAAATGCTAAGTTACCTTGCAGAACTCCCACAGTCCTCGGAACGGTGGTGACTTGATAACCATGTTTTCCATCGTAGGGTCCACTGGGAGATACAGGAAGTGGCCTGGGTAACAAACAACACATTTAAAACAAATATTCATATATACACTTCTATATACTATTAAGCTGAAAGATTTGTGACGTGACATATTATGTCATACCTATACATTTTGTATCGTTTCTACTAGCGAAGCGTGAGGATTATGACACTTTGTCTACAGGCCCAGTAGCCCTAGATAAAGTAACATTCTCTCGCGCTTGCGCTAATAGAAACGATATGCAAATGACATAAATCAGTCACGTGACATATGTCATTCCCGTACATTTTGTATCGTTTCTACTAGCGTAGCGTGGATATGTTACTTTGTCTACAGGCCCTGGTCGCTTATATTCTCGCATACGCGGGTCTGTGAGTACTTAATTTCGAACGACTTATTCCTAGTTTCCTAACTGGCTGTAAAGCTAATATTTTAACTGTACTTATAATCTCGTAGATGCAAGCGTCTGTGTGTGTGTCTTTTCCAACGACTAGGTCTAAAAAGGCTTTGGGAGAATCATAATGTGATCCGAATATGATTCATCATCCACATGACAAAATGGTCACATAGATGCAATTCATATCATGATTTAATATTTCGCAGTTCGCCTGTTTGATTCCTATGAATATTCCTAAAATGTTCCACAAAATATGAATTGCTTTTGTGACAAACAGCAGAATCATAAAAAGCGGGACTAACATCAATTATTGTAATCATTTGTGAATCATAATATGATCATTCGATTTGTCATTTCGATGATATTTTTATATCATATTCGGATTATGGAGCTCGTGGCACAGTTGCGAAGCGAAGTTAAGCAACCATACGCCTAGCCAGTAGTTGGATGGGTGACCGCCCGAGTTCCCTCCGTGCCTCGGAGAGCACGTTAAGTCGTCGGTCCCGGTTACCAATTTAACATCTTTGACAATCGTTACAGGTCAGTCAGAGGCCTAAGAAAGTCTGACAACTGGTTTAACCCAGATAACCGATTTTCCTCAAAAAAGGAGTTACGAAGGTCACATGGCAGTTGCTTTGTATAAAAATCTGGTGATCAGCCACATCGGGATGAATCAAGTGCCGACCCCAAATACATATCCTGGCTGAGTTTCTTGCCGGTTCTTCTCAGAAGGCTAGTTTCCGAACCGGTGTTAAATTCTCGACTTTCATAAGTGCCTTACCAGGGGCCTTACCTTGAGCTCTTATTGCCATGATAGTTTCACTCATTTATGAGACAAATGTATGTGACGTGCATACATCTGTCACTGTCGCACAGCTGAATTAACATTGCAATAAGAGCTCATGGTTGGTCCCCAGGGCCTTAACGGAATAAATATTTTTCATTTTCATTCATATGGGATAAGGCCAGGGAGATGATGATTGGGATTATGATTCTCCCAGTGGCCTTTTTAGACCCACTGTTCTAGATACCTAACTGCTTGTCGTAAGCTAATGTATACTGTGTGTGACCTCCACACTCCCGCAGTTCTCCGTATTACCGTGTCACGAGGAGGCGAGCAACAGGAAACGGCTAATAAAGATTTATATTGAGATTAATGGAGTCAATTGGTACAGTGACTGAAATGCCTATAGAAAAACTATCTATACCTCTTATCACAATCGTTGATCCATTCAAAATTAATCTTCAATCTATCTTCTATACATACAGATAAATAAAATTGAAGTGTCTGTGTGTAATTTCAAAATAACACCTTTTGACTAAATGCATATGAAAGAATACACGGTACTGACATAACGGGACTTTCACTGACAGGTAGCTGATGTTTCAAGGAATAACTTAGGCTACTTTTTTTTTATTATATGAAAGTTCCGCGACATGAAGCATGAAACTAAATCTACGCGGGTGAAACCGAGAGGCACAGCTAGTCTAAAAAAAATTTTAAGTGTCTGTTTGTAATTCCAAAATATCAGCTTTTCAGTAAATGCATATGAAAGTGTACACGCTACTGACACTGAAAAACCAAATTTTTTTTTTTTCTGTCTGTCTGTCAGTCTGTCTGTTTGTTTCGGATAATCTCTGCAACGGCTGGACCGATTCTAACGGGACTTTCATTGGCAAGTAGCTGATGTTCCAAGGGGTAACTTAGGCTACTTTTATTTATTAAAAATATTAGGGTTCCGCGACATGAAGCTTGAAACTAAATCTTAGCGGGTGAAACCGCAGGGCACAGCTAGTAATATTATAAAGAGGAAAAATTTGATTGTTTTTTTGTTTGTTTATTTGCTCCGAAACTACCTGACCGATCTTGAAATTTAAATTTAAATTCATCCAGCAATGGATTGCTACATAATCAGCGAGTAACGGGCTATCTCCGTACTCCCATGGGAACGGGAACTACGGGTGAAACGGAGTGACGTTCGCTAGTAATATTGTCAAATATTACTAGCATAGAAAACCGCGGGGCAAAGTTACTCAACATACTTAATAAAACGTATGAGACTTCGTTTGGTAGACGTGAGCGACGTGATACCAAAATAACCTAACATGCCATGTTGTCCTTATTTTGCAGCCATCCATAGCACAGACAAATATGTCAGCCATTTTGCTGAAGGGCATTTACTTTTAAATATAGTATATCCTCACGCCATCCCTGAAGCGTCCCCGAAAGGGTAAGCAGAGGTGTTGTAACAATACCCACGTTCCACCGAAGATGATTAAGTGCCAACGTGACAGATGGTGAGTCTATCGCCGTCTCAACCACTATACATACGTGTTTACTCTTCTCAGTAAAAGCAACAATGTAAACGACGATTTGAAAGTAGTTTTGTAAAAATTCTAATCGAATAAAGATATTTTTGAGTTTGAGTTTGAATTACTTCTCAGACATATGCAGTCGCGTTATGCACTAAGGTTTCTCAGCGGCGCACGCGTCGTCGAGTCTCAAGGCTGAGGTGTAACAACGCCCACGTAACCGAAGATGATTAAGTGCCAACGTGACAGATGGTGAGTCTATCGCCGTCTCAGGCACTATACATACGTCTTTGAATTACTGCTCAGAATTACCTATGCGGGTTTCTCACAATGTTTCGCTCTCTACAAACTTTTGGTAATGTCGATTCGCACGTCAGCAAATTACTTCCATGCGAATCGACTACAGAAAAAAAAATATTTTCAACTAGCTGTGCCCCGCGGTTTCACCCGCGTAGATTTAGTTTCATCCTTTCTGTCGCGGAGCCCTAATATTTTTAGTAAATAAAAGTAGCCTAAGTTCTAAGTTCGTTAAAATCGGTCCAGCCGTTTCAGAGATTGCCCGGAACAAACAGACAGACAGAGAAAATTTTTAAAACTTGGTTTTTTTAGTGTCAGTAGCGTGTATACTTTCATATGCATTTAGTGAAAAGCTGTTATTTTGGAATTACAAACAGACACGTCAATTTTATTTATCTGTATAGATATAGATGTATAGATTATAGATAAGTAGTTGTTGATTCGCACGTTTCGGGAGAACATAATTATTCTTCCCGTATTCTTTATGATGGGGGATTCTTTGGGATGGGGACTGTGATTGAATGCCAAAGATGGCAGATCAACACATTTTGAGCCAAGATAAATCGTTTGAACGCCTCAAAACCTATAACTTGAGGCTGATAAAGTACAGTTATTTCGTAAAAAGCGATTTTAAAAAACGCTTTAAGCCGTTTGGATTTTCTAGAAATCTATTCATAGCAAGCAAAAGGTCGAAAGGTCAACGCATTTACGTTTCACAATCGCTTGCAGAGACCAATGTGTTTATTTCCAAATAAAATTCCAGTTAACTGAAGTACCCGAAAATAGACTCTATTTATAAGGAGATAAGGGACCGGAGTGCTTTCAGACGCCTACGCATTTAGTCGAGCACATGAAAGGATAATTACAAAATACAATGCTTTTGCCAGCCGCAAAAATTAAATACCCACCTTAGATTTGCTTATTTTAATGTTATTGTTTTAAAAATAATACCAAAACATAAGCATTCCGTGTTGCTTTCAAAGGTTTCGCACATCACAGATTACAGAGTGGGGGCAACCACGAATGTATTTGTTCGCGACACGTCAACAAATGACTACTGTGCTTTCAAGTTCAGGGGCCCAACCATGAGCTCTTATTGCCATGATAGTTTCACTAATTTATGAGACAGACGTATGTGACGTGTATACATCTGTCACTGTCGCACAACTGAATTATCATTGCAATAAGAACTCATGGTTGGGCCCCAGAATGCCTAGTGCAAGTTTTCTTAAAATCGCCGTCACAGTCATAGCGTCGACGTAAACGCAGATTTGTATGGGCTAACTCTCACTATTCCCACGGGAACGGGAACTACGCGGGTGAAACCGCGTGAAGTCCGCTAGTTTAATATAAAATACTAAGCTAAGCTCATTTAAGTACTTGTCTATTTAAAAGCATTTAAAACCATACTTAAAAATATTTTTTCCGAATAAGATTGTGTGTAAGACCTGTGGAAAACACAGACGAAGTAACGGGAGGTAAGTAAGTTAGAAATAAACGAAAGCTAATTAAACCCTGATACTATTGACAGACAGGATATCCTTCCGCTAATGGAATAACACGATATTGTGATTAACGTTCTAAGATTAGAAGATATTATTGGCATTCTTGATTTGGCGACGAGTTTCTGGATAACTCAATAGTTAAACTGAAACTCAAAGTCAAAAATATCTTTATTCGATTAGACTTTTTACAAAGATCTTTCAAATCGTCAGAATGACATAATTATACAGGACTAGTTGTGCCCCGCAGTTTCACCCGCGTAGATTTAGTTTCATGCTGATTTTTTTTTTAAATAGCCTAAAACACTCCTTGAAACTTCAGCTATCTGCCAATAAAAGTCCCGGTAGAATCGGTCCAGCTGTTCAGGCGTGATGCCGTGACCAAGGGAAATGGAGTTTCATTTTTATATATAAAAAACTAGCTGTGCCCCGCGGTTTCACCCGCGTCGATTTAGTCTCATGCTGCTTTTTTAAAATAAAATTAGCCGAAAACATTCGTCGAACCATCATTTATCTGCCAGTGAAAGTCTAGTTAAAATCCATCCAGCCGTTTACGCGTGATGCCGTGATCAAGGGAAACGGGGATGCATTTTTATATATAAGATATGATTATGAAGATACGTGCTACCGCCATGTTCGGAAGGTTGCTTTTACTGAGAAGAACCTGGCAAGAAACTCTGCAGAAAGTTAATTCGTTAGGTCGAGATGTTTAAGGCGCATATTTTTGGCATATAGCATCGGCTGATGATATATATCCTTTAGGTGATGCAGAGACAGTTGATTTAAATTAAAATAATATTTAAAACTAGCTGTGCCGGGCACAGTGTGCCCCGCGGTTTCACCCGCGTATATTTAGTTTCATCCATATTGTCGCGGAAACCTAATATTTGTAATAAATAAAAGTAGCTTTAGTTACTCCTTGAATCAGCTACCTGCCAGTGAAATATTAGCGTTCCGCGACAATAAGGATGAAACGAAATCTACGCGGGTAAAACCGCGGGGCACAGCTAGTTCCAAATAAAAATACAATATTAAGTTCAATCAACCAAATTTATATTTTTTTAATGTCCGTGATTTTATATTGGATTTTTGTTTTAAACGTAGTATTTTATTTGTAAGGAATAACAAGAAAGTATAGCGTAATATCACTAGCATTATTTACAAAAAAAAAAACAACATTTTTTTGGAAGATAACTTGCTTAAACTTATAACCAAGCTATGAAAAGAAACAAAATAAGTTACTAAACAAAAAAATAACAAACATTTTTTCTGCGCAATCAAGATATTTCAATTTCAAAGCATGTTAGCATACTTATGCAAAGTCAGGAAAGCTTAACCCATGCCTTCCTCACCTTCAACATTGTCATCAGCATCAGCCGTAGGTCCTGAGAACTTCAGTCCTCGTGTGGTGGCATTCATAGCGGCGACATCCGCCGCAGTCACCACCCTGAACCCTAGACCATGACTTGACGTAGTAGAGTTCCATTCCCACATGCAGGCATCAAAATACGCAGGGTCCGAGATATTCTCGAAGTCACAAAACACTCCCCTTGCTTGAGAAATGAAGTTATTCTTATTGTTATCTTCGTAATCAGGCCCATTGTGACGCAATTTCTTCATCTTATCCGTTAGTGAATAAGTGTCATTATTCTGAGCTTTCTGGTTGATAGGAACTCCTTCGTTGTCATTCATCATGTCATCAATTTTTATGATCTGATAGATTTTTTCCAAGTTCTTCATGCCTTTCTGGCGGTCATCCGTCCGATTCAACATGCTAGATAGCTTGTGGAACGACCCCTTGCCAGGGTTGGCTGACCGAAGATTCTGTTCTTTTTCCGGCGCCATGGCCTTCTCCGTTTTATTTTTTGCTTGGATCTCATCACTGACCGCGCCGGCGACCAGTAGAACGGCGAGTGTTATAAACAGTTTCCCAAGCGCCATTAGTGTGTAAGTATTGTTTTTAGATAGCAAATTTTACGCCGCGCTCCGCGGTCGCTATCCGAAACTTGAGCATGTTGCACCTCGTGCGTTGTTTTAGGACGATTCATAACAATGTTCTGGGGATCGAGTGGGGATTGTTAGGGGACTCGGTCGGGTGCAATGTTTGGGAAGGTCAGCGCCGGGGCGTAGGCCTACCGGTCGATACGCCGTCTCGGACTTCGCTCAGCCTCATCCAGCCCACACCTTCGTCCCGTCTAATGGACGACACCGACCCATTACACTCACTTGCGCAATCCGTCACACTGTTGCGCTTCACACAAAAACACACAATAAAACACTTTCACAAATCACATTTACAATTATTTTAATTTGGAGCACTGATAATACGTTTTAAATGTCCGATATAGCGAGGTACGTACATCGCGGACGATTCCCGCGCGTGGCGCCACAGCGTGAGTATGCGGAACTAAATCCGTGGACCGAAATAATCATTACTTTTCGCAAGATGTGATCTTGGAGCAGCGTGTGCTGGGATGCTGCGCAGGTGTCCTCCCGCCGTCAGCCCGCTCCCGGGCTCTCCGCGCAGGATGCCGCCGTGCAGTTCACACCGGATGCCACATTGGCCCAATTATCATTGCTGTTCTCGGCGACTCTAACGCGATTGGCTGTTATCTACAGTGATACAACCTTATTGGTAGGGGAGAAAATTGCCGCGAAAATTCTCCAACTGGAACCTAAACCGGATATTGCATGAAGAAAATTTCCTCAGAAAATTGTTTACGCGTTCCACGGTCGGTCGACGTTTTTTACCGACTGCGGATATTGAATTGGTGTTTTTGTCGGCTCCATGACGTTATATTTCTGTACGAAACTGAGATAATGCTGGGTGTGATATAAAACCTCGAGAATTTATTTTTAGACAATAAATCCCTTTCAGACTAAAGTGATCGATAAGTTTCTAGCGTTTTCTTTTGTTTTTCCTAACAAAATTGTTAATTCATGAATGGAACAGAGGTATCTTCTCAAGATTTTGTTATTGTTTAATTAAAACGTGATTAGCTAATATGCCTATTAAACAAGGAAACAAAAATAATTTAGTTTAACATTTTATCGGAATTGGTAGGTAGATAGATTATAATAGGTTCGTACATACGAATTGCATGCACAATGCATTTTTTTTATCGTGTGAGTGCAGAGTGACATCTCAGAGTGCGTTCTGAATAGGATAGCATACTAAAATCAAAACGATAAGATTATATTAAAAGTATAAAATTGTTATACTGTGTATATGAGTACTAAAATAACGTTTTTGTATAAAATAATTAACAAAATTGTGTTTATAACATTTTAACAAATTAAAATGTTTACTTTCAAAAGAAATAAATCGTATCCATTAGTTTCTGAACGCACTAAATAGTGTCAGTTTGCCTTTCGCACAACTCCAGATTGCTGTCCAATTTTTTAAGAAAAATTTATTTTTTGCTACATTTATTAGCACTGTAACCGTTCAATTACTGTTTAGTTGTCAAGTGAAAGATAAAGAAGTATGTTCAGATTAAGAATAACAGCTGGGATTTCATTGTGGTGATAACGAAAAGAAAAATCTATTGTTTATGTTATGAGGTGAGTACCAGCTATCGGCTATAGTACCGTACCTTTGCCCTATTTTATCTCTAAGTTAACCAGAATGTTTTGTGTTCTATTTTTTATTTGATGTTTAAAATTATAATTACGAATTCACCTTTTGTTTTTTATTAAGTAATTCGAATTCATAGGTTGAGTTCGGAAATCTATTTCGTGGCGATTTTATGACTCAGTAATCGGCGAGTCGGCTATCAAATTATGATTGTATGATAAATGATAAATGAAAATAATAAATATACGATCTAATTATAAAGATAAAACAATATTTAGATATTATCTGTCCATTTCAAAGAACTATTTAGATATTTTTATTCGTACTGCTAGGTGCACACCTACTTACTGTACGTAGGTGTTGTTACTCTTACTTTCGTGTGAAATTTTGCAGTTCAAGGTATGTAAACCTTTTCACGAGTATAATAATAGGTATAATAATGGTATGACGTCAGTACATTTACACACACACATATACATAAAAACATAAAATTGAAGTGTCTGTTTGTAATTCCAATTGAACAGCTTTTCACTATATATCCATTTAGTTAAAAGCTGTAAAAATATATTTGATATACTCACATAAAAAACTCTGTATATCTGACTGTCTGTCTGTCTGTTGGTTCTGGCTGAACTCTGAAATGGCTGGACCAATTTTAACAGAACTTTCACTGCCAGATAGCTAATGTAACAAAGAGTTACTTAGGCTACTTTTTTTTTTTAAATGGGTTCCTTGAGCCACTCATGCTAATGTCAAATTAAGTCTTCATAATTAATTTATGTAATGCTGGTGAAATAAATATAATTATTAGAATCTCTATGATAATACTATAAATGCAAAAATACCTTAGTCTGTCTGTTTGCCACATTGGAGTTGTAGTCATAGACACTACTATGGAAGATGAGGTCCTGGGCTCAATCCCTTTGGCAGTGTTAAATTTAGTTGTAAAATTATGTTATCTGTATCTGCCAAGTAGCAGCAATCTGGATAAGTACCCGGTTCGTGGCAATAGGCTTGCCCCCTATTACATGGGACTTAAATGTAACTGGTGAAATGTTGGTGTACTATAAGTATACCTCTGTCTACCAAGAGGGGTAGGCATGAACAATAAGTAGGTAGGTAGGCAGGTTAAGTACATACCTATGTGACGCGGCGTAGGTACGTACGTCTTGGTAGAGATACACATACGAACATGAACACACACAGACACGACACAAGTGTATTCAGTGATCACAAATTGTAACTTCTGCTTACCTGCTTCTATGCAATGCACGCCACTGCTGTCTACCCCTTCAGAGAATACATACATATGCTCACGACTGTATACCGTGAAGGGGGAGGAAAGGGTGTTGTAATAACACACCCTCTTTTCGCCGAAGAAGATTAAGTGCCAATGTGGCAGATGGTGAGTCTATAGCTGTCTCAGCCACTATACATATGTCTTTGAATTACTTCTCAGACATATACAGGCTTCCTAACAATGTTTTCATTCCCAGTAAAGCATGTGGTGTGAAATCAGCCCTCTAAGAGCCTAGTGCAAGTTTTTCACTGCCACCGTCACTATTTTCATCCCATACAATTTTACGTCAACGGCGACATGTGATGGCGATTTAAGATAACTCGCACTTGGCCCTCAGGGAATCAGGGAGTACAGGCGTGAGCACATATATGTGTACAGATGCCGTCACGAGTTATGATCGCTCAGCCAGATATACAGACAGACAGAGAGCCTGTAATAAATAAGCACATGATTTTGAAGCAGAGGTTAATTATGAAGTGATTGTTTCAGACAAGATGCAGTGAGCAATGTCGGGCGGTAACTCATCGAAGAACAAGGCTCGTTCCTCTAAGAAGCATGAGGGGTGGGAAGAGGCGGGGGGGGAGTTCTATCAGGAACTGTACCCCGGGGGGGAACAGGAACTCTTTGATCACCTCCAGAGGGCTGATGCTGCTAAACTTGCCACGCTACTGCCGTCTAAACAGGCTAGGAATAGTAAGTATAACTATATAATCTATATATAGATAAATAAAATTTTAGTGTATGTTGGTAATTACAAGTTAACTGCTTTTTACTAAATGCAGATGGTAGTAAATTAAATATTTACATAATAAAAAATATATGCAATTTTCTCTGTCAGTCTGTTAGTTCTGACTAATCTCTGAAATGTCTAGGCTGACTAACGGGACTCTCACTGGCTGATGTTGCAAGGAGTCCAGCCACATCGCAGAACAAACAGACTTAGATTATTTTTTAAATGGTTTTTTTTTTTCAACTTCTTACTTACTGTATAATGTATATACTTTCATTAATGTATGTAGTGAAAAGCTGTTAATTTGGAATTACAAACAGACACTTCAATTTTATTTATCTGTACATGTTATGTATTATGGTGCAACCGAAGATTATTGCTACTAAGCGACAAATTTGGGGTTTTCAACCTACTATTACATTTCTTAATACACCGTACTCACGCCTGTATTCCCCGAAGGGGGGGTAGGCAGAGGTGTTGTAATAACAACACACACTTTTCACCGAACATGATTAAGTGCCAACGTGACAGATGGTGAGTCTATCACCGTCTCAGGCTCTATACAAACTTTGAATTATTTCTCAGACATATGCAGGTTTCCTCACGATGGTTTCCTTCACCATAAAGCATGTGGCGTGATATAAGTTTTCGAACTTGCGTCGCTAGCGTAACAGGCGATTGCTCACACCCACGACTACCGCGGCTCTTTTCATAGTACCTACACCTATGTATGTGTAGTGTAGGTATATTGTATTAAAAACCCAACACAAGTAAACAATGAATTTTCCTGTAATTGTGACGGCAGACAATTGAATGTGGTCAGTCGTACTAACAACATGTAAAGGATATTACTGTTTGTGTGTTATAAAGTGTGTTAAATTAACTATTGCAAAGATCTAACATCACTGTGAATTATAGTTTATTATTTTAGTAACTGTGAATTGAAGATAATTATCTTATTTATTTACTGTAAAACAAAATATTAAATATTATCGACTAAGAATGAAAATTGTTATTTTAGTAACTGGGAATTAAACTATTATTCGATTTACTGTGAAATAAAATTTAGTGTGGATTAATGATGATTATTTTATTTACTGTGAATTACAAATAATTATTTATTTTCCTGTGAATTCAAGTTGTTATTCTAGTTACTGTGAATTAAAAATAATTATTTGTTTTCTTGTGAATTAAAGTTTTATTTTAGTTACGGTGAATTCAAGATATTCGATTCACTGTGACATCACATACAGTGAATTAAATATAATTATTTTAGCTACAGTGAATGAATAATTACTATTATATTTACAGTGAATTAAATATAATAATTTTAATGTTACTGTGAATGAAAGATGTTCAGATGATGTATCGCAAAATGAGCGCCGACAGTCGACGTATGCCCGAACCACGCAAAGTCGGGATATACACCTGTCTATGCTACCGGATTTATCAGGTATGTTTGAAAATTAAAATGAAAAATATTTATTCAGTTTAGGCCCTGCTAAGGCACTTATGAAAGTCGAGAATTTACCACCGACAATTTGTATACAGTCGACAATTCTATACATATTATATACCACATTTCACACAAGATGATTAAGTGCCAACGTAACAGATGGTGAGTCTATCGCTGTCTCAGGCACTATACATACGTCTTTGAATTACTTCTCAGACATATGCAGGTTTCCTCACGATGTTTCCCTTCGGCGCAAAGCACGTATGATAATCACAGTACATAAGTTTTTTTTAGAATAACTCATTGGTATAGGCTCTGGTAGGATTCGAACTTGCGTCGCTTACGTAGCAAGCGACTACTCTAACCCCAAGGCCACCACGGCTTGTATAATTTATTTAAATAGTATAAACTAGCTGGACCCGCATATAATTTATTACGCGGAACCTTAATTTAAATAAAAGTAGACTAAGTTACTCCTTATAAAATTAGCTATCTGCCAGTGAAAGTCCCGTTATCATCGGTCCAGCCGTTTCGGAAATTACCCGGAACAAACAGACAGAGAAAAAAATGGTTTTTTCATCTCTGTACCTTATATCACATGTATTTACTGAAACGTACCAAGTGATACACTATGCAAAAAAATTGCGCTTTCAAATGTAGATCCTATATAGTCATGACCTATTTAGTGAATCACCTTGGAATTAGACAGAACGGTAAATGACGTGACTCCATACATTTACATACAATTCACACAAATAGCGGTACTAATTAATTAGCTGCAATTAGTTTACTTATTAGTAACGAGTTTGATGAACTTGAAGTTTTTGTTTTACTATTATACTTTGTCTGTCTGCGCTATCTCCGCACTGCTCAACTGGTAATTGTTCAACTACTCAGTTGAGCAGTGAGTTAACATATACCCGGTGCTCAAACAGTTGAGCAATAAGACGTTAATGACATAAAAAAATCCCCTTTTTTTATAGATTTTATCTGTCTGTCCAAATAGTTGAGCTATCAACTAGTTGAGCAATTTAGTTGAGCAGTAGGACAGAGGCGTCTGTCTGTCTGTGTATATTTTCAAAGCATTTAGACAAACAGTTTTTTTTAAATCGTGTTTTATGTCAGTACCCTATTTATTTCCATATGCATTTAATGATGATGAAATTTAATGTGGAATTACAAACAGATCAATTTTATTTATCTGCATATACGCAACAGATGTACAGATAACTAGCAGACGTCACGCGGCTTCAACCGCGTAGTTATCGTTCCCGTGGGAGTACGTTGATCAAATATAGCCTATATTCATTAGTGATAATGTAATCAATTGGTGAAATAATTTTTAAAATCGGTCCAGTCCTTTTTGACTGCTGATAGAGAGAAATGGAAGAGAAGAACACATTGCGCCGACCCCAAATAACATGGGATAAGGGCAGGAGGATGATGATCCAGTACTTTTTGAGACAATTCGCTACAAACATACTTACATACAAATCTTTCCTCTTAATAGACACTAATATTATAAAGAGGAAAGATTTGATTGTTTGTTTGTTTGTTTGCATTGAATAGGCTCCGAAACTACTTGACCAATCTTGACAATTCCTTCAGCAATGAAAATGAAAATGATTTATACAGTTTAGGCCCTGGTAAGGCACTTATGAATTTCGAGGAATTTACCACCGGTTCGGAAACTAGCCTTCTGAGAAGAACCGGCAAGAAACTCAGCTGGCATCATGTACATTTCATTACACAGTAAATAATGATAATTACAAAAAAAAACATCATAAATTATTCACAATAGTGAAAATTGTATCAGCAATGGATAGCTACATCATCAGCGAGTAACATAGGTATATCCCCGTACTTCTACGGGAATGAAAACTACGCGGGTGAAATCGCGTGAAGCCGCTAGTATTATAAACTAGCTGTGCCCCACGGTTCCACCCGCGTAGATTTAGTTTCATGCGTAGTTTCGCGGAACCCTAATATTTTTTATAAATAAAAGTAGCCTTAGTTACTCCTTGAAACATCAGCTACCCGCCAGTGAAAGTCCCGTTAAAATCGGTCCAGCCGTTTCAGAGATTACCCGGAACAAACAGACAGACAGAGTTTTTTTTTTTAAATTGGCTTTTCTTTGTCAGTACCGTGTATACTTTCATATGCATTTAGTGAAAAGGCGTAACTTTATAATTATAAACAGACACATCAATTTTATTTATCTGTAATACATCTAGTATTATAATGTTGTTGCAGAGAACTTATCGAACGAGGAACGAACATGGGACGACATTATGCAGATCAAGGCGATGCCAGTGCCCATGAACCAGAAACGGGAGCTCAAAGCACGTCTCCAGGTCTGTAACATTAGCTATCAGCCAGTGAAAGTCCCGTCAAAATCAGTCCAACCGTTTCGAAGATTAGCCGAAACAGACAGACAGACATACGGACAAAGAAAGTTAAAATTGCTTTATTTTTGTATGAGTACACTTTCATATTATGCATTTAGTGAAATGCTGTTCATTTGGAATTCCAAACAGACACTTCAATTTTATTTATTTGTATAGAGATATGCAAGAATTGCTCCTTCAAAAGTATTATGCAGATAGACTAGCGGACGTTACGCGGTTTTACCCGCGTAGTTCCCGTTCCCGTGGGAGTACGGGGATATAATATAGTCTATGTTACTCAGGGTGAATGTAGCTTTCCAATGGTGAGAGAATTATTGAAATCGGGACAGTAGTTTTTGAGTTTATTCATTACAAACATACAGACAAAAGTACAAATCATTCCTCTTTATAATAGCAGTGTAGGTAAGCTATGCTATCTATACTCTATACAGATAAATAAAATTGAAGTGTCTGTTTGTAATTCCAAAATAACAGCTCTTCACTAAATGCATATGAAAGTATACACGATACTGACACTAAAAAACCAAGTTTTAACATTTTTCTCTGTCTGTCTGTCTGTCTGTTTGTTCCGGGTAATCTCTGAAACGGCTGGACCGATTTTAACGGGACTTTCACTAGCAGGTAGCTAGTGAAAGTCCCGTTTCAAGGAGTAACTTAGGCTACTTTTATTTATTAAAAATATTAGGGTTCCGCGACAAAAAGGATGAAACAAAATCAACGCGGGTGAAACCGCGGGGCACAGCTAGTCAGGTTGATTAATTGTTTTTCCTTTTCAGAATGCAACAAAACTCCGTTTACAAGGCTTGGAACAACTCCACTGGCGGCAGAGGAAGGTCTGGCATCGGTTCCAGGTTCGATTCTCGGAAATAATCGGCAAGTTGGAACTATGGCACTCACCCATGAGGGACATCGAAGGGAAATTCGGTACCGGAGTGGTTTCATACTTCATTTTTTTAAGATGGTTATTCGTTTTAAACTTAGTCATATGTTTATTTGTAATACTATTCCTTATTCTGCCAAAGACTTTATTCGATGAGACTGAATTTATATGCGATTCTGATCCTAATAACACCGTGTGTTGCTCGAATACGTACTTCGAAAGAAATTTAACCCAATCAAACATATTCTTGGACTTTATTCAAGGCACTGGATGGATGGAACGAACGATACTCTTCTACGGTGTGTACACCGACCAAACATACACATACAACGTGAATGGAATCGAAAATCAACTCTATTACAACATGCCTATGGCTTATATTCTAGTACCTATTTCGTGGGCGTTATTTTCCCTAATAGCGATAGTAAGGTCGGGAGCTAAAGGGTTTAAAGAAAGACTTATTGAAAGCGAAGGCCAGTTCTATATGTACTGTAACGTTGTATTTGGGGGTTGGGACTTTTGTATATACAATGATAAGTCAGCTAGGACGAAACACAAGGCATTGTACAATGAAATCAAAGGCTGTCTTGAAGAAGAAAAATTTAAAGAAGAACAACAACTACGTACAAGAGAAAGCCTTATCTTACTGCATTTGAAACGATTGCTAATCAATTTCATAGTATTTATAATACTAATTATCTCAGGCGTGTTGATTTATAAAGCGTTTGATTATTATTTAATTAAAATGAACGAGAATTTAAATGATTTACCCCTAAATTTAACTGCACGGCGCCCGTTAAAGATTTTCAATCAACATGACTTTAATTTCACACAACTAGGTAACATGCTATTCGAGTTCCTACCGTATTTTTGCATTGTGGTCTTAAATTTGATCGTCCCAGAGATATTCTGCTATTTAATTAAATTTGAGAACTATTCCCCGGCGCGTGTGATCTTAGTAACGTTGCTACGAACAGTGTTACTCAGACTGTCTTCTTTAGCAGTGCTTTTGAGCCAAATATATCTATATATAACGTCTAATGATTTAGTCTGTGCGTACGTCTCTGATGATTCAAACAAACTAGAATGCTGGGAGAGCTATGTAGGACAGCAGTTCTATAAGTTGATTTTAACCGATTTCGCGGTACAATTCTTCACGACGTTTTTCATAAACTTGCCAAGGGCTTTCATAGCTCGTCACAGCGACAGTAAATATATGAAAATGATCGGGGAACAAGATTTTTACCTTCCGAAACACGTGTTAGACATAGTTTACATACAAACATTAATCTGGATGGGGACATTTTTCTGCCCGTTTCTCCCTATAATTGGGGTAATTTTCTACTACTTCATTTTTTACGTGAAGAAATTCGCATGTCTAGTCAACAGTACGCCTTCCCCAGTCGTCTATAAAGCGTCTAAATCAAAATCTTTATTCATGTCAGTTTTGCTATTAGGTTTCGTAGTATCAATCGCGCCGGTAGCTTATTCAGTAGCAGAATTACCCCCTTCAGTGAACTGTGGACCCTTTAGGGGCTACCCTACTGTCTGGCATTACGTTGTCCAGACCTTTGAAGGCTTTCCTTTCATCATAAGGGAGTTTATATTCAAATTAGGGTCATCTAACTTCGCGGTGCCAGCGTTCGCTGTGCTTCTATTCTGTCTGTATTACTACTGGGCAGTGGCGGCCGCTAATAGGCATATGGTGGTAGTATTGAAGAACCAGTTGGTGTTGGAAGGGCATGACAAACAATTCTTGTTGAATAGATTGAGTGCGTTCATCAGACAGCATCAGAAAAGGTGTGAGAGACGAAACAGAGCTAGCTTTGCTGATGATGACGGTTCGATTCGACAGAGCTCTAGGTAAATATTACCCGACTACGGCGAAGCAAAAAGGGTTTTGATTTTGACCGGTATGTATGTATGTATGTTCACCACAGAACTCCAAAAGTACTTATCATAATTTGACAAACGAGGTATCGATGTATGCGTCTTTATTGTCTGCTGGTTATAGGCTATATAAGATTGCATATAATTGGATGTGGCGCCCTCTAGAGGCGAAAAAGAGAACTAAAAAAATTGTTCCTCAGACACTATACATACGTCTTTGAATAACTTCCCAGACATATGAAGGTTTCCTCACGATGTTTTCCTTCACCGTAAAGCACGAGCTTTGAAATCACTGCATATAAGTTTTTAGAAAAACTCATAGGTACAGGCCCCGCTGGGATTCGAAATTGCGCAACAGGTGACTGCTCGAACCGAAAGGCCACCATGGTTCTTCTTCAAGTATCTACCTACAATTTAAATATCGCCGGAGTTGTAACTGATATAGAGTATTTCATATTAATATCAACTTTATACCTTCCAATAGTATCAGAGTATACGTCTTGACAGACAGACGGACAAAAAATGATCCTATAATGTTACCATATCCCTTTTAGGCACGGAGCCCTAAATATCCAATGTAAATAACCTCTTGTAGGACTTGTATAAACTGTTTACTGAATATTATAATTACTTGATACAAATCGTATGTATACAGGTTTCGGAGAAAAAGGAACAGTTGTCTACTAGAAGTTGTAGGGTTTTATGAATATATCACTATATTGAAATCGGAAAATATCTAGCTCCAACGATAACGTAGTTATTGGCTATGGCCGAAGAGCTCGCGGCCTTAAGCGATTGAATGAATGCGCGCCCGCGTTTGCCTACATTACGTACGCGGTCATTAAACTTTTTAAATTAAGGGGAAGGTTAAGGGTCACGAAAAATGGTTTTATGGGATTATTTCAGGATTTATTAGTGGGAGTAAAGTAGTTAGATTTCACGTGAATAATTCTACGTTACGGCTGATTTTTATGCGAAAATAAGGTCTTGATATGGTCAACTTTGAACGTCAATTACTCGAAAACGGAAGAGAATATTTTTGTCATAATAATTTTATTTGCTTCCTAAAATGATACCCTCTCACATATTTTAACAGCTGTGCTATTTTCCCTGACTGCCTGTATATCATACGACCACTATAATACAGTAAAATTTTAGTGATCGTATTAATGAAAGAGAAAGGTATAGTGGCCATGTATCCAGCCATATATCGTTGTCCCACTCTTAGATTAGTATATAATTGTCGCATTTATTACAATATAAACATTACGGAAATATAAATATAGTGTACTCATAAAAAAACTAGAAGACTAAGGATATCAAACGACGAGTTTACGTTTTAAACGGGAATATACTACACTAGTTAAACAAAGAGGAAGATTTGATTGCTTTTTTGTTTGGCTCCGAAACTACTAGAGCGATCTTGAAAATTCTTTCAGCAATGGATAGCTACATCATCAGCGAGTAACATAGGCTATATTTTATCCCCTTACTCCCACGGGAACGGGAACTACGCGGGTGAAACCGCGTGACGTCCGATATACCCCGCGTTTTTACTGATGTTTTTATTTTAAATAAAAATAGCCTATGTTACGCCTTCTAAAATTTGCTATCTGTCAGTGTAAGTTCCATTAAAATCGGTCTTATACTGTGTTTTGTATAAAGCTAGCTCTCTTTGAAATTTAGATGTGTGTGTAATTCATAAATATCGAATATGTATTCAAATCCTTGTACATACATCTCTATATATAAAAATGAATCCCCATTTCCCTTGGTCACGGCATCACGGGTGAACGGCTGGACCGATTTCGATAATATTTTTTTTGTTGTGTTCGTTATTGTCAGGAGATGGTTCTTATGAAAGAAAAAACTAAGATAATGGCGTGGAAAATTTGAAGATTTAAGAGTACTTAACCACCATATAAAATTATTTCTTTCTTAAATCTAACCTTAGCTTTGGACAGTAAAAACTTTTTGATGTAACCTTATGACGTTTGACATAGAATTGAC
Organism: Watsonalla cultraria; assembly: GCA_964035505.1. Taxonomy (NCBI): domain Eukaryota; kingdom Metazoa; phylum Arthropoda; class Insecta; order Lepidoptera; family Drepanidae; genus Watsonalla; species Watsonalla cultraria. The sequence continues at coordinate 5,408,104 of OZ037737.1, forward strand.
AGAATATGTGCTGCATTCTCATAATTAAGACAGGGCAACGTCTGTCGGGTCAGCTAGTTATTAAATAGTTATTGCTCTAAAAGAATATGACGGCACAAAAGATCCCAAGGGTCGACGTGCTTCCGGGCAACCGGACCAAATAATGCCACAACAAGATAAGATAAAAGAATATGACAGTTCAGTTGACAATCTTGATTCAAGTGCATTTTTTTTTGCATTCAAGTGTTGCCATATATAATACTAATGTTAGTTTTTGACTGCAACTCTTTCTCTATACAAAAATACTCTCTTAATATTTGTTCTTTTTTTTATATTTGTGTCGTGTTTTTATACCTACTCACGTGTATATTGGAACATGTAATTTATGTAAGTTCCGTCATGAGTTTTGAGCGCTGACTTTGAAATCACAGTAGACATTTTATAAGTCTATCTGTCTGTCTGTATGGCACGATGTGTACAAAATAGATGCGTAACTTTCACTACTTTCGATGAGCTGTCATAACTCGTGGCGGCACCTGTATACTTGTAAAAATAGGTGACTTATTTATTGATGAAAAATATCATCTGTAATATAAAAATCTGTAAATATTTGTAGCATTCATAGTGTTATAGATCTCATGTAGTGGCAGTTTTGTAATGTTATATGGTGTTGCCACCTTTCAATATTAAAAACTAAGAACAGGCTGAACATAAACACTAATAGTTAAAACTAAAAAAGCTGCTTTCCTGGATGATGAGAATTCAACAAAACATTTGAATTTAATCAGCGGCATTAACCTCGTATTGCCATCATAGTTCCACTGTGTGACAGTGACTGGCCTTAATCCCATGTATTTGGGGTCGGCACTTGATTCAACCCGATGTGGCTGATCACCTGATTTTTATTCGAAACGACAATCTGACCTTCGTAACCCCTTTTTTCGAGGAGAATCGGTAATCTGGGTTAAACCAGTCGTCAGACTTTCTTAGGCCTCTGACTGATCTGTAACGATTGCCAAAGATATTAAATTGGCAACCGGGACCGACGGCATACGTACACGTCACATACATCTGTCTCATAAATGAGTGAAACTATCATGGCAATAAGAGCTCATGGTAAGGCCCAGTGCCCCAAGTATAGGTGTTGCCACGTTCGAACGTCGTCCCTTGACCTTGCGTTTTGCGCTTTTGTATGGAGACGTAAAACTTCCTACACTCGCCGCTTGGGGCGCTTTTTAACGTTCCCATGCAAAATGAGGAAAATACGCAGACGGTATAGCTAACGTAAAAACATGCAAAAACCAATATTTGGGGCACAAACGGGTAGACTGAAATAACCACCAAATTTTCTGTAATACAACATTATATACTCAACAAATCACATTAAAAAGTAACGTAAGTGTCGACGCACCATTATATACCATAGACAATGGTGAATTTGTGGAAAAAAAAATATGGAATAGAATATGCTCGATAAATATGCAGTATAATTTAGCCACAACATATTCATAGCACTTTTAAGAGTAGTACAATAAAAACACTGCCATCTTTGTAAAACTATGTTATTATAATATGAATAAATTATTATACCTTTGTTTGATTTTTAACTTTTTATTACCATCTGATACTATACTTACTTCCTTACATATAATATTTGAAAACAGAATTGTATGTCTATGGTCTTATCAGTTTGGCACGCAGAACAAAAGGCGTTTCTTACTTGTTCTCTGGTTTGGTGCACAGATAAATAATAAATGGCTATGACCATATATAGTACGTTTTATTATGTCTATGGTCGGTGTGTTTTTATTGGTTAATATTTACCACCTTTTGGTGATGAAAGGGGTTAGTTTAAAAAATCTAGTTTCAAACAAAGACAATTGAAACTCCTATTTTTATTGAGAAATGCATTTTAAAATAATAATCATTGCTACAAAAATAACAATGTTATATTTTGTTCGATATTATATTTATTAAAATGCAATATTAATTCTTTTCACACATTTTCAATAAAAAAGTGTCTCAGAGATTGTTTACCTTTTTTATGAAACAATACATTCTTCGATTTATGAGATCCTGGTACTTTGTATGAATTATTGAGGGTACGGGTTTAATTTAATTTTCCTCTCTGATTGGTTGATTGTAAAAGTATTGCCAACTTACCATCTATCTCTCTAAAATATAGCTTAAAATTTTAATTAAAATACTAAAAAATATTCATTTTAATTTGCGTTACAATGTTAGTTAAATAAAGCGGAATACATATTTTTTAAATAAATTTTAAATGAAAAAGTAATGGCAAGATTGTTTATCTTTTTGCAAAGAACACTCCTTTGATTTATGCTATCCTGGTACTTTTGACAGCATTAAATAGAATGTGTGGTGGTATAATGTAATACAATGCCTACCCCAATATACATAATAATTTCGCTTCCATCTCTCTCTAACTAATTAAAAGATAAACAATCTTTACGAGTCTTTTTTTATTGAAAAATTGTTTTAAAATTAGTTATCATGGCTGACAAAGCACTAAAAATACTTCGTTCAAATAAAAGTAAAATGAAACGAAATACGTATTTATTACGCTACTGTACTAACTTGTAAAAAACCACTACGTATATTCCTCTGTCTTATGAGTTCCTGGTACTCGAAACAAAATTTATAAAAGATAGTAGGGGCAAATTAATAATAATATGTACTTAAGCGAAGCTCCTAACGACTCATGCAACCCTAGTACTTTGACTTCATTACGTAATACTTGTGAACAGGTGCTGCTTGTGGGGGCTGGTCATCTCAAGCTACGCATTTAGATATAAGTACAACTACTAGACTTTTCTTTATGTAAATTTTTATTGACATTTGTGCATTGGAACTGTGACCATGGGCTTACATTTCTCAAGTGATTTACTTTGTTTTTAAAAATTGTATAATATTTTTAAAAGAGTAATTACTGAGTTTCTTGCCAGGTTCTTCTCAGTAAAAGCAATCTTCTGAACCTGGCAGTAGCATGTATAATCCATGTCGTTCTGACGATTTGAAAGTACTTTGTAAAAAGTCTAATCGAATAAAGATATTTTTGACTTTGACTTTGACTTTGAATAATTTAATCTGTCACGATTATTAGTAAACACTAACTTAGTACCCCGAGTTGCGTTTCGTGCTAAATATGTGCACGAAACCAAAAAAATATTTTAATAACAGTACCATACTAGTGAAGTATTATTGTAATCCAGTAAGTAATTACCGTAACACAATGTTTAGTTCTACCTATCTAAGCGTTTCGCCTTCGTTTCTTTGCGTTTGATATGAGTGAGATTTTAGCTACTCTTGTTATGTTTATAAATAATATAAAAGGTAGCTATTTGAAAGTACCCCAACATATTTACAGAAAATACATAGCATTTTGTATCCATCCCTCGGGGAAGTCAAACAAACTAGCAGATTCTCATTTTCCCCCTTATGGAACTCGTGTCCCCCCTCTAAGAGTGCGTTTGCACCCCAGATGTGCGAAGATGGGTAGCGAGGATGTGTATGTTAAGAAACAATAAAATCGCCGCATATATTCCATACCTGGGGCCTAACCATGAGCTCTTATTGCAATGATAATTCAGTTGTGCGACACTGACAGATGTATGCACGTCACATAAATCTGTCTCGTAAATGAGTGTGATCATGGCAATAAGATCTCGTGGTAAGGCCCCTGTACTCGCTCGAGCAACACATTCCTCACAAGGTTAATTTATATTCTTATTCTCATTTTTCTCATCTCTGGTAGAAACGCACACTATAAGCAGCCCACTGAAGAAAATGTAAATTCAAAAAGATCTTTATTTGATTATACTTCTTACAAAGTACTTTCAAATCGTTAGGACACAGAAAAAATATACAGGGTTTTACTGTTACCATCGGGTTCGGAAGGTTGATTTTACTGAGAAGAACCTGGCAAGAAACTCAGCAACTACTTTACGAAAATAAGTTTAAGAAGGGATGATAAAGTTCACAGAGGCCAAATAAAACCAGATAATATTTCAACATAACTTTATTATATTATCTCGCAGTACACAAAGTACAAAACTAAACTATTTATTTCTTTATAACCACTACAATTAATGACTTAAAAATCTTACAAAATTAAGGGCTCGTCGCTACGATATAGCCTTAATTTTCTTATCCAAATAAGATATTTGTATCTAGGGTTGTCAACGGTACTTTATACAATCACTAGCCTCCGCCAGCGTGCTCTTCACCTGCGTGGTACATACGCGTCTCTGTAAGGTAACTCAGCTACGAGCGACGATCTTAATCATAAAAAATTTATAAATAATACGTACACGAAAAAGTCCAATATCGTACGTTTGAAAACGACACTCGAAATCGAATGCGTCGAAAACTGAGGTCGATGTGCAATATTTATATATATGGATGTACGTATATAGGTTGCAACCCGAAATATAAACAGCCTATTAATAATTTGACGAAACTAATTAATCTACTTATAAATACAATAAATTCTTTTTTAAAGTTAACTTCTTATTTCAAGTGAAATATATTTTAAAGATTTATTTTTTAGTAATAAAATTTAAATTTGGGGTTTTCTTTCAATTCTGGCAATAAAAATACTGCCGTGAATAATTTCGAAGAATGCCGATGGTTCAAATGCAAAGAACAATTTTAAATGCATTCATTTTACCCTGTAATTTTCACTCTTTCTAAGCTTTACAAAATGTTTAAGGATTTCTGCTTGCATGACATAGTGGGCTAAGTACGTCATAGAAGCCATCCAACTCACCCCAATATCATCCAACTCACCCCAGTACCATAAATTTGGGGTAAAAATACATTTTTGGCATTATGTACAACGATTATTCCTAGAATTTTCTTTGTGCGATATTCAAAATATCACTATATAAATTTTTTATTTAATATACCTACTAAGGTCATTTTACCTTCTTATAATATAAATATTAAATTCTTCATTTATTAATTCGCATCTGAATCTGAAATCACACAATTTCTTCCGTTGGGATCTAGAACAAAAAAATCTTTATTTAATTTAATTAATATGATAGATTTTTTTTAATATATAAATTTAGATACTTTTAAATCGTCAGAAGTACAATGAAAAATCAGACTGATGTTAGACTAACTGTGCTAGCGATCATCATGAAACAAAAAAATGAAAACAAATTATTTAAGGTGTTAGAAGTAATATAGGATACTTTTCAGTGCGAGCGAAGTCGCAGGTAAAAGCTACATTCATAAACAAAATTAAATTGTCAGAAAAAAATTAGATACCTTCAGTTGGCGGCGCTGTGCTGAAAGTCCCCCTTGTCGAGTTGTCTCTGTGTGCGTGCCTCGCACACCAACATGGACACTCGCTCCGGACTCGTGCGCGCTCGGTGAGTGTCTATACACACACACTAACTATATCAAAACACACAATCTCACATCGTGGCTATACACACTAACAATGTGAGTGTGTGATTGTGTGTCACACCATGAATTCATACACATAGTCAGCATACAAACACACACTCACACAAAAGACTCGCTAACGTCAACGTACCAATATTAGTATGAGAAATCACAAGTATCACAGCCCCACGGAAAGAACTTTGAGGTGAGTGAACATGCTGAGTTCGAAACCAAAGCTCATGGCTTTACGGTGAAGGAAAACATGTTGAGGAAAATTTCATTTGTCTGATTCACCATCTTCCACTTTGGCATCGTATAATTTGCGTGTGTGTATATTGACAACACAGTGTGTGTTCTAGTATCTTTGCGAGTTTAGACAGCGCACTGTGAGTGTGTGTGTGTGTGTGTGTGCTGAAAGCGCAATGTGTCAGTGCTAGTATGTGTGTGTGTACTGACTGTGCAGTGTCTATGTGTGCTCGAATGGGTGTGTGTCTACTAACAGCGCAGTCAGGGGCGGATTTGATACGTTGGCTGCCCTAGGCCTACGAAAGATTGCCAAAATTAACACAACTACAGATATTAAATAATAAATGAAAAAAGAAAAATTTGCGCTAGTCAGTAAATGATTTAATTATCTCAATCAGTATTTCAGATACTGATTGACAGACCACGCGGAGCAACTACAAAAAAAAAACCACCAAATTTTGCCGCCCTAGGCCCGGGCGTACTCGGCCTATAGGGAAATCCGCCTCTGAGCGTACTGTGTGTGTACTAGAATGGTTGTGTGTATACTGACAGCGCAGACTGAGCCTCCTCTTGTGCGAATGTCCCAGTTCGAGCTGGCGCCGCACGAGCAGTGAGGCTGAAGCAGGACGCGGAGACTGGCTCGCGGCCACCGCTCCCACCGTTACGTCCGAATACGTCTTGCTCGGGTACTCTATAGGATAATACAATGTTTCCTTCTATCGCGAATTCAAAGATATTCAGCTGATTCAACGTGAGAAGTCAAAATAACTAAATAACTAACTGCCTCGTATAGTGGTTACGCGAAACACTCGGAACACGAGATTCTGGGTTCGATTGGGTTGGGCAATGTGTTATTGGAATTTTTCAACCTTAATTTCCCAGTAGTAGCCCAGAGATTGAATAAGTGCCTGATAATAGGCTGGCTAAAGTATGTATGTAGTTAGTTAAAACCATACTTTCTGAATAGGTTATACTGTAAAACCATCAAACAAACATTCATAGGAAAATTATAAATGAACTAAAAACATGAAAAGTATTTGATCAATATAACGCCTCAAAATCTTAAGTGCAGTTCCTACAGTCCTACAGTTTCCAAAACCTCTTGGCATTTCAATAACTACCCAGATTGGGGGCGATGAATGACGACCCGGGGTAAGTGTACAATGAGGAGGGGCGACCATTAACGTTACCGGGGTAAGTATACCAACAACTTTTTACACTTACCTCTCTCAGTTAAAACAATCTCCCTGTGAGTCTGCGATAGCTCGACGTCGTTGACTAGCACTCGGTGCTTCTTCTCCACCGTAGCATCCCAGGTTCGATTCCTATCGCCCATGTACATCGTCATGTCTTGCTTTGCATCGTAACTTTCGACCGATGAATTCTTGCTTTCCGGTTCCGTCTGTGTAGAGTAATTTTTTTTAGGCTGTGAAGTCCGATGGTAGGCTAAATATCCAACTTATGATGGGATTCGAACCCGACCTCATGTAATTCCTTCATTTAAATTTGCGTGTTGAAAAGCCTTTGCGTACCTAACTCTAAAATCGAATATGGCATTTGAAACACGTCTGGCATTTATGGAATCTGACTTACCTATCTATATATATATCTATACATACAGATAAATAAAATTGAAGTGTCTGTTTGTAATTCCAAAATAACAGCTTTTCACTAAATGCATATGAAAGTATACACGCTACTGACACTAAAAAACCAAGTTTTAAAATTTTTCTCTGTCTGTCTGTCTGTTTGTTCCGGGTAATCTTTGAAACGGCTGGACGGATTTTAACGGGACTTTCACTGGTAGGTAGCTGATGTTTCAAGGAGTAACTTAGGCTACTTTTATTTATTAAAATTATTAGGGTTGCGCGACGGTAAGGATGAAACTAAATCTACGCGGGTGAAACCGCGGGGCACAGCTAGTACTAATATAAAAAGGCGAAATTTAATTGTTTTTTTGTTTGTTTGTTTGCATTGAATAGGCTCCGAAACTACTTGACCGATATAAAAAATTCTTTCAGCAATGGATAGTTACATCATCAGCGAGTAACATAGGCTACATTTCATCTCTGTACTCCCACGGTAACGGGAACTACACGGGTGAAACCGCGTGACGTCCGCTAGTGTCGACTAAACCTAATCAAACAAATCGTAGGGTGTTTTTAAGGAACTTACCTTTATATTATTCTTCTTATAAGTAGGACTGGATTGGGGTCTGTTTTTGAAATCGATGTGATTCCCTTCACTTTTGTTCCTCACTATCGGCGATAGCTTTCTGAACTCGCTTCTCGGCTCCAACTCTATCCTTACCGTCTCAGTGGTCGAATTGCTAACACGACCAAATAACGGAGACAGCTTTGGCTTAGCCCCACTGGTAAGATCCGAGTCTTCAACACTTTCCAACGTTATAGTCGAGTCGACACTATTAGGGTTGCGACTAATCGGTTTAACTATTATAAGACCTTGGTTCAACTCGTCTTTAGTCGATTTTTCAAGATCAAAATTAGGGTTTTCAAAGCCTGTTTGAGTTGCTATGTCGTCACTGACTGCCGTGAACGAATTGGACGTGGTATTCGATGCTTTATTCAACATTCGCTTACGTCTTTCTAGTTCTACGTGTATGTCTGTTTGTACGCGTAGGTTAATGTCACCGTAGCGACGTACGATGTAGTTCAAGAGCCAATGATAGCCCTTTCGAAGACCAGGGTCGATTTTGGGTTTTTTGGATTTGTTGTCGACGCACGCTGTGTACGACTCGACTAACGTAGGGCATCGGTACCTGTAAGCAAGAACAATTCATTTTGGTCAACTTGGTACCCAAATATGGAGAAATTTAAGAGAGCATCGGATTTAGAACATTCAGGAGGTATCGAAGTATGAATACGGGGCGAGATTTTGATACATCTAGTTTACCGATTCTTATCGTAGGCGTTGCAAAGCTCAGTAGGCCTAGACAAAGTAACATTCTGTCACGCTTGCGCTAATAGAAACGATACAACATTTATGGAAATGACACGTGACTTATGTCATTCTCATAATGTCACTTTGGCTAAGCATACAGCTGCTTTATGTAAAATAAAAAGGGGATATGGCAATCAGCCATATCAGTTTAGCTGAAATTTGCCAACAATAAGAACTATTAGAGGGAAGTGTAGATTTTTGTACTTACTTATTGACCAACGGTTCGATGTTGAGTTTGTCCACGACATCAATGTCATCCAGGGCCCCATTCTTGTCCTGTTTGTTGGCCAGCACCAGCACCGGTTTACCTGGTCGATATTACAAATAAGTTAAGTGACATAATACCCACGTAAATAGATATGCTCACGCCTGTATTTCCCAAAGGGGTAGGTTGTAGAATTGTAATCACAACACCCACTTTTCACCAAAGATGGTAAAGTGTCAACGTAACAGATAGTGAGTCTATCGCCGTCTCAGGCGCTACACGTTTCTATACGTGTTTGAATTACGTATCAGACAATTACGTCTCAGACATATGCAGGTTTCGTCACGATGTTTTCCTTCACCGTAAAGCACGTGGTGTGAAAACACTGCACATAAGTTTTAGAAAAACTTCAGGCCCCGTTGGGATTCGAACTTGCGTCGCTTGCGCAGCAGGTGACTGTTCAAACCTCAAGACCACTACGGCTAATACCCATGCGAATAGGTGCCGTCATAGGTTATGAGCGCTGACTTTTAATGCGTGAAATTTAACTGAAGAATGTCGTGTTATTCACTCCATAATGTGCGTCATCTAATACACGGAGGATTTAAATTTAACTGGCGGAAAGTGGGTGTACTATTAGTCTCTGCCTACTTGCATGCCCTTTGGGTATACATTTTTATTTATAAAAATCTAAAAGGACCTAACCTATGTTATAAAGCTGATAAGAAAATGTAGTCAACAATTCCGCTTGCCTTATCAACTATTATTTAATACTCACTAGAAAATGCATGCACATGTTTTCATCATACAACCTACTTACTTACTATTGCGATCAATCATAATGACAACGGGTGCTTACCCCGTACAAATATTAAAAAAAAAGTAATTTTAAAAACTTAAGCCTCATTGAAAAATCACGCTGTAAAAAGTAAAAAAAACGCGAAAAAATGTTATGTTCAGATTGTGGTCATGAGCCACTATACTACCTACCTACTGTTAGTTTATAAACTTATTTTAATTTATTTAAATTATGTGGGTTACTCATATTTCATAATCATAAAGATAATACCCGTATAACTTTCAAACTAACTTAAAGTTGACATTATTTGAACACGTAGTATCGTATTCCATACATATCTTTTTAAATCTCGTTATCTTTATAATCGACTAAAAACTAATCCTGTCCCATCCCTATCGATCTCTATGGCGACGGCGGGTGGCCGCTATTTTTTTTTTAAATTAAAGCATGTAGGTAGTTACCTGATATTTTGTCGTGCGATAAAACCTCTTCAAGCACCGCTTTGCACTCGTCCAAGCGTGAGAAATCACTAGAATCGATAACAAATATCACGCCATGCACTTCGCTATAATATTGGGACCAAATTTGACGAAAATGAGGACCGCCACCTAAGTCGTAAATTGTCACCGGAGTGTCTTTGTGAATTAAATTAACAGCTTTAAAACCAATTGTAGGCAGAACTTTGTCATCCTTTTCACCAACTAGATTGTTCACCGTTTTTGTTTTTCCGGCATTGTCCAAACCTATTAGAATCAACACGATATGACGCCGCATTTTACGACGTCGGAAAACACTCGCCCAACAATTGCCCATGTTTTTAAACGTATTATTTCACTGAAGGAACGATACAATATCACAATTATCATCACAGCGCGACACAACTTTGAATTTATCGCCAGAAGCCATTTGTAAACAAAAGTTCTGTTGACATTCCGGTTGTCAATGGCAATTTTTGTGATGTGGCCAGTGTCAAAACGTGATGTAAACTTTTTTTAAACTTTGGCGGGAATATATATTTTTTTATATTTCCCATGAACGTAATTCCAAAACTATTTTTGTTTTTTTTATTCTTTAACTGTTTTGGAACTGAGTCTTTTTGTTACTATATTATTAATGTGTAAGTAAATGTCAAAACTAAATTATTTCTTTGAAACGGCGGCAATAGACTCAAAGTACTTTTGTTTACGAAAAAATATTCGTGAACTCAATAAAATAAAATCCATGACTAAGCTTAGTTTGTAATAATTTACAGGTCTCAAGGTAACAGATGTTTATAAAATGGTTTGTAATTACGTGCTATGTAGACAGAGGTAGAAAGGTCACATGTGTTTCAACTATTCATATGATTGCTGAATGAAAACAGCAAATAAAACGAACACATAAAAATACGTAATTGGACATTTATTGGAAAAATAAATCCGCAATAAAGTACAGGTACAATTTTGTAACTTTATATACAAGCTGGAATAAATAAATATCAAAATGCGCGCCAATTAAACACCCGACATTTTGTTTGGGGCTGCCAATTAAAAAATAACTGAATTATCTGAATCTAACAACGATAGTATCTCCGTTTTTGACTGAGAAATATGCAAGATCTTTCATATTATTGTCGAGGCAAATATCTGCGCCCGGCATATGTTCATCAAGTAAGTGTAACGTCGGTGTTCCAGTGTTGCCAGGTTTCGTAAAGAGTCTTTGCGCCAGTGTTACCAGTTTTTGGACAGCCATTGACGGTGGGAATTTCTTTTTGAAGCTCTTTCCATTTTCATCTTGTAATGTTATTTCTAGCAGCTGTGACGTAAGAGTGCTCGTTTTATTCTGTTTCACTAGAAGACTGTCTTCAGGGATGCCATATTCTGTAAAAAAAACAAATCATTGTAGATCAGTTTACTTAATTATTCGTGAAATGTTATTTTTATAGAAATAGCAAGATAATTTTCGAAGATTAGCGATTACGCAATACAAACAAACAATGTTCTTTTATTATAAAACTAGCTATGTCCCGCGGTTTTACCCGCGTAAAGTTAATTTCATGGGTGACCCGCAGAACACTAATATTTTTATAAATAAAAGTAGCTTAATTTACTTGTAATATTCGATCCAGCCGTTTCAGAGATTAGCCGGAACAAACAGAGAAAAACAATAATAATTGTTTTTTTAATGCTGAATAGTGAATAGCTGCTAATTTGGAATTACAAACAGACACTTACATTTTTTTATATGTATAGATTTTGTAAATAACCGCTGGGCACAGGGTCCAGGGGTCCAACCATGAGCTCTTATTGCAATGTTAATTCAGTTGTGCGACAGTGACAGATGTATGCACGTCACATACATCTGTCTCATAAATGAGTGAAACTATCATGGCAATAAGAGCTCATGGTAAGGCCCCTGAAAGCTAAATAGTGGTGTACTTACTATTAATAAGTTGATTGAACCGGCAATGTTCCAGTTCGAAGGCGGTGGAGCCCCCGGCCTGCGCCACCTTCCACTCGGCGCCGTACCGCTTCATGTAGTCATACTCCGCCCCGCGGCGTGCCTCGCGAGTTATCGTCGACCCGTTCAGCTCCTGAAAATACAATATTAATTGATATATCACTCTTTAAATTGTGTAAACTGAGTTATTATTTCCATACGATATTACTTTGTCTGTTGGAGAGCATCTTCTTAACTATGATCTTAATAAGGTTTTAATTTTTTTACAATGTCGAGACATTTTTGTCACGGCGGCTGGTGGACATCTACATCTATACAGATAAATAAAATTGAAGTGTCTATTTGTAATTCCAAAATAACAGCTTTTCACTAAATGCATATGAAAGTATACACGCTTCTGACACAAAAAAACAAAGTTTTAAAAAAATTCTCTTATTGTCTGTCTGTCTGTCTGTTTGTTCCGGGTAATCTCTGAAACGGCTGGGCCGATTTTAACGGGACTTTCACTGGCAGGTAGCTGATGTTTGAAGGAGTAACTTAGGCTACTTTGATTTATTAAAAATATTAGGGTTCCGCGATAATATGGATGAAACTAAATCTACGCGGGTGAAACCGCGGGGCACAGCTTGTTTATTAATAAAGAAGGGAATAATTATGTCTTAATAATAAAATCTTTCTATAATCTTCTAAATAGCTTTTAAAATTTAAAGGAAATCCTATGGGCGATAGTAAATTAACATGAAAAAAAAAAGAATATGATAAAAAAAGAAAACGAAAGCTTAAAAACAGAAAAATAAACTAAAATATATCACAGCAACATAGTCAAACAAAAAAAAAGTAAGCAAAAGAGATTGCATCGGCCGGGAATCGAACCCGGGCCGCCCGCGTGGCAGGCGAGCATTCTACCACTGAACCACCGATGCTTACAATTACACGATGAATTTACCGTACTAATTATGTTATCTCTTACAAAACTATTATGACGGCATGATTAGATTACTTATAGATTACTAGCTGTGCCCCGCGGTTTAACCCGCGTAGATTTAGTTTCATCCTTATGGTCGCGGAAACCTAATATTTTAATAAATAAAAGGTAGCCTATGTCCTTTCTCAGGGTCTAAAGATTGTCTGTGCCAAATTTCATCAAAATCGGTTGAGAGGTTTAAGCGGGAAAGCGTAACAGACAGACAGAGTTACTTTCGCATTTATAATATTAAGTAGGGATTTTTATCAGTTAAGAACGTGTATTTCAATTTAACATACAATTCTTAGCGTATCGTTGAAACTTACAAGTTGCCACCCAAAGATGGCGCCACATGTACTCAATACAATATTTAAAGGTAACAGATGAATCATAGCAGTTGGAATTTTCTTTGTATATTTCAAACAGGTTTGAGACAATTGTAGATTGTTTGAATGTATTTTTTATATTGAAATTGATTCATTCAGTTATTAAAAGACTTATGTATAGTGCCTGAGACGGCGATGGACTCCCGTCGCGTTGACATGGCATCTTGAAAATGAAAATGTAAATGAAAATGATTTATTCAGTTTAGGCCCTGGTAAGGCACTTATGAACGTCGAGGAATCTACCACCGGTTCGGAAACTAGCCTTCTGAGAAGAACCGGCAAGAAACATTGAACATTTCATAGGATCTCCGTAAAAGTGAAAACGCACAAATCTTTGTGTCATTATCTATACAGATAAATAAAATTGAAGTGTCTGCTTGTAATTCCAAAATAACAGTTTTTCACTGAATGCATATGAAATTATACATGATACTGACATAAAAAAAACAAGTTTTAAATTTTTTCTCTGTCTGCCTGTCTGTCGGTCTGTTTGTTCCGGGTAATATCCGAAACGACTGGACCGATTTTAACGGAACTTTCACTGGTAGGTTGTCAGCGAAAGTCCCCGTTCAGGTTCAGAGATTACCCGGAAAAAACAGACAGACAGACAAAGAAAAAATTTTAATATTGGATTTTCAATATCAGTAGCGTGTATACTTTCATATGCAATTAGTGAAAAGCTGTTATTTTGGAATTACAAACAGACACTTCAATTTTATTTATCTGTATAGATGTATTGATATAGATATATTAATTTACCTAAGAAGCGTAAATTGCTTACCTGCAAAGTGGCAATTTTAGCAATAATCATTTGTGAGCCGGTGTCATAGTCTTCAGTACTTTGAATGGGGTTCTTCAGGAAATATAGCTTTTTCAGGTGATTGATTTTGTTCAACTCGCTTATGGACCGCCACTGAAAATATATTTGTAGTATTAGTATCAACCCAAGCAAGCGACGCAAGTTCGAATCCCAGCGAGCCTGTACATATGAGTTTTATTAAAAACTTACGTACAGTGATTTCACACCACGTGCTTTACGGTGAAGGAAAACATCGTGAGGAAACCTGCATATGTCTGAGAAATAATTCAAAGACGTATGTATAGTGGCTGAGACGGCGATAGACTCACCATCTGTCACGTTGGTACTTAATCATCTTTGGTGAAAAGAGTTTTAACACCTCTGCATACTTCTGAGAGCCTTTTTGGTGACAGAAACATACTAACTAGCTTTTGCCCGCTACTTCATCCACGTGGATTAGTGACTTTGGGCTAACACTAACTTTAACCCGCAATTGGTCTTAGCGTGATAACATATAGCCTTTAGCCTTCCTTGACAAATGGGCTATCTAAATCTGTTTTTTTTTTCAAATCGGTTCAGTAGTTCCTGTGATTAGCACGTTCAAACAAACATTCTTCACTTCTATATATAAGTACTAGCTTTGCCCCGCGGTTTCACCCGCGTAGATTTAGTTTCATCCTTATGGTCACGGAAACCTAATATTTTTAATAAATAAAAGGTAGCCTATGTCCTTTCTCATGGTCTAAAGATTGTCTGTGCCAAATTTCATCAAAATCGGTTGAGAGGTTTAAGCGGGAAAGCGTAACAGACAGACAGTTACTTTCGCATTTATAACATTAGTAGGGATAGACAGATTGTATTACTCACATCACTAATCCTATTCCGATTCAAGAACAGCACTTCAAGTTTCTCAAACAAGTCCACTTTCCGTTCACTGTCATCATTGAACCGGATCTCTTGAATCAAGCAGTCGTTCAAACTTAGTACGGTCAGATTCTTCAACCAACCGAGGTTCATCACTTCGTACCATGAGTCTATAGGATTACCATCCAATTTCAACACTGTTAACGTTGATAATGTTGTTATTGGTGGTGTTATTCTGGTTATTCTGTTATACGCTGCTATTATTTCTTTTATCTTCGGCCATAGGTGTGAGAGAGTGAGCAGATCCGACCATTCGTAGTCACATACGGATATGTTGATCTTTTCCAATTGAGTGAAGTGTACCGATAGTTGAGTGAGTGATTCCTCAGTCATGTCTATTGACATGCGGTTTTTGCTGTGGAATTAAAATTTAATTAATTTACTAGAAATCACGTGATTCAGCTGTTTTAGAGATTAATCGGAACAAACAGACAAATAATATGCTATGCTATTATGCTATTTTGGAATTACAAACAGACACTTCAATTTTATTTATTTGTATAGATTGAAAATTGAATTGAATATAGACTACTTTATTTAAATCTGGCTGCAACTTTATCTTGAAAAAGAAAATATAAATGATTTATTCAGTTTAGGCCCTGGTAAGGCACTTATGAATGCCGACGAACCACCGGTTCGGAAACTAGCCTTCTGAGAAGAACCGGCAAAAATCCAAAAAGCTTGATGGAAGAACCATTGTTGGACCTGAGTATAACCACTTCCTCTCCCCAAACAATAATTTAGCTTATTAATAAACCAAGATTACTCACTTAACATCGAGCTCAGTCAGGTCCGGCAGTTGGGCAGACAGGTGTATCACCTCACGCCAGTTGGAGAACAAGTTGCGCGACAAATCGAGGGAGCGGGCGTGGGGAGTCAAGCTTCCCATATCCCCAGCGCGGGAGACACATTGATCATGGACGCATACTTCTACTAAACGCTCGAATTTCCTTTAAAACGTTAGAAAATAAGTAAGCCAGTCTGTAGACATATTATCTCCCTGGCCTTATCCCATGTATTTGGGGTCAGCACTTGATTTAACCCAATGTGGCTGATCACCTGATTTTTATACGAAGCGACTGCCATCTGACCTTCGTAACCCCTTTTTCGAGGAAAATCGGCTGACCTATAACGATTGCCAAAGATGTTAAATTGGCAACTGGGACCGACGGCTTAACATGCTCTGAGGGAACTCGGGCGGTCTCCCATCCAACTACTGGCTAGTTGCTTACCTTTGCTGATCGCATCATATGCGCAATAGCAACAGTGCCACGAGCCCCTCCAAGCCAGTCTGTAGACATAGTAACATTACCCTCACGCTTATAGAAACGATACAAAATGTATGGGAATGACATATCGACGTTGCGCGTGCAAAAGTCGCTATGTGTATTTCGTGAACTCTGTGTCAAAATTTCCAGTAATGTTTAATTTTGTCATTATTAATAATAATACCTATCCAACATTTACCTTAAAAAAACTATGTAAATTTGTTATACGTATCAATAGTAAGAATTTTTTTTTTAATACTCGGGCCATATTTCGAGAAAATCATTTTCTGCGTCTCCTAAAGTGTGTAAACACATAGCTACTTTTGAACGCGCAACGACGATATGTCACATGACTGATTTATGTCATTACGATACATTTTGTTCTACTACTAGCACAAGTGCGAGAGATTGTTGCTTAGTATAGGCCTCATACACAATACAATAAGAGTTTTCATGCGCATTGCAGTATATATACAAGTTTCCAACTAGAACAGTCGGAGTCGCGGTTCCCCAGACATGACACCCTGGAAGATCTTCTCTTTGCTGGGGATTAGCATGATCACTCACGCTCTTCCTACAGGCCCTTCTGGGATTGCAAAAACCTTCATGCGAGTAACTTTATTATTATAATATTTACCTATGTCAAAATAACAACATAAATAAAGGGTGTCGGAGAAAAAGGAACAGTTGTCTTCTAGAAGTTGTAGGGTTTTATGAATATATCATCTATATTGAAATCGCAAAATATCTAGCTCCAACGATAATGTAGTTATAAGCTATAGCCGAAGAGCTCGCGGCCTTAAGCAATTGAATGAACGCGCGCCCACGTTTATCTACATTCCATACGCGGTCATTAAACTTTTTAAATTAAGGGGAAGGTTAATGGTTTCGAAAAATGATTTTATGGGATTATTTCAAGATTTATTAGTGGGAGAAAAAAAATAAAAACGTAGTTAGATTTCACGTAAATAACTCTACGTTATAGCTGATTTTTATGCGAAGATAAGGTATTGATATGGTCAACTTTGAACATCAATTACTCGAAAACGGAAGAAAATATTTTTGTCATAATAATTTTAATTGCTTCCTAAAATGATACCCTATCACATATTTTAAGAGCTGTCCCGGTTTCCCCGACACCCTGTATACTTACTGCTTCTGATGTATTTTCTCAAAGCCAACCATTTCAATGAAGGGGGCACCCATCTCTCTCTTCCACTCGTTGATCACAGTCCTGCGGTGAGCGGCCACCGTCTCATCCTGAAACATACAGAGTAATTACTGAGTTTCTTGCTGGGTTCTTCTCAGTAAAAGCAACCTTCCTAACCTGGCGGTAGCATGTATAATACTGTATAATTATGTCATTCTGACGATTTGAAAGTACTTTGTAAAAAGTCTAATTGAATAAAGATATTTTTGACTTTGACTTTTGACTCTATTATCTCAACATCTATACAGATAAATAAAATTGAAGTGTCTGTTCGTAATTCCAAAATTACAGCTTTTCACTCTATGCATATGAAAGTATACACGCTACTGACAAAAATTAAAAACCAAGTTTTAAATTTTTTCTCTGTCTGTCTGTCTGTTTGTTCCAGGTAATCTCTGAAACGGCTGGATGTTTTTTAACGGGACTTTCACTGGCAGGTATTTGACGTTTCAAGGAGTAACTTAGGCTACATTTATTTATCAAAAATATTTGGGTTCCACGACAATTTGGATGAATCTATGCGGGTGAAACCGCGAGGCACAGTTAGTAATACACTAAAATTCATTCATATTTAAAAGTCAGTGTAAGATTGAAAAAGATGAACTCGCATTTAAATTGCAAGAAACCAAACTGTTATAGCTCTCAAAAAGCTTTCAAGTAAGTATGATAAGTAACTGAATTAAGTACCAGTTATTTAGTTTTTTACTTTTTTCATACTATTTGTATAAATCTTAGCCAAGTTAATTCTACTAAACAGATCTCTACAATAATATGCAAAGTTATATTGATTCTATCAAGTTCTATGAAGCAAGGACAAATACTTACACAATTACCTCTTAAACTTGTTTGTATACAAATGTGGGAGTAACTGACCTTAATCATGATAAAGTAAGATTTACGACTTAAATACTGTCACTTATCTCTTTAAATATATAATTTACAAACCTCCCGATCTCCGTAGTACTTCCTCACAGCTTCAGAGCACGATTTAAAAGGGCAAATTTTATTCGGACGAATGAATGAACCAGCTCCTGGCTTCGATGTTTTAAAGTACTGCACGTCGTCGACTGACCCGTCATGCTTCCCGCGGGAAGGTTCATCCCATTCCACACCATACCACACCCCCTTGTACCCCTGGACTTCACCAATATACTTCACGGTACCAAAATCATCACCACACTTCACCCGACTACCAATATTCACGTGAAACTCACTATCGTCGGTACCATTGTGGCTATCCATGGTACCGTTGCAAAATTTTGGTATTAAATTAACAGGCATTGCGCCCACCATTATTTTATTGTTTTCGAAATGGGAACTCTTTAGTGAAATAATAACAGGCCGATTTTCACTTAAACTATTTGTTTGATTGCTTGACTGTCAGGCTGTTTATTTATCTGTCATCGTTTATAGTGATGAGAGCGTGGAACTTTGTTATTTAGTCGAGTCTTATAGCCGAGTAATAATTTTAAATCGATTGTAATACTAATATATGAAAGAGGTAAGTTTCTTAGTATGTGATAGCATTGTTGCAAATAAACTTCAAATCTACTCATCACCTTTCAATAATTCTTCCAATAAACATATCAAGATTGGACTTCCCTTGGAAGTGGAACGACAACGGGTGGAAAAAAGTCAAGTAAGAATTAATATGACTATTCGATTCGAGTGATAAACAGTGGTTCCAAAAACTCATAGTATGAGTATTCAATCAATAAAATGTATTCCTTCTGAGAAGTGCCTAAGTACGAACTCTAAATAGCGCACATCTAAAACCCGTAGTACTGGGTTTTAGATGTGCGCTATTTTGAGTTCCTACTGAATCTTGTATATTGCGAAAAGCCTCATCATTCAATCGTTGTCTGACAATATTCTAACTAGGCAAGTAAGATTAGAGCTGCGAAAATTATATAGAAATCAACTTATTTACTTAGAGATCAGCTGAACTCTATCGTAAATATAATAATAATCACATAGTTGTTAGTAACTATAGAAAGAACTCTGACCATTCAAATTATTTTATGTACGAATCACTACTGTGAACAGATTATTATCAATTTTATTTTGTGACATTAACTACCTACATGAAATTAATCCGATATACGAGTATTTAAAAATATCGAACTATAAGAATCGTCTAACAGTATTTCAATATGCACAGCACTACGAACATACGGCAAAGATTGCCATATCAAATAAATTCACCAATGTTTCCATAAATTCCAGGAACAAATGAGTCATTTCAACTACAAAGGCAGGGAGATGTTAAAACTTATCGATAGATGGCAGTGCTCGCCATATTTTCCATCTATTTACTGAACGGTGATTGGTAGCCCGCAAGGGGATGGGATTATTACCCGTCCAAGTATGGGAGTAAATCCAAAAATGGACGAATAATGCAAATTTCAATTACCTACAGTTCCGCTCTGTGCTTATTGCAGCACCATTTTGTGTGTATAGTATTGCTAAATATATTTGCAGCGAGAGTTCCAAAAGCTTCCAACGGAAGTAAAATTAAACTTAATAGCGCTGCTCGGACAACAACACTACTAAAATTTGGCCTGTCCGGTTCAATGATCCATTTATTTCATTCGTTGTCTCGCCGCGGCGCTAGCGTCATCTCATTCGCAGCTTTCTGAAATCGGGAATCAGGACGAAAAAAGTTTTTTTTTACAAAAATGGCTACCGAACGGAGTGTCCCAGACGTACGCTAGTCGATAATACGGAAATGTCTATTTGTGTATGTGGAAATATGCAGTTTTTAAGTGAACAATTGTTTCGTGGTGTGCAATAGTGCACGCGGATTGATCTCGACAAAGGACACGATCGCCAAGATGAGGTACGTACCCAATGCGAGTTCATCGCACCACCGAGCTTTAGTTAAACAAAACAAATAAATAATTATACCGTTCATCAAGCACGCTTCGATGTATTTACGTACGATAAATATAACTGTTGTTAGAGCCACCTTTTTGCTCCCATATGCGTTTTTTGACCGACATAATAAAGTAAACAGACCGAGTGCGGTCGCTACGGTTCATCGATTGCTTCATTACAAACGTTATTAAACCTTTTTATGAATGAAATAGTCATTAAAGGCTGTAAAACCTTGTGTCCTAGCCTTCCTTTATGTGTTTAAAAAAAGAACACGCTTTTTTCGTACTGATATTGATTTTTACACGATGTTGTTATGACCCCACACGATGGTTCAGCTATGTTCTGGTTTTGAAGAATAATGTACAAAGAAAGCTGACCTTGTGTGGGCAAAATTGGTAATTTGTTAAATTGGGGCGCATCGGCGAGTGCGCGTGTGGATTCCGCGAAGCGGGGTGGCTAGGGACCCTCGGAAGAAGGGAGTTCCGTTCTAATAATATTAGTTCGTGACACTAATAAATGTACCCCACCCTTAATTTCAGTGTAAACTGTGATGAACTCAGTCAATATACATAATTACAACATATAGCTTACCTGTGATAGCTTATCAGACCAGATAAGGCAGTACATGAGTGCAGTGATTAATCAGGCTTATTATGAACCTCCTTACTGACTTTATCATGCATGACATTTTCCTTATAAAAGAAAGATAAAATTGTTTATGACTTAATTAATTGTTTTTTTAATACTGAATGCAATGCAAATTCTCAATTTAATCTGTGGCTGAATATTTACAGAGATTAATTATGAATGGATGTGTTCTGTTTTTAAACATAATCAATCAATTAAATTGCTAGGCATTGATGATTTGAATAAAGAACTTGTTATCTTACGTACCTAAGAATACACATGCATTTCTGCATAATTTATTAATATTGCAGTGGTAATGAATTACCACCTACTGCATTTTAGTAATCAAACTCATTTATAGGTTAAGTTAAATATATACATATTTCTCTCTCTCTATAAAAATAAACTCATGCCATCCTAGAATAAGGTGTTGTAATAACAACACCCACTTTTCACCGAAGATGATTAAATGCCAATGTGACAGATGGTGAGTCTATCGCCATAATAAAATATAGTAAGTTCATTATAGGTGGCTGTCATCATAAAAAATAATGGATAACATGAGATGTCATTAGAATAAAGTAGTATACTTAATATTGGCAGCATAATTATTTTAAGATATTATAATTGTTTAAAATATTAATATAGTGAGGTAATATGGGACTTTCTTACTGAATTAAATATTTTTTTTGCGGCTATCCATATTCTCACTTACAGCAATATTGGCATTTATGAATTATTATAGACTAGCTGTGTAGGATTTGACTTATCTTTATATTATTATGTATTTTAAACAATTCACACAATATATTTCATTATTATTATTAGGTTTATTTAAAATCCATCCAGAAGCTTCTGTCTGAAAGAGTACAAACATCCATACATACAAACTTTATAATATTAATAGGATTTATTAGTCACAATCATTTTATTGTACTATTAAGTAATTATCACAAAAAAAGCAATTATGCCATTTAAGAAAATTGCAACTCTTTTGTATAACTATAATAGTTATACAAAAGAGTTGCAATTTTCTTAATATTTTAATTACAGTAGTAAAAAAATTTCATTCGGTCATTTTATCAGTCTGTTCAAATACAAAATGACCGAATGAAAAAATTGCAGCTAGCTATAACTAGCTAGCTACATATTTAGTAGCTATATTATATATTATAATGTGTCATAGGTACTTCTAGTTAAAAAATGACCTTATATTATTATACTTAGAATGTCATTAGTCATGTTATTTAAACACAGATGGAATTGAAAGTTTGAAGGCAGAGTGTTTGACCCAGATTTTATTTAATGGTCATTCAATTAGATACATCCCAGTCAAAGTTTAAGTATTGCAACAATCTATACAGATAAATAAAATTGGAGTGTCTGTTTGTAATTCCAAAATAAAAGCTTTTCACTAAATGCATATGAAAGTATACACGCTACTGACATTAAAAAACCAAGTTATAATTTTTTTCTCTGTCTGTCTGTCTGTCTGTCTGTCCGTCTGTCTGTCTGTCTGTCTGTCCGTCTGTCTGTCTGTCTGTTTGTTCCGGGTAATCTCCGAAACGGCTGGACGGATTTTAACGGGACTTTCACTGACGGATAGCTAATGTCACAAGGAGTAACTTAGGCTACTTAGATTTTTAAAAAAGCACTAAGGATCCGCGGGCATCCATGAAATTAAAATCTACGCGTGTGAAACCGCGGGGCACAGCTAGTTATAAATATAAATGTAACATGCTGAATCCTAATTAATTATTGTATCCTAATTGAGAGCATGGGGTTGCAGTCGCCTGCTGCTTCTTGCCGGTTCTTCTCAGAAGGCTAGTTTCGGAACCGGTGGTAAATTCTCGACATTTATAAGAGCCTTACCAAGGCCTAAACTGAATACACATACATACATATATATGCTCACGCCTGTATTCCCCGAAGGGGTAGGCAGAGGTGTTGTAATTTTCAACACCCACATTTCACCGAATATGATTAAGTGCCAACGTGACAGAGAGTGAGTGCATCGCCGTCTCAGGCGCTATACATTCGTCTTTGAATTATTTCTCATACATATGCTGGTTTCCTCACGATGTTTTTCTTCACCGTAAAGCGCGTGGTGTGAAATCACTGTACATAAGTTTTTAGAAGAACTCATTGGTACAGGCCCCGCTGGGATTCGAACTTGCGTCGCTTGCGTAGCAGGCGACTGCTCTAACTCCGAGGCCACCACAGCTGAATAAATATTTTTATGTATCAAGTTCCTATGATTGACACCAACGCTCGTCGTCGAGTGCGACGCTGAGAAACCTTAGTGAATAACGCGACTTGCATCACTTGTGTAGCCGGTTACCTACTCAATTCATAATGGGTGTGTTATATTTGATATTCTTTTGTTCTGTCGACCACCTGTCAAGAGTGCATCACACAAAAAATCGTATTGTTCAAGGTTATTTGGCATTTTCTCATTTAACATCTGGTCTGTAACGTTGATCATTTCGATATATTTATTTTTCCTCGATGCGGAACTAGAGCTTCAATACCAATTGCTGGGAATTGCAGGTTTATAATAAATAACTAGCTATGCCCCGCGATTTCACCCGCGTAGATGTAGTTTCATCCTTATTGTCGCGGAACCCTAATATTTTTGATAAATAAAAGTAGCCTAAGTTACTCCTTGAAACATCAGCTACCTCCCAGCGAAAGTCCCGATAAACTCAAACTCAAATATATCTTTATTCGATTAGACTTCATACAAAGTACTAGATAAAATCGGTCTAGCCGTTTCAGAGATTACCCGGAACAAACAGACAGACAGACAGAGAAAAAATTTTAAACTTGGTTTTTCAGTGTCAGTAGCGTGTATACTTTCATATGCATTTAGTGAAAAGCTGTTATTTTGGAATTACAAACAGACACTTCAATTTTATTTATCTGTATAGATTTACCTACACTGTTTAGAGTTTAGTGAATAGCTTTCTGAAAAAACCGCCTATGTATAGATTTAGGAGAATAAAATAATTAAAAACATGTTCACGCCTGTATTCTCCGAAGTTGAGGTGTGGTGCCTGTTGGGCTAAACCCAGCATAGAGTTTGAATATATGTAAATAATATTTATGGTTTATATTTTACTCTTTCACTATTCTCTTTTGTTTTTTCTCTTCTCTCGTGTCACCTATAAAATACAGTCGTTTCCAAAGTTATATTTGCGTTTACTTTCCTAATGTAACAGGTTATGGGCCCAGGGTGCCTTCTGTGCCCTGCGGATTAATTGGTTTAACGTTTAGGACTGTATATTTTTATTATTTCGTGATTCCAAATTTTCGAACAAATTTTCTTCAACGAACTCCAGTAACGATGGCCGACTCTACGCGTGTTTCTTTCAAAAAATTATGCGGCGTAGAGGACTATGCCTCCTGGAAATTTTTAACGAAAATGTTACTCATCCACGAGGATTTGTGGGATGCAGTGGAGGAAAAATGGGAAGCGGAGAATAAAATTCAAAGAAAGGCGTTGGCACGAATATGCCTATTGGTAGAGCCGACAGTTCTAACCCACCTTAGGAGCGCGAAAACAGCTCGTCAAGCGTGGGATAATTTAGAAAAAGTGTACGAAGTGTAAAGTGCCAACGTGACAGATAGTGAGTCTATCGCCGTCTCAGACACTATACATACGTCTATGAATTACTTCTCAGACCTGCAGGTTTCCTCACGATGTTTTCCTTCACTGTAAAGCACGTGGTGTGAAATCACTGCACATAAGTTTTTAGAAAAACTCATTGGTTCAGGCTCCACTGGTATTCGGCCCCACAGCCACCACGACTCTTTTAATCAATTTTATTAATATTATATGTACAGCGTTACAAAATCTATAACTACACATCTATATACATACAGATAAATAAAATTGAAGTGTCTGTTTGTAATTCCAAAATAAAAGCTTTTCACTAAATGCATATGAAAGTGTACACGCTGAAAACTGAAAAACCAAGATTTAATTTTTCCTCTGTCTGTTTGTCTGTCCATCCGTCTGTCTGTCTGTCTGTTTGTCTGTCCATCCGTCTGTCTGTCTGTCTGTTTGTTCCGGGTAATCTCCGAAAGGGTTGGACCGATTTTAACGGGACTTTCACTGGCAGATAGCTCATTTTACAAGGAGTAACTTGTACTTAGGCTACTTTTATTTAAAAAAAACATATTTAAATTAACTCTACGCGGGTGAAACCGTGGGGCACAGCTAGTAGTAAATATATTTTTTTTTTAGTCAGATAGCTTGTTCGTTTCGAAAGTTCGATTAAAAAAAATATTATCTATTCTGCTATACCTAACGCTTCGTTGCGGACAGTTTAAAACTCTTGAAAATGCACGCTACACCGAAACAACCATGAAATTAAATGATACTTCCTCTCCTATCGGAACTAACCGACATTACATAATAACGCCCAATTAACATTCGTTTATTGTGTTCACAATTTACATTAAGCCGTATTCCATAGCATTATTTTATTTGTCAGACTTCGTTCTTACTTAACACTAGATTTAGTTTCATCCTCATTGTCGCGGAACCCTAATATTTTTAATAAATAAAAGTAGCCTAAGTTACTCCTTGAAACATCAGCTACCTGCCAGTGAAAGTCCCGTTAAAATCGCTAATCTCTGAAACGGCTGGACCGTATATTAACAGAACTTTCACTGGCAGGTAGCTGATGTTTCAAGGAGGCTACTTTTATTTATTAACAATATTAGGGTTCTGCGACACGAAGCATGAAACTAAATCCGCGGGTGAAACCGCGGGGCACAGCTAGTTATAATATAAGTGTAGATAACCCCTCCTTCCGCGCCGCATTTGGGCAACAAGAAGCTCATATTATGTTTTCCCGGTTTGTTTACCTTAAAGTATTTTGCTCCGTAGAATATGACGTACGATAGATACATCAAGATACGCCGCGGGCTGTATGCGAATAAATTGCCTCATAACTAGAACACACATCCGTTTTTCATTACTGCATCTACACGCGTGTACTGAGACGAGTTTTTCCGCCCTTTTTAAGGTTCAGGGGCCTTACCACAGATATCAAATCAAATTAAAAAAAACTACATAACATTTGGAACACTCATTGAACGTCATTTCTCTTACGCTAATTTATGTTAATTTACTACCGTTTCCAAATATAAGCCTGTCAGGAGAAGAAAATATAGATTACCTATCTATGTCTGTTGGCCTTACCATGAGCTCTTAATGCCATAATACACGAATACATACCCTCAAGCCTGCAAGTTCTTCTCAGTAAAAGCAACCTTCTGAACCTGGCGGTAGCGTGTATGATCCTGTGTAATTGTGTCATTCTGACGGTTTGAAAGTACTTTGCAAGAAGTCTAATCGAATAAAGATATTTTTGAGTTTGAGTTTGAGTTTCCATTCCCTGAAGTTGTAGGCAGAGGTGTTACAACACCCACTTTTCACCGAAGATGATTAAATGTCAACGTGACAGATGGTGAGTCTTTTGCTGTCTCAGGCACAATACATACGTCATTGAATTACTTCTCAGACATATGCAGATTTGCTCACGATGTTTTCCTTCGCCGTAAAGCACGTGGTGTGAAATCACTGCAACTTTTTATAAAAACTCATTGGTACAGGCCCCGCTGGGATTCGAACTTGCGGTGCTTGCGTAGCAGGCGACTGCTCAAACCCCAAGGCCACTACGGCTCTCACACGAATATAATTTGAAAACAATCATGATTGTTGATCACAACAGTTCATCGAGCCGGAAACGAGTCACTCGATTATTCGATTGTTCTAAAACGGGCGGTTCAATCGATACCCTAATTGGTATGAGGTTACGACTTATAATAGAATCGATTTTATATTACAAATGCTAATCGATCTGATTGCCAATATGCATAATCGATTGTTATTTTGAGAGTATATTAATAGACTGTTGTTCATCGATGTGTTTAAGAGAGGTAGAATGATCTTAGACATTTTCTTTAAATAGTTAGATATTGTCACTTACTAACGTGCCGTACTTGAGGCGTTAATGTTGTCAGAGGACCTAGTGCGACTTTTCTTAAAATCGCCGTCACAAGTCACCGCGTCGACGTAAACGCAGATTTGTATGGACTCACAATAGTGTCATCTTTAGGCCGACAGAGGCGCTGTTCCGATCCTATACAAATCTGAAAACGCTGTGACTTGTGACTCAGTGTCCCAAGTATAGGTGTTGCCACGTTCGAACGTCGTTGCTTGACCTTGCGTTTTAGGCTTTTGGAGACGTAAAACTTCCTACACTCGCCGCTTGGGGCGCGTGCTGCGGCTGGAGACCGTACCTCCATCTTATAGGAGATCGCAGCCAAAATGCTACCTTCGAGTACCTAGTGTTGTGTACTCACGACGAAACCCATTTAAGAAACTGAAATTTGGGAGCTGGCTTCAGAGGACCTCACTTAGGACTGGAAAAGAGTTGCTTATACATATATGTATGTATATTTATGTTTAAATTCCATGTAATAGAGGGCGAGCTTATTGTTTTTTTTTTTGTATTGTGTCTCTTGCAGATTTAACTCCGGGAGTTATTTCGGCTTAACCGGACAATGGCTAGACTAATCGAAGCCTCTAACCAGGCGTAAAGCTTTAAGCAACACAGCTAAGGGCGCCCCATAGTGGGGCTCGGACCTCGGCTTAGGGCGTTGCTGGGGCGCGAGCTAGGGAGCTGGGCTGGACTGGGTATATTATTTATGGGGTTGGAATTTCCTTGCTCGGCCCGGGCCGGTAATTCATCAATATTCAATATTCAAGGGTCGGGAGGAGGCACTAATTAATCTAGACTCCGGGGTGCTACTGGGAACTGACAGATGAAAAAAGCAGTTTTCGGGATCTCCTTGCAAATGCACCGAGAGAACTATAAAAGCGAAGTAGGCAGGAATTCCTTATTCGTTTTGCCGTAGATTTAATGTCGATCGGATGCGTCACAGTTTCGCCGGAGACCTGATGATTTTACTGTATTCCTCACGTGTGTAGTCAGGGCAGAGAATATCCACATTATTCACGACACAACTGTGTTAATAGCTTTAGAATATATTGCTATGTTTGCACTAACTAATATTATAATTTGTGTTAGAATTTTAAAGCGACACATTTGTATAGTTTATTAGTTACTTAATTGTTAGAATCATTAGACTTTATGTGAAATTATGTGAAATTATCGCATAATTTTTGTGCATTGGAACTGTGTCCATGGGCTTACATATCTTAAGTGATTTATTTTGTATTTTTAAGATTATATATAATACTAGCTGAGCCCCGCGGTTTCACCCGCGTAGATTTAGTTTCTTCCTTATTGTCGCGGAACCCTAATATATTTAATAAATAAAAGTAGCCTAAGTTACTGTTTGAAACATCAGCTACCTACCAGTGAAAGTCCCGTTAAAATCCGTCCAGCCGTTTCAGAGATTACCCGGAACAAACAGACAGACAGACAGACGGACAGAAAAAAATTTTAAAACTTGGTTTTTTAGTGTCAGTATCGTGCATACTTTCATATGCATTTAGTGAAAAGCTGTTATTTTGGAGTTACAAACAGACACTTCAATTTTATTTATCTGTATAGATTTTTGAAAATAGTACTTAATTACTTACTGAATTTCTTGCCAGGTTCTTCTCAGTAAAACCAACCTTCCGAACCTGGCGGTAGCATGTATTGTCCTGTATAATTGTGTCATTCTGACGATTTGAAAGTACTTTGTATAAAGTCTAAGCGAATAAAGATATTATTGAGATTGCGTTTGAGTTTGAAAGAGCCGTGGTGGCCGTGGGATTAAGCAGGCGTCTGCAAGCGACGCTAAGAATCCCAGCGGGACCTGTACCAATGAGTTTTACACTGCCTAAAAATGACGTTTTCTGAAAATGAAACCTAGCTAGATCAATTTATAGCCCTCTAAACCTACATACAAAATTACATGAAAATCTTTAGAGCTGTTTCCGAGATTCAGATTGAAACGTATTAGATTGAGTTTGTTATCACACGTGCGGTTTGATTGTTATATATTGTATTGTAAACATTGTGTACGTACGTACGTAAGTACGGAGGCATTCCTAAGTCCATAATAATATGTTAAACTACGTTAGTTTTAATATTACAGAAGCCGTCATGAGTTCTGAGCGCTCTAATTATCGTTATATTTTTGATAATTTACAAAAGCGTATGTGTTATTTTGATGTTTAAGCTATCAATATCTACACCTACACATATAAATAAAATTGAAGTGTCTGTTTGTAATTCCAAAATAACAGCTTTTCACTAAATGCATATGAAAGTATACACGCTACTGATACTAAAAACCAAGTTTTAATTTTTTTCTGTCTGTGTCTGTCTGTCTGTTTGTTCTGTTTGTTTGTTGTGTAATCTCTGAAACGGCTGGACTGATTTTAACTTGACTTTAACTGGCAGGTAGCTGATGTTTCAAGGAGTAACTTAAGCTACTTATTATAAACAGGAAAGATATGATTAGTTTATTGTTTGTTTGCATTGAATAGGCTCCGAAACTACTTGACAGATCTT
This sequence comes from Watsonalla cultraria, assembly GCA_964035505.1. Taxonomy (NCBI): domain Eukaryota; kingdom Metazoa; phylum Arthropoda; class Insecta; order Lepidoptera; family Drepanidae; genus Watsonalla; species Watsonalla cultraria. Next base: position 5,437,749 of record OZ037737.1, read on the forward strand.
GAAAATTCTTTCAGCACTGGATAGCTACATCATTAGCGAGTAACATAGGCATGTTATCCCTGTACTCCCACGGGAACGGGAACTACGCGGGTGAAACCTCGTGACGTCCGCTGTAATATTAGTAAAAGAAATGGGAAAGTTTGAGGGATTAGATGAACTTACATACACGGTCAAAACCATAACCTTCTTGCTTCGCTGTAGTCGGGTAAAACGAAAGTGCCTTGACGGACAACATATTTAAACCAACCAAAAGTCTTTGTTGTAGGAGAAAACTTGGACATTATTAGAAAAGGCACGTTAGAAGAGTCACCGCAGTCACGCTTACATTGTCCGGATGACTAATGACTTGTTACTACAATGTAACTTTAAAATATAATCTTGTTTTAAAGATATGTCACATGTCTTAAAAATACCATTAATCCAAAAACTGCTAGTATTCTAAGACTAGCTCTATTCTATCTTCTATACAGATAAATAAAATTGAAGTGTCTGTTTGTAACTGCAAAGTACACTAACTTCAAAAGTAAGTAATTTATATCACATCATTTATATTTTTAATTTTGAAGGCAGTTTACTTTTTATGTAAAGATTTACTAATGACGAATTGAAAATGAAAATGATTTATTCAGTTTAGGCCCTGGTGAGGCACCGGTTCGGAAACTAGCCCACAGAGAAGAACCGGCAAGAAGTAAACAATGATCAAGATATCTATATCTATACATCTATACAGATAAATAAAATTGAAGTGTCTGTTTGTAATTTCAGAATAACAGCTTTTCCGGGGGTGAAACCGCGGGGCAGCTACCTGCCAGTGAAATTCCCGTTAAACTCGGTCCAGCCGTTTCAGAGATTACCCGGAACAAACAGACAGACAGAGTAAAAATTTAATACTTGGTTTTTTAGTGTCAGTAGCGTATATACTTTCATATGCATTTAGTGAAAAGCTGTTATTTTGGAATTACAAACAGACACTTCAATTTTATTTATCTGTATAGATAGTGATTTTTTTTTATAATTTCCTTAAGAATATTGGACCCTAAGATACCCCTAAGTAGGTTAATATTAAAAGGCTTGTCTGCATTCCATCGGTCTCCGGATCTCCACGGTTGGCCAATTTTTTCGCCGCAACAGCCGATGCTTCTCTGCAATTAAATGTGGCCCAAGTTATACGATATAGCGTTTGGTAGAAAGCTCAGATAGTAACTATTTTAAACAATGCTCAAGTTTAGGTTTTAGCATGTTATTACGTTGACGATATATCCTGAGTATTTACCGCATTTTGTATGGGAACGTTAAAAAGCGCCCAAGCGGCAAGTGCGGGAAGTTTTCACGTCTCCATACAAAAAAAGCGGTATAAATTTAATGATGTACAGCTTTTGACTAAAAAAAACTAGCTTCCTTAATAGCGAATATTCGTGCCATATTTTGTATTCGTTACATGTATCAGATAAATGTCTAAGATATCATACATTTTTCAATGCTTTCGTTTATTGATTCAATTACATATTTTTTGTTGATTTCCAAAACCTTACAAAAATCACTTATGGAACTTGTCAGGCTCAATGACGATATAGTTTCATGTGCATAAAATAAAATAAAAATATGCTCACGCCATCCCAGAAGGGTCCCCGAAGGGGTAAGCAGAGATGTGGTAGCAACAACACCCATATTTCACAAAATATGATTAAGTGTCAACGTGACAAAGGGTGAGTCCATCGCCATCTCAGCCACTATACAAACGTCTTTGAATTACTTCTCAGACATATGCAGGTTTCCTCACGATGTTTCGTTCAACGTAAAGCACGTGGTTTTGAAATCACTGCACATAAGTTTTAAGAAAAACTTTGGTACAGGCCCCGCTGGGATCCGAGCTTGCGTCGCTTGCGTAGCAGGTGACTGCTCAAACCGTAAGGCCACCACGGCTCTTTCACGTGCATTTAGTGAATGCTGTAAATTAGGAATTACAAATTGACAATAAAATATAATTTTATTTATATCTATTCTCCGCTACCGCTTATGCCCCTGTGCCGCAGAAGTACAGTTAAGGTCCCTGACACGTATATGATTTAATGGATCCATCCGTCCGGACGCCATGCCACGCTCGTGACGTGACAATATCCCACCAATTTAGGAACTCCACGCGTATATACATTATACTTATAATCTATTGTACTCTCGATTTGGCAGCGTTATAGTAGGTGTACGTTACCCTAGCTGGGATAGTATTTTCGTTTTTTTTTCATAACTACTAGGCGTACAATTTTATTATTTGGCGCATATTTAAAGCAAATGATGCGCTAATTATAGGTTCCAGTCACACTAGTTGATACTTTTTTGGTAGTGTACACGAGTAGTAGTCAGTCAGATTACAATTAATTTTGCTATATGTTTGAATAATGTGATAATTGCTAGCTTACGTGTTAGTTAGTTATTTGGTGACATAATAATTGCGATAAAAACAGTTGGTTCATTTAGTTAAGTAACAGACATTTTGATTGTTATATTTGTTTCTTTTTTGTTGAAGACACTGCGCGGTAGAACAGAAAATACTACATTGTAATAAAAACTTATCATCAGGTGCGTTGGTTTGACTTTATAAATCATCTACAAACTAGTCATCCACATAGCGCCTAACAGAAATATAATAGCAAAGCACAAATGTGCGGGTAAGCTCCTAATCTTGAATCAGGCACCTACTTATTTATTTTTATTTAGGTTACAAACAGTCACATCTAGTCAGATATATACTGATAAGTTAAAGTGACAGAAAAGCAGGCGTTCCTAGTATAGGTTTGACACGTTCAAACATCGAAAATATTTATTCAGTATAGGCTCTGGTCTGGTAAGGCTTATGATTGTCAAAAATTGACCACCGATTCGGAAACTAATTTACTCAGAAGAACCGACAATAACCTCCACCCAGGCATCATGTACCTATATTTCATCAATGAGTCACAAATGTCTCCTAAATATTCTAATAATCTTTCACATTAAATAAAACCGAATACGAAAGAGTATAGAAGAATTACAAGAAAATACTAACGAGCTGCACATTAAAGCCACAAGACCTCCCAAATTGGCAAATAACTTTAATGCTTTATAGTTTAATGAACACCGTCCCGCCTTAAGGGTCAGTATAGGGCTTCACTAAAGGTTTTCCACCTCGTTACACGCACCCCATAACATATGGTCGGGTTGAGTTTCATATGACAGCTGTATTATATTCATAACTATAACGAAAGTTAGTTTCATAGGTGCCCCGCAGAAACCTTACGTTTTTTTTTAAAGTAGCCTAAATTACTCCTTGTAACATACAATAAATAGGTTACCTGAAACAAAATAAACAAAAATATTATATAAAAAAAAATTCAATTCAAATTATTTACGATTTTTTAAATACAAGTAGCCTAAGTTACAAATTGTAACGTCAGTTATATGCCAGTGCAAGTCCTGTTAAAATCGGTCCAGCCGTTTCAGAGATTATCCGGAGCAAATTCGTCTGTTTCCTGACAGACAGAGTATTTTTTTTTGAATTGGGTTTTTCTATATCAGTTCAGTGTATACTTTCATAATATGCATTTAGTGAAAAGCTGTTATTTTGGAATTACAAACAGACACTTCAATTTTATTTATCTGTATAGATGTATAGAAGATCTTTAGGTGTTGACCCTGCAGTGAACTAGGGCAGCAGATTGAATTCCGCTTTTAATTTCCGCAACCCTGATGCCCTAAATGCTTAGCTGGCGTACCCACTGCTTTTAGATTTAAAATTTTATTCTTCTACTAGCTGTGCCCCGCGGTTTCACCCGCGTAGATTTCGTTTCATGGTTCATGTCTACATTAAATATATCATTAGTAAATAAAAGTTGCCTAAGTTACTCCTTGAAACATCAGCTACCTGCCAGTGAAAGTCCCGTTAAAATCGGTCCAGCAGTTTCAGAGATTACCCGGAACAAACAGACAGACAGAGAAAAATTTTAAAACTTGGGTTTTCAGTGTCTGTAGCGTGTATACTTTCATATGCATTTAGTGAAAAGCTGTAATTTTGGAATTACAAACAGACACTCCAATTTTATTTATCTGTGTAGATTGTTTTAATTTCGAGAAATACGTGACAGATGGTGAGTCCAAACTCAAACTCAAATATATCTTTATTCGATTAGACTTTATACAAAGTACTTTCAAATCGTCAGAATGACACAATAACACAGGATTATACATCGCCGTCTCAGGTACCTACTTTACATACATCTTTGAAATACTTCTCAGACATATTGTAGGCATAGGTTTCTTCACTACATTTTCCTTCACCGTAAATCATAAGTTTGTAGAAAATAGTTATTTGTTATACAAGAGTGCAAAGTTGCTTTTTATCCGCGTGTTCAATTTTGATGACCGAGCAAGCGAAGGATTCTAAAATTGGAATCCTGAGCGTTAGCGAGGGAATCAAAAGAGCACGAGGTGAAAAATCTTTGCACTCGAGTGCAACACGTAACTTTTCATTCCACCTCAGTGAGGAAATGACTAAATGCAAAAAAAAACGTTTACAATCACAAGATAGGTACACTTTTATTTCAGTTTAGGTATTAATTACTACATTATGACAGGTAAGTATTACAGAATAATCTTTAAATTATAACAATACTAAGGTATAATTAAGAAAAAAATATAATTCACAAACTTAGTGCAGACGATGTTCTCAATTAAATTAACTTTATCCTCTAGGGAATAAAAACGGCTTTTCCACTCAGATATTGAAGATTAAAAATACTCTTTCCGAGATGGTGGGATGAAAACTCATGAGTACAGGCCCCGCTGGGATTCGAACTTGCGTCGCTTGCGTAGCAAGTGACTGCTTCAACCCCACGACCAACACTGCTTTATTTTAGTTGCGGGTAAAAGCTAGTATTATTATGTATAGATTTAGATTATAGTGGCTAGCCTCCTTTAGCGAACTGAGTCAGGTGAATGAGACGCTAATGGGGCCAGCCTACAGGCAGATGATGCATTTTGAATAGTGCTCCAGACATGCCATTGTTGTAACTTGCAGCGTCGAACTGCGTGAATAGAGTTTGCTTAACCCGGTTGGTGACCGATATTTTACTTAAATCTATACAGAAATTAAAATTGAAGTGTCTGTTTGTAATTACAAATTAACAGCTTTATACTACATGAAAGTATGAATTATACTTACCTAAAGAAATCAATGGTTTTTAATTTGTTCTGTCTGTCTGTCTCTCTCTATGTCTGAAATGACTGAACCGATTTTAACAGGACTTTTGCTGGCATATAATCAGTTATATGCCAGCAAAAGTCCTGTTAAAATCGTTACAATTTGTAACTTAGGGTACTTTTATTTTAAAAAATTCTATATAATTTGCATTGAATTTGTCTTTTTATATAATATTTTTGTTTATTTTGTTTCAGGTAACCTATTCATTGTAAAGTATCTTTGATTTCTGTCAACATTTTAATGTTCCTGATAATTATTGAAGTAAGTACACCCGCGTTATTCACTAAGGTTTCTCAGCGTCACACCCGTCGAGTGTCGGTTTTAAAGATACGTAATTGAACCTTATCCTCTATGTGTTATGTATCAATTTCCTATGATTGAAACCAACGCTCGTCGTCAAGTTCGACGCTGAGAAACTTTAGTGAATAACGCACCAATGAAAATATTTAACAAAGATAATTAAAAAGCAATTAACGTGATAGAAAATAACGCAACACGTGGAAGTGATTGTTCCTTTAAGATAATTGTCAACAATAATTCAAATAGAACCTTATGGCTAATAGTTATAGATGTGGTATTCAAGTTACATGAATGGTGTGAAGGTGAATGTACCGATAAAAAAGAAATGTTATCTAGGTGTGATTGCGTCATAATTTTACAAACAATTTGTTAATGAACTGTGTAGGTTATTTTATTTAAAAAACTATAATCTATAGGTACATCTATACAGATAAATGACTGATGTGTCTGTTTGCAATTGCAAATTAACGGCCTTACACTAAATGCATATCATATTAAAATATAATATGGTGCTTGCATAAAAAGAAATAACTTTGACATACAATATTGACACTGACAGGAAAATTTGACGATTGATACCGAAATTTGGTGCAACGCATAGATAAAGAAAAACGCATTTCGCCGTCAAAGCTAAAGTCATAACTATTATCAAATCAAATTAAATAAAAGAAAGAAAGAAAGAAATGTTTTATTTTCCACACAGACGCGAAACGATAAAAAAGAATAAACATGAAAGACTACCGAGTAATAATAAAATGGATAAAAACTTGAAAATACGAAAAACCTAATACTAATTCAAAGCCACAGATAATATGTTTATGCTCAAAATATTATGAGTCTATGGAGGTGGATTTGAGTCCGGCTAGTGTTGCTAAGCGCTTCCGAAAGCAGTTGTTTTATATCTGGTGGAGACGGACTATGAGAATACAAAAATAACTTTATTCGATTAGACTTTTAACAAAGTACTTTTAATCATCAGAATGACATAATTATACAGGATTATACATGCTATCCTGCTACCAAGCATAAGACTAAGAGGAGTTACTATAGTTGAGCCGCCAAAGTAATAGTGACATATTTGTAATTCCACTGGAATGATTCAACCCTCGTTCCTGGCTCTGTGCCAAACTCTGTGACGGGTGAATAAAATACTCAAAACTTTTATTTTTTATCTCACTGCCTCACTCCTGCACCGAGGCTTCATGTCAAGCTTCGCTGAAATGCTCTAGTTTCAGATACGACTCTGCAATTATATTTTAAAAGCACTAGTTGCTTTCCTTCCATATCTTTTACTGTTTGGAATTCTTTATCTATATTATGTTATGCATACATATATAAAGATAAATGAATTTGAACCGTGTATTTGTTATTAAAAATTAACAGCTTTAAACTAAATGTATATGTACGTGTTTATACTTTCATACATATGCCCACGCCTGTATTCCCCGAAGGGCACGCTTTACGTTGAAGGAAAGCATCGTGAGGAAACCTGCATATGTCTGAGAAGTAATTCAAATACGTATGCATAGTGCCTGAGACGGCGATAGATTCACCACATCCCACAAAAGTAGGTGTTGTTATTACAACACCTCTGCCTACCCCTTCGGGGAATACAAACGTGAGCATATGTATGTATGTATGTATGTAACTTATAGAAATACGTGGCATCATAGATGCACAAATTATTTACGGTCAAATCACAGCGCTCGCGCATTCTACTATGCACACTCGCTACTCTATAATAACAATGATTGCAAGCATTCTAGGATACATAAACAAACTGCTACTCGTCTCTTTCATTCGCGCTACCACCATCCCTTCTTCGCGGGATGTTTTTAATTTTCCCAACTGTCAGTGTCAGTTGCGCGTCAACCGTACGCAAGCGCGGTTGTGTTTTTTTCTTTTGTGATTAGTGTGACAAGAGTTGAAAACAATGGGTGCATTCCATCGTGTTATTAATTTATAATAGTGTTGCGTTGATGGATTCCTTGTCTTTTGCGTCCAGTGGGAAATTACGGTATCATTTTGAATTTACTGCGGTGTTTTCTGTGTGTGGTATTTTGTCGCCATTTTTATTTTCTGTTCTTTATTTAAATTTAATAATACCTTTTTTGACGTGTTTCGTTTGACTGGATACATTTATTCAATGAAGGATCATACAATTTTATTATCAATTGAATTGAAAAACTGAAATATATAAATTAACTAGCTTTGCCCTACAGTTTCTCACGCGCCTGAAACTGAAATATATAGTCGGTGGTCTCTGCCTACCCCCATGGGATACAGGCGTGAGCATATGTATGTACGCATGTATGTATTGAATATCCTCAAATTAATCAGAGCATAGGATTTATACTGCCAACATTGTGGTAAAGTCGGGCATGTCCCTAACTCCTGTATATGGTTAATTATGAAATACTCGCTTTATTTCCTTGTATTTATTATTAACTAGCTGTGCGGCTTCACCTGCGAAGATTTAGGTTCATCCTTACTGTCGCGGAACCCTAATATTTTTAATAGATAAAAGTAGCCTTAGTTACTCCTTGAAACATCAGCTACCTGCCAGTGAAAGTCCCGTTAAAATCGGTCCAGCCGTTTCAGAGATTACACGGAACAAACCGACAGACAGACAGACAGACGGGACAGACAGACCGTGTATACTTTCATATGGATTTAGTGAAAAGCTGTAATTTTGGAATTACAGACAGACACTTCAATTTTATTTATCCGTATAGATATGTAGATTATAATATTGATTATATTATTGTTATTGTACTGTAGCATTATTAATATGCCGTCACGAGCTACGAGCGCTAACCTCGAATGCACCGTAGTTATTTAATGAGCCTGTCTCTGTCAAACTACGACGTTCGAACGGCTCAAAAAAAACTTGGGCACAGTTCACAATAAAAGAGCCATGGTAGCCGTGTGTTTGAGCATGCGCTACGCAAGCGACGCAAGTTCGAATCCCAACGGGGCCTGTACCAATGAGTTTTTCTAAAAACTTATATACAGTGATTTCACACCACGTGCTTTACGAAGGAAAACATCGTGAGGAAACCAGTCTGAGAAGTAATTCAAACACTCACCATCTGTCACGTTGACACTTAATCATCTTGTGTGAAAAGTGTGTGTTGTTATTACAACACCTCAACCTACCCCTTCGGGGATTACAGCCGTGAGCATATGCATGTAACTATGTTTGTATGTAGTTCAAATATATGTTGTACCTACCCATTGAGCCTCTTCCAATGTTAGTTACAACATTGCGGTTTAAAGATAACCACATTACATCCTGCTCCAGCTACATATCTATATACATATACATATATATACATATACAGATAAATAAAATTGAAGTGTCTGTTTGTAACTGCAAAATAACAGTTTTTCACTCAATGCATATGAAAGTGTACACGCTACTGACACTAAAAAACCAAGTTTTAAAATTTTTCTCTGTCTGTCTGTCTGTCTGTTTGTTCCGGGTAATCTCCGAAACGGCTGGACCGATTTTAACGGGACTGGCAGGTAGCTGATGTTCCAAGGAGTAACTTAGGCTACTTTTATTTATAAAAAATATTAGGTTTCCGCGAAATGAAGCATGAAACTAAATCTACGCGGGTGAAACCGCGGGGCACAGCTAGTCAATAATAACACTGTTATAATAATGTAACCGACCTGTTTGTACATCGATTCATCACACTACATCGTCTAATATGCTGTAATGTTTGTTACTTTGTATTTCTTACGCAACAATGTAGTGATTTTTGTAAAGAAAATAAGATAATAATTGTAAATTGAAAACCTTTTCATACATGAATAATAAATGATCCGTGTGAGATGTAGTTGTGTAGACAATTCTCTCGCGCTGCTTAAACCAAGTACCCCCTACTAGCGGACGTCACGTGGTTTCACCCGTGTAGTTCCCGTTCCCGAGGGAGTACAGAGATATAGCCTTTTTTTTTTTATTGACGAGGGGGAAACCTTCAAAAGGTCCCCGACCTCCCTGGGAGAGGCTGATCGGGGTATGTGGGATTTTTACCGCACTAAAACCCCCCCGGTGGCCATCCTCAGTGCTTTGGGGGGACTCCGGGTACTACAGAGATATAGCCTATATTAACTAGTGATCATGTAGCATGCCATACCCAAGGTGCGATAATAATGCGATATAATTCAAAAAAAGAATAGTCAAGATTGTATACTACATATGATAATACTATGCCTATAAATAACCTGTGAATAACTTCAAACATCAAAAGTGACACGTAATCAGTGGTGTGAAGTTATCGTCAATGCAGTTACCACATCGCCCCATCGATGCGGGGTGAATCGATAATTGTTAACACGGAAAAACACATAGGACCGATTATTTCTTACACAATTGACTTGTGACTAACTAGCATTATACACGCATTGTTTTGTTGTGATGAGTTAGTACGAGAAACTTACTTAAAAGGTTACCTTAAGACATAATGAACCTTTATTTTATTCAATAAAACTTAATTATATATACAAGGAACAGTACTTAAAACTAATTAAAGGTGGAAAACTTGTCCCAAGTCGGTGTCTCTCGGGATCGTGCCAAGAAGGCTGGCAGCATTGCCACGTTGAATAGCAATGCTGATTCTCTGGGCGAGAAAAGCCCCAGCTCTCTTGTCACGAGAGGCTTCTACCAGACGACGTGCAAGCTCTTTGAAAAGCTGATGAGTATCTGGACCTTTTTAGTTTTTTTTTATAATCGTTTTTTTATATAGGGGTCACCTTTGACCGCCCTGAGAAGTACCATGACCTGACTCGGACCGCACTAAAACCCCCTCGGTGACTAACCTCCATGCTCAGGGGGCCTAATTACAATGATAGTTCAGACTTGTGACAGTGACAGACTTATACACGTCATATACATCTGTCTCATAATATGAGTCAAACTATCATGGCAATAAGAGCTCATGGTAGGCCCCATGAAGCACGTCGAATTGACAAGTTTGGTTGTCTGTCTGTATGTAAAACAATTTTCACATACATAAATGAAAAAATACATGTGACAAATCAATTGCGGATCGCCATGTCATGTGTACACTCAATTGGCATAAATTGTTCCCGATACAACACGCCGTGACGCATTTAACGATTAAATTTGTAATCGATGAGACAATTCGGACTTTATATCGTTGCTAAATATGTCAGATTTTAGCTCATCTGCTTTGAGGGGCTTATTCCCATACATCCATGATTTCATGACCACCACGTCCACGGCTTTTGTTTTGGTCATCATCATCGACCTATGTTAGTCCACTGCTGGCCATAGGCCTCCCTAATGAGTGCCATAGCGGCCTGTCTTCAGCTTGCCGCATCCCGCATCTGCCTGCAATCTTTCGCAGATCGGCATCCTTTTGCTTTTGTTTACGAATGAATTCTAACAACATCCAAGAAATTGAATAGTGGAGGTCGCGGCAATATGGTATAAAAGTTTATTTTTCAAAATCGATGGGTTGTGGATTTTTAGGATTAAGCCTTCGATGGTTCCTTCGCATCTGTTTTATTTATAACTAGCTATACCCCGCTTTTACCGTTAGTGATTTTATTTTCGTACAGTAAAAGTAGCCTATGTACTCCTTGAACTCTTTGTAACAGGTATCTGAAAGTGAAAGTCCTGTAAAATCGGTCCAGCCGTTTCAGAGCTTAGCCGGAGAAAACAGATAGATAGACAGACAGATAAAAAAAATAGTTTCATAGTTTACTGAAAAACTATTACTTCATTTGGAACAAACAAACACTTACATATTTTTTTAAATGTTTTTGTTAAGTGAATTTCTATTATTTTAAAATAATATATACCGATACATCCGATACTCTGTAACAAAAACGTTCACCTAATTATTCTAGACTTTATACAGTGAACCATATTAGTAAAGGTATATAACAATACAGGTGTTGGTGTAGGAATGCACCCGACACCCATATATAGGTGAATGTGAGCTTGTAGCAAAACACATTACATAGTTGGACATATGAAAATGCTAATTAAAATTACGAACGCACACAAGATCGTTAGCCATCCGCATATAAGTCCATAAGGGTTACTTTTATACATTTACTAGCTGTGCCCCACGGTTTCATCCATCATCATCATCATCATCATCATTCATCGGTTTCACCCACGGAGACTTAATTTCATGGGTGACTGACTGTATTTTGCCATTTATCTAATTATTTTTTCATATATAAGGAGGTTTACGCACTCCTTATAACATCAGAGGGCCTAGTGCGAGTTTTTCAATGCCGCCGTCACAAGTCACCGCGCCGACGTAAACGCAGATTTGTATAGGATCGGAACAGCGCCTCTGTCGGCCTAAAGATGACACTAGTGTGAGCCCATACAAATCTGCGTTTACGTCGACGGCGATTTTAAGATAACTCCCACTAGGCACTCGGATATCTGCCCATTAGAATCGGTTCAGCCGATTCAGATAGAGAGAAGTAGTCTAAAAACAGAAAAAAAAGAGTATTCTTTCATTGCAATAAACTGTCATATGTATTCTGTGAAAAACTCTTAATTTGGAATCAGAAATCGACACTTCAATTTTATTTATCTGTATAGAGATGTAGGTACAGAGTATACCTTATGTCTTTACGCGTTATTGTAGTTCTGAAATGTTTCAGCAATGACGAATTTCGTTGCCTATTAGCGGCGCGAAATGAGTTGAAACTTTATCGAAAGGAATTTCAATTATGACGGACCAACACATTTCGTGCCACGCTTATACGCAACTATATTCGTCGACGTTGAAACATGACTATAGCAACGTTTTCCCACTCGCTACATAGATGGCGCTACTCGCTAACAATTGCAAAGTTTGAGTACAAATACACGAGGACCTAAATCGCGCAATAAGTGTTTTCGAGTGCATTACAATATGTATACAAGTGTCCAACTAGAACAGTTGGAGCCGGTGTTCCCCAGACATGACACCCGCCTCAATGGAAGATCTTGTCTTTGCTGGGGATGACACTGATCACTCGCTTTCCACACATGACAAAGTCCTTGCGACATAGGTCTAGAAACCAATGTTTCTAATTCAAACTATATAATATAGGTAATTTTAGACAAACTTCTCATACCTAGAACAATCGTAACGGTACCCATTATACAGTTTAACTTCTCACGTTGAGTTACACTATAATTGTTTTTAAATTGAACAACGTTATTTTTTCTTTTGACCCTAAGATTACATAGTTAAAGTATTCCAAAGACTCGTTGGTGGTTATATGCTTACCAGTCAGCCAGTTATAACACGAGGTCTCGGGTTTGGGCAAAGTGTTATCGGGTTTTTCAATCTTTAAACAAACCAGCATATGTCTGTGCAATGTGTAGACAAAGTAACATTATCCTCACGCTCCGCTAGTAGAAACGATACAAAATGTACGGGAATGACATGTGTCATATTTTCCGCTTATAAATCTATGTATCTGTTAGTTCTGTTTCTCATGTGTTTATATATTATAAAATTTATATTGCACTGTTTATTTTAAGTTTATATCCTACTAGCGGACGTCACGCAGTTTTCACCCGCGTAGTTCCCGTACCCGTGGGAGTACGGGGATACAATTTATCCTATATCTTCTCAGAAGGCTAATTTCCGAACCGGTGGTAAATTCCTCGACATTCATAAGTGCCTTACCAGGGCCTAAACTGAATAAATCATTTTCATTTTCATTTTCATTTTTTATTTTATTAATCAGTGATTATGTAGCATTCAAATGGTGAAAGAATTTTTAAAATCGGTGGAGTACTTTTTGAGCCAATTCATTTCAAACATACAAACCTTTCGTCTTTATTAGTATAGAGATTCAAGATTTTATCTTATACGTCAGTTACTGATAAACAGACAGCCAGGTCATCGATATTACTAAGTAAGCTTTGTTGCGGTTTAATAACCACATGATCTATAATAATAACAATGTCTGCGTGACTTTGATACAGACCTACTTATTAACTTAAATAATCATAATTATCCGAACCGAACCGAATTTTCGGTTACAGCGGCTAATCTCAACGGGGATTAGCCATGTACGCAAGAGATATTATAGTGCCCAAGTGTGTGCGCAAACACAGGTGCACTCTTTATTCCCTTACTCTCATAGTCCGATGGGAGGCAATCCGACACGACCGTAGAGAGATCAGGCGTAGGACCAACGGCTTAACGTGCTTTCCGAGGCACGGGGGTGTAGGCACCGCCAACTTCCAAACTCCGGGCATTTTATTGTGATGTCTTGACAGAAAAACCCAATATCTGTTTATGACCCGACCCGGGACCTCGTGATGGGTCGGCGAACCTACTAACCACTAGACCAACGAGGCAGAGAATTATTAACTTAACTAGAATGTAAAACATAGAGAATGAAAAGCATTATTCACAAAAAAACTACATTAGGACAAAGTTAATACCAATAAAAAATGCTAATATTTAATCAAGAGCTTAAATGTTTGAATTTGGAAGGTGCTAAACTGCGCCCACGCTGCGACTTATTTGTGTAAGTGGGTAGTTTGAAATGTTTGAATTTAAAATTGGAGCTTTTTAAACGGGAAAGTTTTAGAAGTGCGTCGGCGGTGGAGGCGAGCGCACGTCCTTATTTAGACATTTGAGAGATTAAAAACTGTTTATATGGTTGGAGATGATTTTGATAGATTTACATTTTATTGCGATCTATTTCTTAGAAATTGAGACTTCGTTTCGAAATACGTATTATTAGGAGATTATATAAGATAGCTCAGAACCATTCTTTGATGAAACATTTTACTTTTACTTTTTTAGTAACTTTACTTTCAGAGAAAATAACGGGCATCGTTTCTGCTTAGATTATGAATAACAACGATAGAGCGATAAAAAAATAGAAATCAGTTTCAAATCAGAAACATTACACCTTTAGACTCTTTGAACTATCCAAACAGTCCAGACGTTTTCAAAATATACTAGTCGAACAAAAAAACGTCATTTCTTAAAAAAAAATTAAGAAATTTTATGAAAATGTTTCCTATTATAACCTAATGAACCTTTGCTAGATTTCAGTTTCATTTCAACCTATTTCACCATAGGAATGCTTCCTAGCAGAGCTCATTCCTTGAGCTCAGCTACAGATGTTTTTTCTCGCTGCATTGGTCACGGGAGAGCCTTTTTATCGCACAAAGGACTCGCGGTCCATCACGTTTACCGATTAATCACAGTGCCTGGTGCGAGTTTTCTTAAAATCGCCGTCACAAGTCATCGCGTCGACGTAAACGCAGGTTTGTATGGGCTCACAATAGTGTCATCTTTAGACCAACAGAGGCGCTGTTCCGATCCTATACAAATCTGCGTTTCGTAGACGCAGTGACTTATGACGGCGGCAGTGAAAACTCGCACTAGGCCTGCTATCAACAGATCTTTGGAATGTCTGGTGGGTATTTCTCTGCCAGTCCAGTGGTGGTCTACGAAGTAGGTCGCGAGTTTCCTCGGCAGATATATTTAACCTTAATCGTGCAAGTTCTATGCAATAAAAATAATTTATTCAGGTCCTGATAAGGCATTTATGAATGTCAAAAAATTACCACCGGTTCGGAAACTAGCCTTCTGAGAGCACTTCACAAGCTATGCATAGTTTCGGATTATTAGGACAAGGTCAATTTGTGGGTGATAATTCCGAGATAATTCGAGGAAATAGAAGCATTTCACTTGATGCTCTGGATTTCGGAGTTAATTAAATATACCTTTTTTCAAATCCACTCTTTATTCTGCAACAAACAAATTACCTTCTCTTAAAATTCATCTATACTTCTATAATCCTATTATAAAGAGAAAAGATTTGTGTTTTTGTGTATGTTTGTAATTTATTAACTCAAAAACTACTGTGCCGATTTCGAAAATTATTTCACCATTGGAAAGCTACATTCACCCTGAGTAACATAGGCTATATTTTATCTCCATGCTGTCATGGGAACGGGCACTACGCGGGTGAAACCGCGTGACGACTGACGACCGCTACTTTAGAATATAGATGAATAAAGCTAGCCAATGCATCGTTAGTTCTTTCACCTTTAAATTGAAAACCTCAGCTACACAAATCGTTCAAAAACTTAAGCCGGTTCCACGTCACTGCATTCGAATACTTCGGTTCCGCCCTAGTTCTTCTCAACTATGACACTATTGTCCTTAAATATAAGGGCGATATTCCCTTAAACCAGTTCATTGACTTACGTTCCTTCCTAAGCGAGGAATTGAAAGTCATCAATCGTTAATCCATCGAAGGTTTTCCATCCTTTGTTTTGTTTTTACGATCGAGGAAAAAGTGACCGGTACATTGATCCAAACTTGCGTTGGAAACTGTTATATCCCTTCAAATAAATACATACAACATTTTCTGTGTGTCTGTGTATGCTTCTTGAAAACTGAATGGGTAGCGGTAAGATGACAGACTTTCAACCCCCAATTCATACCCTTAGGGGTGGAATATCGAAAAACAGCATACCAATAATATTTTATTCCAATTTGAGGTCTCTAGGACCACTGTCTTAGCCTGTGCGTTTTTTAAGTCAGTCAAGGCTCGTAATTTTTTTATACTATTAGATGTGCCCCGCGGTTTCACATGCGTAGATTTAGTTTCATGCTGTTTTCTAAATAAAATTACCCTAAAACACTCCTTGAATCATCAGCTATCTGCCAGTGAAAGTTCCGTTAAAATCCATCCAGCCGTTTAGGCGTGATGCCGTGACCAAGGGAAATGGGGATTCATTTTTATATATAAGATTATTATTAACTAGCGGCCATCACGCGGTTCCCGTGTTAGTACCCGTGGAAGTACGCGGATAAAATATAGCCTATGTTACTCTCTGATGATGTAGCTATCCATTTCTGAAAGAATTTTCAAGATTTGGTCAAGTAGTTTCGGAGTCTATTCAATGCAAACAAACAAACAAATCTTTTCTAGTGTATATAAACACAATCGTGATAGAAATAAAAGGTGTGAAATACACAGAATGTAAATCAATTCCAACAATGGCTTCGTGAAGGAACTGAAATCGAAAACGTCCTGAAAATTCGTTCAGAATCCTTCAAAGTACTATCGAATTACGTTCAATATTACCTTTATTGAAACCCGAATATTTAAACCCGAGATGTTTCGAGGAATAGAATAATTTTGTTCAATTGTTGGACGGTATCCAATTGGAAATATGAGTATAATAAATACTTTAGTATAAGAGTTAATTTCGTAGGTATTCACGTAACTCTAAAGCTTTTTTTTTAATATATGTAGCCTTAGTTACTCCTTGTCACATCAGCTACCTACCAGTGAACGTCCTGTTAAAATCGGTCCAGCCGTTTCAGAGATTACCAGGAACAAACAGACAGACAGAGAAAAATTTTAAAACTTGATTTTTTGTGTCTGTAGCGTGTCAACTTTAATTTGTATTTAGTGAAAATTTATCTGTATAGATGTATAGATATAGATTCGTGAATCATAATATGAATTGCACCTAAGTGATTATTTTGTCATTTCGATGATGAATCATATTCGGATAACATTATGATTCTCCCAAAGTGGCCTTTTTAGATCTACTGTATTCACTCCCAGCTTAGTTGTATAGTTTCATCCACATATCGTGTATTCGAAGCCGTGAAGCCCGCTTATTCGAAGTCGCACAATAAGCGCGTGGGGCCTAATTGCCGGCCAATAAGCATAGAGAGCTGATTACCGACATCCTGCGACACATCCGGACTATAATTGTACCGGTTATTACTGTAGAGATGTCCAACTTACCGTTGAATTTGGTGAAAAAATCTTTACGTATGTACCTACTCTAGTAAGCAGGTGCATATTCATTCATCCTTTGTGCCAAACAAAGAATTTTACGGAATTCAAAGAAGCCTAATTTTACCATTAGGGATTAGTTGAAACAAACAGACATACTGAAAAATTGTTTTTTTTACAAGATCCATATTTGTATACTTTCAAATACACTTAGTGATAAGCTGTTAATTTGTAATCACAAACAGACACTTCAATTTTATTTATCTATACCGATGTAGATTTCAGCGAAATCAGTTTCAATGCACAGACAAACTGACAAAGACTTTTGCATTCAAATTTATATAAAGCTGAAGAGTTTGTTTGTTCGCTCTAATCTCAGGATTATAGGCTATCATCTTGCTAAAACCAATAGCGAGTTAAAGATAGCGTTAGCTAAAAGTAACTCTTCTACGCCGACGACGACGGTCAGAAACTAGTATTAGTAAATTTGGATTTTTGCACACTCTGCGATCCAGAAGTGATCATCTATACAGATAAATAAAATTGAAGTGTCTGTCTGTAATTCCAAAATAACAGCTTTTCACTAAATGCTTATGAAAGTATACACGCTACTGTCACTAAAAACAAAGTTTTAAATTTTTTCTCTGTCTGTCTATCTGTCTGTCTGTTTGTTCCGGGTAATCTCTGAAACGGCTGGATCGATTTTAACGGGACTCTCACTGACAGCTAGCTGATGTTTCAAGGAGTAACTTGGCTACTTTAGGGTTCCGCGACAATAAGGATGAAACTAAATCTACGCGGGTGAAACCGCGGAGCACAGCCAGTTGTTGATATAGTTTAATGAAAGTGAGCCGAAGAGATAAGCATGTTAAATAATCGTTACGTGTAAGTTACTGCCGGCGGGTTTGTTTATACAGGAACTAGTGATAGCAGATAGCGAACTGGGTCGGTCTTTACGCGGTCAAATCGACCGACTCGTCAAAACATCTAAGCTACCGTACTTACCTTAGCTGTTATTTAACTGACTTCAGAAAAAGGAGTTCGTTAAAGAAGAGCGGGAATCAAAATTAACAACCCTTCAGCTAGAATTTGACACACAATTATTATGTACTCACAGGGGCCCAACCATGAGCTCTTATTGCAATGTTAATTCAGTTGTGCGACAGTGACAGATGTATGCACGTCACATACATCTGTCTCATAAATGAGTGAAACTATCATGGCAATAAGAGCTCATGGTAAGGCCCCTGGTCCCGTCTCAAGTCATGAGAGCTGACCTTGTATGCGCAGTAGTTATTTTATGAGTATTTCTCAGTCTATCCCAGTTCATCATCTCCCTGGCCTTATCCCATACATTGTTGGGGTCGGCACTTGATTCAACCCGATGTGGCTCCATGTTAGTCGCAATCAACTTATTAACTCCTTGTCCGTTATGTGCGCCTGGTACTTCGTGTACCATATCATCATCTCCATACATACATACACGCCGTGAGTAAGTCGGTCTGTCATTTGCAGTTTATCGCGCGTTGCCACATAACTTCCGCCTCGTATGTTTCGCATTCGTCCCCGATGATAACAATGGAATATTATTGTTTTGTTTGGCTCCATTGCTCTTCCTAGTACGCCAGTTGCCTCCTCATTTGGGATAACTTTAGGATGAACCGAGGGCCTAGTGCGATTTTTTCACTGCCGCCGTCACAAGTCACCGCGTCGACGTAACGGCAGATTTGTATAGGATCGGATCAGCACCTCTGTCGGTCTAAGATGACACTATTGTGAGCCCATACAAATCTGCGTTTACGTCGACGTGATGACTTGTGACGGTGATTTTAAGAAAACTTGCTCTTGGCATTCATTAATTACGTATTACTCACTATTGATCAATCAGTATAGAATCTATATTTTGCATAATGTAATGCCAATTAGAGTTTTAAGTTCCGATCACAATGAATCACCGAAATCAACATAATTTCTGACGTCAAAGATCACTAAAGGATGTAGGAAGTGTCGTTGACAAATCTACCTGTCTAGGCATACGCTAAGAAAGGATTTTGATTAATTCTACCCCCAAGGGGATAAAATAGGGGATGAAAGTTTGTATGAAACTAAATTTACGCGGGTGAAACCACGGAGCACAGCTAGTCTTCTATAAGGTTCAGTCCCCAGTTGGGCAGCTCTGAAATTCGACCGGGAGATCCCTAATCCCTACCTTTCCTAAATAGCTTGTAATGTACCGAGTCCCCTCCGTGCCAAAAGGGCTCCGCCGGATGGTAAACTCGGGGTCATAGTGACACATTAACATATTGGTGTTTGTATTGTACGTATCTATGCTATAGGGCTGTGGTGGCCTTGGGGTTGGAGCAGTCGCCTGCTACAGAATCGACGCAAGTTCGAATCCCAGAGAGGCCTGTAGCAAAGATTTTTCTAAAAAATTTGCAGTGATTTCATTCCACGTGCTTTACGGTGAAGGAAAACATCACGATGAAACCTGCATAATATGTCTGAGACGTAATTCAAAGACGTATGTATAGTGCCTTAAACGGTCATAGATTCACCATCTGTCACGTTGGCACTTAATCATCTTCGGTGAAAAGTGGGTGATGTTATTTCAGCACCTCTGCCTACCCCTTAATGCATAATATGTAAAACTAGCAGAGCCCCGCGGTTTCTTTTAAATAAAATTGGCCAATAACACTCATTGAAACATCAGCTATCTGCCAGTGAAAGTCCCGTTAAAATCCATCCAGCCGTTTACGCGTGATGCCGTGACCAAGGGAAATGGGGATTCATTTTTATATATAAGAAGATAACTCTAACGAAGATAAATCACAGTGTATTAATTTCTATGAATCTTGGAGTAGAATCTTTCGCAACATCAAATGACTCAATTAAAACAATAGCCGAACAAGCACGCAACAAATCTAGCCAATTAAGAACACGAAACAATTAGGAGGCGTTATTTATTGTTCTGACGAAGACTGATGTTATTTGTGGAGGTCCAACACTCATCAAATAATATATATTTTATCTGAAAGGTGCCTGAATGACTGACATAGTGATCTATCAACGCACAGCCCAAACCACTGGACGGATAGGGCTGAAATATGGCATGCAGGTAGATGTTATAACGTAGGCATCCGCTAAGAAAGGGGGTAGAATTAATCAAAATTGATTAATTCTACCCCCAAGGGAATAAAATAGGGGATGAAAGCTTGTATGACACTAAATTTACGCGGTGTAACAGCGGGGCACAGCTAGTACATATAAAATTCAAAGTCATGACTTATAAACAGCCTAAGCCGCTGGTCTTAGCGACATGAAAATTGGAGGGGTGTTATTTTTAAGGTGTAGGTAAGAAATGAATGTGCTCACGCCAACCCAGAAGGGTCCCCGAAGGTGTAAGCAGAGGTTTCACCGAATATGATTAAGTGCCATTGTGACAGATAGTGAGTCCATCGCCGTCTCAGGCACTATACAAACGTCTTTGAATTTCTTCTCAGACATATGCGATTACCTCACGTTGTTTTCCTTCACTGTAAAGCACGTGTGAATAACCTGTACATAAGTTTTTAGAAAAACTCATTGGTACAGGCCCCGCTAGGATTAGAACTTGCGTCGCTTGCGTAGCAGGCGACTGCTCTAACCCACGGCTCCTTAAAGCGTAAGAAGGGTTTTCCGTAATTCCACCCATATGAGGGTAAAATATTTTCTGTGAAACGTTTTATGTACTTCGGTATTTCCAAATTCATGCGATACAAAGTAACAAGACCAATCGGATTGAAGTAAAAAGTCAATATTCCGTAACCGTACGATCGTAAATTGAGCCCTAAAAGTGCGCCGAGCGATGTTATATAACATTTTAAAGGTCTCCTCTCTCTCTGTCGTAACTGATGGTGATGTCACAGAATAAATAAAAACAGTATGGAATCTAAGAAAAAATCGTTCCATATGATACACTCACACAGACGCTAATCTAGGACATAATAAGTGGCATCGCCGTGATATCAGTGTCAGGTCGTGGCTGATCGCGTATTTCACGCGCTTCACAGTCATTTTCCCAAACGTCAAATTGACATTACTTTGACAGTAAATAAAGGAGTAAAATTAAAAAACTTTAAGATTGACTACCATTACGCTCGACGGAGCGAAGTAACATTCTTATTTAATTTTTTTTATCTATTCTGCCTCAAGTATAGCTTTTAGCATGTTCTCATTTTGATTGGGAACTTTAAAAAGCGCCCCTACCGGCGAGTGTAGAAAACTTTAAGTCCCCATACAAAAAAGCCAAAACGCAAGGTCAAGCGACGATGTTCGAACGAGTCAAAACCTATATTTGGAGCACTGCTTAGTAAGCTTACATTTATACTGTGGCGATGTGTAACTGTTGCAATCTTTATCTTGCAGTCATTAATACTGCCTACACTTTGTATAAGCACTGAATAAAGCTAGCAGAAGGGCTATGCCCATGTTCAAACGCCAACGAAACCTTGCGATTCAGTGTGGCTTAAAATTTGTTGATATTCTTTCCGAAATGTCATCCTATTTCGAGTCACACCAATTTCATCAAATACGCAATGTTGTCGTCAACGGCGGATCCAGGGGGGGGGGGCATGGGGGTCATGACCCCCCTGAGCTGGTTCCAGGACATAGTTGGACCACTAATTACATATTTATATATTTTATCACCATACAGATTTTATGTAACTTCAATATTTAAATAATTTAATATAATATAATAACTTTGTATGGCAAACGTTTGGGAACGAACGACTATGTGACCCCCTCCTGGCACCAAAGCAGGATCCGCTCCGGGTTGTCGTTTAAACATGTACAAACCTTTATCTTGCCTCCTGGTTATATTGGCTTCAGAATATGAAAAACAACATATAAATACGCGCGTACTCATCTCGGTATCCAATGTTGGTACGGAATTTCGTTGTCGTCTCAAAAGTGCTACTTTGTCATAGGGCTGTGGTTTAATTCAAAAAGATTTCAGATCAAATACGTTTCGAATTATATGAATCAGATATCGTCAAAGTTGTCCGATACACCTCGTCAATACGATGACCTAGCTTTAAATCACGTAGTGTGAATCCCGTACTTAAATTGCAGTAAACTACTGAGCATTTAAAACCTAGATTGTGCTTATTTTTTCCAAAGCAGACGTATGAAAGCAATTTCCTGCCTTCTCTTTTCTGTGTAAATATCAATAGTAATTATCTTCACGTAAAACATAAAGAATAACTTTCCCAGTTCATGTTCTAGTTCACGGAACCGTAACCCACATAGAATTCACGGCAAAACAGTCTTTATGACCTTGAAAATTAGAGTCAATCGTAAGATGTGCGCACACGCTTCATCGATCAATGTCCTGACTGAGATGATTGCTAATACACCCTTATTGCGAAAGCGGTAAGATTGAAAATATTTCAAGAATTATTTAAGTTATCTGCCCTCTATCGGATGTCAAGAGAGAGATAACGGATGATGTGCAAGGCCTAGTACCAGTAGCCCGTATCGAATTGTCTGTCAGTTCACTTCACATCAGTTGAGCGGCGACCGTCGTCGCACGCGCACGTCGTCGGTGTAACGAAAATCGCGATCGATAAGGATTCCATCAATGTAACAGTGAAGTGTTTTAGTGATTAAAAAACCAAAATGCGTCGAATGAAGTTAAACATAGACCCTGATTTGGGCGATTTGGAGGAGATGCTAGCGAATGTACAAACGCAGTTGGAACATGAGATAGATTTGGAGAAGACGAAAATGCCTTCACTAATGAACGTGCAAGAGTCTCCTAGAATGGTTAGGAGGAATACTTCCTTCAACCGCAGCGATAGTTTTGACTATCGAAAGCAAAGGACAAAGCCAGATGCTAATGGGGATTCCGAAGACAAATATTCAGAGTACAGTCAGCCTATAATCCTTAATTCAAAGCTGAGAGGATCGCAAACGAGTCTCAAATCCGATGATATGGGATCGCAGACATCGTTCCAGTCTTTTAGATCGGAGCCTGTTCAAAGGCATTCAGTGTTAAGTTTACCTGATAAGAGGGTTTCGACGGCGTCTCTGAATGGGAGGTCCAGGACTGCTACTTTACCGAGAGGATATGGATCCACAAGGGAGAAGAATTGGGAGGAATATTGGGCGCAGTAAGTACAATTTTTCAGGACCCCCAGCGTTTTTTGGACCTAATTTGAAATTAATAGACTTTTTCGAAAGAAACTGATTCAGCCAAAGTTATTAAGCAAGGCTAAAATTAAGGTCAGTTGATAAGTTTATTTTTGCAGTAGGTTAAGTCAAACTCGTGCTATTTAAAACAGTCATACCCAAGTTAACGGGAAGTAAGGAAACTAATATCACCAATGACGCAGATATTATTCCATTGAAATTATTAACAAGTTAAAATAATTTAGGGTCTATATAATTCGTTGTATTGTTTCGTCAATAATGAAATTCTAGGAATTAGTAATTACTTCAATGATGCTAAAGGAAATAATTTCAGGGAATTGTATCCGTTTGTTTGTACATAATGTAAGCCTTTCTCGACTTACTTAGAAACCGATTTTTATGACATTTGGAATAGTGATTGCTTGAACACTTAAAAAACAAAGCACATAGGATTTTTACACATTAGAATTATCTTTGTAATCTTTACCTTTAAATAGTAAAATTGAGATCGCCATTTTCATACATTGTCTGTTTGAACGCATCGTTCTTCTAATTAAAATTACAGATTTACAGTTATAGAGTTTCATGCCAGTTCTTCTCAGAAGACTAGTTTCCGAACTAATGGTCAATTCTTCGACGTTCATAAGTGCCTTACCAGGGCGTAAACTGAATAAATAATTTTCATTCGGGGTTTACAGCTAAAAAAACATAGTATAATATGGATACTGGCTAAAAGACAGTATTGAAATAGTTTTAAAAATTGTAACAGAAATGATGCGACGGCGCAGCGGTTCCCTAATATCGCTAGTTAGTTACATATAAAGCAAGTATCAGGCAGACAAAGTAGCGAGTCCACAAGAAGCTAATTTAATATCTATATGTTTTGCGAATGCGGATATAATTCATTTATGGTAGATTACTAAGAAAAGATCACCAATTATTGAGAAATTTTGTGAATCAGACGGTTCTATTTGCACGATATCGAAAATCAGAAGGCTTGTAGTATTAAGAATGACACATTCGTATCATCAAAGTAAACATGTTGCTAAATTCTTTCCTGTTTTACTTCGGATTGATGGTAAATTTATTGATATCTTAGGAATTACGATATTTACAGCCCTTGCAGTACACTTGTTATACATTTTTCGTTTACTTCTTGACTTTAACTAATTGTTTTTTGCCTTCGGTATCACGAAACTCTTTTATTACAATTAAATGGTAAAAGGGATGCTTAAGGCTACTGTTGAGTTAACCGTTATTTGTTAGTTTTCTGAGAAAAAAGTATGATACTTGCGAAGGCATCTTCCTTTTGTTTTGAAAACCAAGCTTTTTTAATTCCACAAGGATTTTCAACTCAAATTTCATGTTGCTTAACTTTTGCAGATCTTCATGGTACGAACATAAGGTACAATGTGAATCATTGATCCTAAATTCAAACTCAAACTCAAATATATCTTTATTCGATTAGACTTTATACAAAGTACTTTCAAATCGTCAGAATGACACAATTACACAGGATTATACATGCTACCGCCAGGTTCGGAAGGTTGCTTTTACTGAGAAGAACCTGGCAAGCAACTCAGTAATTACTCTTTTAAAGAATATTATACAGTTTTAAAAAATACAAAATAAATCACTCAAGCAACTATAAGCCCTGATAAATAATACTGTCTGCTTCATACCTACATTACTCAATAGCTTCATTTAACGATAGTGAGCGTAAAATTTCTGCTGCGAAATTAATAATTGGCTAAATGTGGGCAGTAGGTCTAAAAAGGCCACTTTGGGAGAATCATAATATGATTCATCACCGACATCACAAAATGGTCACTTAAGTGCAATTCATATTTATGATTCACGAATGATTACAATAATTGTAGATGTTAGTCCCTATGTAACTTTTTATGGTTCTGCTATTTGTCACAAAAGCAATTCATATTTTGTGGACCATTTTAGGAATCTTCATAGGAAAGTGTCAAACAGGTGAATTGCGAAATATGAATAATTCCTGAATCATATTCGGATCACATTATGATTCTCCTAAAGTGGCCGTTTTAGACCTACAGATCTTTGTCTACCTCTTCGTATTAGATTGAAGACAGATTTAAGTTTATTGCTAAGAAATTCGTTTATTTCAATTCATTTAAAGGTTTCGAAAGGAATGTCCAAAACATAATCGTTAAAAAGAAAACTGACTTAGTTTCAGACAAAAAATGGCGACAAAAACGCTGGTCACAGTAATTTGTAATTTCATTAATTGCTCGCACAATGGTCTGTTTCTAAAGAAAGGGCCTAGAAACTTTATTGTTTTGTCCCTCTCGTGGTGATTTAGAAATAGCTTCTGGGAATATTTAAATGAATTGAGAATTTTATACCTATTAGCATAAAAAAGTTAGAACTGTGTTTTGTTATAATTAAATTTACGTCTAGCATCGTAACAGTCGATTTATCTAAATCTGTATTCAGTCCTATATAAAGACAAAGAAGCGAATTTTTTTTATGTCTATGGTCCTCTATGGAAACGTTTTCCGACTTGTCAAATTTTCTGACAGTTGACGGCATTGTATTTTTTACCAAAATCTAATTTGCAATCAGACAATAAATTACTCCTTAAAAATGTTTTCATTCCGAATAATAAACAGAAAATATTTTATGTCGTGAGAATTCATTTAATACCAACACAAAAGCCATAGCGGTAGTCCCCACTATCACTGTTACAAACAGGAATGGCAGTTTAATTTTTATGTTAATTATTTATTAACCGACTAAATAAAAATGAAAAATGAAAATGATTTATTCAGTTTAGGCCCTGGTAAGGCACTTATGAATGTCGAGGAATTTACCACCGGTTCGGAAACTAGCCCTCTGAGAAGAACCGGCAAGAAACTCAGCTGGCATGTACATTTCATTACACAGTAAAATAATAATAATTACAAAAAAAAAAACATCATAAATTATTCAAAAAAAGGAGGATATCAATTTGACTGCATGTTTTCATCAATAACAGACTTATTGTATCTACTTTAAAAATCATTACGCAGGAAATCTAATAAATAATTCATTGCATAAAGAAAGCTTGGTGTTTTTATTTACCCATACATTTATCTAATTCAAAGACAATACTTGACTTACAAGTTTTTAAAACAGAAGTGCTGCCCACCGGCTTTTGTTTATGCCCACATGTGTTTCGCATCTTTCACCCAGTTCTATGGTTTTGCAATATTTATGTGGGTAGATCCGGTGTAGGTCTTGTTTACTTTCTACCGTTCGAAGTTTAAACCGATTGGCAGGTATGTATTGAGATTTATGGACGTGGATGGGTCGAAAGAGGTCGTTCTTAACAAATTACCTAAATCTTTTTTAATTTATTCCGCACTTTATATATTAAAAACATTCATAGACACACCTTCTCATTTATTTACAACAGTTTACGTATTACAGATTTTAAAAAAATAGTACTAACTCTAAAAACAATAAAATTAAAATATATTATTAAAGGGAGTCCCTGTAGGCAAGGTTCTGAAGATACTGGCAGCATTTCCCCTTTGGATGGCTAGACTAATTCTTTGTCCGAGGTAGCTGCCAGCTCTTCGGTCTCCGGTGATGTCGACTAACCTTTTCGTGATTTCTTTAAAAAGCCTTCTTCATATATGCAAAAGATGTAAGGATCTACCCCCATGGGATACAGGCATGAGCATATGTATATATACACATACCTTCTTATTATATGCATGTGTTTCAACTAGACATACCTAAGTTCATGAATCCGTTAGATCGTTAGTATCTAGTCTAACACGGATTTAGTTCATTACAATTTCTATGGTATAGACTCACCATCTGTTACGTTGGAACTGAACGGTGATATCACCGTCTCATTCATTATACGTAGTCTTTGAATAACTTCTCAGACATATTCAGGTGGTGTGAAATCACATGGGTTCCGTAACCCGGGCGATAAATCGATGTACGTAGCTAGGAGTCATTTATAGAAAAAATCGAAAAAACGTGGAAATCTGATCCGGTTGTACTAATAATTAATACGATCACGCATACAAAAGGTAAGTTCTGAAAACGCGGGATTTCAAACGAATCTTTACGAACTGATTGCCGCTGAAGAAACATTTTCCGCGAAGGGATTACAGACACTTGTAAGTTGTTCCTAATCCCTGTACAGTCGGCGTAATCCCGGATTTGTCAGTTCTCGGACCAATTCCTTCTTTACTTATTCAACTTAGGTTAAGTACTTTGTAATTAGAAAAAATACTTGGTTTGCTATAAAAAAATGCACTTAAAAGGCAGTTAATCATATTTGGTGAAACGTGGGTGTTGTTTTTACAACACCTCTGCTTACCCCTTCGAGAAACCTGGTCTTTTTTTAAATAAGAGTAGTCTAATTAAGTCCTTATAACATGAGCTATCTGTCAGCGAAAGTCACGTTAAAATCGTCCAGCCGTTTCAGAGATTAGCCGGAACAAACATACATACAGGCAGACACAGAAAAGTTTTGTTAATCTGTTGAGTGCATTGAAAGCTGTTAATTTGAAATTACAAACAGACACTTCAATTTAATTTATATGTATAGATAAAAACCAGGTTAAACATCAACTTAAGTGTATCCGTATCGACCTTCAGGCACCCACGTCCGTTCACGGCGACGGTCGTTACGTAACTGGCCATTACGCAACGTGATTGGCTGTTTTGTATTTCGAAGGTAAAATGTCAGACATGTCAGTGAAAAATGAAGGTAGGTGTGTGGAAATCTGCCTTGTGGGGAATATGTTCAGAGTAGATAAACATTATCCTCACGCTTCGCTAGTAGAAACGATACAAAATGTACGGGAATGACATATGTCACGTGATTTATTTATGTTATTTCCATATTTATTTTTATCGTTTCCAGAGAGAGTTTCTATCACAAGAGTGTGTTACTTTGTCTAGGCCTACAGAAACAAACAGTACTGTATACTTTCACATGCTGTCAAAGAAAAATTGTTAATTTGAAGTTACAAAAAGACACTTCAATTTTATTTCTCCATATGTGTATATATATTGTTCATTCGCATGTAGGCAAGGCATATAATGTAAAATACAAATGAAGTATTCCTGCTTCATTCGACAAATTTCTTTCTAATTTGATTTTCAAAGTTTATCTTTTGATATCACTAGATACAGGTCTATTGTTTTCATTAATAAGCAAAAGTATTTGTGTATCGCAATCGTACAAGTATTCGGAGATAGATGGGTGTCTGATAGCAAGTAATACCAGTATAGATCAATGACAGGAAAACACCTTGGAATAACCATCATGTTAATAGGTGTTGCACCTTGTTGGACAAAGTGGATTCTTGATAGCACTATGATTGAATATGTTTTTGAGATACTGTAAGTAGAGTTAAAAGTTCTGAGGACTAACTGACTGATTTATGTTTTATTTAAAAAATAAAAGTGCAATCGAATTGAGAACCACCTCCTTTTTTGAAGTCTGTTAAAAACGGTTGAAAAATCCCGCAGACAGCAATTAAAATTCGAAAGAGAGTTAGTTATTTATTATTATTACTAGCTGTGCCCCGCGGTTTCACCCGCGTAGATTTAGTTTCATCCTTATTGTCGCGGAACCCTAATATTGTTAAAGTATCAGCTACCTGCCGGTGAAAGACCCGTTAAAATCGGTCCAGCTCTGAGAGATTACCCGGAACAAACAGACACACAGACAGACAGAGAAAAAAAATTAAACTTGGTTTTTTAATGCCAGTAGCGTGTATACTTTCATATGCATTTAGTGAAAAGCTGTTATTTTGGAATTACAAACATACACTTCAATTTTATTTATCTGAATAGAGTATAGATATAGATTATTTTAAGTAGATTAAACTATAAATACTTGGAAGTTAATGAACTGAAAATGGTTGCTTGCCCATGTTTACGTTATAATAACAAAACAAATAACTTAAGTTGTTATTCTAAACAAAAAACCGCATGAAATTGCGAAAAAGCCTTCTTACCATTTCAAAATCATACACACAATTCTGCTGATTGCATAGATAATTATAAATTTGCAAATTCGCAATACTAGAGTTGTCAAACCTGATGTGTTATACAAATGTCAATTTGACAGGAGATAAGCTGACAGCTTAGATGACAAGTGTCGCTCTGAATGTTGTTGATAAGATAAATTAAGCTGTGTCTAGTACTTACTTAATACTTATTGTGTAATCTTCTAGTAAAGTGGGCCTTATATTAAAATTTAAACATATAAAGTTTTATCATTAAATAAAATATCGGACTAAAACTTAATTGTATATTATGTATATTCAGTTAGGCCTAGACAAAGTAACATTCTCTCGCCCTTGCGTTAATAAAAACGATACAAAATGTATGGAAATAACATAAATCAGTCACGTGACATATGTCATTCCCGTACATTTTGTATCGTCGAAGCGTGAGGATAATGTTACTTTGTCTATAGGCCCTGGTACACAGGTATACAGTAAGTACTTGAAACTCTTTTAACACAGTATAAATAAAAGCTTTATAATCAGAAACAAATCGTTCAAAATAACACACTCAAACACGCGCACATTTACTAGATATGAGAACGGGTGTCGTCAATAAGGGGTGTCACTTCGCGTCCGATCGCGAATACGTCATTTACGTGTTTTACCGACATTTATCAGTACGTCAAATCTACATTATTTTGACAGAATATGAAAGAGTACATTTTAAATCATTAAGTTTGACAACCCTCACGCTCAATGGAGCAAATATTCCTCTACACTAATATAATAAAGAGGAAAGATTTGATTGTTTGTTTGCATTGTATAGGCTCCAAAACTACTTGACCAATCTTGAAAATTCTTTCAGCAATAGATAGCTACATCATCAGCGAGTAACATAGGCTATATTTTATCCCCGTATTCCCACGGGAACGGGAACTACGCGGGTTAAACCGCGTGACGTCCGCTAGTACTATAATAGTACCTTAGAATAGTTTCATTTTCAAGGTAAGGTCACCAGCTCTTGGGTGGACGGGGTGGGGTAGGCCCTTTGATAAGTGTGGTCGGAATTTTCCTACTGTATTATATAAATATAGTAAGCACTTAATATAACATATATCATTATCCTGTTATTTGTAAACGGGGCTATTATGATCGACTTACCTTGTGAGCCGTGGTGGCCTTTGGAATTGTTAGCAGTCTTTTTACGCAATCGACGCAAGTTCGAATCCCAGCGAGGCCTGTACCAATGCGATTTTCTAAAAACTTATGTGCTGTGATTTCACACCACGTGCTTTACAGTGAAGGAAAACATCGTGAGGATTGGTGTTTGTTTGCATTTAATAGGCTCCGAAACTACTTGACCGATCCTTAAAATTCTTTCAGAAATAAATAACTACATCATCAGCGAGTACCATAAGCTATATTTAATCCCCGCACTCCCACGGGGACGGGAACTACGCGGGTGAAACCGCATGACGTCCGCTAGTATGCTCTAATTCCAAGGAGATAAAATTATATTGTGTTAGGATTCGAACTAATGACCTTGTCGAAGTAGTCGACCACCGCAACCCGTGTAATCAGATACAATTCTATCACGTACGTCCTTACGTGTCGCTTACGTGGGTGTGCGTGGGTAGTTCAGGCACTAAACAAAAACTTAACAGAAGGGCAGCCGCGCTATTCTAAGGTTTGTTAGCGTCGCATTCGACGTTCAGTGACGGTTTTAAAGATACCAAATTGAACCTTTTCCTCTATGTTTTATGTATCAATTATAATTGTTTCTTCTACTGACAGGCTTGCATTTGAAAACGGTAGTTAATTAACCATGCGTCCCCTATGTTGAATTTTTTTTTGATTACAAAATAAAAATAAAAAATTGACTGTCGACGCTCGATGTCCGTACTTTTGCAAGCGCCAATTAATGGCTGAATCTGTTGGTTCGACTGTAATTGCCATTGGATAGGAGTCTGGCCTTCTGAATGCTTTAATGTTGTGGTTTAAGCGCCAGTTATGTAACCAAGTTGTAATCCCACTGGTTTGTACCAATAAGACCACGGCTATCCTCTGAACATCTCTCGTTTCATACTTTTGAGAACGTGATTTTTCAATAGGGTGAGTCGGGGAGCCTTTGGGACTGGGACGGTCTACAACACCACCTAAGATTTAAAATGTTATCTTTTACTCGCTGTGCCATCGGTTTTTCCCGCGTAGAGTTAATTTCACCCGTGGAATCCTAATGTTTTTTTTAAAATAAAAGTATCCTAAGTTTCTCCGTGTAAAATCCCGTTAAAATCCGTCCAGCCGTTTGGAGATTACCCGGAACAAACAGAGAAACAAAGACAACATTTCAAAATTTGTTTTTTCCTGTTAGTATCGTATATATATTTACTTCCATATACTTTTAATGAAATGCTGTTAATATGTTATTATAAACAGACACTTAAATTGTATATGTCTGTATAGATTTTATGGGGTATTCGAGACTGCAAACGTTGCTATTGTTGCATGAAAAATTATTATGAATACATATTCTAAATAGCCTTTGGGGACTATGCTTGCGGTACCAATTTCATCCTAATAGTTATTTTCAAATTGAAGATGGCGTTGGGGAGTTGGACATAGTGGATTTGATCCCGGTCCAAAAAAGATTAAAAGTGTTTTACATTACTTCAGGTTTTTGTTTTTGAACATACATACATATACTCACACCTGTATTCCCCGAAGGGGTAGGCAGAGGTGTTGTTATTTTCAACACCCACATTTCACCGAATATGATTAAGTGCCAACGTGACAGAGGGTGAGTCCATCGCCGGCACTATACATACGTCTTTGAATTATTTCTCAGACATATGCAGGTTTCCTCACGATGTTTTCCTTCACCGTAAAGCACGTAGTGTGAAATCACTGTACATTAGTTTTAAGAAAAACTAGGTACAGGCCCCTCTGAGATTCGAACTTGCGTCGCTTGCGTAGCAGGCGACTGCTCCAACCCCGAGGCCAGCACGGCTCTTTGTTTTTGAACTTACTTTTTTTTAAGGTTAATTTTTAATCTTTCCAGCGAGCAGTCAATAAGCAGTGCGCGTGCGTCGGTGATGGTGTACGACGACGGCCTGAAGCGCTGGGTCCCCTCGGGCTCCAGCTCGGGGCTGTCCAAGGTGCACATCTACCACCACACACACCACAACACCTTCCGGGTGGTCGGCAGGAAGCTCAATGATCATGAGGTAATGTGACGAACTATCTATACATATATATCTATACAGATAAATAAAATGCTAAAATCTGTTTGTAATTCCAAAATAACAGCTTTTCACTAAATGCATAGGAAAGTATATACGCTACAGATACGAAAAAACCAAGTAATAAAAATTTTGTCTGTCTGTCTGTTTGTTACGGGTAATCTCCGAAACGGCTGGACGGATTTTAACGAGACTTTCACTGGCAGATATCGGATGTTTCAAGGAGTTTTACTTTTATTTAATAAAAATATTAGGGTTCCACGACAATAAGGATGAAATTAAATCTACGCGCGTAAAACCGCGGGCCACAGCAAGTTTGTAATAAGGGTATTAATTAGTATGTTTCATAAACAACTAGTTGTGCCCCGCGGTTTCACCCGCGCAGACTTTAGTGTGTTATATGACGATTATTTTCAGGTTTCAAGAGAACGGGATAAAGTATCCTTTGTGCTTCTCCTGGTTTTAAGCTACCTACCCACCAATTTTCAGCCAAATCGTTCTTGAGTTATAAGTAGTGTAACTAACACGACTTTCTTTTATATTTGATTTGATGTGTAATGTGTATTGCAGGTGGTAATTAACTGCGGTATTGTCCGCGGTCTGAAGTACAACCAGGCTACGGCGACGTTCCACCAGTGGCGCGACGCCCGACATGTGTACGGCCTCAACTTCTCCTGTCGCGAGGACGCCGATAGCTTCGCCAGGGCCATGATGCACACCTTGGAGGTGAGTCTTACATAGACATACATACGTATAACCACGTCTGTATTCCCCGAAGGGGTAGGCAGAGGTGTTGTAACAACAACACACACTTTTCACCGAAGATGATGTGCCAACGTGACAGATGGTGAATCTTACATAGACATACATACGTATGATCACGTTTGTATTCCCCGAAAGGGTAGGCAGAAGTGTTGTAAGAATACACACTTTTCACCGAAGATGATGTGCCAACGTGACAGATGGTGAGTCTATCGCCGTCTTAAAACTATACATATTGAAACTTACAACTTTAATAAAAAAAAAATGCCCTCTACAGAATCTATACAAATAAATAAAATTGAAGTGTCTGTTTGTAACTGCAAAATAAGAACTTTTCACTAAATGCATATGAAAGTATACACGGTACAGACATAGAAAAACCAATTTTTTTAAAAAATCCCTGTCTGTCTAGTTTCATTCTTCATGTCGCGGAACCCTAATAGTTTTAATAAACAAAAGTTGCCTACGTTACTCCTTGAAACATCAGCTACCTGCCAGTGAAAGTCCCGTTTAAATCAGTCCAACCGTTTCAGAGATTACCCGGAACAAACAGACAGACAGACAGAGATTTTTTTTTTAATTTGTTTCTTCAGTGTCTGTAGCGTGTATACTTTCATATGCATTTAGTGAAAAGCTGTTATTTTTGAATTACAAACAGACACTTCAATTTTATTTATACTGTTTAGATAAGTGATAACAAATATTTGTTTTTATCACCAGATCCTAGCCAACAAGCCCCCGAGCAGTTCAGCCCCGGCGGCGCCACAGCCCCCCAACCCGCCAGTGCCCTACAACGGACACAATAACACCCACTACGACGAAGACATGGGGTACAGGTATATCGACTACTATCTATAGTTTTATAATAACGTACATAGATGGCGCTCTTAATAAATACACTTATCGACTAACTAGCGGACGGCACGCGGTTTCATCCGCGTAGTTCCCGTTCCCGTGGGAGTACGGGGATAAAATATAGCCTATGTTACTCGCTATCCATTGCTGAAAGAATTTTCAAGATCGGACAAGTAATTTCGGAGCCTATTCAATGCTAACTAACAAACAGACTAAAATAGCAATCAAAACTTTCTCTTACTACTCTCTCTAACTAATCTTAGTAAATACACTGCTCATCGACTAATATACATAGTTGTGCTGCGGCGTACATAGATGGCGCTGTTTGCTAATACATTGTTTAAGAACAATCTGAATCGCGCTATATATGTTTTGCAAGTTACGAATTAAAACTGACCAGGGTGATGTTCCCTTATCACAATTGTGGGGAATATTCATAAAATATCGCTCGTGGGATGAAATTGATGAAATCATCTCCCTGGCCTTAATCCCATATATTTGGGGTCGGCACTTGATTCAACCCGATGTGGCTGATCACCTGATTTTTATACGAAGCGACTGCCATCTGACCTTCGCAACCCCTTTTTCGAGGAAAATCGGCAATCTGGGTTAAACCAGTTGTCAGACTCTCTTAGGCCTCTGACTGACCTGTAACGATTGCCAAAGATGTTAAATTGGCAACCGGGACCGACGGCTTAACGTGCTCTCCGAGGCACGGAGGGAACTCGGGCGGTCACCCATCCAACTACTGGCTAGGCGTATGGTTGCTTAACTTCGCTGATCGAATAATATGCGCAATAGCAACTGTGCCACGAGCTCCTCAATCGAAGGATGAAATTGATGAAAGAGTTGTTTAAAACACTACCATAAAGTGTTATCACGAGTTATGACCGTGAATGCACAGTAGTTATTTTTGATTCAATCTCTTACCGTATTCGTACTATTTCCGCTGATCGCTCATAGCTCGTGACGACACCTGTACGCCGGTATGTTTGTGTAGGACGATGACGCGAGAGGATGCAGCGATCCTCCAGCAGCCGTCCAACCAGTACCACGCGCCGCAGTACCAGCACCACCAGCCCGCGCAGTACCATGCACCGCACCATCATCACCAGGTAACCTTTATAGCAAGGTGGCTGACATGTCATCATCATCATCAGAGTGTTCAGTATGTTTTTTGGACATAGGCCTCCCCTTATGAATGTCATAGCGCCCTGTCTTCAGCTTTGCTGCATCCAGCATCTGCCTGCAGTCTTTCGCAGATCGTTATCCCACCTGGCCGGATCAGGCCGCCATACACTCACCAGGAATTTGTAATGTAATGAAATTAATATATGTTAAATTTGAAAATCATATGTTTTTCCTCAGCAGGCAGCCGCTCCCCCCGCGCCCCCGGCGCCCCCCGGCGGCCCCCCCGCGGGCGGCGCGCCCCCCCCGCCGCCCCACGCGCACCACACGCTGCCCCACCAGCACTCCGCCGCGCCCCCCCCACACGCCACGCCTGGACACCATCGTACTAACAGGTAACACCACACGCTACTGTTCTACTTACGCAAATCCTACTGTTCTAATAATATTCCTAAAGCCTTTTTCAGCTCATTTTAAATATGATTATGCTCTGTTGTATAACAAATGTTGTTTTGTTTTCATGTGTCAGCGCGCCGATGCCCCCCAACATGTCGCTGGCCCCCGCCGCGCCCCCCGCGCCGCCCCCCGTGCCCCCCCACCAGAACCTGCCCGCGCCCCCCAATGTGAGTACTAGGCCCCCCACCAGAACCTGCCCGCGCCCCCCAATGTGAGTACTAGGCCCCCCACCAGAACCTGCCCGCGCCCCCCAATGTGAGTACTAGGCCCCCCACCAGAACCTGCCCGCGCCCCCCAATGTGAGTACTAGGCCCCCCACCAGAACCTGCCCGCGCCCCCCAATGTGAGTACTAGGCCCCCCACCAGAACCTGCCCGCGCCCCCCAATGTGAGTACTAGGCCCCCCACCAGAACCTGCCCGCGCCCCCCAATGTGAGTACTAGGCCCCCCACCAGAACCTGCCCGCGCCCCCCAATGTGAGTACTAGGCCCCCCACCAGAACCTGCCCGCGCCCCCCAATGTGAGTACTATGCCCCCCACCAGAACCTGCCCGCGCCCCCCAATGTGAGTACTAGGCCCCCCACCAGAACCTGCCCGCGCCCCCCAATGTGAGTACTAGGCCCCCCACCAGAACCTGCCCGCGCCCCCCAATGTGAGTACTAGGCCCCCCACCAGAGGTACAGCCTGGCACCACAAGGAGAGGCCTGACAGGCCAGTCGCCGGGAGGGTCACGGCGAAGCTAGGGATGGCGATTCTTTCAAAAAAAGATCGATTTTTAAATCGATTCGAATCGTAACATGATGAATCGATTCATAAAAAAATCGAGGTCAAAAAGATCGATTTCTAAAAAATCGATCTTTTCTCGAGTCCGCATTTACTATGTAAATATAAATCCATTTTATAAAAAACAAGATACCATAATAAGCGATCACTTAGTATTAAAATCAGGGATTTTTTTTAGTTCAAGAAATTCGATGATCACAATCATTTTTATAACAATAGGAAAGTATCAGGTAAAAAAAAAACTAAAAAAACATCATGTGTATTCAATGCGCTTTTTAAGATATTATATTATCAAAGTGATGATTCTTCTACTCATTATCTGTCAATAAAATGTTTATAATTATTAACACTATGCACCCCACGCTTTTTACAAAAATGTACATTCATTTCTAATTTACAATATTCTTTATCCAAATTTATTAAATTTTATTTTCTGATTTTTAGTTGGATTTTTTATGAAAGCGTGTTTTTTTAGTTTTTTAAACTATTATTTATTTTTTATTTTTTAGTTAAATTTTTTAAACTATATATTATTTAGTTCGATTGGCTAACTATCAACCGCCCTCAATACCACAAACCGCCCGCACTAGCTCTATCTATCTTACTCGCATGCAAAGGATGCGGAAAGAAATTAATTAATCCTGGCGAATCTAATTAGGATAATCGGATGCTTCGATCGGATTATTGCATTGTCATCGACTTTTGACAGGTGTGCAAAGTTTGAATTAAATCTGATCGTACAAAGTAGGACAAAATCGAGCTCAAAGGGGTCGGTTACATACATACATACATACATACAGGTGAAGCTAATAAAAGCGTGTTAAAAAGAAGACACAATTCTACTTTCTAAATGTATTTCTTATATATAGTAATAATTTTAACAAAAAAAATAATGATTTCAAATTTTAATTCTAAAACTACGGAATAGATTAAAACGTGTTGTAATAGAAAAAATCGAGTGTCGATTCTCTAGGTTGAAATATCGATTCACTGAATCGATTCAGTGTTACATATCGATTTATAAAATCGATTTATTTGGCTCGAAAAATCGATTTTTCGATTAATCGATCTCAGATCGCCATCCCTAGGCGAAGCATGTGAAAACATATCACGTGCACCCCCCACTTAGCGACCTGGAGGAACACCGTGGAGTTTAGTCGGTGAGAGTCCGACATAACCCTTCCGCTGCCCCCGCGGCGGTTGGTGTATCCATAACGGATTCTCCACGATAATAAAAAAAAAACAAAGGCCCCCCACCAGAACCTGCCCGCGCCCCCCAATGTGAGTACTAGCCCCACACCAGAACCTGCCCACATATGCTTTATCGTCAAGTTACCGCAGTACTAGATCAATAAAGCATTGTATGGTAATGCTTTTATTGCTGCGGAATGAATATTGAAAATGATTTTTTTCCTTTCAGGGCACTACAGCACCACCAACGCCGCCCGCAGCGCCTCAACCACCACCAATGGTAAGTAATTTATGCTTACATGCTTTTTTGGAAGATATTAACCCGATATAAAGCAGTGGCGTAACCGTGGCGTGGAGGCTATTTAGCAATTTTATGGAATTCGTCTATTTTTTATTTTATTTATGTAACTCCATAGAACGGCTTGAAGCCACTTAAACTAAAGGGAAACAGGGAACACTTTCATACAGTCTCCTCACAAAACTCCAAACATACAGACATAATATTATCTGAAGCAAACCAAGACTCATCAGCAGCTCATTATTCACATTGACTATTCCAGCAGCAGCCGTCGGCCCCAGCGCCGCCACCTTGTCCCCCGGCGGGCCCCGGAGGCCCTCCCGTGGCCCCGGGCCCCCCCGCGGCCCCCGGCGGTCCCCCGCCGCCGCCCCCTCCCCCCGCGCCCCCCGACGCTACAGGCCTGGCCGCTCAGCTGCAGCAGGCTAGACTCAAACGACAGGCTAAGGTATGATGTCTACACACTACCAAACAACATAAATACACCGCCTTACACAGCTCATCAACCTTGCCTTACACTACCATCTTGCCTTACACAAACCATTATACTGCCTTACACAGAACTATAATTCTACCTTATCTACATCATGATTGCCTTACACAAGTCATCACCCTCCCTTACACAGCCTGTTAGCTTGCCTTACTCATTCTTCTCAGCAAAAGCAATCTGCCAAACCCGGTGGTAAAATTTATAATCCTGTATAATATTTTGTGTCTTCCTGATGATTTGAAAGTACTTTGTAAGAAGTCTAATCAAATAAAGATATTTTGAATTTTACACAAACCATCATCCGCCTTACACAAACCATCATCCGCCTTACACAACCCATAATTCTGCCTTACACAAACCATATAAATTTACTTTCTCTTTTCAGCAAACGAACGGTCAATCGGAAGCCGCGTCGCCCCCAGGAGGGGCGGAACATTCGGGGTCATCGTCCTCTTCAGGGGGCTCCCGGGGGGCAGGAGGGGGCGGAGGGGGGAACTCAGGGGGAGGGGGAGGAACTCTGCATTGTATGATGAATGAGATGGCGCGAACACTCGCAAGGAGACGAGCCCATCTTGATAGGGCTGAGGTAAGAACCACAGCTTAAGTACAGGGTGTCGGAGAAAAAGGAACAGTTGTCTTCTAGAAGTTGTAGGGTTTAATGACTATATTGAAGTCGTAAAATATCTAGCTCCAACGATAACGTAGTTATAGGCTATGGCCGAAGAGCTCCCGGCCTTAAGCGATTGAATGAACGCGCGCCTGCGTTTTCCTACGTCGATACTGTCGATTACTCGAAAACGGAAAAAGATATTTTTATATTTATTTTTATTTTTTGCTGCCTATTGTAATAAATAAACGTTTATTATTATTATTTGTGAACGTGTATTGTAGAAGTGTGTATGTGTCCAGGAGTCAGGGGACGGGGGAGGCAAGACGTGGGAGCGAGCTGCCACCCTGCCGCACAGACTGCCAGCAGCCTGCAATGGCAACGGAAGTGGTGAGAATATTAAATTATTACATCCCAGTACTCGAAACCTCGACAAAATGTTCGCCTAAAAAGTCTAGACCCCGTATTATGTGTGGTGAAAGCGAGTGATCATGCTTATCCCCAGCAAAGGGACGATCTTCCAGTCAGGCGGGTGTCACGCCTGGGGAACCGCGGCTCCAACTGTTCTAGTTGGAAACTTGTATATATACTGCAATGCGCTTGAAAACTCTTATGGCGCGATTTAGGTTCTCGTGTATTTGTACTCAAACTTCGCATTTGTTAGCGAGTAGCGCCATCTATGAGCGAGTGGAGAAACGCTGCTACATATGTATAATGATTATATTGTTTATTTTATATACACAATAATGATTCAATGATAAATCATTTTAATTTTCGTCATTAATTTCATTGGTAATAAGTTTTTTTAATTAACAAAAGTAAAAAATGTGCAAAATGACAATCTGCAGATTAACCGTATTCTTACTGTGGAACAATGTGATTTATGGCCATAGATAAATTTAATTTTTTAGTCTGTATCTTTGCGGCACTAACTGGTGAAGCCCACAGACATAAAACTTAGCAACAGAGAGTAACAGTGTCTGTGCTCAAGTAACTCTTGTGTATGTCTATAACTTTATGTACTGAAATCAACCATTTATTCAGTACCTTATCTAAATTTAATTTATTTCACATTATGTTTGAACTAGCTGTGCCCCGCGGTTTCACCCGCGTAGATTTAGTTTCATGCTTCATTTATATTTGCGGCACCCTAATATTTTTTATAAATAAATTATGCATGCAAAATTTCAGCCTGATCCGTCCAGTGGTTTGGGCTGTGCGTTGATAGATCACTATATCAGTCAGTCAGTCAGTCACCTTAGAGTTATGTGTATTAAGATAATACACGTTTCTTTCTCTAAATACAGCCACTCCGGAGTCCCCGGCGCCTCAGCCGCAGTCCCCGCGGTCTGTACGCAAGCGCTTCGGATCTGCCAGCGAGGAAACTATATTAAAGGTATACTGATAAATTCAATTGAAGTGTCTGTTTGTAATTCCAAAATAGCTTTACACTAAATACATATGAAAGTATATACGGTACTGACATGAAAATACTATTTTAATTTTTTTTCTCTCTGGCTGTTTTTTCTGGCTAATCTCAGAAACGGCTGGACCGATTTTAATGGGACGGGTGTGGCCCGCTGATGTTTTCTCAAATAAAAGTAGCCTTAGTTACTCCTTGTAACATTAGCTATCTGCCAGTTAATGTCGCGTTGAAATCGGTCCAGCCGTTTCGGAGAATAGCCAGAACAAACAGATAGACAGACAGCCAGAGAAACTTTTAAAAATATTTTTATTTAAATATATTAATGAGTGTATTGAAAATGTATTTAATTACAGCAACAAACAGATATACAAATGACAAATTTAACCACTAACTATAACTTTAAACCTTTAAAATATAATCTAATAATTAAAAACCTTAAAAAATATAATCAAATAACTAAAATATATAATTATTATGGGTGTATTTGTATGTTTATAGCAAGTGAACGGCTGTGGAGCTGGGTGTCCGTGGCCGGCGGAGTGGGAGTCCTTCAAGCAGGAGCTCGTCCGGGAACTGCGCTCACAACTCACGCAGGCTAAACAAGAGATACTTGATGGTAAGCACTTATACACTTTATACCCCAATCTTCTTCTTATATATAAAAATGAATCCCAATTTCCCTTGGTCACGGCATCACGCCTAAACGGCTGGATGGACTTTAACGGGACTTTCACTGGCAGATAGCTGATGTTTCAAGGAGTGTTTTAGGCTAATTTTATTTAAGAAACCCATGAAATTAACGCTACGCGGGTGAAACCGCGGGGCACAGCTAGTCTTACATATAAAAATTAATCCCCATTTCCCTTTGTCACGGCATCACGCCTAAACGGCTGGATGGATATTAACGGGAATTTCACTGGCAGATAGCTGATGTTTCAAGGAGTGTTTTAGGCTAATTTTATTAAAAAAAACAACATGAATCTAAATCTACGCGGGTGAGACCGCGGGGCACAGCCAGTTATCCAATAAATGTCTAGTTAAAATTCTCCAAATTATGAGAAGAAAAGAAGCATTCATTCAACTTTGATCCTTATTGTTACAGCAATGAAGGCGGAATTTGCGCGCAGGTAAGGTCCCCGCGCATACCGAGTGCTACCTAGTCACCGGTGCCGGTAGCTGAACACATATTTTACATCACCATTTCGTTTCTGACTATTTACAACCAACCTGTATCTATTTGACAGGCCTGATT
The DNA here is from genome assembly GCA_964035505.1 of Watsonalla cultraria. Taxonomy (NCBI): domain Eukaryota; kingdom Metazoa; phylum Arthropoda; class Insecta; order Lepidoptera; family Drepanidae; genus Watsonalla; species Watsonalla cultraria. The sequence goes on from OZ037737.1 coordinate 5,479,716, forward strand.
TATTGTCAAATTATCTTCATGACATTTGACGTCACATTTGTCAAATTTGAGAAGTGTCAAAACCCCAGAATGACATTTGTCTAATTGAAGCGTTGAGTGCAAAAGTGCAATGCATTTTTTGGTCTTGATTTTCTGTTTATTTTTATATTCAGTGTCCTTTTGTGAGATATGAATAGCGTCAATTTTAGAAAAACTGAATCGTATACATTTTTAAAGCAAGTTTTACAGTTAAATGAAAGGTTTTGGGGTATAAAGAACTGAATTATTAATACATTCCACTTAGGAATTTTGCGAGCTAACTATCACTAATATAGCATATAATACTAATAACCAGTGGCGTGCATTGCATACAAGCAGATAAGCAGAAGTTACAATTTTTTATGACTGAATACACACATACGAACATAAATACATACGTTTTGGTACAGACATCTGTACCAAAACGTATGTACTTACGCCGCGCCTTATTGGTATGCACTTAACCTGCCTACCTACCTACTTACTTACTGTTCATGCCTACCCCTCTGAAAATCCAATGCACGCCCCTGCTAATAACATTATACAATTTTATTGTTGTAAACTACGGGCATAATTAATTGACATCTTAACTTCACACCATTTTTACTGTATCTATGAACTAAGACGGCCTGAAAATAAGACTAAATTTCAAGTACTATACTTACATAAGTAAAAAAATCTTCTGAAAAATAATATTGTAACTGACTTTACTTAGTTTAAGGGAAAATAAAATATATGTTCATCTTACACGGCACAGTTAAATGTGATCAAATTAATGTTTTCCGTATTAATAAAAAACACACTAAGCAGTGTGGACATATGAAAAACAACGACGATCATGGCAACACCGACTCAAATGTTGCCAGTCTACTTAGTCGATATTACTCGCATGTGTATTGATTATTAAATGTATCGATAAACGGAATCGATTTAAGATTGTAGACTTTACGCACTAATATCTAGCATAAAGCAAGTTGTGTTTTTTAATTTTATACTTAAAATATTTATTCGGATACGTATTTACGTAGTGTAATTCGAATTATACTATTCTGACAGCTGACATTTCATATAAAATACTCTTTTAAAACAACCTTAATAATACTGTAGGTATTATGTATCAATATAACATTTTAACCATTAGGTTATCGCAATATTGCTAGAATAAAAAATGTTGTTATATGCCATATTAAAAAAATATTACCATAATTAAAAATGTCAGACGTCAGAATAGAAAAATAAATTTGGAAATACGTATAATATTCAATCTAGCGTCAAGTTAACATGTAAAAGTTAGTATTACTCTATATTTATTGACTCCGTACGCGTAAGTATTACATATTATATACAATAACTATTATAATGTAATGTATGTTTATGTTAAACCCTTCTGTCGGTCGCAGTTCTCTTCAAATATACATCAGACACCCATATCTTCCGATTATAGAAGTCTTCCATTTCCATAATAAATAAGTTTCCACATTGGTAGGTATCCTTTAGATAGCAACATTGGAGACCTTGGTAGGTCTTGGTAAGTCCTAGGATGGTTCCTAGGAACATTAGGAATAAAGTTTATTTTTATTATCCCTCAATGTGTTATAAAATCTTATCAACACTTGTTTCAATAGATTGCTGTAGAAATAACGCTTTAAATATCAAATCGTTCTAAATGACTGTAATACGTAGAAATACTATGAATGAAAAATTGTGGCCGTTTGCTCCCTTCAATAACGACGTTCCGAGAATCTGTCACAACTGATTTCTAGACTGTTTGTAAGTGTTCTTCAGAAAATGTTTTTTGATAAACTTAAACATCTAATACCAGATATAATACAGTCGTTTAAAGCAAAATATCGCACAGTTTAACTTAGACGGGTGTCTGTGTCATTTCACTGCTAAACCCAATAACATTATCAAAGTAACAATGGGATTGATGACGGCCATTTTGGATCTCTGTTTGAAACCAAATCAACAAGCAATTATATTGGAAAACTAGAAATGTTACCCTTATAGTAATGAACGTTTCCATCTGGTCGCGAGAATTAACTGTATAAAATATAAAACCAGTTACAATTGGTGCTGCTTCCGAGTATTTAGAAATTTCTTGCAGAAGACTTATTTCCAATTTTGCAAAAAAAAAAACACGAGCGAATTGTTATTACAAGTTGAAATCGCTCGGTTTTATATTTATGAACAAAGTACGCTGTTTCCTGTTCCCGTGGGATTACGGGGATAAAATATAGCCTATATTAATCCGTGACGATGTAGCATTTAAATGGTGAAAGAATTTTTAAAATCGGTCCAGTACTTTTGAGTCAATTCGTTACAAACATACATACAAACCTTTTTATAATATTAGTATAGAAAATGGCGGTTGTTAATCCTGTTTTACTTTTGAAATGGTTATAATAGGCCAAATTAGGTTCGTAAGAGGCTTCTAGCTTCTGCACTCTTCAACTCGACCGACAGAAGGCAGTCGCGCGATATATCAAGAATTACAATTAAAAGTACACGGTTTTGACAGTACATTTCGTTTTGAAAATATTGGCTTTAAATTTGCACTTTATGTATTATAAGTTCGGTTTTTTTAGAACTGTCATATTATTTGTCAAAATGTTTTTGACATATTATACAAACTACAGGTTGATACATTTATGGTCTAATAAGAATTAAATATGTCAACATCATCTATACAGATAAATAAAATTGAAGGGTCTGTTTGTAACTGCAAAATAACAGTTTTTCACTAAATGCATATGAAAGTATACACGGTACTGACACAGAAAAAGCATTTTTTTAATTTTTCTCTGTCTGTCTGTCTGTCTGTCTGTTTGTTCCGGGTAATCTCCGAAACGGCTGGACGGATTTTAACGGGACTTTCACTGACGGATAGCTAATGTTACAAGGAGTAACTTAGGCTACTTAGATTTTTTAAAAACATTAGGGATCCGCGGATAACCATGAAATTAAAATCTACGCGGGTGAAACCGCGGGGCACAGCTAGTAAACAATAAAATATGTAGCCAGCATAGCCTGAGACGCGATGACCCTACTATGAGTTACGTTGGCACATAATTAGCTTCGATGACGTGGTGAAATTAAAATATAAATGAAGTTCATTAATGATTTATTTTCATAAAACATTTTGACAAGTAATATTACAGAATAACCAATAAATATACATAAATAATCAGACTGACAGATCTATGATCATTCCAAATCCAGGCCTAGGGGTCATTAGATAACAAACGTACAGACAGACACAGAAACACCATTTTTACAATATAGACTTATACACGACATTAAAATAGATGTTTTTACTTAGAAAAGAACTGAACGTGCTTGGGTATTATGTATTCTTTGTTAAGTTAACCTTTGCAACCGAATTTGTAGATGTCAAAACCTTTTCACGTGAATATTATTCAATGTGAAGACATATTCACGACCTACCAATATTTATGGCTTATTGTTTTTATAAAGTCTGAAACATTCCTCTTACCTGCCAGTATAGTGATTGCTATAGGCAAAATACAGAACTGTATATAATACTTTGTCTAACGAATAAGTGGTCTCACGTTTTGCCACTTTTGACAATGAATAAAAGAACTAAAAGAAAATCTGAACAAAATAGTATGAAACTAAATTTAATACCAGTTATCTCACGGAATCGGTTCTGTAAAGGGCATCACTTTTGAACCGAATCAATATTTTTGAAGTTCGAACGAGGTTCTATGCTCGATGCGTATTTTTTTTTAATTCATCAAAGAACAATATGTTCTGTGCCAGTTGCATCGACAGACTATAGTGCATTGATAATAAAATACTAATTATTCGGTTGTAAAGGATAAAAGCTGGTGCTCAATACCAAGTGTTAAATATTCCAATTTTTATTTGCGAGTATAAGCAATTACTTTATGTAAATCTTTTTAGTTAAATATTTACTCTTGTGTGGACGATATCCAACAAAATTATACATAATTACATTAGAAAGTGATTAATATTTAGTGATATTTATATTAACTATTGTATTGTGTAAGATATGACAAAAATAGTATTAAAAGTTTTTAATATAAAGAAAAAAATTAACCAAATTTTAGTTGGGATTACTAATTATAAAAATGTATGTATTGGTCTCAGTATATGTCAAAGAATAAGCCGACATGTTGGAAATATACATTCGTGTAACGGTGATTTAATTGCAGTTAATTTATTGTACATTCGTAAAATTATGAATCAATTATTTTTGTTAGTTGCTATAATTTGTGGTGCATGAATCGAAATATGTATAATTCAGAGTGTGTTACGTATTTTTTTTGTAAAATGAATTTGTTGCCATAAACTCCGTAATATTACAGTTAACCGTACATATTTCTAAATAATGTTTATTTTTTAAATTTAACCTTGTCATCTTGTCTATGGATTCGATATATTTGACACACTCTGTCTTTATTTATTGCAAAATGTGACGCCTTTGTGTATGTAGTGAATCGCGCTAGTGTATAGGTTACCGCTGTGTCGCAGCATAAATGTATTGTGTCGAAATTATACATTTTTCTATAAACGGCAAGGATACGCCGGCCGCTTATTACAAATTACTTCGCATTTTTTATGTAAATAGTTTTTTTTTGTAACGAATTATATTTTTTGTGATCGTAGCATGTTTTTTTTATTTCCATCTTCTGTTCTCTTCCAGTCTAAAATGTACACTCCTCCACTGCGTTCTACGCGTAGAAAAAAAAACATTTACATGATGCATGTAGTAATATTAAATTTATACATTCTCTATGGTTTAAAAAATGAGGCGAAACAAAAAATGAAGTGGAGGTCACATAGGCGTTTCTAGACTGGACGATTTGTAAACTCAACTTATTATGTGTACAATACCATATATAAACTGCTGGATCAGAAAAAGAGCCGTCCACGTGGGTTTTACATATAGCTTTTAACTAACAATACTCGTGCGCCTTCGCAGAAAACGAGTCTTAATTTCGTTTCGTTACTCTTGAATTTGACCGAATAATATACAATGACACCTGAGTATGACATTTGAAGCGGGTGGGCTGCCATGTGAGAATATTTAATATACCCGTATAATTTACTTTTTTACTGAGACGGACGGTTCTCTTCTGAGTGACTTGACAGCCCTAAAATAATAGGAAGGTTTCAGTTTTTGCTTTATTATTTTTTATTTCAGCTTCCACGTGAAACTTGTGTCAAATTACGAGGAACGTGTGTTATTGTTGTAATACGTGTTAATAAGCTGGAAGTTAATACAATTATGAGTTATTTCACTGTTGTTTCATTTATTTACAGCCTTAAAATTGTAGCCTACACGTTTAACATTAAAAAGTAACTCTATGACTGTCGCTTTTAATTCTGTAAAAAAAAGCAAATGAGGGTGGGTAGTTTTAAATTTTATTTGACATTTAAATGACAAACGTCAATTTAGAGGTGTCATTCGTTTATTATGCATCTACCCTCGTTAAATGTTAGCATTATGAACCTCAATTTCTACCTCCTCATAATTTTTGAGCTCCTGGTACATTTAGAGAAGATTAGACAAGCTTTCTCATTCAATGCCCAGCGACCGGCCACAGTACAAATACAAGAATGACTTTTCAGGCATTTTTGGCACGAGTATCAGCTAGTGGTACATACCAAATTTTGTTTTTGTATTTGTTTTCGTCACTATACTTACAACTAGTGGTAAAGTGTGGTCCGGGGTAGTAAAGGTTCAATGCTTATTTTTGTTGTAATATGAAATTTAGAAAAATGAACTACAACTATTAAAAAAAATTGGTTAGGTTAGCCAATGCTCTGTGCCAGAAATGTGCGCCTAAACAATTTAAGACTGTATAAGCTTACAACAAAAATGACACCCAGCAGACGCATCTATGAGATAATACGGCGTAATGTCAGTATCACGTCGTGGCCGTGAGCCATTTTTCTTAACTTCACATCGACGTGAGTAAATAAAAAAAGAACAAATTTTAATCCCGACAACCCTCACGCTTGTTGGGGCAACATTCAAGAATGTGGTCTAGATTCCATACTGTGGTAAGCAAGCTTATATGAGTTGATACTAATGACCAGTCTCGCGGAACTGCGTATGTTCACAACTCGCCTCCCGAGTCGTATGGACAGTATATTTTTTTTAAGTACCGTACATACTTTACTTAGCGTTTATTGAAAAGCTGTTAATTTGGAATAAGAAACACATTTCATTAGTTTGTGTAAAGGCGCCGCCAATTTATAAGCGCTGACCTTGAACTAGTAGTGTTTTTAGGTCTTTTAAGTGCACAAATACAGCGCAGTTACTTATAGTGAAACTATATGAGCGGAGCGCTTAAAACTCCTGACGGCACTTAAAGTAGTAATGTATGAAAGAAAACAACAAGTATCATTCGCACCTTCATTTAATATTTCATCTTAAAAATATAACATACATTCTCGCGTATGGGCATACATCTTACAAACTAAAATACGAACTTTTGTACATTAAGAAATTTCTGTGGCAGTTTATTCCGTAACTGTAGCAATATTTGCTGAAAATCTTATTAATTTATGAAAATATCCTTGCAAATAATCCTTATGTTCAAAACATTAGTTACCATGAAGAAACTGAGTACTTCTTGTATATTCTTGCTACAACCAATGCTATTGACCCACATTGGGTCCTCGGTAATATTTTTACCTCTAGACCCACTGCTTTGAAATTCCTTTTCAACATGTCAGTTTCTGTGAGCTCACGGACCAAAATTCTAGCTAAACATTCAAGAATGATTCGGATATCCCTTGGCATAAGGTATCTATGTTTTCAAAAAGGATAAACAAACTAAAGCAGTGGGGGGTCTATGAATAAGAAATATCACCCGTAGACCGACTGTCTCTAATAAATGCTTATTAATGTCATACAAGTAAGAATGTGAAGTTACTAATACATTTAGTAGTAGCACAGCTTATAAACTGTCTTGAAAACCCGTGTATGTAACAAAGTTCTAGCAACAAATTAATCCAAAACTTAACCTAAATATATTTTTTACTCTACGATTTCGTAGGCGGTCTAAAGATCCCCACAACGACCGCGTGGTCTCTCTCATAGGGCTCTAAAGTCAACTGCTCTTGTGGTTTCAACTTGTCCGCTTGTAATTTCTTCACTTCAGCTGCAAACACTGCTTCAGGTTGCGCTGTCGAGTCTATGCAAGAAGCCTGGAAGAAGAAAAGTAAGTTAGGTTACGTTTGAAACACCACACTAAAGTTATATTATATTGGATACCTCAGTGAGAGAGTTCAATTCTTTCAACATGAAAGATTTAGATTGTTTTCTTCATCATAGGTAGAACGGCCTGAGTCATTTGTTCTACGAAGTCTTAGCGGTGTAATGGTTAGTCTATCGCCAGTCACTATACATACGTCTTTGAATTACTTCTCAGACATATGCAGGTTTCCTCACGTTTTCCTTCACCGTAAAGCACGTGGTGTGAAATGCAATGTACATAAGTTTTAGAATACTCATTGGTAGACCCCGCTGGGATTCAAACTTGCGTCGCAGACAACCTCAAGGCCACCACGGCTCGACTTCAAATCAAAAAGATCATTAATGAAGTCACAATATATTCATTTCATTAGACTTTTAACAAAGTACTTTCAAATTATCAGAACGACATGATTATACTTATTACGGCTTCGGAAGTTGCTTTTACTGAGAACTTACATAAAATAGTGAACCATAATAATAAATTACCTTAATAGATATAACGAAGTGTCCGCCATTTTTCAAGAAGTGCTGTGCATTAAGACATACTATTCTGGCTTGGTCGGGTTGTGCGACGTCCGCGAATATCGTGTCCACCATGCCTACCAACATTCTGTAACAATAAACGTGTATTAGTTATGTTAAGGGCCGTACTGATGTGGGGTGTTAGGAGAGAATTCGTCAGAGAGAGAGTTCAAATTTATATCAACATGACAGATTTAGTTCTTGAAATTCATCATTAGAAAAACATTCTGGTATCGCCAAAAATGTAATCTATACATCTATACAGATAAATAAAATTGAAGTGTCTGTTTGTAACTCCAAAATAACAGTTTTTCACTACATGCACATCAAAGTATACACGCTACTGACTCTAAAAACCAAGTATAAAATTTTTTCTCTGTCTGTCTGTCTGTTTGTTCCGGGTAATCTCTGAAACGGCTGGACCGATTTTAACGGGACTTTCACTGGTAGGTAGCTGATGTTTCAAGGAGTAATTTAGGCTACTTTTATTTGTTAAAATTATTACGGTTCCGTGACAATAAGGTAGAAATTAAATCTACGCGGGTGAAACCGCAGGGCACAGCTAGTCTGAAATATTTATTTTGCAACCTAATAAAAAAACGAATCATAATATTTATTCAGTAGGTCTTACAAATCTATGCACATAAAATTTAAATGATTGTTTGTAATACCAAATGAACAGTAGCAAGTTTGTATGTAAATCTTGCTGGCGGCTTACGCAGGCGGAGCTGCAAACGAAAGCTAGTATATGAAAATGATTCATTCAGTTTACACCTTAGTAAGGCACTTATTAACGTCGAAAAACTGAAAAATGGTTTTCTCTTCTGTGAAGTCTTCTGAGAAGAACCAGCAAGAAATTTACCTTATTATGGTGTCCATGACAGAAATTTTATGTAAATAAATTGCTCTAGCCCAAAACACTATAATAAACTCAGGTGGTATGATAATTACCTGTATTTGAGGGGATGCCTAGCGTCTTCAATGATTGGAATGATGTTAGTTCTCTTCTTGGCGACGTTGATCAGGTCTCTGCCGGATCTGTGCGAGAACTCTACTGCATACACGAGACCTTCCTGCAAACATTATAAGATATTATGTTCAATGGTTGTTCCTTTTATCAAGAGTTACGAAGCTGCCATCTGACGCAATCACTTCATATAAAATCAGGTGATCAGCCACATCGGATTCAATCTGAATCAAGTGCCTGCAATGAGGCCAGAGAAACGATCGTTCTTTTTATTGAAACACTAGCGGACGTCTCGCGGTTTCACCCGTGTAGTTCCCGTTCCCGTGGGAGTACGGGGATAAAATATAGCCTATGTTACTCGCTGATGATGTAGCTATCCATTGCTGAAAGAATTTTCAAGATCGGTCAAGTAGTTTCGGAGCCTATTCAATGCAAACAAACAAAAAACAATCAAATTTTCCTCTTTATATTATTAGTGTAGTAAAGTCAAATTAATTCAGTTTAACATTGATCTTTTGTAATTTTCACAGATAGAAACATTTATATTAGTAAATAAGACTCACCGGTCCAACAACATCTGACACATGACTGACAGTAGTCCCGCTCGCAGCCCCCAAGTACAGCACCTTGGAGCCAGGAGGCATATGTATAGCATCCACACCGCCCATGATAGCGGCTGCCAACTTCGATCTGAACGGGTTCCACACTCTGTATTCCACCTTCTCACCGTCCGTCTGTAACAAAGGGGGTGTTAGTGTGTGGTAGGGTGAGACGGGGTGTTGTGGCGTGAGGGTGTGTGATCAGAAGTGGGTATGTGGACATAGTCTTCATGAATAGGTCTAGATTAGAGGGACCACAATCATCATTAAAGGTTTTTATAACGTAAAAGAGATTTCTTGTATCATTCTCCACATTAGGTTGGATTGTTCCCTGCTGCTGAAGGGTGTAAAAAAACCATCACCTTTACCATAGTTCCCGTTCCCGTGGGAGTACGGGGATAAAATATAGCCTATATTGATCAGTGATAAGGTAGCATTCAGACGGTGAAAGAATTTTTAAAATCGGACCTGTACTTTTTGAGCCAATTTTTTAGAAACATGCATACAAATCTTTCCTCTTTTGTAATATTAGTAAATTAAAAGTAAATATTTATATTCTGTTTTACTATTTGCTGCTAAAGCAGCAACATAAATACATTATCTGGGAAAAATTTCAACTGTCCATCACAGTTCACGAGACAGCCTGGTGACAAGACACAGTCAGATAGTTTAAGCAATAGGCATTACATAGGCAAGACGATAGCAATGTCATAGGGGCACGCCGCAACAAATTTGTACACCAATAAATATGCTCTTAGTAATATAATTATCTGACTGTAACAAACCTCAACTGATATTCTCTTTTCTCCATACACTTCTGATCCTGGAACCAAGTTCTTGGTGACCAGCGCATCCTCTTTACCTCTCGCGATGAATACACCCGCATGCCTACAAACAAACAGACAGGTTAAACATATACAATGCTATGTATGTTAAGGTTGGTGCATGGATAGGTGATCAGAATAACATGTTGGCTTCAAGCTTTCGCATTCAGAAGAACGAAAGTTATATTAGTAACATCATTTGAAGTCATAGATTTACATTAGGAATGAAGAGGTGGCCATGGTGTTTGAACAGTCGCCTGCTACTCGAGCGACGTAAGTTCGAAGCGGGGCCTGTACCAATGAGTTTTTCTAAAAATGTAGTGTTTCTAAGACAGCGATAGACTCACCATCTGTCACATTGCCACTTGATCTTCTCCTTGAAGAGTGGGTGTAGTTGTTACAACACTTGTGCCTACCCTTCGGGGAATACAGGCGTGAGCATATATAAGAGACATACGCGATCTCCCGTTCGCACCTAATAACATTGCACGACCCAGGAATCAAACCCTATAATGCTATAGACATTTAACAAACCTATGGGGTTCAATGATCACTTGTTTCCCTCCTTTGAAGCCTCCCCTCCCGCCGGCGCCCCTCCCACCACCCCCTCTGCCGCGACCTGTAACCAAAATATACCTTACATCCTTGCAATAAGGTGTGATATTGCTTGACTTGCTGTCATGGCATCAGAAGTGGGTATGTGGACATAGTCTTCACGAATAGGTCAAGATTAGAGGGACCACAATCATCATTTTAAATCAGAATAAGAACTATCCTTTAATAGCTAGTCTCTGAATGGTATTTTTTTATGATTCCTAGCCTATATTTTACCAGTCATATAAAATAATAATCAAGTGTTTATCTAGTTATTACATGTATTAAATTTCAACAAAATCAAAATTAAGTAATTTCATTTTATAAGTACAGCCACAAAGAAAACGAAATATACAAGTAGACAGTGTCACCTATAAACTCTAAATTCTTTATTTGACTTTATGTAGACATTTATCAAATGCACACAAATAAATTACACTATACATGATAACCAATTAATGAAATCAACAGGTTCTGAACATTGCTTTTACTGAGAATAACTCGTATAATACTTGCCTCCGGCTCCCCTCCCCCCGAAGCCCCGTCCTCCGCCGCCGCCCCTCTTTTCGAAGGAGCCTCCCCCACGTCCGCCGCCGAAGCCCCCGCGCCCCCCTCCGCCTCCGCCCCCGCGGCCCCCGCGGAACCCGCCGCGGCCGCCACCACCGCCTCGGCCTCCGCCGCCGCGACCACCATTGAATTCTGAGGATATTCACATTGTTAGTAAATGTAAAATTTCCTTAAAAAATACTAAAGGTTAGTTGAATTAACTAAGTCTATTTAAAGGGCAATTTTTTTTTAAATTGTCTGATGTCATAACGAATTATTAATTAGCTAAAATCGTCCATGTTTGTCTAGTTAAAGTTACAACTTGTATGTAAAAAAAATTACATGGACAGCAAAATTTGTCTTTCGACAGTGTTATTGTAATCAGTACTATTTCATGAAGGTCTGGGAGTCTATCTGATGATAGAGCCATAAGATAATCAATGGAACTCTTCAATGATTCTATCCATCTCGCTAATATTATGTTCAGTGTATGCCTATGTTATAAAAAGAAAAAGTTGAGAGTACACTTATTAGTACATCTTAGGACATTTTTCACTGTAATTACAGGTAAGCCGTATGTATGCCTATTTTGAGGCATTAATATTTGCAAAGAGAAGAACTTAAAAATCATTGATATTACAAACATCAACTTTCATTACTCGGAAAAGGTTATTGCTTAAGACTGTTTTAACTCATATTATGTGGAATTGCTTATCTCAAATAACCTAACATGTTTAAACAAAATTTGAATTTTTAAAAAGCCATGCTTGAAAGTTGCCTTTATTCATAGGTTGGATCAAAAGCACATGGTTTTGTTTATATTTTCAACTTATTTAAGATTGACAAACAGACACTAAGCTGAAAGACTAGTACTAGGAAAGACTTCCTTGATGCCAAAAGGTTATGAAAATTGGCTTATAGGTGCCCTCACGAGTTAGGACTGCTCAGAAAGAGCAGTGGGGGTAATACATGTATTATGTTCGCGAGACGCGATACAGACAGACAGACTCGTGTCGTCTGCGCATTCAAGGCCAGCGCTCATAACACGTGACGCCACCTGTTTTATGTCTCGAGCTGAATAAAATATAACTCGTGTGTTATGTTCAAACACTTACGACCACGAGGCAAAGATAACAACGATGATTTACCAAACCATTACATCCACGTGGCCTAATATGATAAACGCAATTCTGACATGTGGCTTCCCAAAGCACAATAAAAGATACCCGAGTGGATAAACCCATACATAACCTAGAAATGTTTGTACAGACCAAATAATTTTAAGTGTTTATTGGACTAAATTAATATTTCGAAATTGTATGTAAAGTTGAGCTATTAGACTAGAATAAGGTTCAATTCAATAGAAAACACGAGAATAGTAAATAGGTATACAAAGTTTGCGAGTTTGAACTGGAAGACGCTTAAAAACTTAACCTCAAACAACAACGCACGAGTTTTCGAATTTTCATTATTAAATAATTAAATTCGTCGATAAATGTGCTGGTTAGACCTTTAACATACGTTTCCAACGTTGATTACATCTGTAAATATTGTAAATACAGAAATAATCATCATTGACCACGCGGTAACCATGTATCAATATAATTATAAAAGTAGAACAAATGTTTCTCACCTGGTTTGCCCATTTTGTTGTCACTAAATATTTAAACAAATTCACGCAATAAATTCTGCTATCTATACACAAAAATAAACTTTATTTTCTTCATAAACCGCACGGAGCCATAACGCCGTGCAGCCACCGTCGGAAATGACGCCATGTTGAATGAACGATGTTGCTTGATCAAAATTAAAATACTAAACCTGAAACAATGTTGCCAGACTGTAGAAAGTAAAGTTGCAATTTAATACTCTAGTATAATTAATGATTAAACGAACTTACCTGTAAGTGAAGTTCTATCATAATTATACGAGCGCCTCGTCCGAAGAGATTAGTATAAAGATATTTTAATAAAGAGGGTTTTAAGGAGTCATCTTGACGAATCTATTTATGTTACGTCACATATTCACTTGTTGCGTGCTCACGATATCCCATGGCTCGGGACAGGGAGATACCTCCTATATGAAACTACCTCTAGTTATGGTTATATTATACCCGGGAAGTATATTGAACACTTTTTTTTGTAACTTGTGTGTTTCCAAAAACATACCTACCTACATACGTACAGCATTCATTCAATGTTTGTCACTTGAATTGAATATACTTAGTTACTATACCAATATACTAATATTCTAATATTTTTTTTAATTTATCGGTAATTTCTCCCCTAACTTTCTGTGTGTCTGTCTAAATAATTTAATTGGTTAAGTTATAGGGACACACTTAAACCTTGAAGAGCCGTTATCTTTCTTTGCTTTGAAAGCGAAACTATGGAAAGCTCAGATACCTAACTACTTAGTCTGGACACTCTGAACCGAAACGCCACTTGTTATTAGATAAGAAGTACTATCTCTAGAGTTTATTAAAGTGTTTACACTAACGAGATCTATATAAGGAGTTAATTGTGACTAATTACTATTAGTTCATTGAAAGACATAATCATTAATATAAAAAAAATATGGCGCGTAATGGACTAGTGCTTTGTATCTTTCTTTTTATATACACAGTGAAATCTATGGATTTTGATAATATTACGCTGGAAAATTTTAAATGGCTAAATGAGCCAGCAGAATGGAGGAAAATTGGCAACGCCCTGGAGGCAACTACAGACAATAGGACAGACTTCTGGCAAGGAACTTGGTACGGATTTCATGTCAATAGCGGACATGTGTACGGTGTTAATATCAAAGACGACTTCACGTTTACGGTAAGATGTTTTTTCTTTTTTTTACATAGTAATTTGTTTTTTTTAAATTCATAGGCGTATCATATGTTATGGTACATTTACTCAAAAAAATATTTCACGACATTTTTCCAGGCTTGCATAGAAGCTGATTTTCACACTCTTTACGATCAAGCGGGGTTGATGATTTATGTAGATGAGAAACATTGGTTGAAAACTGGCATTGAATACAACGACGGGCAGCCCATGATAGGCAGTGTGATGACTAATGATTTGTCGGATTGGGCTACAGGTAACAATTAATTTACCTTAAATTAAAGTAAATGAAAATATGCAACCATCTTTCTCAAAAGGCCCAAACTACAAAACCTAATAAAAAAAACAAAAAACAAAAGCTATACATAGATGTTTTTCTCTTTTGCACTCTGTGGGTATTTCGGTTAGGTGTTCTTTTTTAAATTTCCGGTATTATTAGGAATAAAAAAGTATGTTAAAATTGTGTTATTAAAAAAATATAACTAATTATTACTACTCTTTCAGGCGTTTACCCGGGAAACCCGCGTAAATTCTGGCTACGTTTAACAAAGACAAAAAATGTGGTTTGTATAAAGTACTCCACAGATAATATAATTTGGACTCTTTTGCGACTGAGTCCTTTCGCCGAGGCTGAAGAATATATGGTGGGATTCATGTGTTGCACTCCGCAGCGGAGCGGGCTGGTGGTGAATTTTACTGATTGGACGATCACTACGCCGGAAGATGATATTCTACATTCTAATTAAACAAGTTATGCCTATTTTATACATAAAATATATTCAAGACTCTTTAGAACATTATCATTACTTTGAAAATTTTTAGTATAATAAAATAAATGTATTAAATTTGGATCAATATGCTTTATTGTACCATCTATATTTATATCAATACACATAAACAAAATTGAGGCGTCTTTGAGACATTGAAAGTATGTAGTACAGTACATTCCTTATATATATAAAAAAACATTTATTTTATTTTTTCTCGAGACTTACGGGCAGATCGCTGAGCTAATGCCACAGTAAATTAGGATACTTTTATTAGTAAAAAAAAATTACGGATTCCCTAAAAAACTAATGCCACCCGTCAAATAAATCTACGCGGGTGAAACTATGGGATACAGCTATTTAATCACATGAAAGTATCAGCGTACATACGTCGAGAGAAAACAGACACATGAATCATATTTTATAAGCACGTTATTTAAGCACATTATAACAAGTGTGAATGTGTGGAACAGCTGGCCTATGATCAAGTGTTTACACGCAAATAAGATATGTAACACTTTACATAGTATATCGATCGATCAATTGCTCATAAATAAAGTTACGTGAAGTTAGTTAAGCGATCTAAGTAGTAATGTTATATATATACGGCCTTCTTTATTATTTATGATGGGTTTAGAACTAAAATAATTTTTATATTATGATCTGTATAGACATAAAGGATAGTCAACAGTTTTTATTACTCTTAAAAAACTAGCCATGTGCGAGTCGCGCACGTAACCGTTGTCTATGAAAACGAACAAAAATTAAGTTTGGTGTGTGAGCCCTCTTAATTATTTATTTTATTCTTTAATTAGTAGGTATTTGTTGTAGACAGACGGACAAATAATCACACGGATAGCAGTTTTAGAAATAGGGCCGTTTTTTACCCTTTGAGTACGTAAACCCTAAAAACAAGGTTAGAAATAAAACATCAGTACTAAATACAAATCTTTGTATTTCCACAATATCCGCAAATTGTCTTACTTACAAATGGAATGTAGACATATATTCGCCACTTATTAGTGTTACACACATCAATTATTATATATTTCATATAGGTAACTTACTGCGAAATTGTCAATAATAAAAACATATTCTTAGCTATGACGTCTCAGAACAATAGAAAAAATATATTTTAAATATCTGTGGTTTGTTGTCAACGTAAAAAAACACTATGTAGTGACTTAAATATTAAATAACTATAATATTATTACTATTGACAACTCCACTAGAATTAAATATTTTGAATATACAAATACAATCCGCGCCAAATTTTATTTTATACACATATTGACATGACGAATGATGACATTATCTTTTGTCCTGTTCATACTAATGCAGAGTGAGCGAGAAAAGACATTTAGAGTGTAAAAATGGCGCGGATTGTACTAGTTATATTATACATGTACTTTTAAACTTAATCTAAACATTTAAACACAGACCAACAATACAACAAACATTAACCATCCTTATTTTAAATCTTATAAACTAGAAATGCGTTCTGTGCTAAAACAGAAGAAATATAAATATATTCTTTAGGCAATTTTATTTAATAAATATATATATTTAAGTATGTATATTCTATAGTTTATATAGTATATTTATCAATAAGCATTCCCCAGCTACAAATCACCCACCAAATAACTAACAACTTCGTAGATATATATATCTTAACTTTTTTAGAAGAATTTTAATAGGACACGCGTGATTCAGTATTTCAATAATCGCCTGCAAAATACCCTTAATGCCTTGTCCTATTTATGTTAAGGTCGGTCAAAAAGCTTGCGGGCGCAGCTATACTCAATATTTCAACTGGCAACCCTATGCATAGATCATTCGTTTGACATTTGACGGGTGGCGGGTTGCTGTATAAAAGTACTAGTTCTGAATGCCTAGACAGAGTAACATTCTCTCGCGCTTGCGCTAATAGAAACGATACAAAATGTATGTAAATGACATAAATCAGTCACGAGACATATGTCATTCCCGTACATTTTATATCGTTTCTACTAGCGAAGCGTGAGGATAATGTTACTTTGTCTAAATGCCCAGTACCATTAGTTTTGCACCGCTTTCGTAATTTATACCCGCTAACGTCACCCACAATATTTGTGTGATGAGTTTTCCCATCACCGCTAGGAGGCGCTAGCGAGTATAGATTAGGACGGTGCAAAACTCCTGATAGGGGTACAGAAGGATAATAATATAATTATTTCCATAGAGTAAAAACTCTACACCTATGTTACAAAGGCGCTTTTCTCGCTACAAATCTGTTAATTTTATCAAATACCCTACATGAGATCGAAATATGCGAAAATATCTTAATATAATATATAAATAATAATGAAAAGCAAAGCTTACAATAATATTATTATCACATTTCCCGTTCCGATTTCGAACAAATTGTTGATTTAAAATACATAGACCCGGGATTGAACACAGGACCTAGTGTTCCGCAGCAGCGTTTGCAACCACTAAACCAACGACGCAGATTTACAATATACATAATAAATAACATTGGGTAGGCAGAGAAATTCCACTGTTTACCATACAATAGCACACATTCACACCGTTAATACCTTACCTTATGGATAAATATTTGAAGTGCTTATAATAGGAGTGTAAAATCTATATCAATACAGATAAATAAAATTGAAGTGTCTGTTTGTAATTCCAAAATAACAGCTTTTCACAAAATGCATATGAAAGTATACACGATACTGACACTAAAAAACCAAGCTTTAAAATTTTTCTCTGTCTGTCTGTTCTCTTTGAAACGGCTGGACGGATTTTAACGGGACTTTCACTGGCAGGTAGCTGATGTTTCAAGGAGTAACTTAGGCTACTTTTATTTATTAAAAATATTAGGGTTCCGCGATAATAAGAAAGAAACTAAATCTACGCGGGTGATACCGCGGGGCACAGCTAGTATAATAATATTTGTAGCTATCTGTGTGTTTTTTAATAATTTATAACAAAGAAACTTAATTCGTAAAAATTTATCCAAGCAAAACAAATCATTAGAATTAAAGGTTAATTTTGTAGTAATATATTAAGCTTCCATTTTAAGGCACACACAATTTACAATATCTCATCCCAAAATATCATCATCCAT
Organism: Watsonalla cultraria; assembly: GCA_964035505.1. NCBI lineage: Eukaryota > Metazoa > Arthropoda > Insecta > Lepidoptera > Drepanidae > Watsonalla > Watsonalla cultraria. The sequence goes on from OZ037737.1 coordinate 5,497,760, forward strand.
TAAACCCATCCTAATTTTAAACAGGAAAGGTTTGTACATTCAAAACTTTTGAACGAATTGGCTCAAAATTACTGGACCGATTTTAAAAATTCTTTCACCATTTGAATGCTACATTATCACTGATTAATATAGGCTATATTTTATCCCCGTACTCCCACGGGAACGGGAACTACGCGGGTGAAACCGCGTGACGTCTTTTATCTATGCTCGAAGATATCCTATACGACTATATTAATATAGTCGTATATTCTCTGTCTGTCTGTCTGTTTGTTCCGGGTAATCTCCGAAACGGCTGAACGGATTTTAGCGGGACTTTCACTGACGAACAGCTAATGTTACAAGGAGTAACTTAGGCTACTTAGATTTTTAAAAAACATTAGGGATCCGCAGGCAACCATGAAATTAAAATATTAAAATCTACGCGGGTGAAACCGCGGGGCACAGCTAGTTCAGTATAGATTTTTGCACTCCCTTTTAGTGCTAAGTTCATGCTAGCCATGACATCTGCCATATACTCATACTCTCATACAAATTCATCCAATGTTCCTACATCATCTACCCTGATTACCGGCTACATCCGAAATCTCAAAAATATCTTTATTTGATTAGACTTTTAGCACAGTACTTTGAAATCGTCAGAGCCACATGATTATATAGGATTATAAACATGCCTGCTGCTTTACTGATAACATCCCGGCAAGAAACTGATTATAAACTCTTTTAAAAGATATTATATGATTTTCATAAATACAAAATAAATATTTGTCTCTTCAAAGAAGTTCATTAATATTATAATTTGTCCTACCATAAGTGTGTTCCCAAAACCGATGTATAGATTTACGTATATAGAGAAATACGTATTTCTCTCAAACTTATGATGAATATAAAATATTTATTAATATATAAATATTTTTTTATATGTGTCTCACTATACTATACTACTATGTAACAAGAGAGTTGTTAGACTTATTATATATTTCCCTAATCCCAATGTTTTAAACCAACAATCCGTCCGAATCATATTCCATAATATATATAAGAGCAATACAAAATATATAGTCTTACATATCCCACTTTGGATTTAAACTGTACACCAAAACCTACATGCTTATAAGAACGCTGGAGGTCTATTCTCTTTCTCGAAACGAAACTTGGCAAACGAACGAAAACTATAATTATATTATAATACGAAAAACGATTCCAAATATCGTTTTTTTCATATGATATATCGAAAGTTTACGTAAATCGGACACTGGAAAGGTTTCGATGATATTTTTCACAGTAATTATATTGTTACTGTAAAATGGGATTACGTAATCCCACGGGATTCGGTTATAAACCAGGGGGTCTACTCTCTTTCTCCGAAAACGAAACTTCGTGAACGAACGAAAATTAAACGTAGTTTCATTATCGCTTTGTTTTTATCATACTCAAATATTTCTTCGTCTAATAATTTAATTAAAGTTGGTTTAGAAAATATAAACATCAAATAATTTTCTAGCGGACCACGTTCGGACGTAATTTTAGAACGAATAATAACCGTGGTAGGAACTTTGCGAACTTTCGGCCGAAGCTTCGTTTTTCGGAGAAAGCGAGTAGGCCCCCAGGCCCTGTCAAACCGTACATTGTCTAAACTGTTAAACTATTAATGAGGTTAATCGGCATATATTTTAAACTAAGATTATTACACATTTACGATAAAAACACATTTAAAGTAATGTCACTTTGACAGCCATGACAGCTGTCAAAGTGACATTAGCATATGACACATTGCTGGTTTTAAATGCGCCTGTACTTACCTCGGCAATGTATTACAAGCGGTAACAGATATTATGACTATACATATTTCGAAGATTGCCCGACTTACATCAAGCTTATAATATAACGATACCTATTCTATACCTTATGTTCGTTGATATAGTGCTTAAGTTGCTATGGCATCGGTGTCCACGGGCTCGGTTTTCACTGACACCTGCATGGTGGCAAGACCTGTTTTTGAGCGTTCTAAGTTGTACATCTGAAAAAGAGAGGGTTTTACTTTAAGTATTTCCTTAAATCTAGATAGAAATATCTGTGGAGGCAGTTTTTTGTGTATTTTCATATGCCAACGACAGACGTTAAATTCCCATTAGACTATAATAAGATTAAATTATAAGCAGTTATGAATCTAGGAACGAATCGTTCGAATACAAACACTCACAGACATGTGCATCTACGAGAAAATAAGACTGAAAAAGCTTAATGACAGCTTACTGTCACGTCGTTCATGTGTTTTACGGACATTTTCTAAAACGATAAATCTACATTATTTTGACAGTAAATAATATATATAAATAGTGGTGGCCTTGGGGTTCGAGCCCTCAAGTTCGAATCCCAGCGGGACCTGTACCAATGAGTCATTCTAAAAGCCTTATGTGCAGTGATTTCACACCACGTGCTTTACGGTGAAGGAAAACATCGTGAGGAAACCTGCATATGTGTGAGAAGTAATTCAAACACGTATGTATAGTGCCTGAGACGGCGATGGACTCGCCATCTGTCACGTTGGCACTTAATCATCTTCGGTGAAAAGTGGGTGTTGTTATTACACCTTTGCCTACCCCTTCGGGGAATACAGGCGTGAATTTTAAATCTTCACAGCAAACATTCTTTTAAAAGGCCTAGGCCTTCCTTACCGTTTGTAAAGCTTATTTTTATACAAAGACAGACGGAAAGTGGAGTCCTAAAACATTGTGCGAAGTATATACCTTCATGAAGAGCGGCGTGGAGAGTTGAGCGACGCTGGTAGCAGTTCCATACACATCAGGTTCACACAACTCCGCCGGGGGAGACACCTTCATCTTGGGGCTGCGACGCTTGCTCTGCTCCTCGTCAGACTCCGATGGAGGGGGGCGCACCTGGAGGGAACAGGGAACGGTAAAGGAAGGGGATTCACTCCAAAAAAGATGACTCCAAGACCTGATGAATCGACCCACAAATACCCGTTTCCATCACAATAATAATATAATCTACACATCTATAAAGATAAATAAAATTGAAGTGTCTGTTTGTAATTTCAGAATGACAGTTTTTCACTAAATGCATATGAAAGTATACACGCTACTGACACTGAAAAACCAAGTTTTTAAATTTTTTCTCTTTCTGTCTGTCCGTCTGTTCCGGGTAATCTCTGAAACGGCTGGACCGATTTTAACGGGACTTTCACTGGCAGGTAGCTGATGTTTCAAGGAGTAACTTAGGCTACTTTTATCTAGATAATATTGCGTTCCTATTCGCATATCGGGTTCCGTGACATAAAGCATGAAACTAAATCTACGCGGGTGAAACCGCGGGGCACAGATAGTATATAATATTATAATATACCTTCTCAGTTTAATTATTAAAAATGTACTAAGTATTTTTGTTGCTGACAAACCCAAAACTTTGTTAATCTTTGACCAGAGGCCTTACCATGAGCTCTTATTGCCATGATAGTTTCACTCATTTATGAGACAGATGTATGTGACGTGCATACATCTGTCACTGTCGCACAACTGAATTAACATTGCAATAAGATCTTATGGTTGGGCCCCAGGTTATAACAGCATTGTAAGGTGGATCCGAGTGGCATAGAACATTAATGGAAATTAAAATTGATCCACCGGTGGATCATAAATGGGGATCAGAACGGCATAATAAAAAAAATCGAGTTCTATAAGAATGATCTCTGAAAAATCGATTCTTGATTCGAATTTGCGTTTTGAACGTAAAATATATTTTATGGAGGGTATTAATGGCACCATAATAACCAAAAATGTTCATTAAAGACAGGGATTTCAATAATTACAATTGATTTTACAATTACATCATATTAAGTCAAAAAAATCGGATGCCTGCGGCAATGAACTCACCATCTGTCACGTTGGCATTTAACCATCTTCGGTGTAATTGTGGGTGTTGTTGTTATAACACCATTGCCTACCCCTATTTAATATACATTTTCAGTTTAATCAGAGCGTATTAAGAAAATTTAAGCTTAGATATTCTTAATATGAGCTGCTTAAACGATCATAGTCGTCGACCCCCAGAAAATATATGTAAGCTGATGAATATACCTTCCTGGGACGTCCAGGTCCTCGTTTCTTCATCGGGACCGGAGCGGGGGAAGGCGAGCGTATCTGTCGAACAAACAAAAAAACGGTTTTATTTAAACTTTTTATAAAGCATCACAAAAAATCTTTCAACCTCCATTTCATCCCCTCGAGGGTGGAATTTCGCCAAAGCCTTACTTAGAAAGAACACATCCTCCAAATGTCATGTTGTCAGCAGTGGTGTGCATTGCATATAAGCAGGTAAGCACAAGTTACAATTTGTGATCACTGAATACACTCGTGTCGTGTGCGTCTGTGTTTATGTTCGTATGTGTATCTTTCCCAAGACGTACGTACCTACGCCGCGTCACATAGGTATGTACTTAACCTGCCTACCTACCTACTTATTGTTTATGCCTACCCTGATGAAAATCCAATGCACGCCCCTGGTTGTCAGGGCAATGTCCGATAGCATAGCTACGTATTTGCCGCACCTCGCGTCGCACAATAAACCTTCATTTCCTGATTTCATAAATTTTTACATGAAAAATTAAGTTTTTTTTTATTGGCATCAGTGTCGTGTTGCCTACCACAATTGGGTGTAGTTTTACAAAACCACACCTGTATAAAGCTGATTAGTTTGTTTGCGCTAATCTCAGGAGCTACTGGTCCACGCGGGCAGCAGCTGGTGCATAGAATATACCTCAAAAACAAGGGAAAGGAAAATTGTGTATGTGGTCGGATCACGAGTAGCTCAGTTGGATGAACAACTGCACGGATTGCAGAGATCGTGGGTTGGAGTCCGGCCTCGTATTCGTATTTTTCATTACCATTTTTAAGAAATCTATACAGATAAATAAAATTGAAGTGTCTGTTTGTAATTCCAAAATTACAGTTTTTCACTAAATCCATATGAAAGTATACACGCTACAGAGACAAAAAAATAATGTTTTAAAATTTTTCTCAGTCTGTCTAGACTGTTTGCTCCGGGTAATCTCTAAAACGGCTGGACGGATTTTAACGGGACTTTCACTGGTAGGTAGCTGATGTTTCAAGGACTTAGGCTACTTAATTTATTGAAAATATTAGGGATCCCCGACAAAAAGAATGAAACTAAATCTACGCAGGTGAAACCGCGGCGCACAGCTAGTTAGAATTTAAACATTTATGTCATGAATAAAAATCTAATATATTGATAAAACAGTCATGTCTTTGTGTAAAGTATGATAATATACATACCCTACGTTTGCGAACAGGCCTGCTCCCATCAGCAGAGCGTGTGGTCATGGACCTCTTGGAGTCCACGGCTGGCCCACCATCCTTGCCCAGGATGCTGATCAGACTGTCCTTGAAGAAGCTGTCCTCGGCTACCTTCAGGGCTTCGAAGTTTTTGTGCCCTTGGAGGGCGTACCTGGAGATACATGGCTGCTTTACAACAATTTTTAAATTCTGTGTTCTAAGTCTTAAGAAGGTCCCCGAAGGGGTATTGTAACACTCAATTATCATCGAAGATTTTTAAGTGTTAACTTGACATATGGTGAGTCCATCACCGTCTCAGCCACTATACATACGTCTTCTAATTACTTCTCAGACATATGCAGGTTTCCTCCCGATGTTTTCATTCACCGTAAAGCACGTGGTGCGAAATCACTGTATGTAGCGAAATACTGTTTTTAGAATAAAATATTGGAATACATCGCTGGGATGATAAAATTAATAACTAAGTAACGGTTAATTATAAAGAAATCAATTTAAAAAAAATCTTTCCTGTATTCTAATTACTAAACAAATAGGGTTCCGTTAAGCAAAGCCAAGAAGCCGCTAGTTGCTAATCTATATCTATACAGATAAATAAAATTGAAGTGTCTGTTTGTAATTCCAAAATAACAGCTTTTCACTAAATGCATATGAAAGTATATACGATACGGACATGAAAAAACCAAATTTTTAAAAATGTTCTCTGTCTGTCTGTTTGTTCAGTTAACTTAGGCTACTTTTATTTTTTAAATAGTATACGGGTTCCGCGGGACTCCCAAAAATTTAATCTACGCGGGTGAAACCGTGGGGCACAGCTAGTATTCAATAAAACCAAAATGCTTACCTGATAATCTTTAGGACCTCAATCCGGCAAAGCAACCTGGTGTCATCATCCATTTTCTTGAACAGAGGCAGCAATGAGGTCATAAACAACTTATCATCATCGAAATGATCATCTGGCAATATCGAGTTCGCATCAATCTTGATTTCTAGCGACGCATTCTTCGGTTTATCCACGTCTGTGGTAGCTTGGATGCCTTTGTCTACTGTCTCTGGTTTCTCTGGAACGTCCGGCTTGGTCTTCAAATCTAAAGGCTTGTCTATGGCTTCTTCTATTTTAATAACCGGAACTACATCATCTGGTGGCGGGTGTTGCGGTGAATTGGACACCTCAGAAAACGATTCGTATAGGTCTTGGGAATATCTTGGTTTTCTGGAATTCAAAATACGTTTCATATAATAACGATAACGATGATTAAGTGCCAACATGACAGATGGTGAGTCTATCGCCTTCTCAGGCACTATACATACGTCTATGAATTACTTCTCAGACATATGCAGGGTTCCTCAGGAATTTTTTCCTTCATAAAATAAAGATATGGGAGGCACGCTAATGTAAGAACCCAATGGCACCGTGAATTATCATCTGGGTTGTCAAAGCATGTCGAAGCCTGGCTCGACAGCATTAAGCAGAAAATACTTCGAACAACTGGCACTGTTTCACCCTCAGATCCTCGGTTCACTTGCGACGGAATAGGCAAGAGATGCCGTTCCTGCGGACTGCTAAGTCACAGGAGAAGATGAATGAGATAGGATACAGCATTGCACAAGCTGAGTTTGTTTATTTGAACGCGCTAATCTCAGGAACTACTGGTTCGATTTCAAAAAATCTTTCAGTGTTGTATAGTTTATTTATCGAGGAAGGTTATAGGCTATTTTACTTTTTTTAAAAATGGGATCCGTAAGAAAATTGCGTTTTTGTAACCCAAGGTGTAAAATCGAAAACCTATTTATGCGTGGGCACACATGAAGTTAAGTCTACGTGGGTTAAGCCGCGGGTCACAGCTAGTGATGTTCTAAATCAACTCACTTATTCTGCAGCGCCCGCAGTAGGAACGCCATCTGGCTATGATATTGGTAACGGCGGCTGGTCGGCGAGCACTGCTCGGGCAGCAGGCACTTGCCCTGTCTGAAGGTCTTCGTGTACGAGTCGCGGATGGACCGCCATCGCTTCTGGACCTCCTTGGCTGAGGAAGAAAAGAGATTATGACTAAGTGCTGAAGAAAAAAATTAAAAAAGAATATTGTGGAGAACGGTGCTATGATGCGATTTATTTGGCATAAGTAGGATAGAACGTCAATACTTTAAAATTATCTTTTTTAGATAAAAAATTTAGAATGACATAATTATACTGGATTATACATGCTACCGCCAGGTTTGGAAGGTTGCTTTTACTAAGAAGAACCAGTAGGCCTAGACAAAGTAACATTATCTCGCGCTTGCGCTAATAGAAACGATACAAAATGTATGGGAATGACATAAATCAGTCACATAAGTCCCCCTACATTTTGTATCGTTTCTACTAGCGAAGCGTGAGGATAATATTACTCTTTTCAAGAATATTATACAACTGTGAACCATAAACTAAAATCCTAACTTTTTCATTAAAAAACTATTTCTTTCGCTTCATTCATTCATGCATCTTCATACACTTCCTTCTGACCTTTACGTCGAACTATCATGGCAAAAATAACTAACGGATCTCAGATTCCCGATAACATTGTGTTAATACGAGTATCTTCATTCGAATAGCAAAGCTTATAAATCGAAATCTGATAACGTTCTCAATGTAATATAATTGTTATCATATTCACGTGACGACATATTCTAAGCTATCCAGCTGGCCTTCAACTTGACTCGGCGCGAGTTGGCCTTGACAAACCAATAATCTTAACTTTTCTTAGTTCTTCTCAGTAAAAGCAACCTTCCGAATCTTATATAATCTTAATGGTAAGATTAAGTATACCCAAGTACAAGTTTAGTCAAATTTCAATGGTATTAAAATGATTTTATGTTGACGTTATAGTACCTATGCGTATCTAACTAAATTCAAATTCTTTCAAATGTTGCATGGGAACGTTAAAAAGCGCCCCAAGCGGCGAATGTAGGAAGTTTTACGTTTCCATAGCAAAAAAAGCCCAAAACGCAAGGTCAAGAGACGACGTTTCTCGCGAAAACATCGTGACGTATGTATAGTGCCTGAGACAGCCAAAGACTTACTATCTGTCACGTTGGCACTTAATAAGTTTGTGTGAAAAGTGGGTGTTGTTATTTCAACACCTCTGCCTACCCCTTCGGCGAATACAAGCGAGAGCGTGAGTATTTGTTTTTTTTATTTACCGGAACATATTTAACGGACTTTATTATAATAACTGTAAATATATAAAACGTAGTGTTATCGTCATAAATCATAATAGATAAAGTATCACCATTAATGTTATCATCGGTACTTGATGAACACACCTTTCGTATCAACAGCTGTCGTAACGAGTTTTACAAAATGCTTAACTAGCGCCTCTAGCGGCAAGTTGGTGAACTTAAATCCTAAAATAAAATATAGTCGATGAAAAGGTTCCCCTCGACGCCGACCGAGGCACGTCCTTGTTGACCCTGACGACGATATCAGATTGCTTCAGCAAGCAATGTCTCAAAAGCACGAAAGTCCCGATAAAATCAGTCCAGCCGTTTCAGAGATTACCGGAAAAAACAGACTGACAGACAGAGAAAAATTTAAATTGTGTGTTTTTTATTTTAGTAGCGTATATACTTTCATACGCATTTAGTAAAAATCTGTTAATTTGGTATTAGAAACGGACACTTCAATTTTATTTATATGTATAGATTTTTATAATTCCTGGTCGAACACTATTTTGGTGGTATAGTTCAGTCCCACCCTACCCCAAAGGGTATATGTCAGGTGGGTCCGAAGGGACTGAACCGACCATTGTTCCGTTCTCGCCGGCGAGGCTCGCGAACTCTACGTCATCGCCCCGTCCCCTGCTAGAGCCAGCACGCGCCGAGCCACTAGCCTTAAACATGTCCCTAAATAATACCACTCAAATCCAGCTCCCTAGCTCATACCCCAGCAACGCCCTAAGCCGAGGTCCGAGCCCCGCACCGGGGCGCCCTTACCTGTGTGGCTTAGTTTTTAAGTTTAAGCTCGGCTGGAGGCCTTAGAGTCTCGCCCTTTTGTCCAGTTAACCGAGAGAGACCATATTATCTAAAAGCCCGACCTTAAATATATAGTGATAATTTGATGGGTCAGTCTATATGGCGAGGTGTCTGACTGCATGATACTTGCGCAGTATTGCTGAGCGCTCATAACTTATGACGTCACCTGTAAATTCCTTAACCGTGCCTACATTTGTGCATTGGAACTGTGTCCATGGGCTTTCATTTCTAAAGAGATGTATTTTAAATTGTATAATATTTTTGAAAAGAGTAATTACTTAGTTCTAGTTACTAGGTACTTACTTTCTTGTCAGGTTCTTCTGAGTAAAAGCAACCTTCCGAACCTGGCGGTAGCATGTATAATCTTGTATAATTTTGTCATTCTGACGATTTCACAGTACTTTGTAAAAAAAAATTGACTGGCTAAATTTGATAAATTTTACCTAACATTATATAATCTTCTTAAGCCCATCTCAAAGGACAAAGTGAAGTACACAAGATGTATACATAAGTGGGTAAGTTGGTATACAATGACGTACTTGATGTCTTGTCCTATTTTGACGATATGAACCCGTAATGACCCAATTATTATTTCTACGGAAAAGCCTCTTCTATCTATATATATACAGATAAATACAATTGAAGTGTCTGTTTGTAATTCCAAAATAACAGCTTTTTACTGAATGCATATGAAAGTATACACGATACTGACACTAAAAAACAAGTTTTTAAATTTTCTCTGTCTGTCTGTCGGTTTGTTCCTGCTAATCTCTGAGACGGCTGGATCGATTTTTACGGGACTTTCACTGACAGGTACCTGATGTATCAAGGTGTAACTTAGGCTTACTTTTATATATGTATAAAAAATATAAGGGTTCCGCGAAATTAAGCATGAAACTAAATCAACGCGGGTGAAACAGCTATTTGAAATAATTATTTGTGAATGTAAAATGTATGTTTTAAGCAGTGTGGGAGCACCACCTTACGTTGACTAGTTAATTTTGTCGTAAAGTCCTTATGCCTTTCATAAAATAAGGATTGCTTTTCACATTTTTTTCGTAAGATCTTTAGCTGTAAGCTTCTGATGTAAACATAATAAAGGCTTCTTGGCTGTTACGTAAGAGGTTCAATCGAGTTTCCAATGGAAACGCAAGACGGTAAACATTTTATACCTACTCATACCTACTTATTTCAGTTTCCTTTATAGCAAAAACATATTTTTCATACGGGTCCACTGAAGACAGCGGTCAGTTAATAATAATAAACGTTTATTACAATAATCAGCAACAAAACAAATAAACTGATACAAAAAAAAAAATACAAAAACAAACTATCTAGTGTTGTAATGGGGCAAAGTGGTTAGCACCAGTGTTGCCGCACATTGTCATCAAAGGGCCACAACTCAACTATACCCGCAGACCAAACTGGGGTCCAGTAGGTCTAAAAAGGCCACTTTGGGAGAATCATAATATGATTCATCACCGAAATGACAAAATGGTCACTTAAGTGCAATAAATATTTATGATTCACAAATGAATACAATAATTGTAGATGTTAGTCCATATGTAACTTTTTATGATTCTGCTATTTGTCATAAAACCAATTCATATTTTGTGGACCATTTTAGGAATCTTCATAGGAAAGTGTCAAACAGGTGAATTGCGAAATATGAATTATTCCTGAATCATATTCGGATCACATTATGATTCTCCCAAAGTGGCCGTTTTAGACCTACAGTTCAATCTAGCGGAGCTGATTTTCAGTGTGACCCACTGAGTGACGCACGACTTCAGAAAAAAAAAAACTAATATAATTACGGTACGTGACGATATAATATGTATTCTCATATAAACCTTCAGAATACTGGGGGGACTTAACTTAGGGATGCGACAAAAAAAACGATTATGGAAGTAATCGATTAAAAATCGATTTTTTACATCGCTACTAGGGATGCGAAAAAATATCGATTATGGAAATAATCGATTAAAAATCGATTTTTTTATATCCGTATTTTAACTTGGTACATAAGACTTTCGACACTAGTTCATCGTCAACTAAAAGTCTAACTGAAAGCACAATATATAAATATATAGCTGTGAGTAAAGTAGCTTACATTCACTTTTCACACCGCTTATACTTAATCAGCCGCGTTATTCACTAAGGTTTCTCAGCGTCGCACTCGTCGTCGAGTGTCGGTTTTAATGATACGAAATCGAAACTTATCCTCTATGTATCATGTATCAATTTCCTACGATTGAAACTAACGCTCGTCGTCGAGTCATGTCAACAGCCATTATTCAAATCTACTCGGTTTCTCAAAAAAATTAAAAAAGCAGTTTATAATTTTAATCGAATCGTATCGAACAAAAGCTATCTTTAGCAAGTAGGTATGTAAATATAGATAACTCAAAGGTGACTGACTGACTGACTAACATAGTGATCTATCAACGCACAGCCCAAACCACTGGACGGATCGGGCTGAAATTTGGCATGCAGGTAGATGTTATGACGTAGGCATCCGCTAAGAAAGGATTTTGATTAATTCTACCTCCAATGGGATAAAATTGGGGATGAAGGTTTGTATGAAACTAAATTTACGCAGGTGAAACCGCGGGGCAGCTAGTATTAGTAAAGATGTTGAAATATCTCTTATCTATATCTATACAGATAAATAAAATTGAAGTGTCTGTTTGTAATTCCAAAATAACAGCTTTTCACTAAATGCATATGGAAGTATACACGGTACTGACACTAAAAAACCAAGTTTTTTAATTTTTCTCTGTCTATCTGTCTGTCCGTCTGTCTGTCTGTCTGTCTGTTTGTTCCGGGTAATCTCCGAAACGACTGGACCGATTTTAACGGGACTTTCACTGGCAGGTAGTTAATTTTACAAGGAGTAACTTAGGCTACTTATATTTAAAAAAAAACATTAGGGTTCCGCGGGTCACCCATGAAATTAACTCTACGCGGGTGAAACCGCGGGGCACAGCTAGTTATAATATATGTCCGTCTAAATATATTATATTTATATTCATATCATAAAAAACCATGGAATATAAATAATAGTATTGACAAACGATATGGTGAGAATCAAAATACCGGTTATCTTCAGTAAATATTTTTATCACAAAAATATTTCTCTAAATTGATAAGAGACACGAATAGAATTATTTTATACTTTTATAACGTACTGGCGTTATACTATGTCTACTATATATCCCGATTGATAATATTGTCTATGTTACAGTTGCCGTCATCAGTTATGAGCGCTCAGCTTCAATTAGCTAGTTGTTTCTGAGTACAAAAAAACTAATATGTAGTTTTTATAATAGAACACTAGCGGATAACACGCGGTTTCATCCGCGTAGTTCCCGTTCCGGATTACGGGAATAAAATATAGGCTATGTTACTCGCTGATGATGTATCTATCCATTGCTGAAAGAATTTTCAAGATCGGTCAAGTAATTTCGGAGCCTATTCAATGCAAAAAAACAAACAAATCTTTCCTCTTTATAATATTAGAGTGTAGACACATGCAGGTTTCCTCACGATGTTTTCCTTCACGGTAAAGCACATGGTGTGAAATCACTGCACATAAGTATTTAGAAAAACTCGTTGGTATACAGTCGTGTTATTCACTAGTTTCTCAGCGTCGCATTCGTCGTCGAGTGTCGGTTTTAAAGATACAAAATTGAACCTTATCCTCTATGTATTATGTATCAATTTCCTATGATTGAAACCAACGCTCGCTTAGTGAATAACGCACCAGAGGGCAGCAGAGGGCCTAGTGCGAGTTTTTCACTGCCGCCGTCACAAGTCACCGCGTCAAAGTTAACGCAGATATTGTATTTTTCCCCGCTGTTATTCGAACTTGCGTCGCTTGCGTAGCAGGCGACTGCTCAAATGCCACGTCCACCACGTCATAAACATATTAATAGCTACATAATACAATGTATTATTATAATGGAGATGCGTCATACACTTTCAAAAACAATAACATGTCTTTTTCGCTCATACCAACTTTTTTATGAGAGTGAAAAAGACAGAAATCTAAATCAGTTCAGATTTAAAATGCTGATAATTACTGACAATTATTTTGGACAAAGAAGATACCTATTTATGTATTCCGTGTGCTTTAACTTATAACCTAAGTTAATATATTTAACAATCTGTTTTTCGTATTTAATTATTACGAGTATAACGTACGAGAACTTTAGTAAGTAGTTATTGTATTTTTTTAAACTGAAATTAGTATGTTGATTACAGATTAACGTTTCTCTCATATATACATACATACATATGCTCACGCCTGTATTCCCCGAAGGGGTAGGCAGAGGTGTTATAATAACAACACCCACATTTCACCGTAGAAGATTAAGTGCCAACGTAACAGATGGTGAGTCTATCGCCGTCTCAGGCACTATACATACGTCTTTGAATTACTTCTCAGACATATGCAGGTATCCTCACGATGTATTCCTTCAACGTAAAGCACGTGGTGTGAAATCACTGTACATAAGTTTTTAGAAAAACTCATAGGTACAGGCCGCTGGGATTCGAACTCGTGTCGCTTGCGTAGCAGGCGACTGCTCTAACCCCGAGGCCACCACGGCTCTTTGTTTCTGTCATCGATGAATTAACTTAAAAAAAATACAAAAGAAGCTATTTTTTTATTAGAAAAACATAACTTACTTAATAATAGATAGAATTTTATAATTTTTAATATTCAAGTGTTTTTGTACGTACATGAAAAGAATAAATTTACATATAACTTGTCAAAATTCAAACGCACAAAAACAAACTACCTATCCTATTACCTACTAATATTATAAACGCGACAGTTTGTAAGAATGTATATATGAATGTATGTTTGTTACTCTTTCACGCAAAAACTACTGAATGGATTTTGATGAAACTTTACAAGAATATAGCTTATACACCAGAATAACACATAGGATATAATTAACAAAGATATTATGTGAATTGTCCAAAATACATAGATAAGTCAAATCCTGCTAGTAATAACAAAATTTAAATTAAAAAAATACGATACGAACCCATTTTATTGTTGCGACGTTTCACCACTTTATTTTCAGACATGATAATAATTAATAACACTGAATGTAGGTCACATTAATATGAACACAATATTATAACAACCAAACAAAATAATAGCCTCACAAATTAGCGATAGCGCATCCCTATTCCAACATTTATAATGACAAAAAAAAACACACCACTTTTTCTTAATAGCAATCTCGAAATATTAAAGTTACAAAACACAGTATAAAAATAAACCACAAATATCTACTTCCAAAAAAAAAACAAAGAACTATTTCAGTCTGTCAATAAATTGAACGAATGACATTGCAAAACGATTCGAAAATCAAAATTTCAAACATGGCGTCTTTAGGAGGGCTATATTAGCTTCCACTCGAATTGAAACTAGAGTTGTGTATTATTAACATTTACTGAGCGCTCGATAAGATTTTTTATTTATCGCGGGGAGCTCACGTCACAACTCGACGCGTCGTCTTTTCACACTGCTCCAACGTTAGAGCGCTACAAAATCTGAACGATAAAATTATCCTTGGCCCGTTGTTGCTATTATTTTATTTTACGTGACAAGTAACCAGTTTTTCAAGGAAACTACACATTTTGGTGAACAATTAACGGCTTTTAAATACTTATTTAAGTCTAAATGTGTGATTGTGATACAACACACACACAATAGTCAATAAGAGCATATTAATGTAGGTACTTATCGTTCGACGGGGAAACTGACTAACCGCACACTCATATACATTATACGTATTTGTAGAGTATTCGATTCTTGAATGTGTGTTTCCGATGTGTTTTTGTCTTCTGTTTCGGAGTTTTATTTTCACATCACTAAACCGTGTATGTAACACGTGATTTGTCAAGATTCATTTTAAACTCAACGGAAATTCGTTACAACTACGTTAGAGTCAAATATCCAAAGATAATCCTACTAATCCTACTTATATTCTAAACGCGAAAGTTTACTCTTTCACGGACAAACTACTGAATGGATTTTAATGAAAATTTAACATAATATGGCTTACACATCAAAAGAACACTAATTTATAAAGATATTGTGTGAATCATAAAGAATCCAAAACATATAAGTCAATCGATGGTATCGCGGGCACCAGCTAGTGCTAAATATATAAGTGAATAAAGTTACATAATATTTTCCAATTCAATGTGTATAATTAATCAGGGTTGGCAACGCCCGATTTGTGATGCATATATCGCGGTAACCGTTTATCGAAAGGCGGGCTATATATTATGTATTTATTATTGTTATATTTATACTCCGTTACATTCTAATTGTCAGGCCCTGAAGTCAAAGTAATATTATCCTCACGCTTCGCTACTAAAAATATACGGGAATGACATATGTCATGTGACAGATTTATGTCATTCCAGTCAGAGAATGTTACTTTGTCTAGGCATACTTTTCAGTAAGAGAACCGTAGCTGCCGACAAGTGAAGTAACGAAGTAGCACAGATAAATAAAATTGAAGTGCTGAAAAGAAAAAAAAAGTATATACGGATTAAAAAAACCCCTTTTTTAGTATTTCTCAGTCTGTTCAATCTGGGTTATCTCTGAAACGGGTGGACCCATTTTGCCGGCACTTTCACTGTCAGATAGCAGATGTAACAAGGAATAACATAGTCACTTATCTATACAGATAAATAAAATTGAAGTGTCTGATTGTACTTCGAAAATAACAGCTTTTCACTAAATGCATTATGAAAGTATACACGATACTGACACAAAAAAACCAAGTTTTAAAATTTTTCTCCGTCTGTCTGTTTGTTCCGGGTAATCTCTGACACGGCTAGACGGATTTTAACGGGACTTTCACTGGTGGGTCGCTGATGTTTCAAGGAGTAACTTAGGCTACTTTTATTTATTAAAAATATTAGGGTTCCGCGACGAACAGCTAGTTTAAAAACAAGTGTTACTCGAAAAATAGCCACCCACGAAATTAAGTCTTAATGGTGTAATACTCCAGAAATACCGATTTCCAAATAACAATAAGGATTTCATAAGCAATAACAAGTTGAATGTGAGTCATTACGTTAACATCTCTCGAATAAGATAATAAATCATAATTGTCGGTTAGCATATCGTTCTTTCCTTCCGTCACGAGCTATGAGCGCTGACCTTTAATGCACCCGCGTAGTTCCCGTTCCCGTGGGAGTACGGGGATAAAATATAGCTTATATTAATCATGGTGAAAGGTTATGGTAAAAAGTGAAATGGTGAATTTTTAAACTCGGTCCAGAGTGCCTAGTGCGAGTTTTGTCGCTGCCGCCGTCACAAGTCGGCGCGTCGACGTAAACGCAGATTTGTATGGGCTCACAATAGTGTCATCTTTAGGCCGACAGAGGAGCTGCTCCGATCCCATACAAATCTGCGTTAACTTTGAAGCAGTGACTTGTGACGGCGGCAGCGACAAAACTCGCACTAGGCATTCTGTACTTTGAGCCAATTCGTTACAAACATACTTACATACAAATCTTTCCTCTTATATAATTTTAAGTAGTATAGATGTATTTTTCTGTGTTTTATATATGTTTTTTTTTACTATTTATTTTACTCGATTTAAGTTAATGGTTTATTACATATTTTTATTTTAAGTAGATCAAATTAAACTGTGAACAATGGCGAATAATTGCAATTAAAATCACTTGATCGTTAATTAATATTAAATGACAAACAAACTAAAAGTTTCATATAGTCATGGTGTAGTGTGTGTGACATCACTACCCTCATGTTTTTCACGTGCCCCTACTCTTTAAATTCGCCCTTAAGCTAAGATAAATAATTGTACAGGTAACATCAGATATTAAGAAGTCATGAATACCTACCGTTTTGGTAAGTCTAGACGCTATGACATTGTATTAGTAGCGTCTAATGACATATTTTTGCAATATTCAATGGATAAAAGGGTAAATGTGGGCGTGACATCTTGCCATTGTCCTTTGCGAAAGCTTATGGTTCATACGAAGAGTAATATGTATTAAATAATCTATCCAAAATTACAGCTTGGAATTACAAACAGACACTTCAATTTTATTTATGTGTATAGATGTATAGATGTAAGTATATGTACAATATATTAATTGAATTATTTCCATAAAGGGCGCCAGTAAGGTTATCTACTCATAGAACTCAACCACATCCCCACATACACAGGTACATCCCCCCTGTTTCTAAAATAGATCTGACGTCAAAATTAAAACAAGTTTAAGAAAAAAAATCTTTCACAAACTTTTATTTCAAAGTGGTTATTTATCTATACTCTATACAGATAAATAAAATTGAAGTGTCCGTTTGTAACAGCATAATAACAGTTTTTCACTAAATGCATATGAAAGTATACACGGTACTGACATAGAAAAAACATTTTTTTTTTTAATTTCTCTGTCTGTCTGTCTGTTTGTTCCGGGTAATCTCCGAAACGGCTGGACGGATTTTAACGTGAACTTTCACTGACGGATAGCTAATGTTACAAGGAGTAACTTAGGCTATTTAGATTTTTAAAAAACATTATGGATCCGCGGGCAACCATAAAATTAAAATCTACGCGGGTGAAACCGCGGGGCACAGCTAGTTTTTAGAATATTAATGTAAAAAAGCTGTGTGGCCTTGGGGTTTGAGCAGTCGCCTGCCACGCAAACAACGCAAGTTCGAATCCCAGCGGGGCCTGTATCAATGACTGATTTAACACCACGTGCTTTACGGTGAAGGAAAACATCGTGAGGAAACCTGCTCATATCTGAGAAGTAATGACGTACAGGGGACTAACCATGAGCTCTTATTGCAATGTTAATTCAGTTGTGCGACAGTGACAGATGTATACACGTCACATACATAAGTGAAACTATCATGGCAATATGAGCTCATGGTAAGGCCCCAGTGCCTGAGACGGCGATAGACTCACTATCTATCACGTTGGCACTTAATCACCTTCGATGAAACCTCTGCCTACCTCTTTGGGGAATTGAGGCGTGAGCATAATGTACGTTATTTTTAGAATGGAAGATTATTATGATAAGTGAATGAGATTTAAATCAATAGTGCCTGTGTGTGGGTGGTTTCAGATGGACGACATAACAAAACATGGAATTCATGAGACATCGAAATATAATACTTTGCCTCTTTGGCAAGTTATGTATGTAATATCATCTCACTGAATAGTACTGTTACGTTCCCTGAAATGTATTTTTATAAGTATTTATATCTACACTGATAAATTAAATAGAAGTGTCAGTTTGTAATTCCAAATTAACAGTACTTAATGCATATGAAAGTATTTACGATACTCACATACATTACGTACATACGTCTGTTTGTTCCGGCTCGGAAACGAGTGGACCGATTCGATCCTGAATTTCACTGACAGATAGCTGATATTAAAAAGAATAAAATAGGCTAAGTACTTTTATTTAAAAAAACAATAGGTATCCGCAACATAAAGCCACCCGTGAAATTGTCTAAGCGGGTAAAAAGAGGTTAAATAAGTACCATAGGCAATAATTTATTTTATTTGTGTCGTACACATAAACTAGGCGCAAAATCTATCGCTGTTCTGAGATACACCTGTGAATTAAGTTTACTTGTATCTCGTTCTCAAAGAGGTAGGCGGATATCAATTTTACAAAGAAATTTCCTTACTATTCGTTGATAACCCAACAAATAACCTTATCAACAAAAAAAATATATCAAAAACAAAAAAAATATCTGATAAAATAATCAAATAGTGCTTGTATTTGCATCTGCCCAACTAAACTGAAGTTTACGTCCCCTAAAAAGTGATATTAGCCCAATAAGTACACACAACTATCGCTCAAAACAAATAAACATTTAAAACATTGATAGTGTATGTCGATCGAGGCACGTTCGCGCGTCGACAGGGTTATAGCGGTCGCCGCGAACGAGTGAACGAATGAATGACTCAACGGGCGTATCCGCTCGCGGAATAAAGTTGCTTGCACTTTTTGTAACGTCATATTATATACAGATAAATAAAATTGAAGTGTCTGTTTGTTATACCAAATACTGTTCACTAAATGCATATGAAAGTATAGACGGTATTCACATTTTTCTCTCTGTTTGTCTGTCTGTCTGCACAGCAGGGTGGGACTACTTGTGTCAATAACATATCGAGTACACTATAGTATAGTCTCAAAAACACAAGTTATACAATAAATCGCTCTTCATTACGGTTTTTAAAAAAAATATTTATTTCTTTCAATATACATTTCAAACGGCCACAATTTAAGTAAGGAATGATGCAATATTATGGAGTAGCTGTGCCACACGGTTTTTTCCGCGTTGAGTTGATTTCAGAGCGGAAACCTAATGTGAATTTAAAATAAAATCCTCAATAATTCTTGTAACATTAGCCCACTGCCAGAGAAAGTCCCGTCAAAATTGGTCCAGCCGTTTGAGAGATTACCCAAACAAACAGACAGACAGAGAAAAACTTTACAAATTGTATTTTTTATGTCAGTACCGTATAATACTTTCATGTGCATTTAGTGAAAAGCCGTTATTTACGAATTACAAACAGACACTTCAATTGTATTTATCTGTATAGATTTTGATGTATGGCGCTTAAATAACAGCGCGTAAAAGCAAATCCTTGTTTGTCAATGATTGATTGAATGAAAGAACGATATTTAGTACTTTCGAGTTTCAAAACAAATCAAAAATAAAAACCTATTCAGCATAAGAGGCACTTGGATCACGCATTGCATTGTTAACACAATCTAGTTTTAAAAGTTAACTTTCAAATTATAAACGATTACACAAACCTATATGTTGTAAATGAAAATGAAAATGAAAATTATTATATATTTTTTATTCAGTGTAAGCCCTATAGGCCTAAACAAAGTATCACTCTCTCACGCTTGCGCTATTAGAAACGATACAAAATGTATGGAAATTACATAAATCGGTCACGTGACATATGTCATTCCTGTACATTTGTATCGTTTCTACTAACGAAGCGTGAGGATAACGTTACTTTGTCTACAGGCCCTCGTAAGGCACTTATGAACGTCGAAGAATTGACCACCGGCTCGGAAGGTTTCTGAGAAGAACCGGTAAGAAACAGCCTGTTACTTATTAAATAAGGTACGTAACTCCATTATTATTGTATGATCAGTGGCGTGCATTGCATATAAGGAGGTAAGCAGAAGTTACAATTTGTGATCACTGAATACACTCGTATCGTGTGTGTGTGATTTTGTTCGTATGTGTATCTTTACCAAGACGTACGTACCTACGCCACGTCACATAGGTATGTACTTAACCTGCCTACCTACCTACGTATTGTTTATGCCTACCCCTCTGAAAAGCCAATGCACGCCCCTGTGTATGATACATTGTTAGATAACGCTAGAGAGTGTAACAAGTCATAAAGATATGCAGCGACGTCATATATATGTCTGTAACGAGGTATCTGCACATACAAAATGAAAATGATTTATTCAGTTCAGGCCCTGGTAAGGCACTTATGAATGTCGAAGAATTTACCACCGGTTCGGAAACTAGACTTCTGAGAAGAACCAGCAAGAAGCTCAGCTGGCATGATCTACATTTCATTACATAGTAAATAATGATTAATTCATATTAAATTAATACAGAACATTATTATATGCAAAAGGCTGTGGCATAGAAGTGTGTCACTTCTTCACACAATTAACTGGATTCATTTGGTCGATATTTTGAATGAAGCAACCCATATGGCTTAACATAGGCATATAAAGAGCGGAAATCTAATGAAATTTTTAATTTTTATTCAATTCTTGTTTTACGTAAAAACACACATTTCAATCGTTCAAAAGGGAATTACGTGACACATGTCATTCCCGTACATTTTGTATCGTTTCTACTAGCGAAGCGTGATAATGTTACTTTGTCTACAAGCCCAGGGCAGTTTGTAAATCTGAATATGGACTATCTGTTGCGCCTCACGAAGGGTTTATTGATTGCGAGAGGTGTTGGAAAGAGACGAAACCAATGCAAGGGCGCATCCGGCCCACTCACACAATCTAGGTAACTAGAATATTAGTCACCCGCTTTGATTTCGCCGAATGGATGCTGGAACGAATAAAACGTTGGAGGGGGGTAGGGTTGCCAATATCCCTATCACGGGTATGACACCATTTTCCTTATACTATCCTATACACTCGCCCTCGACCCTATTACTAAAACTCTGTCCGTCTGTCACCAGGCTGTGTCTCATGAACCATGATAGTTAGAAAGTTGTCATTTTCATCGATGATGTATTTATGTTGCCGCTATAACAACAAACACTAAGAAAACAGATTTTTTTCCAGTTTTTTTTTTTGCTATTCTTAATCCGACTTGCACTTGGCCGGTTTTTACAATCCCTATTACCGTTTTGGTCAACTTCTTATTGTATAAGTAATATAATATAAGTAAGTCTGATATTTGATTGTTTAATTTAACTGCTATAGTATATGGTTTTACTGATTTTTAAACATTTTTACTGATAAATACTAGGATGTCAGGCTTTCAGGGCAAAATTTATTTTCTATATTTGCGTCTGGCATCCCTAGGCAAGGGATGAGTTCCGTCACGTAATTACATTGGAACGCTCTTGTAGAGCTCGGACTAGGTTGCAAAATAATTAAAAAAAACATTTGTGATGACCTGAGTACCCATCGAAAATTTACGCCACATCCTGTACAAAAAGCGAAGTCGCGTACTTTCTCGTTTGAACGGATTATATTACTGCTTTTAACTGGACGGGTTTTAAATTTTCATGCAGTTTTCACCATTAGATAAGTATCTTACTCTATCAAGTGCACGGGCGGATCCAGCTTTGGCGCCAGGAGGGGGTCACATAGTCGTTCGTTCATAAACGATTGCCATCATACAAAGTTATTATCTATACAGATAAATAAAATTGGAGTGTCTGTTTGTAATTCCAAAATTACAACTTTTCACTAAATGCATATGAAAGTATACACGCTACTGACACTGAAAAACTAAGTTTTAAAAATTTTCTCTGTCTGTCTGTCTGTCTGTTTGTTCCGGGTAATCTCTGAAACGGCTGGACCGATTTTAGCGGGACTTTCACTGGCAGTTAGCTGATGTTGCAAGGAGTAACTTAGGCTACTTTTACTAATGAAAAATATTAGGATTCCGCGACATGAAGCATGAAACTAAATCAACGCGGGTGAAACCGCGGGGCACAGCTAGTATTAATTAAATATTGAAGGCATGTAGTTACATAAAATCTGTATGGTGGCAAAATATATAAATAAAATCATTATGTTCAATTAGTGGTCCACCTTAGTCCTGGTATCAGTCCAGGGGGTTCATAACCCCCCCCCCCCACCCTGGATCCGCCGTTGATAATGCCATCTCCTTGAAAATGAAAATGAAAACAAAATGATTTATTCAGTTTAGCCCCTGGTAACACACATGAACGTAGAGAAGTTACCACCGGTTCCTTTGACCTCCAATACGTCATGACGGACACTTTTTATGTTATGTATGTTAACCTGGGTCTTCCTCTATCTCTCTTCCCTTCTACTTTTCCTTCTAATATGTATTTAAAAAAACTGTCATGTAGTACAAGGTGGCCAATCATCTTTCCTTTCGATTCTGGATTGTATTCCATAGTACTCTTTTTCGTTGACTCTTTCTGTCCATTTGATTTTCTCCATCTGTCTCCAACACCACATCTCAAACGCTTCCAGAATCTCTTAATCCTTTTTTGTCATTGTCCATGTCTTAATTTATTCTTTCAAAAATATTTTGTTTTTCGTTTATAAATTAATGATTCCGAACTAATAGGTTGTAAAATTATACTGGAGGTATTACCGGCAATAAAATACTACATACATTTGAAACGCCTAAGTAACCTTTCAAACAATCAAGGTTAGAGACGACTAAACGCTAAACGTCATTATATAACAACAAACTGTCTTGTGTATTCTTAATTTTGCCGCATCAACTTGCCATGGAATTGGAAAATTTTATCATCTTCTAAATATAACTTAATAGCGGTTTTACTCGTGTACTCGTAAGCAAATTAAAAAGTTCTGAATTATCACTATTGTAATTAGTATGATATAAGGTGAAAAAAAAAAATTTTTTCCATTTTGGGATTATGCATGACAAAAAAAAATTGCATAAGAAAAAAAAACATACAAATATTACATGAACAAACAAACTTCTAAGTGAATTTTGATTATTACAATATGAGTCACTGAATTTGATGATAAATAACTATAAACTTAAAACTATAAATAATAGTATATCGAAAAATTTTGTGACATAACATATTTTCTCTTTAAATGAGTATGAAAACGTTTAAACTTGTATATGTGTGTGTAGCTACAACAAAACGCGTGACAAATACCAAATAAAATAAAAAACGCAAGCGCTATAATGAAAATAACATACGCCAAGCGAGTTCCTATTATGGTTACATGACGTATAATGCGGCCATTTTGTCGTGCTATATGCCCTAGGTTCATTCGAATAAATTCAATAACATCTTAGTCTATGGTCATATATTTCCAAACGCAGCTTTTTTTTTAAACCCTCCGTTCAAAAATCAAGTTCGTATTTCGAACAACTAACTTACTAACCCGTTTAAATAATTGAAAGTGTTATTTTAATAAAAATTCACGCTTTAAAACTGTTGGAACAATATTTCAATGCGGTTCGAAACTTCGAACTCCTTTTAAAACTGAGAGCAAGACGATAGCTAATACGTAATATTACCTATATAATCTCATTGTTTAATTTACATTGCCGCTTGGATAGAGACATGGCTTGATAAACAAGTTAGTTAGTTAGTGAGAGCAGCAATGGACTAAGTAGCAGTGAATATAACACCAGTGGAGTATGATTTGAATACGGGTGCGGGCCGGCCGGCCCCTTGCGTCGATTGAGTCACGAACACCGCACTGTTTGTACTACTGCATTCGTACCTCGCTACGTTTACATTGTCGCCAATATACATTGCGTCTCTACAACGTCTATAGACGTAATTGAACACACTAATCTGTCAATGTATAGATTATATGACGGTTGTTCAGATAATGTACTGTTCATTTAATGGAGGTGAACACGTCTTGAGTTTTTTGAAGTAGATAAAATATGGTAATTGTCGATGTGAAATAACACATTTATTCGGATAAGTCTGTTATTTTTCTTCTGATATTATTTACGTTAATC
Organism: Watsonalla cultraria; assembly: GCA_964035505.1. Lineage (NCBI taxonomy): Eukaryota > Metazoa > Arthropoda > Insecta > Lepidoptera > Drepanidae > Watsonalla > Watsonalla cultraria. The sequence goes on from OZ037737.1 coordinate 5,522,366, forward strand.
TCGGAATTTACGTAGATAAAAAAGTCAGGTTATCCTTGTTTTGAAATTAGTATCCTTATCCTTAAATTCGTAAACTTATTAATTGATTTTCATGATAAGAAATATTTTAATTCGTCTCGATACCACGTAGATACGTTACTTATTTACGTATAGATGCAGTCACGAGTTATGAGCGATGACCTTGAATGCGCAGTAGCTATTTTATGTGTATGTCTGACTGTATGACATGATGCGAGTGACACAAGTAGTTATCCCTACTTTTTTCGCTTAGCGCCCATATCTCATGAGGGAACCTGTATTTTTTTATATGTAACGTATATGTCTTTTCACTTATTTATCTTCCAAAATTACCTCCAACCACATCTTCATCTATAGCTATAAAGATACATAAAATTTAAGTGTCTGTTTGTGATTTCAAATTAACAGCTAAGGGAAGGACAGCATACAGAAAAAAAACAGTGTGTTTGTGAACAACAAGTGAATTTGAAGTTTAAAATGGTGCTACTTCACCCTAGTATTTCCTAACGCATTTCACTACACTCTATCACTGAATCCAGAAGAGCTATAACTGCTCGAAGCTACCTATTTCCTGGAACTAAGGAAGAGAAGTTAATTCCCTACACAAAGGGTTTCGTGCGAAGGCTTTGACGGAGAAACCAACGTCACACCACAAAGTTAGGTACGAATATTTTTCCAAATTTATTTTTAGCAGCCGCGTTATTCACCAAGGTTTCTCAGCGTCAAACTCGACGACGAGCGTTGGTTTCAATCATAGGAAATTGAGAGGATAAGATTCAATTTCGTATCTTTATAACCGTCCCTCGACGACGAGTGCGACGCTGAGAAACCTTAGTGAAAAACCCGGTTGTACTTTTTGAGCCAAATCGTTACAAACATACTTACACACAAATCTTTCCTCTGTATAATATTAGTGTGAGAAAAGCAATTCCTTCATTGTATGCTAATGTCATAATTTCAGTTAATTTGAGTTTACTATGTATTAGTGATGGAACAAATGTAATTTTTAAAATAATGAATAAATAATACCAAAATGATGAAGTGAAGACTGTTAATGTGCTTATGAGGTAAAGTTACTTTTTCTTGCATTTAAAACGTAAGAAATGAATGGATTTTGATTTTATTTACTACCATTATCTTCAAATTGTTTTTTTTCCTGATATTCATATTCGCAAAACATTCGCAAAAATTTTGCGAATGCGAATACGAATATCCAAAAATATGGGAATATCCGCGAATGCGAATATTCGTTGCATCACTACTATGTGTGTATTAAAAAGCACGCATTTTAGACTATGGTAAAGAGCTAAAATTTATTAAAACGAAGTAGGTACTCTACAATAATGTACGTAATGAAGACAGTGCCACTTTCTAACGATAAATCAATTCGTTCATTCATTATTTTGTCTCTGATTCATTCGTTCATTATGTGAAATAAAAAAATACCTTGTAAGACCATATTAAAAACTAGCGGGAAGTCACGCGGTTTAACCCGCGTAGTTCCCGTTCCCGTGTGAATACGGAGATAAAATATAGCCTATATTAATCAGTGATAATGTAGCATTCTAATGGTGAAAGAGTTTTTAAAATCGGTCCAGGACTTTTTGAGTCAATTCGTTACAAACATACTTACATACAAATCTTTCCCCTTCATAATATTAAGTATCGAAACATGACGCGTGTTACATACGTGTCACATAACAGGTGTTTAAGAAATTAAATTATATTTACTGCCCAAGCAACTGCGTAACACGAGGCCCTGGGTTCGATACCCGGCTCGGGCAAGTGTTATTGCGTTTTCTTTCTGCATCTTCCCAGTAGCAGCCCGGAGTCTGGATTAGTGGCCGGTTGATGGCAATAGCCTCGCATCTATTACATGGGACTTTAACATAACTGGTGAAATGTGGGTGTATTATCTGCCTACCCCATTCGGCGAATATAGGCGTGAGTATATGCTCGTATGTTCGTCATTGTCGATCGTAGATATGAACTCTGATAACTGACATTTGAAACAACAAAGAGAGGGAACTTAATAATAGACTAGCTGTGGCCCGCGGTTTCACCGGCGTAGGTTTAGTTTCATGTTTAATTTCGCGGAACCCTAATATTCTTTATAAATGAAAGCCTAAGTTACTCCTTGAAACATCAGCTACTTGCCAGTGAAATTCCCGTTAAAATCGGTCCAGCCGTTTCAGAGATTACCCAGAACAAACAGACAGACAGAGAAAAATTTTAAAACTTAGTTTTTCAGTGTCAGTAGCGTGTACACTTTCATATGCATTTAGTGAAAAGCTGTTATTTTGGAATTACAAACAGATACTTCAATTTTATTTATCTGTATAGATCGAGATGTATAGATTTGTTTAAAGGTATCGCCGAGGTGGTCGTGAGGGTTGAGCAGTCGCCTACTACGCTAGCGTCGCAAGTTCGAATCCCAGCGGGGCCTGCACCAATGACTTTTTCTAAAAACTTATGTGCAGTGATTTCACACCACGTGCTTTACGGTGAAGGAAAACATCGTGAGGAAACCTGCATATGTCTGAGAAGTAATTCAAAGACTTATGTATAGTGCGTGCCGCGGCGATAGACTCACCATCTGTCTCGTTGACACTTAATCATCTTCGGTACAAGTGGGTACTATTACAACACCTCTCCCTACCCCTTCGGGGAATACAGGCGTGAGCATATGTATGTATGGATGTTTAAGGTATCGACTATTTGTGAACAAAATCTTATCAATGTTAATTTGTTGTACACAATCCACCAATAATGAACCGAATTATAAATGGCAATACTCGTAAATCAGTTTGACCGAAGTAAAAGTAAGGTTAGTAAAATAATATTTTTGATCTTATAATACCGTATATTTTTTTTTTACTAAGAATAATGTCGGTAAATTACAAAAAAACATTGTACATGTATTGTACTAAATACAGATTAATACAATTGAAGTGTCAGTTTGTTATTCCGAATATACTTTCGTAACTCAAGTAAGAGCTCTACATCTCGTAGTTTTTAAATTATCATAAATGGCGGCCGTTATAATGTCCTCTCGTTCTCACACTGCTATCTATACTGGCTCACGTGAGTACGGCAGACAAAAACACCGATTGTTAGTTCATAAACTTGTTATTTAAATGTTACCAATCATATAAAAATGACTGCAATTTGGTCAAGCAAAAAAAATTAATTATTCTTTTACACTAACTTAATTAATATTAAACAGGACTTGTGAAAGTCCCGTCAAAATAGAAAATTATTTATTATATATTTCAGAGATTATCCGGAAAATCAAACAGACTTTTTTTTTTATTGTTAATACTGGACCATATATGCGTATGCATATTATACATTTAGTGAAAAGCTGTTAATTTGCGATTACAAACAGACACTTCAATTTTATTTCTATATAGTTTATTGTACATAGAGGAATATAGCGGGCGGTGGCTAGTCTTACCCATATTTATCGTCCCCCGTGTTTCAATATTCTACTATGTATTTTTTCAATAGTCAGATTGTATGTAACCTTGAATAGTTTTGATACTGCATGTCAAATATACTAAGACTGAGTGGTTTAATTAATTATGTAATTAAAAGGTATTATTAGATGTTACAGGTAACATAATTATCATTTTAATTATTATGAATGTATACATTTCTTACGTATTTTTACTAACAATTGATTAAAATAATTTTGAATTCGCTTGATTTTTCATAAATAAAATTCTTCTAAATATTAACGTACCTTAATCAACAACAATTTGTAAATTATACCTACTTACCTATAAAAAAAAAAGATTTTTAAGAATAATTGCTTTACTATTCTTAAGTAATTATCATAATTTTCTGTAACGTTATGAGACTTGAACACGTCACATAATAATTCTAGATATTTCGGGCGTGTCTCAAAAAATAACAACATCAGAGTACAATGTATTTATGTAGTTACGTAATAAATTGTTAAGAGTAAACTGCTGGCAGTTTGTTTATGAACAAATTCACAATTAAAAATAAACATAATAAACCACAAACCGACGAACATCATACCATACCTAATTCATAAATCATTATAATCTGTGGTCATATCCGTGAACGCGTCAAGTGCCTCTTTATCTGGCCAGTAACAATTCGAAGATAGTAAAACCCGGCTTCGAAATTCAAGCGTATAAAACAAAATTTTATCCGCAACAAAATGGCGGGCGATAAAAAAATATATAATCATAATGTAAAAGACAGCACGTGTCTTATTAATCGGTGTTCGGATGGCAAACGTTATTTCGAATTTCGAACTAGGTATAGTTTCGAAAGCATACGTCGACGGGGAACAAAGAGCACGCAACAATAGTAAGCCGAACAAGTGACGGAGGCGGGCCGCCGCGTGCGCTGCCAACCGCGCACAGTCATCCGCAAATCAGTCAGATATTACCGCCAGTGCACATACCAGCTGAGAACCTCTCCGGCTGCCCGAGCGCCTGCCACCCGGGCACTACGCTCTGACAAACTTCCTCCCAGCAGCGATTCTTCTCCGCTCTATCTCCATAATTCGGGTGGTTCATGTCGAATAAACACGGCCGATTTTGAACTTCCAAAATTATTAGATTACTCTTTATACCACCTTCAGTGTCTCTGGTACGAACCATTGTAAAAAAAAAATTAAATTGAAAACGTCCGCAAGCGATTGTTATTTTTGTTGTTGATTGCGTTGCGTGCAGTGAGTCAGTACTCAGTGGTAAGTTGAGCGCGCGGTATGAAGCGCGTCGCGCGTCTGAATGCCCGCGTGAAACTGGCGGTCTTGACGGACGGAGCAGCGCATCGGCCAATATGGCCGCTAGACGGCGAACGAAACCGACTTGCGATATTGCCTTCCACGCGTAATAAATAAATAACATGCATTCAAATGTATTCTCTATGCAGCTGTGAACTGAAAAATATTTCACTGTCAAATTATGCAAAAAAAAAAAAAAAAATTGCTCGATCTTACAAAGTAACAACAGATAAAAAATAGATACAATTTATGTGCATTGGCTTAAATTATAAATAAATAATGCATTTAAACGCCTGATATTCGCATCAGTGTCCACTTAATATAAAACAGACAATAACAGTTACGAGTAGAAATTATTAAAATAATTTTAGATTTATATCACATATTATATTGATGGAATTAAAAAAAATCTTCTAATTTTACTGTAAATATGCAAAAAGCCAATTTAACAGAATTCAATAAGTCGATATCCTAAGTTGATTTACTGCTTCTCGCGTTAATTACGTAAACACACGAGAACAAGATGGCGAGCTATATTTGAATGAAAGTGACGTCATACTGTGTTTTTATTTAGTAATACTTGCTGGCTGTATAATGACAGGTGTCAAATCGTGGCTAATGGCGTACCTACTTTACTTGCTGAGTTGCTTATTATAATATACTGCAACGATGCATTTTTATAACTATATAGATTACTTAGCCATCTATATCTATACAGATAAATAAAATTAAAGTGTCTGTTTGTCATTCCAATATAAAGCTTTTCACTAAATGCATATGGAAGTAAGTATATACGGTACTTACAGAAAAAAAAACTATACAACAAAAAAAGAATTTTAATTTTTTTTCTCTGTCTGTCTGTCTGTTTGTTCCGGGTAATCTCCGAAACGGCTGGACCGATTTTAACGGGACTTTCACTGGCAGGTATCTAATTTTGCAGAACTATACAACAAAAAACGTACAATCACAAATATCAAAGACCCCCTAAAAATGCGCACTGCTACTGCTCGGCGCCAACAGAGTTCAATAGCTGTTCTTTTGTACAACAAAATAAATAAACTTCTCAATATACATCCCCTATCAAAATACAAGGCTAAACTCAAAATAAAAAATTGGTTAATTGGACTAGATTACGACGAAACTGAGAAATTATTTAAATCTACCTAGATAGTAGCGAACTGCAAATATAATACACACACCCACACACACACACACACACACACACACACGACGTTGCATCCATTTCTACTTCTATCATATAAATAAATATACACTTAAAATAAATTACATTTCTAGTGTACCTTGTTATCACAGAAATTATTTAGGAAAATTAATGTGAGAAGACACTGATTTCTGTAACACAGGCATTCAAGCCTAGCTCAGAAGTCAGGGAATTCATAAGATTTGTGTAAATGGTTTTTGTGAAAATAAACATTATTATTATTGTTTCCTTTTTATTTTTTGTTCTCGGATTTTATCCGGGATTCTGATGGCACGGGCCTAGGCCAAGTGTTCATCAGGAGGTATATTGTGTATGTATTGGTTGTGTGTGCGGTAGTGACGTTAATTCTGTGTTTGGATGTGTGTGTTGTACGTAATCAGTTTGTAAAAATTTCCTTACTATTCGACAGGTATTTAGAATAGCTGCTTTTTGTAGTAAGTGGTAGGTGTTGTGGTGTAGGTTCAGCGTGGTGAGGGATTGTTGTAGTTGTTTGGGAACGACCCCCGTTGTAGATATGACTATTGGAACGATTATCACTTTTTGGAGGTGCCAGAGGCGGGCGATTTCTTCTTTTAATTCAATGTATTTGGTCAATTTTTCAGCTATTGTGCTCTGCAGATTGTGTGTGTTTGGTACTGCAATATCAATTAGGTATCCTATCTTACTGGTTTTGTTTATTAATGTAATATCTGGCCTATTGTAATGTATGGTTCGGTCCGTGAGGATAGCGCGATCAAAGTAGAGTTTAGTTGTAGCGTTTTCTAAAACTGTATTTGGTGTGTACTTGTAGTATGGCACTATGGTGTCTATGAGGCTATGTTGGTGAGCTAGTTTCTGATGAATGATATTGGCGACTTGGTCGTGTCTGTGTTTATAGTCGGACTGGGCTATTGTTTTACATGCACCTGTAATATGTTGGATTGTTTCTGGGGCACTACTACATTTTCTGCAGTTGTCAGATGCCAGGTTCTTGATAATATATTTTTGGTAGTTCCTGGTCTCTATCACCTGATCCTGAATAGCTATCATGAACCCTTCGGTCTCTGGAAAGAGTTCGCCTCGACTAAGCCATGCGTTCGACGCTTCTTTATCGACATTTGGTTGGCAAAGATCTTGACGATGTCTTCCATGAAGAGACTTCTGGGCCCATTCCGTGATTTTGGTTTTATCGTCTATTAGAATTTCATTCGTTTGAGTTGAGTTGTTCGATAAATTGAGGGGCGTCGATTTGTGATCGTTTTCTACTACTGCTTTGTGTAATATAGATGTATGTTTTTTATTAATAAAGTACTGCCTTAGATTTGTTATTTGTTTGTTATGTAAGTTACTGATGTCTATAAGTCCCCTTCCTCCTTCTTTCCGCGGTAATGTCAGTCTTTGAAGGCAGGCTCGGGGGTGGTGTTTGCGGTGTTTGGTCAATGTGGTGTTTATTGTGCGCTGTAGTGCTTTTAGTTCAGATCTGTTCCAGTTAATGATGCCGAATGAGTAGGTTAGTATTGGTATGGCAAAGGTGTTAATTGCTTTTATGGTATTCTTGGCGTAGAGTTGTGACTTTAGGATTGTATTCAAGCGGTGTTTAAATTGACGTATCAGCTTTTGCTTACTGTCCTTGTAATTTATGAGACGTGACTGATTATAACCTAAATATTTGTACATTTCTGATTCATAAAGTGGTTCTATTTGCTCTCCTGATTCTAGTGTGTGTTGGTGTTGATAGCTCTGGCCTGATCTAATTGAGTTTATTTTACATTTATCTAATCCGAATTCCATCTTGATATCATCGCTGAATTGTTCTGTAAGCTGGGCTAGTTCATGTAATTGGTTCTCATGTTCAGCGTACAATTTAATGTCATCCATGTAAAGAAGGTGACTAATGGTGTCTTGATGAGTCTGTCCGTCAGTTGTGGTGTATTGTAAGGGGAAACCTAAGGAGCTAGAGTTTAATATGTTAGAGAGGGGATTAAGAGCCAAGCAGAACCACAGCGGACTTAGTGCATCTCCCTGAAAGATGCCTTTCTTTATTTTAATTGCATTTGTCTCGACGGTGCTATTGGAACTAGAAATTCTCAGCCTAGTTTTCCATTGAGACATGGTATATTGTAATAATGTTATTATTTTAGGGTGAACTTTGTATATTTCGAGTACTTGAAGTAGCCAAGAGTGAGGAACTGAGTCGTATGCTTTTTTATAGTCGATGTACATAGAAAATAAATTGGATTTGGATTTCTGAACTTTTTTAAGAATAACGGAATCTATAATTAACTGTTCTTTACAGCCCTGGCACTTCTTGCGGCAGCCCTTTTGTTGTTCAGCCAGAATATTGTTAGTGTCTATGTGTTTATAAATTAATTCGGATATACAGGAGGTCATAATCTTGTACAAGGTTTGTAGACATGTTATGGGTCTATATTTTGCTGGGTTCATGGGGTCGTTGGGGTCTTTTGGTATCATAAACGTAATTCCTGAAGTAAGGTAAGAGGGTATTTTAGTTGGGTCTTCAATGAAATCATTAATGCAATTTAGTAATAACGGATGAATGGTTGTGAACCTTTTATACCAGTAGCTATGGATGTAATCAGATCCGGGAGATTTCCAATTGTGCAAGTTTTGGATTACTTTGTCGAATACTTCGGGATTAATGTGTTCAAAATTCATACTTTCTTTAAGTGACATTTTGCTGACTTCTTGTCCTATCCAATTGGCTTGAGTGTTATGTTGACTAGGTTCCTCCCATATTTGGGCCCAAAAATTTTGGAGGGTTATTTGATCAGGTATATTTGAAGCATTGGCTGTGTGAGTATTAGCCGACGAGTCTTTTAGATTGCGGTAAAACTGCTTTTCGTTATTAGCAAATTGAGTATTTTGTTGTTTTCTATGAGTGCATGCATTATATCTTTGAAGGCGATTTGATACGACTGATAATTTTTGTTTGAGGGTGTCAAGAACGTGTGCATGTTGTGTATTAGGTTCCTCGTGTACCGAATGTATTTTATATTGTTCCATTATGCTATTTACATGTTTTGTTAGTTTCCTACTTCTATTTCCATTTATAAACTGTGTGACTCTAGCTATTTTAGTTCGTAAGTCTTCCAATTTTTGTTCTAGTCGTTTCTGCCATCTAGGTTTGTATTTTGTATTTGCTTTATTGGTCTGGTGTGTGGGTTGTAGTGTTATTTTAGCGCCATTTGTTTTAGCGGCAGTCCACGCTGCACAGTATATAATAGTTTGCAATGAGTTAAAGTCGGTTTCCTGATTAACATTTTCTGGCAAGATAATATTATTTATGTAATCAACTATTTTAGAAAACTTTTTAGATGGTTTTTGCTTAGGTATATATGTTCTACTTGTCGGATCAGTATTTTTATAGAACTGTGATGCCTGTTGAAAAGTCTCGTCTATGTTAGTTTGTCTAACTAGTTCTAATTGTGAGTGTGAGTTAGGTGTTGGTTCTTCAGGAAGATCAACTACAATGTTGTTTAAAAATTGTGGGTCATTATTGTCAAATTGAGTATCGTTAGGGACTTCTATGATAGATTCATTTCTAGGATTAATTAGTGCAAGTTCTTCTGCCACTTGGAGTTTTATTGCATTTAATCTTTCATCATGAATGTACTTGTTATTTACTATTGCTCTTCTTTGGTCAGCTATTCTTTGTGCGCTTAAATGGGCAAGTGCAGGAAACGTGCGAGTGAAATCTTCATGCAGATGTTTTCGGTATGCTGTTTTATTTGTATCTAAGTTTGTTATCCGGTAATAAGATCTCATAATCGCTTCATTATGTTCATTTGTCCATTTAATTCTGGTTTGTGATGTATTTTCCGCTGCGTTACTTGGTGTTTGATGTCTTTGTGTAATGTGGGGTATAGTTTGAGAGTGATTCTGAATCTGTGGTGTTGTGTGTGCTTGTAAGTTGTTAAGTTCACCTTTTACTTCATTGTAAATTTGATCTATTGTGGACTGTGGTAATAATTTATTTCGCACTATAGCTCGGCGTTGGTCACCTAGTCTTTGGCGGCTTACTTCTATGTCAGGGTATTTTTCCATAAATTTTAGGTGGAGTGGTTCAAGATAAGTCCGTGTATCAGTATCTAAAGCTGTTAGTTGGAGATACGTGCGCAGTATGAACATGTTTATTTCAGGTGTCCATCGTCTGCGTTTATTGGTCGTGCTTTGGGTGGGTGCGATGTTCATGTCAAGGTTGACATCTCGCACAACACTGTCAAGCGTGCTAGTGGTAGACAAGGTAGACATGCTCCTTGTCATATATGAGGGGCGAGTCGAAGGGATGGATAAGAACAACGAACTCGTATCATCGCCCGTGGATTCGGCTGTAGCATCTACGTCGTGAGCCCGCCTGCTCAACTCACGGCGATCGGCTGTAGCATGTTGCGTGGCGGGCGCCCGCCTGCTCGGCGCGCCGCCACCGGTGTCCCGCGAACTGAGGCACCCAGCACCGGCTCCAGGTGCGCCCCGGCGACCCCCGGGCAGCGACCGTAAATTATATACTTTCTTATTTTGCTCCATTTTTGGGTTTTTTGGGATGATTAGTTTGGAGAGGGTGGTCATCCTTGCTGGAAATGGCTGACTGAAATTAAGTGTCTCCCTTACGGGGTGATAGTCGAGATAAACTGACTTGGTGCCTGTACCCTGCTCTCCTTAAGCCCCCCCACCGCGTCAAGGCTCATCCCTGGGGGGGTTATTATTATTATTATTATTATTATTTTACAAGGAGTAACATACGACTACTTACTTATTTAAGAAAACCATTAGGGTTCCGCGGCTGTTCAGGGGCACAGTTAGTATTCTATAAATATTTCCATCGACCTGATATCTGTTATCTTTTCACTTTCAGAACCTTATTTTAAATGAAATTAAGTATTCAAAAAAGGCGGACGAAGTTGCGGGTAAAGCTATTAACATATTATATCTCTTTGAAAAACCCATCTACTTAGAAATGTTTGTGCGTAACCGGAACGGGTCTGTCTAGTCAACTAGTTTGATCAGGATTCTAGTTTAATCGGAAAAAAACAAAATAAATATGCTCTAACATTCCCCGAAGGATTCCTCACTAAAGAGGTAGGCTGAGGTGATATAACACCTAATTTACAAACTCAAAACTCAAAAATCTAAATATATATAACTCAAAGGTGACTGACTGACTGACATAGTGATCTATCAACGCACAGCCCAAACCACTGGACGGATCGGGCTGAAATTTGGCATGCAGGTAGATGTTATGACGTAGGCATCCGCTAAGAAAGGATTTTGGTTAATTCTACCCTCAAGGGGATAAATAGGGGATGAAAGTTTGTATGACAAAAAAATTACGCGAGTGAATCCGCGGGGCACAGCTAGTATGTTTATACGATTAAACTTTTGACAAAGTACTTTCATGTCGTCAGAATGACACAATTACACAGGATTATACATGCTACCGCCAGGTTCGGAAGGTTGCTTTTACTGAGAAGAACCTGCCAAGAAACTCAGTAATTACTCTTGTCAAATTCTAATAACACAAAATAAAATTTCACCGAAGATTTTCAATTTTCAATTTTCAATTTCAATTCAACATACTCTTAACCTAGCACTTACAGGTGAAAATGAAAATGAAAATGATTTATTCAGTTTAGGCCCTGGTAAGGCACTTACGAATGTCGAGGAATTTACCACCGGTTCGGAAACTAGCCTTCTGAGAAGAACCGGCAAGAAACTCAGCTGGCATCATGTACATTTCATTACACAGTAAAATAATAAAAATTAAAAAAAAAAACAGCATAAATTATTCACAATAGTGAAAATTGTATCAGCATGCATGTGTAAAAAATAATAATTAAAAACGTAAAAACAATACCAAATGATTTACATATCATGTTTGCATACCATGTCATTGCCAGGAGCTACTTGTGCAGAGTTTTAAGGTAATGTATGGACAGTAAGACTTATCTTAGATTAATAATATGGACCCTGTTGGGCACAGCAATTTTGGAGAGAGGACTTACACTAAGTATATTATATTTACGTTTTATTTTACCTTTATTTATGCAATTATATAATTTCTGTTTTTATTTAAGGTTAGATAGGTGCCAACATGATAGATGGTGAGTCCATCGCCAAAGCACTAATGCATACGTTTTTGAATCGTAAGGAAACCTAAGTGAAGGTCTTAATTTTTTGAAAATTAACATTTAAAATAGATCGTAAATTGGAAAGAGCCGTGGTCACCGTGGGGTCTGAGTAGTCGCCTGCTTCGTAAACGATGCAAGTTCCAAACCCAGCCTGGGGTGCTATTCACTAAAGTTTCTCAGAATCGCACTCGTCGAGTGTTGGTTTTAATGTTACGAATTAAACCTTATCCTCTATGTATTATGTATGAATTTCCTATGATTGAAACCAACGCTCGTCGTCGAGTTCGACGCTGAGAAACCTTAGTGAATAACGCAGTTGGGCCTTTAGACAAAGTAACGTTATCCTCACGCTTCGCTAGTAAAAACGATACAAAATGTACAGAAATGACATATGTCACGTGACTGATTTATGTTGTTCCCATACATTTTGTATCGTTTCTATTAGCGCAAGCGCGAGAGAATGTTACTTTGTCTAGGCCCACTGACTGCCACTTGTCGCGGGTTCGATTCCCGGGTCAGGGCAAACATTTTATGTGATGTGTATTCGCGTAGGCAGCTATTTATAACATTGTCTCGTTTTAAATGTATGTTTGTTTATTTATTTGTCACGCTCCGCAATTTTTGTGGATTTCAAAAAAATACGTGTCATTAACTTATTGTGGAATTACAGAGATAACATGTGTAAGTATGTTATTAGAATTAGTTATGTATTTTTCTTGTTATTCTTTCAACTTATTCAAAAACTAGCTGTTCCCCGCGGTTTCACTCGCTTATACAAAATTAAAATTTTTTCTTTAATAAATGTTTGTTCCGGGTAATCTCCGAAACGGCTGGTCGGATTTTAACGAGACTTTCACTGACGGACAGCTAATGTTACAAGGAGTAACTAAGGCTATTTAGATTTTTTTAAACATTAGGGATCCGCGGGACATCATTAAATTAAAATCTACGCGGGTGAAACCGCGGGGCACAGCTAGTATATATATACAGGGTGTCGGAGAATTCGAAACAGTAGTCTTATAGAAGTTGTAGGGTTATATGAATATAGCACTATGTTGAAGTCGTAAATATCTAGCTCCAACGATAACGTTGTAAGCTATAGTCGAAGAGCTCGCGGCCTTAAGCCAGGTTGCATGAACGCGCGGCCGCGTTCACCTACATTACGTACGTGGTAATAATCTACGTAAGTATAGGTAGGTACCTACTTCAAATAATTTAGTTAACTGACCTTATTTATGACAGGATACACCTTAGTCTGGACCATATCACTTCACTCACATACAAAACATTGTTATCACTGAAAGCATTATTACCGCTAGTTCAGTCAACTTCTAAATGGGCAAGTGTTCGAAATTGCGCCCTTGCACATCCAAACAAGCCTGAGCTTGGACTTCCGTTATCCCTCAGCCGTTGCACAACTCTCATAAGCACTCTACCTGAAGAGGGCACGCACTCATCACTTCGATGACCGTAAAAGTCCAAATAAAAACGCAACGCTTCACCAGTATTACCCCTTGCAGCTTGCTATTGCATAGGGCAAAACCTTGTCGGTATACTGAACATCTGAGTACTGAAAGTTCGGCATGATAATACTAATTAAGTAGGTACTAAGTACTTAACAAACTAACGAGAAAATGAAAGTAACAAGGTCACGACGGAAACAAAAAACTTTGCTTAGAAGCACACGCCCGCGACCATTATCCGAATAAGACTGATTTTGAAACAAATAAATAGGTACTAAATCATAAAAGTGCGAATGAAATAGGGGTGTCACACACTTTTTTCAAGATACAACTTTTAACATACGAATTATTTTGATTTAGTTTTGACTCCGACTGGTAACACAATATGTGGATTAGACATCGCTTATCAAGCGTAGACGTGCCGGTTCTAATCCCGGTATCAAAACTTTACCCATTTCCCCTTGGTTTAATTAAAAGTAGTGCTATCTCTTTTTGTGATATACAGATATCAAAAGGGATGGACATAGTTTTAGTCAGAGTTTGGTCTAGTGAAAATGAAAATGGAATTGATTTATTCTGTTTAGGCCCTGGTAAGGCACTTATGAATGTCGAATAATTTATCACCGGTTCGGAAACTAGCTTTCTGAGAAGATCCGTAGAATAGTAGTCTTGGTTTAGACGATGTTTTGTAAAAATAAACATTTTTCAAATTCATTCTTTCTTTTTATTTATTCACGTTAAGAATAAAATTAAAATAAATTAAGAGTGTGAATTAATTTAATACCTACGAACAGGGTTCGTGGAACAAGTAGAGTAAATAGACCATGTTCGACAGCCCTAATACAGTTCTATCATAGCGGCGGGGCGCGGGGGCACGTACGAAATAGGGATGGGACGCTATTATCGATAGACTTATCGAAACATAAATTAAATTACTGAATACTGATAATAAAAACAAATCACAGAACCGATTTAATAAAGTTACGTTATTATGTAGGTACAATTTACATAGTACGTGATATTAAAAGATATCTCGGGTATTCTTGTTTAAAATTGTGTTGTCTTTAAGTGAGTGCTCTACTACAAGAGTAAATTATTGAATCTGTACTCAGATGATAATTATGGTAAGTAGTTTATTTAATATCAGAATCCTATAAAATCACAAATTTTATTGAGAATTAGAAATACTCTACCTAACTACATTACATTTACCTACAAAAGTTCTACTATCCAATTACTACAATAACGTAAGTACCTAGGTTTTTCACTAAGTCTATGCGAACAATGAATTGGTATTTACTACTAATGGAAGCATTAGGTACTTTTTCTTTTAATCGAGTGATCGATTAAAATAATCCCACCACTAATAAACACACACACTAATAAACACAAAGCGTGCCGCGCGCTGCCGAAAGTCGCCGCGATATCTCTTTATTTGCACGTGCCGCCTGAACTCAAAGACACCGCGCTTTTTTAATGATGCCGCGCGGTGTCTTTGATATCGTACCGAAAAGCCGGCAGTAACTTTGATTCTTGTGGCGGCATTTCTTTGTAAATCATCGGTCTGTCTTTTACCTAATTCAATTGAACCCGTTAGAGGTTATCAGAGTTCACAGGAGTATGAACTGTAACGATGACCTCAAAAATCATAAAAATTTTAAGAAGTAGATAAATAGTTTCGAAAACAGGTTTCATGGGGTTATTTCAGGAACTATTCGTGGGAGAAAAAAAATAAAAACGTAGTTAGATTTCAGGTGAATAACTTTACGTTACAGCTGACTTTTATGCGAAAATAAGGTATTGAAATGGCGAAGTTTGAACGTCAATTACTCGAAAACGGAAGAAGATATTTTTGTCGTAATTATTTTAAATGCTTCCTAAAATTATACCCTATCACACATTTTAAGAGCTGACCGGAATTAACCGACACCCTGTATATATATATTGAATATTCTTCTCCCGGGGGACCAATGGGCACCTATATAGGGACGAATCTTCAACTTTTATTCTTGGGGACGAATATGTCCTGCCCCGTTTTCTCTCTCGTCCCACCATTGAACAAGCTTACGTCTCGGGTGCTAGCATTTATTGGCATAATATGACATCTCCTTGCTTCAGTCACGTGCACAGGTCACGTGACCTACATATCACGGGACGGACTTACCCGGTTTTATACCGTTCAAATCTGCAATATCAAATGGTAACGCGCAAATGATGCAGACGTCTATAGGCTGCGGTAACCGCTTACCATGAGGCGGGCCTGCCTGTTTGTTCCGGTTTATCTTTGAAACGGCTGGACAGATTTTAACGAGACTTTCACTGGGAGATAGCTGATGTTCTCCTGACAGGCTTATATTTTGAAAACGGTAGTAAATTAACCTATGTTAGCGTAAGAGAAATGACGTTCAATAAGTGTTCCAAGTGTCCCTTATGTTGAATAAACTTTTTGATTTTGATTTTGTTAGAAAAAATAACTTGGGATCTATTTAAAAAATAGGGTTCCGTGAAGTAAGGGAGCACATGAAATTAAGCCTACACGGATGAAACCGAGGGCCTCAGCTAGTAAAATATAATTGAAATTGTGGCCCTTTAACTTAGACCTTGTGAGCGTACCCGGGCGAAACCGCGGGATAAAGCTAGTTTATTATAAAACCCACTCACAAAGATATAAATGTATAATTGTTGTCAGTCTTACTAAGAAATCGTACGTCATTACTTATTATTGACCCGACGTAATTTTTAGATTAGACTAGGAGAGCATTATTTAATAAAACACCATTTTGTCGTAAATGTCATTGTCAGTCAGACATAAATTATTTTTTTTAATCTATACAGATAAATACAATTGAAGTGTCTGTTTGTAATTCCAAAATCACAGCTTTTCACTAAATGCATGTGAAAGTATACACGCTACTGACACTAAAAAAACAAGTTTTAAATTTTTTCTCTGTCTGACTGTTTTTTCCGGGTAATCTCTGAAATGGCTGGACGGATTTTAACGGGACTTACACTGGTAGGTAGCTGATGTTTCTAGGAGTAACTTAGGCTTCCGCGACAATAAGGATGAAACTAAATCTACGGGGGTGAAACCGCGGGGCACAGCTAGTTATTATTAATATAATAAAATTCAACACAGGCGCGAAACGATAATCTACACTAATATTATAAAGTGAAAAGATTTGATTGTTTGTTTGCATTGAATATACTCCGAAACTACTTGACCGACCTTGAAAATTCATCTATCATCAGCGAGTAACACAGGCTATATTTTAGCCCCGTACTCCCACGGGAACGGGAACTACGTGGGTGAAACCGCGTGACTTCGGCCAGGGATATGATGATTTGCTTAATTGATTTTATTCAAATAAAATTTTTGAGTCACTCACTTGGTTGACACCTTAAGTAGTATAATAAAAGTAAATTTAATTATTGTTTATGCACTGCGCCTGTAAAACATTATATAGCAATCTAGCATCTTTACGTTATCATATTTTTACTTACATCGATATTTAAGGGTAGCTGTGGGGTAGCCGCTTCTTGTTAGACTAGCTATGTCGCACGGGTTTACCCGCGTAGACTGGCCTTAGTTACTCCTTGTAACATCAGCCTTTAACCTAAAGAAAAACTTGTCAATTTTGGAATTACAAACAGACACTTCAAATTTATTTATCTGTAAAGATGTAATGATAAAGATAGCTCCGCATGTATTTATTCGCGCTCGCTCCATAAAGAAATACAAAATGATTACTGCGTATTCAAGTTGAGCGCTCAAAACTCATGACGGAATTTTGCTTGTAATAATACAAATTTATACAATAGGTACTTACCATAGAGGGTGTGTCCATTGCGAATATTATTCGATCAAACCCAAACTAGTAGTTGGATGGGTGACCGCCCGAGTACCCTCCGTGTCTGGGAGAGCACGTTAAGCCGTCGGTCTTCGTTGACAATTTAACATCTTTGGCAATCGTTACAGGTCACTTGCAGGCCTAAGAAAGTCTGACAACTGGTTTAATCCAGATCACCGATTTACCCCGTATAAAATAAATTGATCAGCCACATCGGGTTGAATCAAGTGCCGACCCCAACAATGTATGGGATAAGGCCAGGGACGATGATGATATGGTACACGAAGTACCAGGCGCACATAACGGACAAGAAGTTAATAAGTTGATTGCGACTAACATGGAGCCACATCGGGTTAAATCAAGTGCCGACCCCAACAATGTATGGGATAAGGCCAGGGAGATGTTCACTTACCTTAGACCTTGTGAACAGATTTGAGATGGGTGGCCAGCACTGAGCTCCTGGTGAACTTCTTGCAGCAGACACTGCACTGGTGGTTTCTGACGCCGGAGTGAGTTAGCAGATGGACGCGCATACTATGAACAAAAATTACTTATTGATGTGGAAGCACCATAAGTCTAGTGGTTAGGTTAGGTTAGGTTAGTTTTTTTTATAGTTTAGGCCCAAGAAAAGTTCCAAAGTTCTGAGAAGAACCGGTAAGAAACTCAGCTGGTATCATGTACATTTCAATACATACCTTTTTAAAATTATATAGTTAGACGGTATAAACAGTTAGTGATTATATGTGTGATAAAGAAACTTGGAATAATGTATTACCAAATAAATATTGTAAGTAGTCTCATGGACACTGTACTTATGCTACAATTTCTTTTTAATATTACTTTTGATCTTTGTTTTTGACCGGCTTGAGTTGTCATGCTCACTAAAATGCCTTTGCTTGCGGCGGCGTCAGGATGACGGGTCGCTCACTTCCCTCTATAATGGTTGAGGAGGGGATGGCTGGCATTCTCGTCATACTTGTGAACAGGTGCTGCTTGTGGGGGCTGGTCATCTCAAGCTACGCATTTAGATATAAGTACAACTACTAGTCTTTTCTTTATGTTAATTTTTATCGACATTTGTGCATTGGAACTGTGTCCATGGGCTTACATTTCTCGAGTGATTTACTTTGTATTTTTAATATTGTATAATATTTTTGAAAAGAGTAATTACTGAGTTTCTTGCCAGGTTCTTCTCAGTAAAAGCAACCTTCCGAACCTGGCGGTAGCATGTATAATCCTGTAAATTAATGTCAGTCTGACGATTTGAAAGTACTTTGTATAAGTCTAATCGAATAAAGATATTTTGACTTTCACTTTGACTAAACAGACAGACAAACAGACGGACGGAAGTACAGTTTTTTTATAAATTAATTTTTAATTAGGTAGGTAGACACAGAATTTCTCGACTTTCATAAGTGCCTTACCAGGGCCTAAACTGAATAAATATTTTTCATTTTCATTTTCATTTTCAATATCCTATCCTAATATATAGTATTAAAAACGTGATAGTTTGTGAGTATATATATGTATAAAGCGCAGGCGGAGTCGCGGGCACCAGCTGGTACTTTTATATCCATTTATTGAAAAGCTGTTTGGAATTTGGAATTACAATTTTTTTTTTTTATTATTTATTTTAAGAAGGCTTACAGACACATTACATTAATAGAATATAAAATATAGTTATATAATAAAGATTGCTATTAACAAGCCTCCACAGATAAATAATTATCTAAGTCAAGACAAATTTAAAGCGCAACACACTAGAAATACTAATAAAAAAAAAAATTTGAAGAAACGGCGAAACAAACTCCCCATTTTTTTTCATGTGTCCTATTTTTATACATAAGGTTTTAGATAAAGATTGGACGTAATATAGATACATAATCAACATATACTCACTCAGTTCTTGGACTGAACCGTTGTTGGCAGACGGGACACTCCACCTTCTCCCCTCTATGAGTGAGGATATGGCGCCGCATCAGGTACAGAGCAGGGAAGCCCATGGAGCAGAACTCACATATATATCTATTTCTATCAGCGCGGTGCACTTTGCGGACATGGGCTCGCATCAAACTTACATTTTTAAATGTTTTACTACAGGATTGCTGTAAGGAAAAATTAAAGGCATCTCACTAAACTAAACATAGATTTACATAAAGTTTATTTTTTTTGTGATTTTTGATTATAAAATGATTTGAGTGAAAAATAATATCTAAGTAGTAATTAATAACTGAGATTCTTGCCAGGTTCTTATGTAAAAAAGATATATCTATGTACTAGCTGTGCCCCTTCGATTTCACCCGCATAGATTTAGTTTCATGCTTCATGTCGCGGAACCCTAATATTTTATATAAATAAAATTTTTAATTATTTTTAATAAATAAAAATATATTATGTTACTCCTTGAAACATGAGCTATCTGCTAGTGAAAGGTCCTGTTAAAATCGGTCCAGCCGTTTCAGAAATTACCCGGGCACCAAACAGACAGTCAGACTGAGATAAAATTTAAAACTTGGTTTTCAGTGTCTAGCCTGTATACTTTCATATGCATTTAGTGAAAAGTTGTAATTTTGGAATTACAAACAGACACTTCAATTTTATTTATCTGTATAGATATAATATAGTTACCTGCGAGCATTCATAGCATCCATCAACAGCTGGAATATTGTTTTCGTTCCTGATTCTCTTCTGTATAGCATCACTTGTTGATAGCATTTCTTTATTACTTATAGCTGTATCTGAAATAAATACTAATATTACTACTATGACAAACTATGACAAACGAAATAATGACATATTAAAGAATTTTACAAAGACAAATGTTAGGCTACTTTTGTTTAAAAAATAAAGTAGGGTTCTGTGAACAAAGCCTCTTATAAAAATAAGTTAATGCAGGTGAACTGCGAGGCACAGCTAGTGATAAAATTGCAACTTAGCCCCTTTCTTAACATTTACTGGCGTGGTGCAAATATTTTGTGATGTTGCTTGCGTGTCATACGCCATATGTTTAAGATGTCCATGACGTGCGAGGGGCGTCATCCACAACAAATTGGTTGATGGTGCATAGTAAGCTGTTTTCCCTTAGTGGTATATATAATACAAGGGTTGAAGTCCAGTGGCTTGAATTGCATATAAGCAGGTAAGCAGAAGATACAATTTGTGATCACTGAATACACTCGTGTCGTGTGTATGTGTGTTTATGTTCATATGTGTATCTTTACCAAGACGTACGTACCTATGCCGCGTCAGATAGGTGGACTTAACCCGCCTACCTACCTACTTATTGTTTATGCCTACTCCTCTGAAAATCCAATGCACGCCCCTGGGCCGCGTCACATACGTATGGACTTAACCTGCCTACCTAACTACTTTTTGTTTATGCCTACCCCTCTGAAAATCCAATGCACGCCCCTGGGTTGAACTTATAAATTCTTACCATGTTTAGAGCGTTTCTCTGTACTGACATTAAAAGGTTCAGCAAATACGACATTTTCCATTCTGTAATATGTAGTGAGTTCAATGTCAGTGCCGGCATTCTCCAAAGGCTGGAAAAAAGGCAATCAAGAGGGAAGGTAAGAAATCTATGAGGATAATAATATGAATGCAGTAAAACTGAATGAATATATTGAAAATGAAAATGATTTATTCAGTTTGGGCCCTGGTCTACTGTCTTTCTCTGAAAGCTAAACTTTGTGCAAACAAATAATGTTTCAGTATTGTTTTAGTTTTGTCAAACTCAACTTCTCGGGCATTGTATAATTTAATTAAAGTAGGGTATGAATTTTTAAATGTCAAAGAATTTTTCATGTCGGATGAGCTATGGGCGAAAACCATTACAAAATGGACCCCAAATGGCAGGAAATGACAACGCGGCAGGCCTCGGAGGAGATGGCGGGATGAGCGTGATGCTTTCAGGAGCGATTGGTAGAGGACTGCTGAGGACAGAGAAAGTTGGAAAAGTGGAAGGGAGGCCTTTTCCCAGCAGTGGGACACTACAGGCTAATAATAATAATAATAAAAAGATTTTTTCATGTGGACCATGCCTTCCTCCTGCCCTTATCCCATGTTATTTGGGGTCCTGGGGTAGGTGCAATGTGTTCTTGTGTGTCACATTTAATGTAATATAGGAACTTCTTGGTAAGGCACTTATGAGCCCCGAAAGTTTACCACCATAATAATTTTATTGATGAATAATGTATGAAATAATAGTAGAATTGTGCTCTATACCCTCTACGTACCGCGTGTGGGACTCCGCAATATCAGGTGTTTAATTTTTGGATAATATCTTAATATTTTGTAAGAATTAATTGCGGCGCAGAATACAGTCGCGTTGCGCTGCATTTACGCGGTAAAAAAATACTTCTACTAATAAAAACATTATTTGTTACGTGTAGCGCGACCTACACAGTATTATTATTAAAGTAAGTAAAGTAATAGTAATCATAAATAAAAAGTTTTAGTAAGTTACCAACATTTCTTTCGAATACTTCATTGACTATCGCCATTTCGTTACAGGGCACGTTTATAAAATGATGAGAAGTGTTCATTATATGTTCAATAATTAATCGAAAATAACAATATGCACAATCCAAAACTATGTTAATATTTCGCTAAATATTCAACAAAATTTTAAATAATTTATCCACTGGCACTCAATAATAGGGTTCAATAACCCTCTCCTTTTTGACATCACTTTGACAGAAATTTATTTGACAAATAGACGGAAAGAAATCTTGAGTCCAAACGGAATGCGTTTAGTTTAGTTTCTTGCACAATATGTTAAATGATTGTTTAGTTTTGAAAAATAACTTTACAAGATTATTCGTTTAAAATAAAGAAAAATAACGATTTTAAATACACAAAGTTTAACACAATTCTTTTGTTTACTCCTTATACAATATGTTTTCATTACAAATGTCTAAGAATGCTAGGTAGGTGAAACGAAACGCAACGCCAATTATTTTGCGGAGCGTGCGTGCGTTGAAAGATCTAGCTTTGTTATATTGTGCAATTTTTTAGCTAAAATTCGTGCGAGATTTCGTCTAATACGTGCGAAAGTTCTATCCTTAGAAAAATATTGAATATTTTAACACAATTCTGCATCAATTAAGGCATCATGGTGGTAGTTTCGTCCACTTTTTCCGTGCCGGCAGAAGGCGTTTTATTTCAATCTCCTTCAACAAAACTACTTGTAAATGACCAGGAGTTGGGCACAGCAACGTTATATATTACAGAAAAGTGAGTATTTACTTTAAGGTGTTGAAAAAACTCGATAAATTGTTATTTAATTGGTCTACCTTTGTTTTGTTACTATCTCCATGTGTTAGAGCATACCCACATATTTTTTTAATTATTATTCATGCGTTCGACGTTTTTTTCCTTAAGATATAGTATCAAATAACAATCCATTCAGAATTCTCATAACCACAAGGAAGGAATAGCATATTCTAATCCTATTTGAACATCAGATAGACATGCTTGTTTGACTAGCAGACTTCACGCGGTATCACCCGCGTAGTTCCCGTTCCCGTGGGAGTACGGGGATAAAATATAGCTTGTGGTACTTGCTAATAATGAAGTCCAGTACTTTGTAATTTTATTTTTTTACATTTTATACAATCACTAGCGACCCACCCTCACTTCGCCTCGGGATGGATTTTTAAGACTATTACAAATCATTGGCTTTTTATTCCTTTATTTAATTATATTATATTATTTATCGTAACTTACTTACAATTACTGGTACATTGTCATTCTGAAAAGCATGTTTTTATTAAGTACTAGCTGTGCCCCGCGGTTTCACCCGTGTAGATTTAGTTTCATCCTTATGGTCGCGGAAACCTAATATTTTTAATAAATAAAAGGTAGCCTATGTCCTTTCTCAGGGTCTTAAGATTGTCTGTGCCAAATTTCATCAAAATCGGTTGAGAGGTTTATGCGGGAAAGCGTAACAGACAGACAGAGTTACTTTCGCATTTATAATATTAGTAAGGATTGCTATTTTTGTAATTATTTACGACATCACATTGGAAACCTCAAAACTAACAGTATTTCTCCACTATTGAATGGATGTTATTATTATATACATAGAAACCTTCCTCTTCATTCACTATCTATTAA
This sequence comes from Watsonalla cultraria, assembly GCA_964035505.1. Classification (NCBI taxonomy): domain Eukaryota; kingdom Metazoa; phylum Arthropoda; class Insecta; order Lepidoptera; family Drepanidae; genus Watsonalla; species Watsonalla cultraria. Next base: position 5,545,927 of record OZ037737.1, read on the forward strand.
AAAAAACCGCATCAAAATCCGTTGTGGAGTTTAAAAGATTTAAGCATACATAGGGACAGAAAAAGTGACTTTGTTTTATACTATGTCATGATATTCAACTACAACAATATGTTACATACAAACAGGGGCGTGCATTGGCTTTGCAGAGGGATAGGCATAAACAATAAGTAGGTAGGTAGGCAGGTTAAGTCCATACCTATGTGACGCGGCGTAGGTACGTATTTCTTGGTAAAGACACACATACGAACATGAACACACACACACGACACGAGTGTATTCAATGATCACGAATTGTAACTTCTGCTTACCTGCTTATATGCAATGCACGCCACTGCATACAAATATACAAGTCTTTCTTCTATATAATATTTGTATAGAACTAGAGATAACACTTCTATTACTTTACTTCAGTATAAATTCAATATTTAAGTGAAATAAAAGTTACTATGGCAAGAGCATATTTAAGAGTGTACATCTCAGAAACATGCAGGTTTCCTCACATCATTTTCCTTCACCGTAAAGCATGTGGTGTGAAATCATTTGCATAGCAGGAGACCACTCAAGTGCTACCATGGGTTTAATGCTTGTGTTATTCCAGTAACGTAATATGGGGCGGAGGAGTGAACACAGCTGGTACGGCAGCTCCGGCCATCTCCTTGCTGTACCCGAGCATCTCCCTCCACGCCGTGCAGAGGGAACCCTCACCTGCACTTTACATGGTCCTCAATTATGAACTCAGGTATGCTATTATTATGTCTGAAGAGTCACTAGTGAAATAATATATGTTTTAAATCTATATGTCTATGCAGATGAATAAAACTGAAGTGTCTGTTTGTAATTCCAAAATTACAGCTTTTCACTAAATGCATATGAAAGTATACACGCTAATGACCCTAAAAAACCAAGTTTTAAATTTTTCTCTGTCTGTCTGTCTGTCTGTTTGTTCCGGGTAATCTCTGAAAGGGCTTAACAGATTTTAACGGCACTTTCACTGGTAGGTAGCTGATGTTTCAAGGAGTAACTTAGGCTACTTTTATTTATCAAAAATATTAGGGTTCCGCGACAATAAGGATGAAACTAAATCTACGCGGGTGAAACCGCGGGGCACAGCTAGTAATTTAATGTAACTTTAAATTAACTTGCAGGGTACCAGAGCTTATGCAACAGTCTGGCAGCGGTGATGCAAATGATGATGACAATGATGACGAGGATTTTGATGCTGATGACCAACCCATTACACAGCTTAGGTGAGCACTTCATACAACCATACATATGCCACGCCTGTATTCCCTGAAGGCGTAGGTAGAGGTTCCTACAGACATAATACACCCCCATTTCACAAGTTATGCTTAAGTCCGATGTAATAGGGAGCGAGCCTATTGCCATTAACCGGCCACTACTCCAGGCTCCGGGGGGTTATTCCAATAATCCCGACTGAAAATCCCCACCAATGGAGTATAGTGGAAAAAAAGTCCAAAAATCCCCACTGCGATGGAAAGCAGCTTGGAATGGGGGTTTTTGGACATATTTTCCACAAATCGCCATTAGGTTTAACATTAAATATGAACAACATCTATACAGATAAATAAAATTGAAGTGTCTGTTTGTAATTCCAAAATAACAGCTTTTCACTAAATACTTATGAAAGTATACACGATACTGACACAAAAAAAACAAGTTTTAAATTTTTTCTCTGTCTGTCTGTCTGTCTGTTTGTTCCGGGTAATCTCCGAAACGGCTGGACGGATTTTAACAGGACTTTCACTGGTAGGTAGCTGATGTTTCAAGGAGTAACTTAGGCTACTTTTATTTTTCAAAAATATTATGGTTCCGCGACAATAAGGAAGAAACTAAATCTACGCGGGTGAAACCGTGGGGCACAGCTAGTACTGTATAAGAATGAGGAAGGCGGAGTTATTTTAGAAATCAAACAAATTCATGTAATAAGGCAAAGCCTAAATATAAATTATTTAATGTTGAAGAACGAAATCAGTGGGGATTTTTGGGCTTTTTTCCACTATTCCCCATTGGTGGGGAATAGTGGAATAACCCGCTCCGGGCTGCTACTGGGGAATTACAGATGGAAAAACCCAATAACACTGCCCGACTCGGGGATCAAACACAGGATGACTTGTTCCGCAGTAGTGTTTACGACAACTAGACCAATGAGGCTTTACATATATACATATGCTCACGTTTGTATTCCCCGAAGGGGTAGGCAGAGGTGTTGTAATAACAACACCCACTTTTCACCGAAAATGATTATGTGCCAACGTGACAGATGGTGAGTCTATCACCGTCTCAGGCACTATACTTACGTCTTTGAATTACTTCTCAGACATATGCAGGTTTCCTCACGATGTTTCCCTTCACTGTAAAGCACATTGTGTCATAGCACATAAGTTTGTAGAAAAACTCATTGCAAAAATCCCAGCGGGATTAGAACTAGTGGCGAAGACGAGGCTTAAATGAATAATTGTGTGTGTTTAGGTTCATCCCAGAGAATGAAAATGACCTCCAAGCGATGTACTCGGCCATGAGCCAAGGTCAGGCTCTCCACCCAGACCCCACGGACGAAGTCGACGAGGACGACCCCTACATGGATGGAGAGGACTTCTTCGATGGTAAATAATCTATACAGATAAATAAAATTGAAGTGTCTGTTTGTAATTCCAAAATAACAGCTTTTCACTAAATGCATATGAAAGTGTACATGTTACCGACATTGAAAAACCAAGTATTAAAATTTTTCTCTGTCTGTCTGTTTGTTCCGGGTAATCTCTAAATGGCTTGACCGATTTTAACGGGACTTTCACTGTCAGATGGCTGATATTACAAGGAGTAACTTTGGCTATTTTTATTTATTAAAAATATTAGGGTTCCGCGACAATAAGGATGAAACTAAATCCACGCGGGTGAAACCGCGGGGCATGGCTAGTAAATAATATGTACTGTAACTGAAGGATTAAATCCTGACAGGAGAAGAAACGGCCCGTTTTTTTTTACCACCTCTGCTAACCCCTTCGGGGACCCTTCTACAAAGGCTGGTCCTTCATGAAAATGAAAATGAAAAATATTTATTCAGTTTAGGCCCTGGTAAGGCACTTATGAAAGTCGAGAATTTACTACCGGTTCGGAAACTAGCCTTCTGAGAAGAACCGGCAAGAAACTCAGCCAGGCATCATGTACATATCATCGAAACAATATAAATCATAATGAAATCATCATCCAAAATCAAATTTGATAATAGGTATAAATATTCACAATAGTGACAAATTGTATTAGCATGGTATGTATTTTTGCAGGTGATGAATTATTCGAAGACGCTGAAGAGTTAGACCAGCCCGACGAGGCGGCGGCGAGACTTCGGCAGTTGAACCTCGACCATTCCAATGGCACGCACTTTGGTAAGCCACTTAACATTGCACTCAAACTTACATACATACATCTATATCTATACAGATAAATAAAATTTAAGTGTCTGTTTGTAAATCCCAAATAACAGCTTGTCACTAAATGTATATGAAAGTATGTATATACAGTAATGACATGAAAAAACCAATTTAAAAAAAAAATCTCTGTCTGTCTGTTTGTTCCCGCTAATCTCCGAAACGGCTGGACCGATTTTAACGGGACTTTCACTGGCAGAAATCTAATTTTACAAGCATTAAAAAAAACAATAGGGGTTTCGCGGGCCACCCATGAAATAACTGTACGCGGGTAAAACCGCTGGACACAGCTAGTTTTACATATATGCTCACGCCTGTATCCCATGGGGGTAGGCAGAGACCACCGTTCGCCACATGCTACGATCCTTACATACTGTCGCTTCATCCTCATTCATGCATCTCTTCATACACTTCCTGCGGTTACGAGTGCTCTGAATTTGATCGAATTGAAAGAATTTTCAAGATCGGTCAAGTAGTTTCGGAGCCTATTCAATGCAAGCAAACAAACAATCAACTCTTTCCTCTTTACAATATTAGTATATACAGAAATACAATTTCTCCAAGCAAACCATTATATTTTCTACAAATACAGTCCTCCAGATGGTAAGCGGTCACCCACATTGTCTACCTCATAACATATTATTTAATTCAAATAATGTACAGTGTACAGTGATTTCACACCACGTGCTTTACGGTGAAGGAAAACATCTTGAGGAAACCTGCATGTCTGAGAAATAATTCAAAGACGTATGTATAGTGTCTGAGACGGCGATGGACTCACCATCTGTCACGTTGACACTTAATCATATTCGGTGAAATGTGAGTGTTGAAAATTACAACACCTTTGCCTACCCCTTCGGGGAATACAGGCGTGAGCATATGTATGTTCATCATCATCTCCCTGGCCTTAATCCCATGTATTTGGGGTCGGCACTTGGTTCAACCCGATGTGGCTGATCACCTGATTTTTATACGAAGCGACTGCCATCTGACCTTCGCAACCCCTTTTTCGAGGAAAATCGGCAATCTGGGTTAAACCAGTTGTCAGACTCTCTTAGGCCTCTGACTGACCTGTAACGATTGCCAAAGATGTTAAATTGGCAACCGGGACCGACGGCTTAACGTGCTCTCCGAGGCACGGAGGGAACTGGGGCGGTCACCCATCCAACTACTGGCTAGGCGTATGGTTGCTTAACTTAGCTGATCGAATGATATGCGCAATAGCAACTGTGCCACGAGCTCCTCATGCATGCATAGCATATGTATGTTATAATCATTTATATAATTCTATCGGTTTCAGAAGACGCAGATGACACGGAATTTGGAGAATAAAGGTTACACATACCGCATTTTATAACAACCGGCTTGTGAAGTGAACGAGAATTAAAGTTATATATGTTTTTTTACTAAAACCTTAATATTGAGAAGTGTTTCAAAAGATGTTTTTCAGCTGCTAAAAAAACAAAAAATCTCTGGTGTATACAAATATTACAAAAACAAAATTTTCGTACGAAATATTTTTTTAGAAAAAAAATTTTAAAACGCACAATTTTCTGATGATATTATTTTTAACACGAAACATGTATTTTCTGTGTGTGTGCATGGTTGTAGTAAGACTTATATGATTAGGTGTTTTATTTTAATAAATACTAGCTGTGCCCCGCGGTTTCATCCGTGTCGATTTAGTTTCATGCTTCATGTCGCAGATCCCTAATATTTTTAATAAATAAAAGTAGATTAAGTTACTCCTTGAAACATCAGCTACCTGTCAGTGAAAGACCCGTTTAAATCGGTCCAGCCGTTTCAGAGATTACCCGGAACAAACAGTCAGAGACAGATTTGTTTTTAAATTTGGTTTTTCGGTTTCAGTAGCGTGTATACTTTCATATGCATTTAGTGAAAAGCTGCTATTTTGGAATTACAAACAGACACTTTAATTTTATTTATCTGTATAGATTATAATTCCAACACAACAATCCAAAAGTAGAAAAATATCAATCATAAAAAACCAAGTTTTAAAATTTTTCTCTGTCTGTCTGTCTGTCTGTCTGTTTGTTCCGGGTAATCTCTGAAACGGCTGGACGGATTTGAACGGGACTTTCACTGGTAGGTAGCTGATGTTTCAAGGAGTAACTTAGGCCTCTTTTATTTTTTTAAACATTAGGGTGTCGCGATAAAAAGGTTGAAACTAAATCTACGCGGGTGAAACTGCGGGGCACAGCTAGTTGTGAATAAAATTACCCCCTTGCTTGTAAGCTTTTAGATTTTAATCAAATGCTTAAAATCTCATTAATTGCGTTGTAGTCGAATAAGCAGTTATTTTTATGTAACAATCAAGAAATTCTTATGAACAAGGGGGGATGTTTGAGTGTATTATGTAAAGTTAATGTTAGTATAGGTTCCGTCATGAGTTTTGAGCGCTGGCTTTCAATGCGTAGTAGTATTTTAAATGTATATTAACATATTTTTGCGCTCACATTAATAGTGTTTTCTGAAAATATATCAAAATATACATTAGATAGAGAATATACGTGAAAATTCTAAACTCAAACTCAAATATATCTTTATTCGATTAGACTTTATACAAAGTACTTTCAAATCGTCAGAATGACACAATTACACAGGATTATACATGCTACCGCCAGGTTCGGAAGGTTGCTTTTACTGAGAAGAACCTGGCAAGAAACTCAGTAATTTCTCTTTTAATGAATAATATACAGTTTTAAAAATACAAAATAAATGTCTTAATATACCTTATATATATATCTCGGTATATTTTGGTGACGTAACAAAGTTATAATAGGCTGATTCTAAGGAGAATATACGGTAATATATATTATAGTGCTGTAGTCGGTTGCGGGCTTTCTGTTTTCGCCAAGTGCTCAAAACGACTGTAATATAAATGTTTATTCAACGGGCATAGTGGACCCTACAATACCCCTTTACCCAAGTAAGAGGCAATAGGGGGCGCCTGGGGGTATATCTAACTCTAAGAACACGCTCAACGCAAATAAACCGTTTGTATTCCACATGTAATTATAGTTAATAAAACCATATCAATAAGGTATTTGTTTATTTTTTAATACACTTTAATATCTATACAGATAAATAAAATGGAAGTGTCTGTTTGTAATTCCAAAATAACAGCTTTTCACTAAATGCATATGAAAGTGTATACAATACAGACACCGAAAAACCAAGTTTTAAATTTTTCCTCTGTCTGTCTGTCTGTTTGTTCCGGGTAATCTCTGAAACGGCTGGACGGATTTGAACGGGACTTTCACTGGCAGGTAGCTGATGTTTTAAGGAGTAACTTAGGCTACTTTTATTTATTGATTTTATGATTTCATTATGATTTATATTGTTTCGATGTTATGTACATGATGCCTGGCTGAGTTTCTTGCCGGTTCTTCTCAGAAGGCTAGTTTCCGAACCGGTGGTAAATTCTCGACTTTCATAAGTGCCTTACCAGGGCCTAAACTGAATAAATATTTTTCATTTTCATTGAAAATCTTAGGGTTTCGCGACAATAAGGATGAAACTAATTCTACGCGGGTGAAACCGCGGGGCACAGCAAGTTGGTTAATAAAGGTTTCACGAGATATGAGCGTTGACCTCGAATGCGTAATAGTATTTTTTTTAATCCGTACCGTTTTCGGAATCTATACTCGCTAGCTATGCCTACAATGTTTGAGATATTTTAGTTCTTCCCGTCACCGCTTGGAGGCGTTGTACTTCTACAAATATTCGGCGGAGGCGCTAGCGACTATAGATTAAGAAAACGGTGGCAAATTCGTGATAGGGGTACTGTAGTATATGCGCCACTATTTTCGGTGAGCGCTCATAAGTCGTGAAGGCACTTGTACCCTCACTTCAAATAATATGGAAGTAGGCCCTCTGAGGGCCTAGTGCAAGCTTTTCACTGCCGCCGTCACAAGTCACCGTGTCGATGTAAACGCAGATTTGTATAGGATCGGAACAGCGCCTCTGTCGGCCTAAAGATGACTATTGTGAGCCAATACAAATCTGCGTTTACGTCGACGCGGTGACTTGTGACGGGGATTTTAAGAAAACTCGCACTAGGCACTCTGGATGTCATAACGTAAAGGTGGTTTACTTACAAATATTAGCTCTTAAAATCCTATATTAGTATCAGGGTCCCGACCATGATAGTTTAACTCTTATGAGATGTATATGACGTGTATAAGTCTGTCACTGTCACACAGTGGAACTATGACGGCAGTCAGATGTTATGGTAAGACCCCTGGTAGCGAGCGAGTCATACTCAGCAGATCTTCAGCCAGGTGAGTGTCATGCTTTACTTCGGTGAATACATATGTGCCGTCAAGAATTTTGAGCGCTGACCTTCAATGAGCAGCAATTCAAACTATTTTCGCTGGGCGCTACTTACTATGTTTGAAATGCAAACTCTCATAGTGCGATTTAGGCTGTGTTCTGTGCGAGTAGCGCCATCTGTGTAGCTAGTGGAGAAACTGTGCTTCAAAAGCCTAGTTTTGAGTAACATCTATACAGATAAATAAAATTGAAGTGTCTGTTTGTAATTCCAAAATAACAGCTTTTCACTAAATGCATATGATAGTATACACGCTACTGACACTGAAAAACCTAGTTTTAAAAATGTTCTCTATCTGTCTGTTTGTCGGCTGGACCGATTTCCACGGGACTTTCACTGGCATGTAGCTGATGTTTCAAGGAGTAACTTAGGCTACTTTTATTTATCAAAAATATTATAAGGATGAAACTAAATCTACGTGGGTGAAACCGCAGGGCACAGCTAGTTTAAAATAAAAGTCAAATATCAATTACACTACTATTTTATTAGGAAAACACAATACATTATAGTTATAATCTTTATTTTAACAATCATGAAATTGCGTGCCGTCCGTACATTGTACTTTCATCGACGTACGAGAACCACAATAAAATAAAACATATATAATTATATAGTCAACGAGAACTCAGCGACTACCTTACAATTTGACCACTTTGTACCAGTCTACACACTTATTAATAAACACGCGAATTGCTTACAATTAATTGTTTTAAATCTAGCATCCTCAATTTATAAATGCGATCGAACCGCCGCCACACAGTACATATGCGAGCAGTACACCAACTTAAAACTAACAACGAAACATATTTATAGATATAATTAAACTGTACGTGTGTGTCATTGAACTCCTAAACAGCTGGTCCGAAATTAATGTTCTTTTTGTATGCCTTTGTGGGGCACCCTGGATGGTTTAGATTCACAAATTAGTCCGGCAGATGGCGCTGTTGTCGGTTTGTAAGTTATTTATCTATGCAGGACAACGTCTGTCGGGTTCATTAGTACTTTATATAACATTACTGAAGTCGCAGAATTCACTATACATTTACATAACATATACTCACAGCTGTATTCCCCGAAGGGGTCGGCAGAGGTGTACTTATAGTACACCCACATTTCGCCAGTTTAAATCCTGGGGGTGAGCCTATTGCCATTAACCGGCCACTAATCCAGGCTCCGGGCTGCTACTGGGATATTACAGATGGAAAAACCCAATAACACTGCCCAACCCGGGGTTTGAACCTAGGACCTTGTGTAACAACTACAAAATTGTTATTTCGGACTTACACATGTAGTATAATTTATATGCGACTTGATTTGACTTTGAATCATTGCAAATAATATTCCCCCTTACAATGAACCATAGACTAAATTAATCCTTGGATTAAAAGTTGCTCCATATCTTTCTGTGATACTGATTTAAAAAGGACATAGTTTTAATCTAGTCTTCGAGTCTTATTTAATGGATATACGAAAGAAATGGTATGATTTTTGCAATGAAATCAATTTTTATATATTACAAATGATTAATTAAAGAGCCAATGAGTTACCTATGCGGTCCTTGTGTAACAGTATCCACTGAAAAGATTTAAAATATATTTATAGTTAGAATTATTATTATTATTAGATATTAGCCTGTAGTGTCCCACTGCTGGGCAAAGGCCTCCCTTCCATTTTTCCAACTTTCTCTGTCCTCAGCAGTCCTCTCCCAATAGTTAGAATACTGTTCGCATATGTACTATGTTGTATTACATAGATCACACAACGCGACGCGTAATTTTTGTAACAGGAAATTATAATGAAATACACTGGCTTACAGAAGGCACAATTTGCATTTAGACGACAATTGAATACATTTTTTATTTACATACAGCACGAGTTCCATCATTATATCACTATACTAATATTATACATGGGAGTGATTGTATGTTAAGATTACACTGAAATCTATACAGATAAATAAAATTGAAGTGTCTGTTTGTAATTCCAAAATTACAACTCTTCTCTAAATGCATATGAAAGTATACACGCTACTGACACTGAAAAACAAAGTTTTAAAATTTTTCTGTCTGTTTGTTTGTCTGAAACGGCTGGACCGATTTCAACGGGACTTCCACTGGCATGTAGCTGATGTTTCAAGGAGTAACTTAGGCTACTTTTATTTATTAAAAATATAAGGGTTCCGCGTCAATAAGGATGAAACTAAATCTACGCGGGTGAAACGTTTACGCTTTAACCCTAAGGAACATTGGGTACTCATAAAACGCGGACGAATTCGTGGGTAAAACTTAGTTATTTCTAAACCCTTCTTAATAGATGATAATATATATTTAAATGAAAATAGCATACATATTCATAATGAATTTAAAATAAAGTTTATACTGTATTTTTCTGTGCAAAATCTCATGGTGATCTAAATCTTACAAACAAACATGTATAATATTAGTTAGATTAGAATCACGGACAGACATATCTCGTGCTGTACCGTCTGTCTACCCCGTAGAGAATACTAGGGATATGTATGTAAAATATTAAATAACACTAATAAGAATTTAACAAAAATGTATTACAATATAATATTATATACCTACCTTATACTCGGCTACAATATTTAGACAGCATTTTATTTAAAAATATATATTTTTTGGATGTAACTTATTTCAATCCAAATCTTCATACATTTTCTATGAAACTACCCACATATTACCAAACAGCGCTACTACCCCACTGGTAATTGCTCAACTACTCAGTTGAGAAGTGATTAAACCTGTAGGTCTAAAAAGGCTCGGATCACATTATGATTCTCTCAAAGTGGCCGTTTTAGACCTACTGGGCTCTTATCGCCACCATAGTTCCAGTGTGAGAGTGACAGACTTATACACGTCATATACATCTGTCTCATAATAACAGTTGTACTATTATGTCAATAAGAAGTCATGGTACCTGATGTACCCACTGCTAAACCAGTTGAGTTATAGAGTATTACTGTTCAGTAATACAATGTCCTACTGCTCAACTAGTTGAGTTCTGGGGTAGCGCTAAACAGACTAAGACAGACCTTGGTTTAAAAGTAACTCAATCTTTTTCTGTGATACGGATTTTACCGGATTTAGTCTGATTTTGGTTTTGTTTTTAATCATGTTTTGTACAAAGGCAAGCAGAGACCAGTTTTAAACCCACAATATTTATATGCCATATAGCGCTCGCCTCACCTCGCCACCTAGCGGACACTTTAAGAACTAAACCATAGAAATATTGTGCAGTGACGCGTCAAGAAGAGATTTCTTTCGGAATATATATAGTAAAGTTCACGATAGGCCAAGTCGGGTTTGAGTCGAGTGACGGTCGTAGCACGGTCAACTGAATCTATACAGATAAATGTAATTGAAGTGTCTGTTTTTAATTTCACAAACAGCTAGCATCTAAATATATACGAAAGTATAACCGATACCAAATTAAAAAAAATATATTTGAATTTTTTTTTCTGTCTTTCTGTTGTCCGATTCACTTGCAAATAGCTGATCTTACAAGGAGTAACTTAGACTACATTTATTTTAGAGAAAGCTTTTATTATTAACCCTACGCGAGTAACACCGCGGGGCACATCTAGAATTACATATCTTGTATGGACACACGATATTCATCACAGCAACCGTGTAACGGCCGTACAAAGACGGCCTTAGTTTCGGTCTAAACTCGGCTCCAACCCGGCACGGTCTACTTGATTTACTCGAAGATATAATGTAGTTATTGTAAACGAAGAAACAACTTATAAAAACACTTAAAACTGTTTATATCAATACAAAACGTAAGAGGAAATTAATTAAAACTTACATTATTATGCTTCAAAATGAGGCCGGGTCCTATATACACATAATTATTTCCATACAATTTCACCGTATTTCAATACAATTTCACCGTATTTCAATACAATTTCACCGTATTTCAATACAATTTCACTGTTTCAATACAATTTCACCGTATTTCAATACAATTTTACCGTATTTCAATACAATTTTACCGTATTTCAATACAATTCCGCTGTTACATACAACTTTTAATGTTTTCTTGTTTTTGAAACTACGCGCCTTAGTTGTTCATCAATAAAATTGTAATCGTTAAATGAATTCCAAGTTGAAAATATACATTATAGCTTTAACACGCGGCTTCGCTTGAATTTTTGAAACAAATTAAGATACTAATGTTTTTAGAAAATAATATTAGCATATTCTGTAGAGAACTTGTGACAAAAGAAAAATCTATTCCGTGCCTTAAAAGGTAAAAAAAGTAACCCTTATAAGATCACTCTCTTGTCCGTCTGTCTGTCAGTGTTTTCTACAATAACATTACATAGCACCCCTGTGTTCTGAAGTTTGTAAAAACAAAATATGATATCTTTTACAAATTTAGTATTAATATGGAAAATGGGATCATAGCAAGTTTATATGCTCAAAATTATTTCAACTTAAATACATTCACTCCCATACAAACTCTTATTATGAGACAGATGTATATGACGTGTATAAGTCTGTCACTGTCACACATTGGAACTATGATGGCAATATGAGCTTATTGTAAGGTCCCAGCTGAACACTACGATGTCAAATACTATATTTTTGCCAAAAATACGTGTCTCATATGAATTAGTAACAAATTGTTAATTCTTCATCCGTTAGTGCTAAATTTTATTTTACTGTTTTGTATGGGAACCAAATAAAAGCCTTTCAAAGCCTGAAAATTACCTGAAATGTTAACTTTGTGTAACTGTGAATATGTATGTATTATTCAGCTATAAATGATCAAGTTTTCAACTCGGATTCACTAAGTATCAACAATACTATTGCAATACTCCTTAAGGGTATAAAAATATTTGCCGACATTACATTTTATAATTTCAAGCAACTTCTTTTTGAAATGATCTATACAGATAAATAAAATTGAGGTGTCTGTTTGTAATTCCAAATTAACAGTTTTTCACTAAATGCATATGAAAGTATATACGCGCTACTTACATTAAACTTTTCTGTGTCTTTGTCCGTCTGTTTGTATCGGGTAATCTCTGAAACGACTGGTCCGATTTTAACGGGACTTTCATCAGCAAATAGCTAATGTCACAAGTAGTAACTTAACTAATTTTATTTAAAAAAAATAGGGTTCCTCGGGCCACCCTTGAAATTAAGTCTACGCGGGTGAAACCGCGGGGCACAGGTAGTAAAGAATATAAATAATAAGTACATAAAGTACAAAAAAGGGAAGTTTCGAAGAGTCCACTTACATAACGCCAAATTTAAAAGAGCTCATCGATAATAGTGAGCGTAAGTGTAGGCCTAGACAAAAAGAAACGATATAAAGTATGGTAATGACATAAACCAGTCACGTGACAAATGTCATTGCCGTACATTTTGTATCGTTTCTACTAGCGAAGCGTGAGGATAACGTTACTTTGTCTACAGACCCTATACATGTATTTTATTCACGTCGTGCCATACAGACAGTAAGACTCATAGAACTCCGATAACTGCGCATTTAAGGTCAGCGCTCATATATCGTGACGGCACCTATATTCGCAAGTAACAGATGTTAGCAATATGAAATTTTAAGTATAGAAAGCGCCGATATCATACAGTCCCAGAATATTGTTATTAGTTTATTACCGAACCAGTTACTTTCAACCTAGCTAAGGGACACGCGTTCGAATCCCGCGAGGACAATTTCTTCATTAATGTAGACATACAAATATTGAGCATTGCGCCAATGCTCTTAGAAAACAACCCAGGACTGGATATGTGCCTGAGGTGTTTGTCTGAGGGCATTTTATGCCCACATTGTTAGTTAAATAAATTTAATTTTATAATGTTAAATGACAAAGCCATTTACGACAAAAATATTTTAATAATAGCAAACCCTCTGTGACCCAACAAACTGGATAAAAACAATTACGAACTGAACCTAACTTTGAAATCTATCAAAAAATCCATGAAAATTTTCAAATCTGTAGCAGCGTTTCTCCACTCGCTCATAGATGGCGCTACTATAATATATAATATAATGCGAAGTTTGAGTACAAATACACGAGAACCTAAATCGCGCAATAAGAGTTTTCAAGCGCATTGCAGTATATATACAAGTTTCCAACTAGGACTTCGGACTACTGTTCGGTCTTGGAGGGGAGTGATGTAGCCCACTGTGGGGAGAGCGAGTGATCATGCTCATCCCCAGCAAAGGGAAGATCTTCCAGCCAGGCGGCTGTCATGCCTGGGGAACCGCGGCTCCAACTGTTCTAGTTGGAAACTTGTATATATACTGCAATGCGCTTGAAAACTCTTCTGGCGCGATTTAGGTTCTCGTGTATTTGTACTCAAACTTCGCATTTGTTAGCGAGTAGCGCCATCTATGAGCGAGTGGAGAAACGCTGCTACAAATCTATCAAAAAAATGGATGAAAATTTTGAAGTCAATAAAAAAACCAAGAAAATTTCGAAGTCTATAAATTTTTTTTTATTGAAGTCTGTCAAAATTTAAAAAATATAATGTCGACTTAACGATTACAATGCTATACAGGCTTACCATCACGCTGTCGTCGTAAGCGGCTGTTGTATCGTCTCTAGCGCTTTCGGTTCAATAACTTCTTCTGGTGTGCCATTGAGCTTATCCGTCGGTGTATTTTGGGTGTCGGTGTCTGGTGTGTCCTGGGACTTGTCGGTGCCTTGGCTGGATGTGTCGGTGTCTGGTTTAGATTCCTTCTCAGGCTCCGATTGCTCTGTGTCTTCGTCTGTTTTCTCTGGCGCTTCTATTTTGTCAATGTCTGGACTTTCACTTTTTTCTGTTGGTTTTACTGCGTCTAGAAAGGTGTTTATATTATCTATACAGATAAATAAAATTGAAGTGTCTGTTTGTAATTCCAAAATAACAGCTTTTCACTAAATGCATATGAAAGTATACACGCTACTGACACTAAAAAGTCACGTTTTAAATTTTTTCTCTGTCTGTCTGTTTGTTCCGGGTAATCTCTGAAACGGCTGGACGGATTTTAACGGGACTTTCACTGGTAGGTAGCTGATGTTTCAAGAAGTAACTTAGGTTACTTTATGTCTAGGCATATAGGTAACTCACCAGCATCGTCCACTTCCATCACCGTCTCCTTCTTCTCGTCACCGTTCACTTTCTGTAACACAAACGTACATTATTAACTTAGAATAACTTAACTTTTATTGATATCAACCATGCATACTTAAATCTTAATATACATAACACCAGCCTTAGACAAAGTAACATTCTCTCGCGCTTGCGTTAATAGAAACGATACAAAATGTATGGCAATGACATAAATCAGTCACGTGACATATGTCATTCCCGTACATTTTGTATCTTGTCTACAAGCGAAGCGTGAGGATAATGTTAGGGGGCGTCCATAAATTACGAGATTTTTTTTGTATTGTCTGTCCCCCCTCCCCCGTTGGCGAGATGTCGTGAGATTTTGTTCAACCCCCTCCCCCATCGCCCAATCTCACGTGAGATTTTTTCAGAATGTGGGTTTCTTACGTAAACGCGATGGGTTGTTATTGTAGATAGAAAAATAATCTATTTGCTTCGTGCTTTTATTTACTACTAGTTAAGACTAGTAATCAATATTGCTGAGTTATAAATGTAATAAACATTTGAATTGAATGGACCAAAATAGTATAATTTTTTTTGTTTCAATCAGAACAAAAATTGCGTGATATTTGTCGAGACCCTCCCTCTCCCTTAATAATCTCACGTAATTTATGGACGCCCCCTTACTTTGTCTACAGACCCAGTGCCATAAATATAGGTTCGTAAATGTTCACTAGCTTTAGTTTTAGTGTGATTCTAAATGTGTTGATCCACCTTTGGCATTCACCTCGGGAAAAGTATCAAGACATTCAAACCCACGCTTTAACGCAAGGTCATGCGACGACGTTTGTAAGTGTCAAGACCTATACTTGAGGCTATCAATTTGCGCGATATATTATAAGTACTCAATTTTTATGTTTTTCCGAAAGTACATGCATTTTTTGTTTTCAAATAATTTTAATAACTGTTTTATACACTCTCGTAACCAAACATCACACATACAATATGTTCCTACATTCATCTGTAAGTAAATCACATTCATGTCCATTCATACCATACAGAGTCAAGATTTTTGGGGCACTTTAATGTCACAGAGTCGACTAGTGGTCTATATATCTATCAATCTAAACTAATATTATAAAGAGGAAAGATTTGTTTGTTTGTTTGCATTGAATAGGCCCCAAAACTACTTGACCGATCTTGAAAATTCTTTCAGCAATGGATAGCTACATTATCGGCGAGTAACATAGGCTATAGTTTACCCCGTACTCCCACGAGAACGGGAACTACGCGGATGAAACCGCGTGACGTCTGTTAGTTTAGCAATAAAATAAAAAAAAAAAACCCTAAATTTTTTCCAAAGGTTCCACGAAACATCCAATAAGCATTGATCCTTTAGTAACGTCTAATAACTACACTTTACCACAAAAAGTATAAAAATTAAATAACCATAAGGTACTTTTAATTTTATTTTTCAATTGATATTTACCACCAACCGAAGCTTTGAGACAAAAATATGTACCTAAAAGTCTAAACCAGTTTTTTTAGTACTGTACTGATACAATAGACACTAACCCTAGACAAAGTAGCATTCTCTCGCGCTTGCGCTAATAGAAACGATAAAAAATTTATGTAAATGACATTAATCATTCACGTGAATTTTTTTTTTGTGTGGTGTCGTTGTCTCTTGCAGATTTAACTCCTGTTATTTCTGCTTAACCGGTTAATGGCGAGACTACTTAAAGCCTCCAGCCAGGCGTAAAGCTTTAAGCAACACAGCTAAGGGCGCCCCATAGTGGGGCTCGGACCTCGGCTTAGGGCGTTGCTGGACCGCGAGCTAGGGAGCTGGACTGGGTATATTATTTATGGTTTGGGAGGGGTTACAATTAATACGGGCATATTCAAGGGTCGGGGGACACGTGACATATGTCATTCCCGTACATTTTATATCGTTTCTACTAGCGAAGCGTGAGGATAATGTTACTTTGTCTACAGACCCTGTTTATACGTGAACTAACTAAACGAAATACGTATGGGACAACACATGACATACAAACACACATACAGAAATGCGGTTTGACATTCGTGAGATATTTGTGGTGGTTGATATATTAATTAAATCGATACAAGTAAATAAAATTGAAGTGTCTGTTTGTAATTCCAAAATAACAGCTTTTAACTAAATGCATATGAAAGTTTATACGGTACTTGCATAAAGAATAACTAGTTTTCTGTCTGTCTGCCTGTTTGTTGTGGTTAATTCTTGAAGCCACTGTAACGACTTCGGGACTTTTACTGGCAGATCGCTAATCTATACATCTATACGGATAAATAAAATTCAAGTGTCAGTTTGTAATTCCAAAATAACAGCTTTTCACTAAAGGCATAAGTATACACGCTACTGATAATAAAACACCAATTTCTAAAAAAAACTGTCTGTCTGTCTGTTTGTTCCGGCTAATCTCCGAAACGGCTGGACTGATTTTAACGGGACTTTCACTGGCAAAAAGAAAATGTTACAAGGACTAAAATAGGCTACTTTTATTTAATAAAAATTAGGGTTCCGCGAGTCACCCATGAACTCTACGCGGGTGAAACCGCGGGGCACAGCTAGTAATGAATATATCAACCTGCGTTAATATGACACGAATGCAAAACCCCACACTATATAAATGAAACGAAATATATGAAAAACCGCAACCGAATCGGTACATCTAACCACCCCCCTACTTTACCCTTTAATTAAGGAACACTTCTTATGAGAAATAATTATCATTTGAACATGGCAACACTGACCGCATCCCCCGTTTATAACCACATTCGACACGTTTCAATACATCAAAATAAATCCAACTATATTAAGGCCAATGAAAAGCGATAATCCACATTTAACTGTACGGATGAATAAAATTGAAGTGTCTGTTTGTTATTCCAAATTAACAGCTTTTTACTAAATGCATATGGAAAGTATATGCGGTATTTAAAAATAACTGTTTTCTGTCCGTCTGTTTTTTCCGTCGTGTTTTATATGTGAGTAATGTGATAAATTATCATATATTATATATTAGTAAGGTGATATATTCACAAAACACTACAACTTCTTGGAAGCCTATAATCATTGGTTTAAGCAGACCATATTAAGGACATGTTAGTTTTGAAGTTTAATTTTGGTATCGTAAAATTAAATGTCAGAGTTTATGTATGTCTGTGAAGATTAAAAAAAACTTTCACCATTTGAATGCTACATTATCACTGATTAACATAGGCTATATTTTATCCCCGTACTCGCACGGGAACTACGCGGGAAGTAAGAAATATCGTTTCATTGGCCTTATGATTAAAAATAATGTAATACAGTGTATATAATAACCACAGATATACAATAGAGGACATTATCTGTCTAAGTGCGGCGAGTTTTCCCGTTGAGCCGCGGCGTCCGCACTCTCGACGCTTGAGACGACGCCACTCGCTTTGCCTTTTTACCCTATATTTATATTCTTATAAGTGCCTTACCAGGGCCTAAACTGAATAAATCATTTTCATTCAATTCAATATACCTTTTTATTTGGATTATTACGACTTTAATAAAAACACTTTCTAACCGTCAAAATGTCTACACATCTACTAGCTGTGCCCTGCGGTTTCACCCGCGTAGATTAGAATTTTGTCTAAAAAATAAAAAATAAAATTTAGGGGTGGACTACCCCTAACATTTAGGGGGATGAAAAATAGATGTTGGCAGATTCTCAAAGATACCGGATAAGCACAAAAAATTTCATCAAAATCGGTCAAGCCGTTTCGGAGGAGTATGGCAACGAAAACTGTGACACGAGAATTTTATATATTAGAGACAGATAAATAAAATTGAAGTGTCTATTTGTAATTCCAAAATAACAGCTTTTCACTAAATGCATATGAAAGTATACACGCTACTGACACTAAAAAACCAAGTTTTAAAATTTTTCTCTGTTTGTCTGTCTGTTTGTTCCGGGTAATCTCTGAAACGGCTAGACAGATTTTAACGGGACTTTCACTGGCAGGTAGCTGATGTTTCAAGGAGTAACTAAGGCTACTTTTTTTTAATATTAGGGTTCCGCGACATGAAGCATGAAACTAAATCTACGCGGGTGAAACCGCGGGGCACAGCATAGTAGTTCATATAAAGTTAAAGAGTTTGTTTTTATGAACGTGTTAATTTAAGGAACGAATGGTCCGATTTGAATAATCTCACTACTCCCACGGGAACTACGCGGGTGACATCCGCTAGTTTCCAATATTTTTTGTATGATATGAGGAGCTCGTGGCATATCATTCGATCAGCGAAGTTAAGCAACCCTAGCCCTAGCCAGTAGTTGGATGGGTGACCGCCCGTGATCCCTCCGTGCCTCAGAGAACACGTTAAGCCGTCGGTCCCGGTTGCCAATTTAACATATTTGGCAATCGTTACAGGTTAATCGGAGGCCTAAAATAGCCTGACAACTGGTTTAACCCAGATCACAGATTTTCCTCGTCAAAGGGGTTGCGAAGGTCAGATGGCAGTCGCTTCGTATAAAAATCAGGTGATACCACATCGGGTTGATCAAGTATGTATGGGATAAGGCCAGGGAGATGATGATATGGTACACGAAGTACCAGGCGCACATAACGGACAAGGAGTTAATAAGTTGATTGCGACTAACATGGAGCCACATCGGGTTGAATCAAGTGCCGACCCCAACAATGTATGGGATAAGGCCAGGGAGATGATGATATGGTACACGAAGTACCAGGCGCACATAACGGACAAGGAGTTAATAAGTTGATTGCGACTAACATGGAGCCACATCGGGTTGAATCAAGTGCCGACCCCAACAATGTATGGGATAAGGCCAGGGAGATGATGATATGGTACACGAAGTACCAGGCGCACATAACGGACAAGGAGTTAATAAGTTGATTGCGACTAACATGGAGCCACATCGGGTTGAATCAAGTGCCGACCCCAACAATGTATGGGATAAGGCCAGGGAGATGATGATATGGTACACGAAGTACCAGGCGCACATAACGGACAAGGAGTTAATAAGTTGATTGCGACTAACATGGAGCCACATCGGGTTGAATCAAGTGCCGACCCCAACAATGTATGGGATAAGGCCAGGGAGATGATGATATGGTACACGAAGTACCAGGCGCACATAACGGACAAGGAGTTAATAAGTTGATTGCGACTAACATGGAGCCACATCGGGTTGAATCAAGTGCCGACCCCAACAATGTATGGGATAAGGCCAGGGAGATGATGTATGTATGTAAATGTATGGAATTGTCTTACGGGTGGTTTGGTGTCCTCCGGAGTGTCTACAGGCTGTGCACTGGAGGTGGATGAGACATCGCTGTCCTGCTCTTGCTTATGTCTCTTGCGAGGTACTTCTGTCTCTTTCTCCTCCGTCTCCATCGGCTGGTCTTCCTCTTCTGGTGCCGGAGAAGCTTCCTTCTGGGATGTTGGTTCCTCCTGTATATATATTTAGATCTTTTATATTGTTAAATATGCTCATGTCTGTATTCCCCGAAGGAGTAGGCAGAGGTGTTATAATAACAACACCCTCTTTTTACACAAGATGATTAAGTGCCAACGTGACAGATGGTAAGTGTATCAAATTGAAAGTCAAAGTCAATAATATCTTTATTCAATTCGACTTTTTACAAAGTACTTTCAAACCGACTGAATGACATTAATTTACAGGATTATACAGTTATCGCCGTCTCAGGCACTATACATACGTCTTTGAATTACTTCTCAGTCATATGCAGGTTTCCTCACGATGTTTTCCTTCACAGTAAAGCACGTGGTGTGAAATCACTGCACATAAGTTTTTAGAAAAACTCATTGGTACAGGCCCCGCTGGGATTCGAACTCAATAATGGTTGAATAATGATAAAAATGATATATTTGCACGTACGATAAGTAAGACAGTGTGTTGTCCCCCGGCGGCGACTGCAATAGGCGAGGCGGGCAACACGGGCAGAGTCGCGGGGCGCGGCGATAGTGCGTCGGTGGCCCCCGAACCCAACTGACCTTCGCTGCCCATCCCCCATCCGAACACTGAACCTACAAACAAACATACATATTATAAGATCAATAGACCACCAACTCACCCATAAACATTTGGTCGAACATATTAATCTATACAGATAAATAAAATTGAAGTGTCTGTTTGTAATACCAAAATAACAGCTTTTCACTAAATGCACATGAAAGTACATAAGGTACTGACATAAAAAATGCAATTTGTAAAGTTTTTCTGTCTTGTCTGTCTGTTTGTTCCAGGTGATCTCTGAAACGGCTGGACCGATTTTAACGGGACTTCCACTGACATATACCTGATGATGCAAGGAGTAGCCTAAGTTACTCCTAGTAATAAGTATTTTATTGCGAAATCTTTTACTATATAATGAGATCCGGCCGTGTCATTAAACCAAGGGTACGGTTTACTTGAAGGGTACCCCCTTATAGGTGCTCTACATTACGTGTATTTTGTATCTGTGCAATTTGTATTTTGTAAAGAGTTTACATTCTTACTTTTCTCCTTAGTGAATCTATGACTGTTGGTTGCTAGGCAACGTGTTATTAATATTAAGTAAACATATTTCTATCTCTTATTCGCTGCTAGTCTCAAACATAGTTTTATAGGTCCTTACCGTTATCTGTGACTGCAAATGAATTGCTAGTGCCAGCGGCGATGCTGATACATTTGCTGCGATTCAACTTTGGCACCACCTCAGGCACTTCTGCGTCTCCACTGCGGTCTCCCAGGCCCAACCTAGGGAAACAAACAATTCATATTTAGACCTTAATCATTTTATTGCCATGTTTGACAAATGTATATGAACCTTAGTGCACAATTAAGTATTTTGTATGTTTAAGTAATAAATAAGTAAAGTGATACTAAAATGGTCGGATTTATAGAAATTGCTATCAGATTTTCTTCCAAATTACCCCAATCTCGGAACTTTTCCCCCCAATATTGTGTAAAACCCCTCGCAATAGTCGGTCTCCCATCGGATGGAATACATTTTTTTACAAAATGATAAAAAGTGCCACAAAAAAGTAACTAACTACCCCATTTTCATTTCACATAACCCCAATCTTGTATCAAAGTACCCCAAATTCGTGTCAGATCACCCCACACTTGTCATTTCCGCACCGTAAACACTAGCTCGCCTCGTCCAAAGCTGTTTAGTGATATTTTTTGACCCCGCAATGTGAGATGGTACCCCAAATAAGTGTCATATCACCCCACTCACCTGCCATATTCGCACCGGCCGATGGTATACACTAGCCCCGCTTCGTCCAAAGCCACCGTGTGATGTTGTCCGCAAGCTATAGCCTGCCATCTTGTATTAATGTTGTTGAAAGCATCGCATTCCGTCGGTGAATATAACGCTGTTTTGCGTTTTTCACCTGTTATACCTGTTTTAATAGACACATTAATTACTCACTCAAATTCAAAAGTGGTCGCCTGTTACGCAAGCGATGCAAGTTCGAATCCCAGCGGCCTGTACTTATGAGTTTTTACTAACAAGCAAATCTTTCGTCTTTACATAGTAATATAGTTATATTATGGAGTTGAAAATACATACATTTTAATATAGTGAAATGTAACAGTGCTTGTAGAAAAATTTTAATATCTGAGTTTTTATTCATGACATACATTTTTAAGTTCTAAATTCTTAAAATGGCAAAGAAAATTTCGTCCCGGCTCGTGTTCGTATGTTTTTAAGAATTTGAATATCGTTTATTTTTGATATATCTTAAATTTTTTAGACGTATATTTGGTTTTAGGAAAAGATACGATAAACATCTGTATAAAAATCAAACATTCCACATTTCTGCTACGATTTTGAAAAGGTACGATTGACAAAAGGTATGATCAAAATTTCCTTTTAATTTCTAACCTTCATATATATATCTATACAGTCTACACAGATAAATAAAATTGAAGTGTCTGTTTGTAACTGATTAATAACAGTTTTTCACTAAATGCATATGAAAGTATACACGGAACTGACATAGAAAAACCAATTTTTAACATTTTTCTCTGTCTGTCTTGTCTGTTTGTTCCGGGTAATCTCCGAAACGGCTAGACGGATGGATTTTAACGGGACTCACTGACGGATAGCTTAAAAACATTAGGCACCCGCGGGGCAACCACGAAATTAAAATCTACACGGGTGAAACCGCGGGGCACAGGGCACAGCTAGTACTTAATATATACATAGTATCATACCAAGTTGTCCATAATTATTAAGTCCCCAAGCAAACAGCTTGTCGTGAGCGTCCAGTGCGAAGGTAGCGTGATATCCTGCCCACACGCGGCTGGCGCCGGCCTTCAGGGACACCTTCGACGGCACCAGCAGGGCACCTGTAAGGCGACAAAACATGTTTACATACAAAATAAAATCCATCGAATAATTATTAAGTCAATTTTGCAGCTGCATGCAACTGAGAAAATGAAAATGATTTATTCAGTTTAGGCCCTGGTAAGGCACTTATTAATGTCGAGGAATTTACCACCGGTTCGGAAACTAGCCTTCTGAGAAGAACTGGCAAGAAACTCAGCTGGCATCATGTACATTTCATTACACAGTAAACGATGATAATTACAATAAAAACATTTAAAATTATTCACAATAGTGAAAATTGTATCAGCATGCATGTGTAAAAAATTATAATTAAAAAACTAAAAACAATACCAAATGATTTACATATCATGTTTGCATACCATGTCATTGCCAGGAGCTACTTGTGCAGAGTTTTAATTCCATATGTCTTTATCATTTATGTAATCCGAAATTGTATAATAAGCTTTCTTCATCAGTATATGAAATTTGGAAACAAACAGACACTTCAATTTTATTTATCTGTATAGATATAGATTATACATACTGAATCCTTGTCGTGCATCCCTTGAAGCGGATCTCTGCGACAGTCTCCCCAGCTGGCCTTGTTCACCGCAACCCATCGTATACACCGCTCCTGACGACTGGAAAACAATATTACACTATATTAATACCACTCTGGTGACACTACACCCATTTTACACCCAAGATTATCAGGTACGAACTGACGGTGTCAATTTCAGTCATGAAAATATATTATACTAGCGGACATCATGCGGTTTCACCCTCGTTATTCCCGTTCTCGTGAGAATACAGGGATAAAATATAGCTTATGTTACTCGTTGATTATGTAGCTATCCATTGCTGAAAGAATTTTCAAGATCGGTCAAGTAGTTTCGGAGCCTATTCAATGCAAACAAACAAACAAAAAATACAATCAAATATTTTATAATATTAGTGTAGAACGGGAACTACGCGGGTGAAACCGTACATACAAATACATACAGACAGTATGACGAGATGATCACCACCAGAAGCGATGTCGACAGCCTGTTCTCCAATGTCGACCTTCACCGGAGTGCGACTCGGCTTGCCTTCCCGCCCTCTCACCACCAAACCCATGCTGCCGTGAGAGTCCTGACAAACAAACATACAATACATATTTATTTATGGCTGGCATCCCATACATTATTGGTCCACCCGATGTGACTCCGTGTTAGTCGCAATCAACTTATTAACTTCTTGTCCGTTATGTGCGCCTGGTACTTCGTGTACCATATCATCATCTCCCTGGCCTTATCCCATACATTGTTGGGGTCGGCACTTGATTCAACCCTATGTGGCTCCATGTTAGTCGCAATCAACTTGGCTAAGGCACTTATGAATGTCGAGAATTTACCGGCAAGAAACTCAGCCAGGCATCATGTACATTTCATCGAAACAATATAAATCATATGACATCATCCTACAAAAATCAAATGGTTAATATAATTTTTAGTAAGCCTTACCCTAAAAGCTCCCCAAGCATAAACGTCCCCGTTGAGCAGCAATGCAGCGGAGTGCGAGTCTCCGGCGGAGAGCCTCACTGCCCGCGCGGGGAGACTGACCGCCCGAGGGGAGCCTTCCTCCCCATCGCCGGTAGTAGTCCTCCCCAGAGCTCCCTCGTCGTTGCAACCGAATGTCCACACCTATAAATACCACATTTATAACTTAATTTGTAAAGTTAAGCGTTTCACCGCTTGCTACATAGATGGCGCTACTTGCTTATCGCAAGATTATGAAGTCGCCTGCTACGCATGTTCGAATACCAACGGGGTCTGTACTAATGAGATATTCTAAAAACTTATGTGCAGTAATTTTACACCACGTGCTTTACAGCAGGAAGACATCGTGAGGAAACCTGCATATATCCCAGAAGTAGTTCAAACACGTATTGTATAGTGCCTGACACAACGATACATACATATACTCACGCCTGTATTCCCCAAAGAAGTAGGCAGTGTATGAACAACACGCACTTTTCATCGAAGATGATTAAGTACCAACATGAAAGATGGTGAGTCTATCGCCATCTCAGACACTACACATACGTCTTTGAATTACTTCTCAAACATCCAGGTTCCATCACGATGTTTTCCTTCACCGTAAAGCATTATGATGTGAAATCACTGCACATTAGTTTTTAGAAAAACTCATTGGTACATGTCCCTCTGGGATTCGAACTTGTAGACGACTGCTGCACCCCGAGGCCACCACGGCTCTCGGCTGAAGTGAGTATAATAATAATTGTGTTCCATACCTTTCCGTTAGAGTCAAGTGCAACTGTGTGCATGCCACCCGCATACACATCCACAATTTTGTCTCCCAGAGCCGTCACATATTTAAACCTGTAACAAACATTATAGTTATATTCATAAACCAATCAAAGTTTTAATTTCATATTTTACTCTTTTTTAAGTAATTTTTTTAATTTCTCCTGCAATGTATGCAATAAGACGAATGCCTTGAATAGTCCATTGGTCGCAATGATGCTTATTTTTATACAACTAGCTGTGTCCCGCAGTTTCACCCGCGTAAACGTATGTTTTTAAAATAAATGTAAGCTAAGTTGCTTCTTGTAACATTATCTATCTGCCAGTGAGTCTCATCAAGCAGATTTAGATTGAGATTTCGGAGATTAGCTGGATAGAACAAACAAACAGACAGACAGAGAAATTTTTTTTTTTTTGTGATTACTTACCATATATGTATACTATCTATGCATAAAGACACATATAATTTTAATATATTTGTATAGACAGATACATAGATAAGTACCGTATATGGATTTTACATAAGTACTTTCATATGCATTTAGTGAAACACTGTTAATTTGAAATAAGAAACAGACACCTCAATTCAATATTAATCTGTATAGATATAAGATACTGTATAGATTCGGGGGATGATGCTACTCGCGTCCGTAGGATTTACCACCTTTTCCTAGGCCCTCCCTACACGTGTCCCCTGGGTGGTGCAAAACGAGTAGCAACGCCGAGCCTCTGGCGGCGGTAAAAAACCGGACCAACCAGTAAGAATGCTGTAAGCAACTTACTGTAGAGAGGGTAGGAAATGCCCCTCTCATCCCGAAACCTTGTGGTCATGTCTCACGAGATTGGTGGCCTTGGCTTCACCGCCTGGGTCGCGAGGTAGACAGCCTCTATAAAAAATCACCCCAATCCTACGGTGGGTAATGCGCCAAGAGGATGCATGGCTGGAGGGATGTCCAGTCTTTAGCACCAACTTCAGGGCATCCGGCTAACCCTGTAATATTGTGCCTTCACATGGGAATGGGCGTAACCCTGTGTGTGACCTGTTTAATTCGACCCAAATCGTGGGAACAAAAAATGAATGATAATAACAATTCCTCTACCACTAAACAACCAAAACCACTGACCCAACAAGTTTTTCATAGAGCTCTATTTGAAAGTCGACCTCGCTCTGCCTCCTTCAGTGGCTCCACCCAGACTCATCAATCCTCAAGTGAATTAGCCACAGAAACTGCTAATACTCAAGACATCCAAGAATCATGGACAGAAGTAACAGGGAAAAAACGACAGCTTCATAGTCCTCAAGATAACCACCAACAAAAACAAATAAAACTCAACACAACTCACTGGCTAAGCCAACCAGTGCCTATTTCAAACTCCTTCGACGGCCTTGCTGAAGACTCTAATGCGGGAAATAAATCAGCAACCACACTAAAAGTACAGAAACCACCTCCCATATTCGTGGACAATGTCTGCAATATCAAACCCCTAATGGATATGCTCAACGGCATTGCAAATGAAAGCTTTCAGCTTAAAGTGCTGCGGGGTGAACAAGTGAGAATCCAACCTAAAACTCCCGAATCATACCGCATTATAGTAAAAGAACTAGAAAAAAGAGATACTGAATTTTATACTTATAAACCCAAACAGGAAAGATGCTTCAAAGTGGTATTGAAGAATATGCACCCGTCCACTGATACCAATGATATATCATCAGAACTTAAAGACCTTGGCCACAATGTAGCCAATATCTGGAATATTAAACAGCAAAACACAAAAAAACCTCTTCACATGTTTATTGTAGAGCTTGAGCCAAATGATAACAACAAAACTATCTATGAAGTCAAATCCCTTCTCCATTGCCGAGTGGTATTTGAACCGCTACGCCCAAAGCGTACTATACCCCAATGCGCTAATTGCCAGCAGTATGGCCACACTAAAGCCTACTGCCATCGCAAACCAAAGTGCATCAAATGCGCTGGAGACCACTCATCAGCCAACTGTGCTCGCAAGGTCAGATCTGACTCAGTCAAATGCATATTGTGCGAAGGAAACCACCCCGCTAACTACAAAGGGTGCTCGGTCTATAAGGAACTCCAAAGCATTAAATACCCACCACTAAGAAGTAAGACCACACAACGAACAATATCTGGTTATATGACCAAACCCGATACTCTCCATCCACCGTTAAGTGATATCAACACATACGCACAATCTGCAAAAATTACTGACCCACCGAAGCAGACAAAACAAATTAACAGCAAAAGACCAGAACCACAAAATGCAACTTCCGAGATGCAACAACTCCTGGAAATGTGCCGACAAATAATGCAGCAAATGACTACTCTGACTAACTTACTAATAAACCTCACGACAAATCTCACCCAAAAGGCGCAGTTAAACTAGCACTCTGGAATGCCAACGGGCTGTCAAATCACACTCTAGAAGTGAAAACGTTCCTCAAATCCCAAGAGGTTGATATTCTTCTGGTCTCTGAAACCCATTTTACCGTGAAGTCACACTTAAATATCCCACGGTACAAATTGTATCACACAATGCACCCAGATGGCACAGCTCACGGGGGCTCAGCAATACTCATCAAAGAAAATCTGAAACACTATGTTTCAAATCCCTACTGCACGGAATCTATCCAAGCGACTAACATTGTCCTTGAAGACTCAAATGGGGACATATTAATATCCTCCTTATACATCCCACCGAAACATAATCTAAAAAGAGACTTGTACTCTGAATTCTTTAAGACCCTCGGACCCAGATTTATTGCTGGTGGTGACTACAATGCTAAACACTCAGATTGGGGATCCCGCGTTACGTCTGTGAAAGGCCGCGAACTGCTAAAAGCCATACAAAGAGACAATCTGAATGTTATTTCAACTGGCGAACCAACCTACTGGCCCACTGACCCAAAAAAGAAACCAGACTTAGTTGACTTTTTTATCACCAAAGGAATACCTAAACACTACATTCGATGTAGCTCAAGCTTCGACCTATCATCAGATCATTCCCCTATCATTGCCGATTTTAAAAGTTCAGTAGCCACTACAGTAACACCCTGCCGATTACATAGTAAAAAAACGGACTGGAATTACTTCAGACAACTTGTAGACTCATCACTGGACACTAAAGTTCCTTTAAAATCTGATGAGGACATCACAGCAGCTGTTGAACTATTTAACAAACATGTACAAGAAGCAGCCTGGGAGGCCACCCCCGTACCTCAAGGTAGCAACAGCATAAAAACAAATCCGACCCCTACCAACATAACCGACATGGTTATACTCAAGCGAAGAGCAAGGAAACGCTGGCAAGAGACAAGATTCCCAGAAGATAAAAAAATCTACAATAGAATGTCAACAGAACTAAAAAATCTATTAGAGTCCCACAGAAATAAACGATTAGAGACATACCTCAAAAACTTAGATGTCTCTGCTTCTACAGACTACTCACTGTGGAAAGCAGTAAAACGGATAAAACAACCAATAGTGTTCCAGTCCCCGCTCCGACAGGCAGACGGCAGCTGGGCAAAAAGTGATGAAGAAAAAGCAAACCTATTTGCAACCCATCTATCAAACGTATTTACTCCAAACCCTAACGCATCAACTAAAACTAATATAGTCCATAAAAGGCTCTCAGAGACATATCAACTCGAACCACCAACAGGGAAAATAACGGATAAAGAAGTTAAATTAGTTATCAAAGGACTCAATCTACGTAAGGCCCCAGGCTACGACCTTATTACAGCTAAGACTATGCAAGAACTGCCGGAAAAAGCCATATCGTTTCTGAGTCACCTGTACAACGCTGTTATAAGGAAAAAATTTATTCCGCCTCAATGGAAGGTAGCTGAAATAATCCTAATCTTAAAACCTGGCAAGGATCCTGACGATGTGAAGTCTTATCGCCCCATAAGTATCTTACCAATACTTTCTAAAATCTTGGAGATCCTTATCTTGAGACGACTCCTTGAGGAATTAAAAAAGACCAGCCTAATCCCGGACCACCAATTCGGTTTCCGTAAAGCCCACAGCACAATAGAGCAAGTCCACCGGCTTGTAGAAAAAATAAACCTTGCGTTCGAACAAAAAATGTACTGCACAGCAGCTTTCCTCGACATCTCCCAGGCGTTTGATCGCGTTTGGCACGAGGGGTTACTGTATAAAATTCGAGAAACCTTGCCCCTAAACTTCTTTCTCTTAATTCGATCATATCTCGCCGACCGACACTTCTATGTTAAACACGGCGAAGCTACGTCAAATTTACACAAAATAGCGGCAGGAGTGCCACAGGGAAGCGTTTTGGGCCCCATCCTATACCTCATATACACACATGATCTACCCACAAACCAGGGTGTACTCGTCGGGACGTTCGCAGACGATACAGCCATTTTAACGACAAATAAAGACCCCATACTGGCCTCTAAAACACTGCAGGTGGCGCTAGATGAAGTGTCATGCTGGCTCAAAGACTGGCGCATTAAAGCGAATGAATCTAAATCAGTTCACGTAACATTTAGCCTCAGGTATGCAGAATGCCCACCCGTAAAACTAAATGATACAGAAATACCACAAGCGGACGATGTCCGTTATCTCGGTATACACTTGGACAAAAGGCTTACTTGGAGGAAACACATCTTCACCAAAAGAAAGGCTCTTAGCATCCGACTCAGAAGCATGGCCTGGCTGCTAAATCGAAAATCTCAACTCTCAATGGAAAATAAATTACTTTTATATAAAAGTATACTCAAACCAATATGGTCTTACGGCATCCAACTGTGGGGTACATCATCAAATTCAAATCTTGAAATACTGCAGAGGTTCCAATCCAAAATCCTACGAATCATTACAAATGCACCGTGGTATGTGACTAACCACCGACTACACAACGACCTTAAAGTGTCAACAATAAAGCAGGAAGTTTTGCTTAACCTAAAAAAATATGAGAAGCGCCTAATGACCCACCCGAATGCACTCGCCCAAGACCTTATGAGGCCACACACAACATTGTCAAGATTAAAGAGAAAGACACCGCAAGATCTTTTAAAAGACTAAAAGAAATGTAGACGTGTCACAGGACCCGTACTGCACAATGACGTCTAACTACATAATCTCCAGCTAAATGTCAATCCAAGACAGATTGCAGGAAAAAGAAGGAAATATAAAAAAAAAAAAAAAAAAAAAAAAAAAAAAAGATATAAGATAAGTGTAACGGAGAGATTGCAATCCCCTTACTTGGTAGTCTCAATGACATCTTCCCCGAGCCCGAGTTGTCCCACGTCTCCCTGTCCGCAAGTGAGCATGCGGCCGCGCTTCTTGGGGGCACTGGGGATCTCCAACTGGATGGCTGGGGAATAAACAATAAAAAAATAAAAAATAAATAAACTATAATAGGGACCCCCAAGTTGTAAGCAGAACAGCTGTAGCAACAACACCCACATTTCAATGAATACAATTAAGTACCAATGTGACAAAAGGTGAGTTCACTGCTGTCTCAAGCACTATACATACGTCTTTGAGTTACTTCTCAGACATATGCAGATTTTCTCACAATGTTTTCCTTCACAGTAAATCATGTGGGGTGAAATTACTGCACATTGGTACAGGCCGGAATGAGATTCAAACTTGCGTCGCTTGCGTAGCAGGCGACTGCTCAAACCATATGGTAACAAATTTATACACCAGTGTGCCACACATTCTAAAGTTGTGTTTGACCTTGCATTTTGAGCTTTTTTTGTATGGAGACGTAGAACATCCTACACTCGCCGATTGTGGCGCTTTTTATCAGTCCCATACAAAATCGCTGCGTGCTAGTGATTAGTGACGGCACTGAAATGTAAATTCTTCATAGAACATTATGTCTTCGTAGTTTTGGATGAGCAAAATGAAAAAGATGTAATAATAACACCTATACAAACTATGATATTGGTAGTAATGTAATACTTGCATTAATGTGCACTGCAATTACATGACACCTCATTAATTTTATATCATTTATTTATATACAAGTTGCATACATACATGTTAAGAATGAAGTTATATAGGGTCTATACTTTTTAGGCCCAGAACATTCCCTGGTGGTACATAGTATTTTAGTTTGATAATCAGATGTAACACCTAATGATCTGTGACAAAAATTTGCACCTAAAAGTCTAGACCTTATATAACTTCATTCCTTAATTTTGGATTATTGAGTACAATTTCTGTAGACATACAGAGTTTTTTTTATTTTATAGTACTAATATTGATTCTATAAGCGGGAAAAGCCCACCATTCATTTATAGATAGAAATTGCCACACTGAAAAATCTGAAGATAAATAAAAACCAATTGTCGGAAAATGTGATTCATATAAGATTTGTAATGATAGTATAAAGTTATACACCACTAATGACCTTGAAGTAACTAACCATAAACAATATGAGTAACTTTTTGATAAAAAAAACAACTTGTCATAAATATCAGGTCATTGTAAGTACATTCTGACATAACAAGTGTTTGGATGGAGTGGTAGTTTCCGTTGCTTATCTACCTAAATACCTATTTAGCAATTAGGTACATTGTAGTGTGAAGTTAAAACAATGTACTTTTATATACTTTAAAACTATCTGTGCCCTAGTTTCACCCGCATAGACTTAATTTCAGTAGTAACATTAACTATCTGTTAGTGAAAGTCCTGATAAAATTCTTCCAGCCATTTTGTAGATTAGCCGGAATAAACAGACAGACAGACAGAATATTTTTTTTATGTATGTATCATGTATAGTTTCATATGCATTTAGTGAAAACCTATTAATTTAGAATTACGAACAGACACTTAAATTTTATTTATATGTATGTATAGATATAGATGTGAATTGCCACCTAGTAACCTTCACCTACAATTTGTTGCCAAATTATAACTTTAAATGCATTATACATTGCTTCAACTCACAAGTACATGCCAATAAGCATCATTCAATGCATATTAAGTCATCATTAAATAAGGAAACGACTATTTTGACTAAAAATACAACGGTAAACATACGTAAGCGT
This sequence comes from Watsonalla cultraria, assembly GCA_964035505.1. Classification (NCBI taxonomy): domain Eukaryota; kingdom Metazoa; phylum Arthropoda; class Insecta; order Lepidoptera; family Drepanidae; genus Watsonalla; species Watsonalla cultraria. The sequence continues at coordinate 5,578,560 of OZ037737.1, forward strand.
CGAGATAAATATTATAACCTCAAATATGCATATTGTATTGGACACGCTTACATAATCCACCGATTTATATCTCCGAAAACATGTACAAACAGATCTAATCTGAATTATGCGGCCCATTTCGTGTACAGTTACGTTTTTACATAAAAAACAGAACAAATAAGGCTAAGGCCAGTGCGCGTCTAGTTTCCCGCCATCGTATTTGACAGGTCATTGACGTCGCACAAAGATGTAAAGAAAACAATTGCAAATGCCTGCACGAATGCTCACCTCCGCGTTTTTTCTTGTTTTTAGGGCCCGTGGACGCCGTCGAGGCAGAGGATTTGGAAGCTGCACGTTTTACGCCTCGCGCCGCCGGCATTTTGCCTGCAATATTGCAACCAACGCGTCAATAAACACAACCCGAAGCGCGGCAAAACGATGCACAAGTCTTCAATGCGATGACGTTTTTGCTAATATCATAATCGCGTTAACGCTCCGTTTCCACATCGGCTGCATCTGCATCAATTACAAGGCTACGGCCTCATAGATTTATGCAAAGCGCAAATAGGTTATATTATGCATTTGTATAGCACTGCACAGCGATCCAAACAACGCGTCCATGCCATACGGAATTACTCTCCACTCGAGCAGTATGGTTTACTTACTGTTTTATTATTGAACTTTAATCGAAACCACAATACAATTTTATAGATATCACTAGAATCAGAGATGACGTATTAAATTAACAGAGTACGAAATCTTGCACATCTCCCCCCTGCCTGCTCGCTTCGCTTGGCCTGAGTGACGTAATCGTGTGAAACTGAGTCGAATCGAATCGACCAAATGTGTTATGCGACTCGATTTAAGTCATAGAATACGATTCATCGATGGATGCTTTATTTTTTTTTATAAAAATTATCATGATATTCGTGAATCTATGATTTTCATAATGATAGTCATACAAAAATATTATATAAATGTTTGTGACTACTTATGTTTCTCTCGATATTGTCAAGGTCAAGATTTGTTAAAGCCATTTTGTTGAAATAACTAGATCTAACCAGTAGCTGGTAAAATACGACAAACCAATTTGTCAGACTTACATACTTTTAAACACACTTTTATATATTTACACTATGATGGATCAAAATTTTCTGATTGATAAACTAATTTGCACAAATATCAAGCAACTAAAATAATTAAAGACCAGAAAAAACAAAATTAAGGGTTAAATCAATTAAATATAAATAATTAATTAAAGGCCTAGAAATAATTTACTCACATCACGATAAAATCGAATAACCTGTAATCGAATATTTATTAAACTGAGAGCCAACTGCCACACTATCACCATAGACAAGGTTTTAATGTCATTATTTTCTTCGGAAGCATTTATTACGATTTACGCAAATCTAAATTATTTATTACTAAAAGAAATATTGAATAAAAAAAAATTACAGTATAAATCACCTTTGTGCTTATGGCTAAGCTGTTTACTCACTACAATTATTTTTATGATAAATTAAAAATAGCGTACTTCTTTATTGTCTTTGATTCCATGACGTCATAGGACAATAACCTCGAGCGAGACGAAATCAAGCTCGCAAAAATAAATATACCTTGTTTCCAAGTTTAGTAGACGTATAATTTTTTACTTTCGCTAGGTACTGAGTTTTGTTGTAAATGTTAAAGAATTCATATCAATTGTATCATATTTCTTACTAACAACCTTGATCTAATAAACGAAGAAATACCTACTTATCTGACTTACATTCGCGCCAAGCAACGAAAGTACCTACACAACTACTTGCACTTTACGCTCCCTACATTGGTAGTTGCACTTGTATATTTATTTTGTTTGTTGACACTGGGGGTTGAAGAAAATAAATCGAAAACTTTATTTATATGAACCACTGAGGTACCCCGCAGAGATTCTATTTTAACGTAAAATGGTGGTTGGGTTGGTGATCCAAAAATAAAAAATAAATCTACCAACTACATAACCTTCAAAAGTTTCCAAGTTCTTTTTATAGATGTCGCTACGAGTCTCAAAAATGAAAGGCCCAGTTGATAATGAGTGATCACTTGCGTTTTATATAATATGTAGATAAGGTATAAGAGGTTTTAAGTGAATACAATAAAATTCGAATGAAAACCCCTAATAAAATGGTGCATTTTTTAATAAAGAGAGCCGTGGTGGCCGTGGGCTTTTTGAGCAGTCGCCTGCTTTGTAAGCAACGCAAGTTCAAATCCCAGCGGGGCCTGTACCAATAAGTTTTTCTAAAAACTTATGTGCAGGGATTTCACACCACGTGCTTTACTGTAAAGGAATACATCGCGAGGAAATCGGCATACGTCTGAGAAGTGATTCAAAGACGTATGTATAGTGCCTGAGATGGCGATAGACCCACCAGCTGTCACGTTGGCAGTTAAAAAACTTCGGTGAAATGTGGGTGTGGTTATTACAACACCTGTGCCTACCCCTTCGGGGAATACAGGCGTGAGCATATGTATGCATGCAACAAAACTACGGGGCACAGGGGCCTTACCATGAGCTCTTATTGCCATGATAGTTTCACTCATTTATGAGACAGATGTATGTGACGTGCATACATCTGTCACTGTCGCACAACCGAATTAACATTGCAATAAGAGCTCATGGTTGTGCTCCAGTTAATAAAAAGAAACACGACGGAAATTGAACCATCACCCCTTTTAACTCGGTACCATATTAAATACCTAGTAGTGATCAATTTGGTACAATCTTCGTGCACAAAATGCATTTGCAATTTAAAACTAATGCATATAAATTAATTTCGATTTGAGGTAATTTACGTGCCATGTCGTGTCAGGCGTACCTAACTGTCTGTATTATGAAACAGGGATGGGTGAAAGGAAATAATCCATGAGTATCCTAAATAAGTGCTGTCACTCCATGTCATACGCGCTTTTGGAAAACATCGTGCCAAAACAAATGATCGAAATATCATTGAACGATTAAACTTAATTCTAACAAAATCCTCTCCAATGTCAAGTGAATCGTAGTTCGATAGGACTTCAACTCAATGAAAATTAAAAATATTTATTCAGTTTAGGCCCTGGTAAGGAGGCGTCCATAAATTACGTGAGATGATTTAGGGGGGGGAGGGGGTCGAGTCAAATCTCATATAATCTCACGTTAGGGAGAGGGAGGGTCTAGACAAATATCACGCAATTTTTGTTGTGATTGTGACAAAAAAAAAATTATACTATTTTGTCCATTCAATCCAAATTTTTATTACATTTATAACTCTCAGCAATATTGATTACTTACAATAGTCTTAACTAGTCGTAAATACATATTATACAATAACAACCTAACGCGTTTATGTAAGAAACCCACATTCTGAAAAATCTCACGTGAGATTGCGGGATGGGGGAGGGGGTTGACCAAAATCTCACGACATCTCACCAACGGGGGAGGGAGGGGCAGAAAATTTTAAAAAACACCTCACGTAGTTTATGGACGCCCCCTAAGGCACTTATGAACGTCGAGAATTTACCACCGGTTCGGAAACTAGCCTTCTGAGAAGAACCGACAAGAAACTCAGCCAGGCATCATGTACATATCATCGAAACAATATAAATCATATGAAATCATCATACACAATCAAATTTGATAACAGGTATAAATATCCACAATAGTGACAAATTGTATTAGCATGTAAGTAAGTATAAAACAAAATCAAAGAGAAAAAAAGAACAATACCAGATAGATTTACAAGTGTTTGCATACCATGTATTTGCCAGGAGCTACTTGTGCAGAGTGATTTACTTAGTTCCGTATATCCTTGTCATTTATGTAATCCGAAATTTTATAATAGGCTTTCTTCATCAGAACAGTTTTGACATGTGTCTTAAATTTATCATAATTTAACGCGATTATTAACTGTGGGATTTTTATGTATAGGACGTTTGCGCGACACCAAAGACATACATCTATACTCTATACATCTATATCTATACATTTATACAGATAAATAAAATTGAAGTGTCTGTTTTTAATTCCAAAATAACAGCTTTTCACTAAATGCATATGAAAGTGTAGCGGTTAGAACCTCTTTATAATAAAATGTATTTTTATTGATTTTAAGTTACGAATGTCGACTTGTCACAAGATGTCTAAAAGAAAAGTTTTGGGTTTTTAAATAGAGTTGTAAAAAATAGTAATTAGGCAAATACTTAATAAAGAATATTTGATCTCGATCCTGATTACTGTAAAAGTATACACGCTACTGACACCATAAAACCAAGATTTAAAAAATTTCTCTCTCTGTCTGTCCGTCTATCTGTCTGTCTGTTTGTTCCGGGTAATCTCTGAAACGGCTGGACCGATTTTAACGGGACTTTCAAGGAGTAACTTAGGCTACTTTCATTTATTAAAAATATTAGGGTCCCGCGACAATGAGGATCAAACTAAATCTACGCGGGTGATACCGCGGGGCACAGCTAGTCTACAATAATATTATTAAGAGGAAAGATTTGACTGTTTTTTGTTTGTTTGTTTGCATTGAATAGGCTCCGAAACTACTAGACCGATCTTGAAAAAAATTCAGCAATGTATAGCTACATCATAAGCGAGTAACATAGGCTATATTTTATCCCCGTACTCCCACGGGAACGGGAACTACGCGGGTGAAACCGCGAGACGTCCGCTAGCTTATTTTATAAAAATATACTTAACTATTCACTTAAAATTAATTATAATACGAGTTTAAACGAGTCTAGCTAGATATATTATACGAATTTAAATAATTTATCCATTGATAGTATTGTAAACACATTGTTAACCTATGAGTAGGCGGTAGGCAGGCGCATATTAAAGCCCGCCTTCCTCTAAAGCCTTCGTGTACCTGTCTCTGTTGCTTAACACCTCTCTTTCTTACGTATAAGGCTTTGATGGAGTGAAGGCTATATTTGAATAAGTTAAAATTTTAGATTTTTCATCAATCGGTTAGTACGTTCACGCCTGTATTCCCCGAAGGGGTAGGCAGAGGTGTTGCAATAACAACACCCACTTTTCACCGAAGTACCAACGTGACAGATGGTGAGTCCATCGTCGTCTCAGGCACTATACATACCTCTTTGAATTACTTCTCAGACGTGCAGGTTTCCTCACGATGTTTTCCTTCACTGTAAAGCACGTGGTGTGAAATCACTGTACAGAAGTTTTTTTAGGAAATCTCATTGATACAAACCCCGTTGAGATTTATCGATTTCTTTACCTACATATCTATACAGATAAATAAAATTGAAGTGTCTGTTTGTAATTCCAAAATGACAGCTTTTCACTAAATGCATATGAAAGTATACACGATACTGACACTAAAAAACCAAGTTTTAAAATTTTTCTCTGTCTGTCTGTCTGTCTGTTTGTTCCGGGTAATCTCTGAAACGGCTGGACGGATTTCAACGGGACTCACTAGTAGGGTGAAACCGCGGGGCACAGCTAGTTATGTATACATTTTTCAATGAATCCCTATTTCCCTTGGTCACGGCATCACGCGTGAATGGCTGGTTGGATTCTACCGGGACTTTTACTGGCAGATAGCTGAAGTTTTAAGGAGTGTTTTAGGCTAATTTTATTTTAAAAAAACAGCATGAAACTAAATCTACGCGGGTCAAACCGCGGGGCACAGCTAGTGAATAATAAAAACTATTGATCCAAAGTTTTCAATTTACATGGAAGAAAGAAATATATGTGGGTAAGGATCGCATATGGCAAACGACGGTCTGCTTACCGCCTTGGGATAATAGTTGTTTCTTGCCGGTTCTTCTCAGAAGGCTAGTTTCCGAACCGATGGTAAATTCTCGACTTTCATAAGTGCCTTACCAGGGCCTAAACTGAATAAATATTTTTCATTTTCATTTTTTTCATTTTTATACAAGAGTGCAAAGTTGCATTTACCGCGTGTTCAATTTTGATGACCGAGCAAGCGAAGGATTCTAAAATTGAATCACGAGCGCAGCGAGTGATTCAGTTTTAGAATCCTGAGCGTTAGCAAGGCAATCAAAAGAGCACGAGGTGAAAAATCTTTTCTACTCGAGTGCAACACGTAACTTTTCATTCCACCTCAGCGAGGAAATGACTAAATGCAAAAAAAAAAGTTGTATGATATATTCGGCACCATAGAGGTAGCAGTAAATAGGTTAAATGTTTTTTTAAATTCACAAACTTAGTGCACACGATGTTCTAAATTCAATTTACTTTATCCTCTAGAGAATAAAAACGGCTTTTCCACTCAGATATTGAAGATTAAAAATACTCTTTCCGAGATGGTGGGATGAAAAGGAGTTTATACTTATCTGAAAATAAATAATTATTTATTCAGTTTAGGCCCTGGCACTTTAACACTATAGTGAGCCCATACAAATCTACGCTTACGTCGACGCGATGACTTGTGATGGCGATTTTAAGAAAACTCACACTAGGAACTCACATGACAAAATGCATTAGCAACTATATAAGATAAAAAAAATTGAATTGTCTGTTTTTACGAACTAAATTAATCCGTAAAGTATCCAAGTAGTATTCTATTTACAGTAATAAAAAAACTATTTATTTAAATTTCCTATGACCGTTTGTCTGTCTGTTTGTTTCGGCTAGTCACTAGATAGTTCCTGGGGCCTTACTACAAGCTCTTATTGCCATGATAGTTTCACTCATTTATGAGACAGATGTATGTGACGTGTATACATCTGTCACTTTCGCACAACTGAATTATCATTGCAATAATAGCTCATGGTTGGGCCCCTGATAGCATGTACCTAAATATTATTAAATAGTTTTTGTAGTAAAGCCGCTAATCTGACCACATCATCGCGATGGAATAAACAATGAAAGCAGACAATTATGGCTATGGGCCCGCTTGGGACCATAAAGTGCGTATTTGATGTCCCCTGGGCCCGCGGGTGACACTCGGACAACATTCCCGGGATTCTATAGCTGTGTCGCGTTAAATGTTGCGCGTTGTTTTATTGAATTACTGACACGAGTACGGGTGGGTGAAAGTTACCTTCAAAAACCTATTAAGAAAACCGTGGCGGCTGGAGTTTGATCAGAGGGCCTAGTGCGAGTTTTTCACTGCCGCTGTCACAATTCACCGCGTCGACGTAAACGCAGATTTGAATAGGATCGGAACAGCGCCTCTGTCGGCCTAAACATGACACTATTGTGAGTCCATACAAATCTGCGTTTACGTCGACGCGATGACTTGTGACGGCGATATTAATAAAACTCGCACTAGGCACGTCACCTGCTAAGTAAGCGACGCAAGTTGGAATCTTATCAGTCTGCAGCAAGAAGATTTTCAGAACAAACAGACTGAAAGACATTTGATTAAATTGTGTTTTTTTTTAAGCCGTGGTGGCCAGGGGGTTTGAGCTCTCGCCAGCTAAGCAAGCGACGCAAGTTCGAATCCCATCGGCTTGCACCAATGACATTTTGTAAAACTTAAGGGCAGTATATTCACACCATGTGCTTTACGGTGAATGAAGACATTGTGAACAAACCTAATTCAAAGACCTATGTATAGTGCCTGAGACGGCGATGGACTCACCCTCTGTCACGTTGGCACTTAATAATCTTCGGTGAAAAGTGGGTGTTGTTCTTACAGCACTTCTGCTTACTCCTGCGGGAACCTTTCTGGGATGGCGTGAGCATATATTTACATATTATTTTTTTCTTAAAATACAATAAATTGATAGAATAAATGCTCTAGCTATAGTGAGTCAATCTAATCCCTTGTAACTTTGGCTTCAGCACAACAAACAGACAGAAAGACATTTGTTGAAAATTTTTTTTTGAGATACACACAGCGAACCGCACAGTAAGTTCTGTTCACCCATACCCATAAAGACACGCGGGACCACCTTGCGGTAACCGGACACCAGCGGTACATCAGCGGAACGACTCATGCAGGATCATAACGTCATAACTGGTCGAGTACTAATATATATTATACTATATTATTGTACTATACTATCTACTTTTTACCTGTAGCCTTAGACAAAGTAACATTCTCTTGCGCCTGCGCTAATAGACACGATACAAAGTGTATGTAAATGACATTTAAATCAGTCACGTGACATATTTCATTCCCGTACATTTTGTATCGTTTCTAATAGCGAAACGTGGGGATAATGTTACTTTGTCTACAGGGCCTGTAAAGTTGCAAAGTTTAGAACACAGATGGCAGTTAAAGGCATAACACGTGCTTTACGGTGAAGGAAAACATCGTGAGCAAACTTGCATATGTCTGAAAAGTTATTCAAAGACGTATGTATGTACACTGTCACTTAATCATCTCCTGCCCTGGTTAGGCACTTGATGTCGAAAACTTACAAGAGTGAGGTGTTGTTATTACACCACCTCTGCCTACCCCTTCGGGGAATACTGACCATAATATATATTACTTATGTACTACCTGACTTATCATCGTCATCTCAAGCTACGCATTTAGATATAAGTAGAACTACTAGACTTTTCTTTATGTTAATTTTTATCGACATTTGTGCATTGGAACTGTGTCCATGGGCTTACATTTCTCAAGTAATTTACTTTGCTTTTAAAATTGTATAGGTAATATTTTTGAAAAGAGTAAGTACTGAGTTTCTTGCCAGGTTCTTCTCAGTAAAAGCAACCTTCCGAACCTGGCGTTAGCATGTATAATCCTGTAAATTAATGTCATTCTGACGATTTGAAAGTACTTTATAAAAAGACTAATAGAACAAAGATATTTTTGACTTTGACTTTGACTTCCAGCTAATTTTTAGTTTAATAACACTGGTCTACAGTGGTTTTGTTGCCGTAGGTATGTAAATGATTTGGGTCTATTTATGCACACAATTCATGAAACTATCAATGATCTTGTAAGATTCGTCGCCACCATTAAAATAAGAAGAAGAAGACCTTGTGGTAAATTCTCGACTTTCATATGTGCCTTACCAGGGCCTAAACTGAATAAATATTTTTCATTTTCATTTTAATTTTCTTGTAAGATTTGCTCTAATTTTTCATCATGGCTTGGAAAATTTTATTTTATTCTTAACAAGTCAATAATTGTTCAAAATTTATAAGATATGTAAAAATCATGAAATACGAGCACATGATCGATGATGATGAGCGAACTTTCATGAATATCATTCGTAATTTAGGCACATGACGTAACACAAACGTAAAAATTTGCGATGATATCCAGGGCTCTAGGGCAAAAAACTTTTTTCTAGAGCTATGTAATTAGTTAATTGAGTAAAGCATAGAAATATGATTATTTTTATATGTTTTATAAGGCCTATAACCAGTTTTTCTTTGAAGGAAATACTTAATAATTAATACTTTAAGAACGTATTTTATTGTATCGTAAATAATGCACATAAGATTAGTATCTGTGGTTGCGTGTTATTTATGTTTTCTCTACAAGATAATTATAAAATTACTTAAAGAAGTCGATGCATTTAATCCTCTATACATACATACAGATAAATAAAATTGAAGTGTCTGTTTGTAATTCCAAATTAGCAGGTTTGTTCCAGGCAATCTCTAAAACGGCTGGATCGATTTTAACGGGAGTTTCACTGACAGATAGCTGATGATACAAGGAGTAACTTACTTGAATTTTCGGAATCTATTCTGTCAGCTATATCTAATTCTATTTTTTGGTTCTCCTACACGGGTTGCTCACTTCCAAACCATTAGGTTGAGGAGGGCAATGGCTGGCATTCTCGTCATACTTGTGAACAGGTGCTGCTCATCTCAAGCTACACAATTTATACGTAGTACCTACTTTTTTTTTTTATCGACTGTTATATCAAATTGAACAAAATAGAAAAAAAAAAAAGTCGTCTCTGAAAAACCACAAAGAATTAGAAAAAAATATACATTTTTAAACTTATTGTTTAAAAACCAACCGATGCTTTGTTCCAATTACGTTCTCCTAAAAAGTCTCTTTAAAAAGTTTATTTTTATCACATAGTTCACATTTTGCAATCAAATAAAAAATTACATACACCACACCTCTATGGGTATAAAATAAATAAATCAGGCACTCGGTGACACATGACAATAGCGGTCAATAACTTAAATTGTTTTTTTTATAAATGTTATTGATATCGGTAACGCGTTATCGCGGCGCGCCCTTAAATAAGGGTGATGTCCAATCTTTTAAGGGTTTTCGCATGACTGTTGTCAATCAGTTTCTATGTTGCTTCGTGGCACTTTAGTAGGTACTTTTTCTTGAAACACTTATCTAATACTAGCTGTGCCCCGCGGTTTCACCCGCGTAGATTTAGTTTGATTCCCGCGGAACCCTAAATGTTTTTTAAAATAAAAGTAACCTAAGTTACTCCTTGGAACATCAGCTACCTGCCAGTGAAAGTCCCTTTAAAATCGGTCCAGCCGTTTCAGAAATTAACCGGAACAAACAGACAGACAGACGGACAGACGGACAGACAGACAGACAGAGAAAAAATTAAAAACTTGGGTTTTCAATGTCAGTAGCGTGTATCATATGCATTTAGTGAAAAGCTGTAATTTTGGAATTACAAACAGACACTTCAATTTTATTTATCTGTATAGATGTATAGATTAATATAATAAAGCTGAAGAGCTTGTTTCGCAAAAGAATCGCAATACGACATATTAATATCATAAGCACATCTTATGATTCAAAAACCGTTAAGTGCGTTTCTGAAACGCACATACAGGATTCCGTACAGACATATGTAGTTCCGTACCACAATCGTAGAATATAAGAAACGCCAAAAATATCATGTTTCTAGTAAACATGGGGTGATATGTATGAATACATCTAATATAGATTTTTTTAAATTTTTGTTCAGTGAATCAGCAATGCTATTCAACGAGGCAATGCTGGCAGCCTTCTTGGCACTATCCCGACAGACACCGACTTGGGACCAGTTTTCTATCTTTTATTAGTTTTAAGTACTGTTCCTTTTATATACTTAATATATAATTAAGTTTTTATTCAATAAATGTTTTCACGTATTTTTTAAATTAAATTAACTTTTTCTTATACAGAAATACCTGCGAGAAATACAGTTTGTGAACATTTTAACTCTCTTTACAAACGGGTGACCGCGACCGACGGACGGGCATTTACTTTATAATGATATATGGTTTCTTTAGCCCCCTTTGGGTACAGAACCCTAAAAACTATCCCTACACATCCCCACAAGGGGCACTCACCAACAATAGATAGTATCTTTTGTGATTAATACGCATATTGTTAGCACTGCATTATTTTAATGGGTTTATTGAAAGTCGCCCCTTGAGCCCTTGAGCCATTTTTAATACCCCAAGGGCTGTAAGGGTAACACTTAGCATGATGGCTTGAGTGCATTTTATATCATGATATTTGTGGTCGGGGATTTAAAGTCATAGTGATTTTATAGATATTATGTCAAGTGGCGGAAATGTATTGTCTATGTCTATATCTATACAGATAAATAATAATGAATTGTCTGTTTGTAATTCCAAAATAACAGCTTTTCAATAAATGTATGTATGAAAATATACACGCAACTGACACTAAAAAACCAAGTTTTAAAATTATTCTCTGTCTGTTTGTTCCGGGTAATCTCTGAAATGGCTGGACTGATTTTGACGGGACTTTCACTGGCAGGTAGTTGATGTTTCAAGGAGTAACTTAGGTTACTTTTATTTATTAAAAATATTAGGATTCCGCGACATTAAAGATGAAACTAAATCTACGCGGGTGAAACCGCGGGGCACAGCTAGTACTACATATAGACAAAAACTGACTCATAAAATGACTACTGCGCATTCATGGTCAGCGCTCATAACTTTTGACGGGACTTCCACAAGAAAATTACCTCAATTACAGTGAAATCTCGTATCGACAGATGCCTAGTCTCAAGATGTCCCAGATATAAAAAACCCTATTGTTAAGTAAGGGTAGTTATAATAGAAAAATATATGTTATCTACAAATCTCTGGGATTATCATGCATTGATCCTTTGTTCGGTACTTGACTGCCGGTGTTTTGGCTTGTTCAGAAATAGGGGAAGTGTGAGTTGCTTAATTTGGTTGGGTTCCGTATCAAATATGTAGCGATGAACTGATTGTACCTATTTCGAGGTTATTATATTTTTAGATTACACTAGTTGTGCGCCGCGGTTTAACCTGCGTAAATTTGGTTTCATACAAAATTTCATCCCCTTGGGGGTAGAATTAATAAAAATCCTTTCTTAGCGGATGCCTACGTCATAACATGTACCTGCATGCCAAATTTCAGCCCGATCCGTCCAGTGGTTTGGGCTGTGCGTTGATAGATCACTATGTCAGTCAGAGAACCGTTGAGTTACATATATATTTAGATAAACTGTCATGAATTGATTGTAAAAACTGTTCTTATGTTTTGTTAATATAAATTGTTAATTTTATTAAAGTATTAAAGTATTTAAAATTTCGGCGTATTTAATCGCCTAACTTATGGGGTTGGCCGCTTATTCGATGACAGTTGGAACTTTCTAACATTATGTCAGGTTATTTATTGTATATATAGACGTATAGCTGCCGTCACGAGCTATGACCGCTGACCTCGAGTGCCTAGTAGTAACAAAGAAAGAAAGAACATTTATTTTTCACAACACTAAACGAGGTACTAAATAGATGCTTACTTTAGGTATGTACATTATAACGTCACAGACAGACATTAGCTCTTGAACAAGGTAGTAGGTACTTTAAAGAGTCTGTATCCGTCTGTGTCTGTATGAACAGTTTTTGTGCAACAAAATATGTGGCTTTATAGAAAGGATATGGTTGCAATTTATAATTTGGTTGGTAAGCTTATAGAACGAACACGAGACATTCAAAAATCATATTATAAAAAAATACTGCCATGGTCCGGCCAATGGAAGGCTCGCCTTTTAATTATTAAAAAAATTAACAGACGAAAATCGGTCTATAAATCTTATAACATAACTTTTAATAGTAAATATTGTTTTAAAACTTTACAAGGGAACCCTACAAGCACACCCCTATATCCTTACAACTAAAAACAAGATGTCTACCGCTAAAAGGCGGGACAAAAGCGCGATAACAACAAAAGCCATCGACAATAGGCGCCAAATAAGCGTATAATGACCATAATTCAATGCATTATCTTTTTTCTAGTGCGGGGCCAGAACTTTCGGGGTTTTTTTTTAATTGAAGCTTGTGCAAGCCAAGTACAATCGTGGTCAGTTAATGGGAAATAAGTAAGTGCAGCGAATAATATATTATGGTAAAATTAAAATTAATGTATAATGTACCAATGTACTACTGTTATAATTAACTAGCTGTGCCCCGCGGTTTCACCCGCGTAGATTTAGTTGTATCCTTATTGTCACGGAATCCTATTTTTTTTAATAAATAAAAGTAGTCTCAGTTACTTTTTGATACATCAGCTACCTGCCACCGTTTCAGAGATTACCCGGAACAAACAGATAGACAGTCAGACAGACAGACAAAGAAAAATTTTAAAACTTGGTTTTTGAATGTCAGTAGCGTGTATACTTTCATATGCATTTAGTGAACTTCAATTTTATTTATCTGTATGTATGTATAGAGTATAGATGTATAGATAGGTAAGTGTTTTATACATTGTTTACCTTGTATTTATTTTTTCTCTTTCACAATTTACTTTTTAAAACTGAAATCTAATTTAAACCACATTTTTTTAAAGTAAGTGCGAAATATCAATAGCGAATTCCTTAGTTTTTCTAAACATTATTTCTACGTAACATTTTTATATTATAAAAAAAAACCCAGTTCTATTTTTTTATCTATGTGACTTTTTAAAACTGAAATCTAATTTGAATAATTTTTTTTTAAAGTAAGTGAGAAATATCAATAGACAATTCCTTAGTTTTTCTAAACATTATTTCTACGTAACATTTTTATATTCTAAAAAAAACCCAGTTCTATTTTTTTATCTATGTGACTTTTTAAAACTGAAATCTAAATAGAATAAATTTTTTTTAAAGTAAGTGAGAAATATCAATAGACAATTCCTTAGTTTTTCTAAACATTATTTCTACGTAACATTTTTATATTATAAAAAAACCCAGTTCCATTTTTTTATCTATGTGTTTTGTTAGCACAATGCAGTTGGCAGCACTGCTCCTTAACTTTTTTTAAAAAGGTGTTTTTTAATGAAAAGAGAATAGATGTGAAATGAGCAAACTAAGCGCCTCGCTACAAACGCTCGTGTGTTGAACAATTGCTCAGATAATATTTAAACAACTGTGGTCATATGAGAAGCGTTCATTAGTGTTAAATATCTTAATCAAAAGGTTGACTTATGCGACGCACGTCATATTTAAGCTACGACTTGTTTAATTAAGCTTTTAATTTAGACAACTCTATCGCGCGACTTTCACCGTAATAATAAATTGAATTGATTTTATTGTAATTGATCATTACACACATCAGAATATGCTCGCGCATGTATTCTCCAAAGGGGTAGCGGGTAGACAGAGGTGTTGTAATAACAACACCCACTTTTCACCGAAGATGATTCAGTGCCAACGGGACAGATGGTGAGTCTATCGCCGTCTCAGGCACTGTGTACTTACACTATGCACTGTATACGCCTTTGAAATACTTATCAGACATATTCAGGTTTCCTCACGATGTTTTCCTTCATCGTAAAGCACATGGTGTGAAACAGACACTTCAATTTTATTTATCGGTATACCTACATAGATATGAATATGTGACTGGATGAATGATTCCAGGATTAAACGCAATTTTTTTTAAAGTCCGATGGAATATTAACATAACTTAAATGACTAAGTAGGTAAGTAGGTACTAAAGTAAGAAGTAGTTATTGCTAATTAGTGAGTATAAGCACAACGTTTAGATAAAAACCTAGAAAATAGCAAATAGACAAGAAGTTAATTGGTAAATGAGTATCAGTATAAACTCTATGGTAAGTTTAGCTACATTTGACATACATTTATAGAAGGACTAGCTGTGCCCCGCGGTTTCACCCGCGTACATTTATTTTGATGCTTCATGTCGCGGAACCTTAATATTTTTAATTAATAAAAGTAGCCTAAGTTACTCCTTGAAACATCAGCTACATGCCAGTGAAAGTCCCGTTAAAATCTGTCCAGCCGTTTCTGAGATTATCCGGAACAAACAGACAGACAGACAGAGAAAATTTTTAAAACTTGGTTTTTCATTGTCAGTAGCGTGTATACTTTCATATGCATTTAGTGAAAAGCTGTAATTTTGGAATTACAAACAGACACTTCAATTTTATTTATCTGTATAGATGTATAGATATGTATCTAGCTGTAGTTTCATGCTTTATTTCGTGGAACCCTCTCGCGAATCCCTCATGTTTATGTAAATGTTTTCTAAATAAAAGTAGTTTATTACACTCCTTCAAACATCAGCTATCTGCCAGTGAAAGCCCCGTTGGAATCGGTCCAGCCGTTGCAGGGATTAGCCGGAACGAACACACAGTCAGTCAGATAGAACATTTTTGAAAATTTGTTGTTCATGTCAGTACCTTGTATCTATTACTTTTATATCCATGCAGTGAAAAGCAGTCAATTTGGAATGACTTAAATACACATATATGCTCACGCCTGTATTCCCCGAAGGGGTAGGCAGAGGTGTTGTAATAACAATCCCAACTTTTCAGCAGTTTTCCTCACGATGTTTTCCTTCATCGGAAAGCACGTGGTGTGAAATCACTCCTCATACGTTTTTAGACCAACTCATTGGTGCAGGCCGTCAAACCCCAAGAAGAGCCACCACGGCTCTTCTAACCATTAGTTATCAATATTAACTTCATTATATGACCTTTTAGACCCATTTCACTAAACGTACAAGTAAACGTTACGTTACGTCACACTTATCATAATCAAGATGATTTACTAAGCTCAGCTGTTTTCAGCCAACTAACAATCTGCGCTTTTTCAGAAATCGTTAGCCGGTCATAATAGTCAGGAATCCGCCTACATAACAAACCCAATTGTTTCACAAGCTGAAAAATGGCGAACGGTCTCGACAGCCAATCGAAGGCGTTGCCAGCTAACGAGCGAAACCAACCCCATTGGCGGATTCAACCTCTTTAATTCGCGTCGACCAATCACAACGCAGAACAGATGTTTTAAGTCAAACCAGTAACCAGTTCCATTTTCGCTCTCGTGTCGCGCGCACGCATGCTTGACAGAAGGCATTTAAAAATACCTTTATTTAAATAACGAACGGGGTTTTATTTTTAAGTTTTCTTGTGTTTTAAAGTGCATATTGGATATTTGGTTGCGTTAGCGGAGATATTAGTTAGTGCGGCGTAAATAGGTTGTATCATCAGCGCGGGAGCATTATTTTTAGAGTATAGTTATGTTGGTGTGGTGGTCTTAATTTAGCTGTCTACATGAGTGTGAGTATGTATGAGTGCATCTGGTCTCTTCCTTATTTTTAAGTCCCGTTCGTAATGCTTGTTTGTTCGTACACTTATGTAGGTTTTGAAGCAAGATAGGTATCTTCTGCAGTTAAGGAATTGTGTGCTTACATTGATTTTTCAAGATGATCCGCCCACCAAAATTATAAAGTGACATGACATTTAAAACTTACAGTATAGATAAAACTTACAGAATATAACCAGAACATTTCAAACTATGCATAGCATAGATAATTTAAAAAATAAAAAAAGGAAACTGTAGTCACATATTTTGTATGGAGCAAAAATAAAACTGAAATTCCAATTCAATCACAAAGTTTAACCCTCTAACTGCGTTGACCTTATTTGCATGGTTTAGATAGTATGTAATAGATGTTATAATCCATAAAGTTTAAGTTATCGTTCATCAAATTTTCACTGGATCAGTTCAGCAGTTTAGCCTTGATAAGTGCTTGTATATTATAGTAAAAACAATGCAAAATCTACACAAATTTCAGGATAGTTATTGTAAGTAGTATGGCTACAAGTACCTAGTTTGAATTAGATTATGATTCTGTGACAGGTCAAATTTGCTCTAAACTAATTTGTCTAAATGAAAATGAAAAATATTCAGTTTAGGCCCTGTTAAAGCACTTATGACTATCGAAAATTCACCGCTGGTTCGGAATCTCGCCTGCTGAGAAGAACCGGGAAGAAACTCAAACGGAATTTTATGATGATAATAACAACTGCTTGCAAAAGTAGCGGAATTTTTTCAACTGGATTTAATTGAACTATCAAAACATGTAATCAATAAAGATGCACGTTACCGACGGGATTGGTCCAATCTTAATTATGGATTAAATTATGGAAAAGCTCTGATTATCAGTTTAGCAAGCTTGCGACCGTAGCTTCACCTGCGTAGGAGTATGAATATCTTATACATACTTTCAGTCCTCTTTAATCTCCTGTAACGCTGGACGTATCAAGGCAAGGCCTATACCGACAAGCGGGTGCACGTTTTGATCTGAAAACACCAGTTCCCATTCGAAAATTGCAAGGGGTACCTACTTTAGAAGAATACCAAGAGATTTTTAATGTTTCATCAACGACATCTCCATTTCACTGGTCGCATTTGACATAACTGGCGAAAAGTGGGTGTACTTCTTATCGTGTCGATGACAGACATTTTAAATTGTTGTAGCACAGTATTATTGGTTTTGATCCTGCCAGCCATTAGATCCTGCCGCGTGCAGCTGTTGGGCACGCAAGGCACGATATGAGGTGGACCATAGTTTGGGGCGCAGCACACACACTTCTTGGGTGTACTATAACTGCATCTGTGCCTACCCCTTTGAGGGTTACAGACGGTAGCAGATGTATGAGAATGTATGATGTATCGTGACGGTTGATGTTCCATTGGTAACAACAAAAAAACGTCATTGAGAAAACGTTTGCCATTGCAATTTCTTTTTGCAAAAATATCTCATACATTGTGGATTTTTATACGAAGCGACTGCCATCTAACCTTCGTAACCACTTTTACGAAGAAATCGGATACCTGGGTTAAAACAGTTATCAGACTCTTAGGCCTCCGACTGAACTGTAGGTCTGACTGGTAGGAAACTCGTCATTTCAATTGTAAGAACTAT
Source organism: Watsonalla cultraria (assembly GCA_964035505.1). Taxonomy (NCBI): domain Eukaryota; kingdom Metazoa; phylum Arthropoda; class Insecta; order Lepidoptera; family Drepanidae; genus Watsonalla; species Watsonalla cultraria. Next base: position 5,596,651 of record OZ037737.1, read on the forward strand.
TAGGCCTTCAACGAAATATGAAAACAACGCTCAGAATACAATTTGTGTTTGTTATTACACGTTGTAAACATTATTTAAATGCGTTTTGTATAATATATTGCGTTTTTAGAATGTTTAAGATATCCAAACCGCTTAGAGCAGTCTTCAAAGGGTTTAAAGCTGTTACAACAACAACTGGGCAACCAAGGGCATAAGGAAAAGTAGAGACACTTTATATGAGTTATACCACAAGAAAGCCCAAACAACTAATGTCGCTTTTCATAGTCACGTTAGAATGTACTCAAAATTATTTAAAAGAGTTTGCCAGATTGCCAAATCAAAACATATAAGTAGTGAAATTAGCCGCTCTGATGATAAAATAAAAACTGTTTGGAAAGTTATAAACAGGGAGACTGGTAGAAATAAAACTAAAGAGCAAGTAAGTAAGCTTAAAATCAATGATAGTATTATATCGGATAAGTTAGAGGTCGCAACTGCTTTTGAGAATTTTTTCGCTAACATTCCCACAGAGACTACCAAACATCTTAACTCTAGTCCGAATACAGCTGAAAGCTTATTGAAACAATCGTTACGAAAAAGCTTCCCAGATTTTAGTTTTAAACATGTACGTCCTATTGACATCATGAAGGCATTTAAATCGCTTAATATTAAAAATACGGAGGACTTATGGGGACTCTCAATTAAAAGTATCCAATCTATTATAATAACGATTGCTCCCGCATTAGCTTCTATTTTCAATTTATGTATAGATCAAGGTATATTTCCTGATATTATGAAATATAGCAAAGTAATACCGATATTTAAAGCAGGCTCTAAAGAAGATCCTTCTGATTATAGACCTATATCGATTCTTCCCGCGCTTAGCAAAATATTTGAAAAAATTCTGCTTAATCAGATGTTAGCTCACTTTAACGTACATAACATCTTGCACGATCACCAATTTGGCTTCACTAAAGGTAGATCAACAACGGACGCGGCAGCAAAATTAATAAAACACATTTTTGAGGCTTGGGAGGGCGCCTATGACGCAGTAGGAGTCTTCTGTGACCTTTCTAAAGCTTTTGACTGTGTGGATCATCGTACGCTACTTCTTAAGCTAAACTATTATGGAATTCGCGGAAATGCTCTCGACCTTTTATCCTCGTACCTATCAAATCGTCATCAGAAAGTTGGCGTCGGTGGTGTAACATCCAAGGGGTCAATAATCAAAACAGGCGTGCCGCAAGGCTCCATACTAGGCCCATTCCTGTTTCTAGCGTATATCAATGACCTACCACTTGTTGTAGAAAATATCTGTGATATTGTTCTATTTGCAGATGATACATCTTTAGTTTTCAAAGTGAGTAGAAAAGACAAAGATCTTAAGGCACTAAATGAAACTCTAACATCTGTTTCAAAATGGTTTGATGCCAATAATCTCGTTTTAAATTCTAAAAAAACAAAATGTATCCGATTTTCACCACCTAATACATCGCAAATAGATACAAATATATCATTAGTTGGGAGTCAATTGGAGTTGGTCGAAAGCACAGTATTCTTAGGTCTTACCTTAGATTCTAAATTACAATGGGGCGCCCATATTGAAGCATTGTCAAAAAAGCTTAGTTCAGCTGCGTTTGCGGTTAGAAAAATTAAACAAATGACGGATATTGATACTGCTAGATTAGTCTACTACGCTTACTTTCATAGTGTCATGTCATATGGCGTATTGTTATGGGGTTCCGCAACAGACTTAGATTCAATTTTTATACTTCAAAAGAGAGCCATCAAGGCAATATACTCGCTGGACCCCCGAGATTCTCTTAGAGATAAATTTAAAGAAATAAATATTCTCACCCTACCGTCACTGTACATTTATGAGAATTTGCTATACATGAAAAAAAATATTCATCTATTCAATTTAAACTCGGACATTCATTCAATTTCAACACGAAATAAACACAAAATTGTAGCTCCTAGATTCAGGTTAGCAAAGGTAAATAAATCATTCATGGGGAATTGTGTTCGTTTCTACAATAAAATCCCACAGTCAATAAACGCGTTAAATTATGATAAATTTAAGACACACATTAAAACTGTACTGATGAAGAAAGCTTATTATACAATTTCGGATTACATAAATGATAAAGACATATGGAATTAAAACTCTGCACAAGTAGCTCCTGGCAATGACATGGTATGCAAACATGATATGTAAATCATTTGGTATTGTTTTTACGTTTTTAATTATTATTTTTTACACATGCATGCTGATACAATTTTCACTATTGTGAATAATTTATGATGTTTTTTTTTTTGTAATTATTATTATTTTACTGTGTAATGAAATGTACATGATGCCAGCTGAGTTTCTTGCCGGTTCTTCTCAGAAGGCTAGTTTCCGAACCGGTGGTAGATTCCTCGACGTTCATAAGTGCCTTACCAGGGCCTAAACTGAATAAATCATTTTCATTTTCATTTTCATTTTAATTTTCACAGAATTAGCTACGCGATGACGTAATGACTCTAGTTGCAACACTTTAGTAGCTACGGTAATCACTTACCACGTATTTTAATGGTGAATAAACACTTAAGCAACTGGCTTCGGTTAGAGCCAGTAGTTGGATGGGTGACCGCTCGAGTTCCCTCTGTGCCTCGGAGAGTACGTTAAGCCGTCGGTCCCGCTTGACAATTTAACATCTTTGGCAATCGTTACATTGCAAGTTAGTCGAAGGCATAAGAGAGTCTGACTGGTATAACCCAGATCACCGATTTTCCTCGTAAAAGAGTAAAGAAGGTCAGATGGCAGTCACTTCGTATAAAAACCAGGTGATCAGCCACATCGGGTTGAACCAAGTGCCGAACTCAATAGTATGGGATAAGGCCAGGGATATGATGATGAGATATTTTTGCATGAAAAAATTGGTATGACAAAAGTTTTTTCAACGTTTTTTTTTTATTTTCGACTATTTGAACCAATTCATCCCATGAAACACATAAACAAGAATTGCAAAATAAAAATAAATATTAAAAAAAATATGTCTATTCAACATTAAAACGATTGAAGAACGATTGACGTTTTAGGTTTAGTTTAACACGACAAAATGTAGAAGTACCTACCTACTTTTTTTATTTTAGATGAGTCTACTAGAAAATGCTAAATAGCTGACAACATTTTGAACCTACCTCAACTATTTATTTATTATTAGGGAACTTAAAAAAAATATTTTGTTACGTAAAGTTATTCCAGACAAAGTCACGGCTTGAAAATATCCCTATTGATTATCACTTGACAGATGATGACAGCTCTCTCGGTCCAAAGGTCATAAAACCACAGAACACGAAACAGAAAATGCCACTAACTATTAAAAAAAACAATGACAGATTAACTAACCGATTAAATCTTTAAAACTAACATACCCCGTGTTTTTATTAGACAATTAATTACATTTTTCAATAAAATGATTCCCCTAACATGTGTTCTGGGTGTTTCCAAGTATATTATGGTCTTGGGCCCATAAGTTTCCATGTAAAATGACCTTACATGGTCATTAATTTACCACCCGTCGGTCAGAGGCCGTTAAAGTATCATTTTATGGATTCACGATAAAAATCACGAAGATTGAATTAAGCCTTGAATTAAGTCTAACACGGAGTAAAAACCCCTAGCTTTAATTGGTTGCCTTTAGTCGTTGAAGTTATAAAAAAGTGAAATTTGACAGGTTAATGTCAATTATAATGAGAGTGCATTGGTGCCAATACTGCCTAACAAATTCAAAAAATAAATAATGTGCTCCTAAATTGCCCTCTATTTTTAAATTGCTAAGTTATAGTTGTTGAACACCTAAGAGATTCTGGTTGATCCCAAATTGCCAAAGGCTCAATCCAAATAAAACATAAATAATATAATTCAAGTCGTTCCGGGTGTAATTTGTATATTTTCCAAACCTTCCCATTTCACTATTGAGCTGAAATCCATGATAACATCAATTAACCTGTTTGGTATCGATAATCTGTTCGAATCTGCATATTTCCGTTAATCTGATGAAACGTTCGAATTAGAATGGGGATTCCTTAAATTTTTGAATTTAGTTTGTGCGTAAGAACGCCACACGCGGCGTATCCGATTCTTATCGATCGACGCCGGTTGTAAAACGGAAAATTTATCGATAATTACTATAACGTGATGAGGATATTTGCCGCACTATTTTTTTAAAAAGTAAGCACTTTTGAATTTTAAATTGAATAAACCCGGTGCATTATGACGTATTTTGATTTTTTTATATTTACAGTTGCCCGTGAAATGTGTTTTGGGCCAGTTATATAGATACAATCAAAGAAAACATTGCGATAACTGAAGTTGAAGAGTAGTTTATAAACGATCGATGCAGCAGAGATAAAGAATAACTTTGTGATTAGAATTTAGATTTCTTTAGGACAATTAGAGATTTTTTGAGTTCGTTGGGGCTATTGAGACATCGAAGACTGAAAAAGAATCAGTCTCATTCTTTTGTAGCGCTAGAAGAGTTAATTGAAAGAGATGATGGAATCAAAAACATCAATGCGAAATGCGAAAGTGTCATTGATGTAAGTTAGTCACATCATATGAAAATCATTAAAACAAAACTTTACGTTTAAATCGCCAGAAGGACAAAAGAAAATTACATTATACATGATCATAAATAACCTTTTTTTTTTTGATATAAAATCTGTTTAAAAATTTAAAAACTGAGTTTAATCTTTTTGATAAGTATACTTTTTTTTTTATCGTGGAGAATCCGTTATGAATACAACAACCGCCGCGGTGGCAGCGGAAGGGTTATGTCGGACTCGCACCGACTAAGCTCCACGGTGTTCCTCTAGGTCGCTAAGTGGGGAGTGCACGTGATATATTTTCACATGCTTCACCGTGACCCTCCCGGCGACTGGCCTGTCAGATTGATAAGTATACCTAAGCTTTTGTCACGGCACGGACAGCAGCCGCTTCCAGCTTACCTAAATTGCTGAACAAAAAATATTTTGCAACCAAACCAAGCCTAAATCCTGACAGTTGATTCTAAATTACCCTTTAGTTACAAAAACTTGTAACTCGGGATTAAAGTCGCGGGAAGAAGTTGTTCAAAGGTCAGGAGCATGGCAATGATGACTCGTTGCTACATGATTAAATGCATCAACAAATTGATAATTCATTTACAACTAAGTTTGAACCTTAACAAAACAATACTTGTCACCCTTTCGAACAAAAAGGCTGATAAATTGTAAGAACAAATCACTAAATAGTGCTGTGATTTGTCCTTTATCGTGACTCTGTAATCGCTCGATAAATCTCCACGTTTACAGCTGGTGTGCGCTCGATAAAGATCGCGGACACCACGTGGGGTTCTAGTGTTGGGAGTGCTCTATAACATATTAGACTCTTAATTTCGAAAGTCGACTTTAAGTTTTCTTTATATTGAAAAAGGTGTATTTCTTCAGCAAATTCTCGAGCAGTATGTGCTTCACGGAACTCTACTATAAAAGTTCGCTGGATTAGCTTAGAGTTAACGCGGCCCTCAATTTTTTTTAAATATAGTATTCAGTCCTGCTATTTCAGAGATTAGCCGTATAGAGCTCGTAAGTAGAAGTAGCTTTTATGATAAAAAACTCACGACATTTTTTCTTAACGTTCAAAAAGCTTTGGTTCCAAATAGACTGAATAAAAAAAACTTTGATTAATGATATAAAAAAATAGGTCTAGACAATAAAATAAAGTGTCATTATTCTGAAAACGACATGAAATAACCGTAAAATATATATACAAGAGTCACTGTTCAAATATTTGGGTTGGATTGTATTTACAATGTTGTTTTGGCCGACGACCAAGCGGTCTCGTTTCGTCAAATATTTTCTGTCTTTGATTAAATTTGGTCTTGCTCCTAATATTTGATTTAAAAACCTATTGGACTTAACTTTCTTTTGTTCTAAGAAGATCGGGTTTACTTTTTACTAATATCATAGTTAGTATTGAGTGTTTGTTGGTTATAAATAAAACTAAGAATTAAACCAACGTTAGACTATGATTTAAGTAAGCATACGCAACACACAGAAGATAAAATAATATAAAAAAAATTAGTATTATTATAAATATGCTCACGCCATCCCAGTCCCAGGGTCCGCGAAGGGGTAAGCAGAGGTGTTGTAACAACAACACCCACATTTCACCTAATATGATTAAGTGCCAACGTGACAGAGGGTGAGTCCATCGCCGTCTCAGGCACTATACATACATCTTTAAATTACTTCTCAGACATATGCAGGTCTCCTCACGATGTTTTACTTTACCGTTAAGCATATGTTGTGAAATCACTGCACAAACGTTTTTAGAAAAACTCATTGGTACAGGCCACGCTGGGATTCAAACTTGTGTCGTTTACGTAGCAGGCGACTGCCCAAAACCCGAGGCCACCACGGCTCTTTGCTCGGCTCGGATTTTTGTATACAAGTGATATGATATCAGTGTTGCTACTTTTGCAATAAATATACATAAGAATACGCCAGTTTTCCCTGAATAAGTAGGCACAGGAAGTTTAAGTTCCATTTGGGAGCAAGTCTATTGGAAAGACCAATTGCGCAGTTTGTATAAGTGTGGGTAGATCTTGTTTTCTCACATAAGATAAAAGTTATTTTTAAAAACACATTCAGAAAGCATTTCAGGTTGAGACTATAAATAGCCGACTAAAATATAAAACTATCGACAGAGTCATACCAAGCACATCACTATTAACTCGTCAGCGCCATATATCAGCAGGGCCTCCCTAGCGATCGTGTCGATGATAAAAATTACTTAAAACACCAAACATTTAACATTCTGCCCCTTGTGACCCTCTTGTATCTCTTTTCCTCTTCAATTTATCCATACGTTTGAAGGAGATGAATAATAGTTTGTTATTGTTTTAAATTTAGGCTCTGGAGCGTTTAAGATACGGTGTATTTTATTAAATTTATATTTTTTTTTAAACCAAGTTGTCAGTGAGATCTGGATAATACTACAATGTGCGTGATGTTATTTTTGTGGTAAAAATATAGAAAATTGATGGTCGCGACCCGTTTTAGATTTTTGTCCTTGATTGTGTAAAGAAATTGATATAATGTTTGTCCCGGGCAGAGATGTATTGTTCTTGTTGTTTAATTTGTATCTGTGGTCTTTTATAAACAGTGGGGACTGATTGGAATTTTTTGTGAGGGCAATGACTTTTGAAAATACAAAGACTGTTTTATTTAAAAAGATTTGGCAAACAGGTGTTTTCAACAAATTATAACGACATAACTTTGGCTGTTAATTTCATCATTTTGTTTATATATTCTACGAAGATCTTTCTCTACTGCTAACTAGCTTTACCCAGCGGTTTTAGCCGCGTAAAGTTAATTTCATGTGTGACCTGCTGGGTTCTAATGTTTTTTTTAAATAAAAGTAGCCTAAGTTATTCCTTGTAACATTAGCTATCAGCCAGTGAAAGTCCCGTTAAAATGGGTACAGCCGTTTGGGAGATCAGCTGAAAAAACTTGGTTTTTTAGTGTCAGTAGCGTGTATACTTTCATATGCATTTAGTGAAAAGCTGTTATTTTGGAATTACAAACAGACACTTCAATTTTATATATCTATATATATAGATATAGATATGTCATTGTTTTCACTTATTATGTCTGCATTTTAATAAACTCGAGTCCAAAGATCAAAGAGATTTAACTTGAGTCATATGGCATCGTAACTTGTAGGTCAAGGATTTATACGTTAGCAGAAAATATTAAGGTTAGCTAATCTTGTTGTTTTATTGTTTCAGGTGATGAAGAAACGCAGTTAAAACTAAAATGAAAAAGAAGCGAAAACCAAATAATAAATATTAAAAAGTAAACAGTGAGAAAAACAAAGAAGCATTTAAAATTAAAAAAATATAATGAAATATTAAAACAAGCTTTTTGTTGCCAGACAGAGACTGGATTTAAAAATAAAAAGAAAGTGATCGAATTTCAAAAGTGATTGAAAAGAACAGTTGAAAGCGTTCAAAAACAACATACGCACATTTAAAAATAACAAAGTTTTAGGCATTTAAAAACGGAACTCAAATAAGTAATCGACTTTTAAAAGGTGATTGCTTTTGTTTAAACATTTCTGGGACTGCTGCCTTTCCTTGTTTGTTTAGCTGCCTTTAAAGATTTTAAAAACAAAACAGTGAGCCCAAACAGCATTTAACGAAGGCTACCTTTGCAAACAATTGAAAATAAAAAAATATCTATGGTCGATATTGACATTTCAAAAGCGCGGTAAATCGAGTTTTTTTTCAAATTGTGTTTTTTTATTACGGTAGTGTTAAATATCGGTGTCAAAGTGGCTGGAGACGAGCATCTGGATATGTTAGGGGGGGCCGAGTGGGGCCAGCGGGAGGCCACCCCCCCTAGAGATGCCCCCCTGCCGAGCTTCGGGTTTACACAGGAGCAAGTTGCTTGCGTATGTGAGGTGAGTGGCCTGTTTTAAAAATAATTATGTGAGTCGCGGGTGGTAACCCTATATAATACGAATAAACCAAGCAAGTGTGTAAGTGTTGCCAAATTATAATACTTAGACTTAGACTTACAAGACGATAATTTTCAGAATAAATTTTACTTACCTGCATGCTAATACAATTTGTCACTATTATGAATATTTATAGGTACCTTAAGTAGAATTTTAAGGCTGTACGATGATTTATATTGTTACGATGAAATGTACATGATGCCTGGATGAGTTTCTTGCCGGTTCCTCTCAGAAGGCTAGTTTCCGAACCGGTGGTAAATATTCGACATTCATAAGTGCCTTACCAGGGCTCAAACGGAATAAATATTTCTTATTTTAATTTCTCAAAACGCTCTACAACTTATCCACTAAATTCATTCACAATATCGTGCATTGTGGGTTCATCAATAGATGTGGAACTACTTAGACATATGTAGGGGCCCAACCATGAGTTCTTATTGCAATGTTAATTCAGTTGTGCGACAGTGACAGATGTATACACGTCACATACATCTGTCTCATAAATGAGTGAAACTATCATGGCAATAAGAGCTCATGGTAAGGCCCCAGGTTTTCCTTCACCGCAAAATTCGTACTAGGTAGGAACTACATCACTGTACTTTAGTTTTTCAAGAGAAATTAACTAGTGTAGATAGGGTTTGTGGTCACGACTCAATTAAAATAAAATACACCCTTTGGTGTTATTCACACAATGTTCATAATTAATTTCACACAAGCCATTTCTAAAAATATCAAAGAGCTGAATTTAGATCCGGAATTTAAATATTTCTTACTCGATCTTCTTAATAAAATCTGTAGTTTATGAAGTTCCTAATTAATGAGCATTTAATCTATGCAGATAAATAAAATTGAAGTGTCTGTTTGTAATTCCAAAATAACAGCTTTTCACTAAATGCATATGAAAGTATAAGACACTGACACTAAAAGACCAAGTTTTAAAATTTTTCTCTGTCTGTCTGTCTGTCTGTTTGTTCCGGGTAATCTCTGAAACGGCTGGACGGATTTTAACGGGACTTTCACTGGTAGGTAGCTGATGTTTCAAGGAGTAACTTAGGCTACTTTTATTTATTAAAAATATTAGGGTTCCGCGACAATAAGGAAGAGACTAAATCTACGCGGGTGAAACTGCGGGGCACAGCTAGTTCCAAATAAACAGCTTTTCACTAAAGTAAATGCATATGAAAGCATAAGAAACACAGTCTACATTTTTTTCTCTGTCTGTTGGTTACGGCTAATCTCCAAAACGTCTGGACCGATTTTAAAAGGCCTTTCATTGACAGATAGGTAATATTGCAAGGAGTAACGTAGGCTTTTATTAAAAAAAATACATTTGATTACCGCGTGCACAGCTAGTTTATTTAATATTAAAATAAGAGACCAAGCCTGCTTTACTTTATTAATAAGCGGTTTTTCGTTAAGCAGTGTTGCCAGTTAGCAAAACGCATGTGCTACCAGTGCAAAAATACTTTACGTTCTTAGAACGACTAAATTAGATTTGTTTACTGTGCTTGTCCTTTGTTTAATCTGCACTAAGCTTTATAATACATTGTATGATGGCAGTGATTTCACCCCACGTGCTTTACGGTGAAGGAAAACATCTTGAGGAAACCTGCGTATGTCTGAGAAGTAATTCAAAGACGTGTGTATAGTGCCTGAGACGGCGATAGACTCATCATCTGTCTCGTTACCACTTCATCATCTTCGGTGGAAAGTGTATATGTAATAAATAAAGCTTGTTTGTTTGTTTGAACGCGAAGGAACTAAGTACGGGTCCGATTTGAAAAAATATTTCGGTGTTAGATAGCCCATTTATAGAGGAAGGCTATAGGCTATATTTTTCACTACCGCCGTCACAAGTCACCGCTCCGACGTAAACGCAGATTTGTATAGGATCGTAACAGCGCCTCTGTCGACCAAAAGATGACACTATTGTGAGCCCATACAAATCTGCGTTTAGGTCGACGCGATGACTTGTGATGGCGATTTTAAGAAAACTCGTACTAGGCATTCTGGCCCTCAAAAATCTCCCGTGCATATACCTCAACAGTCGGTCAACACCCTCGTCTTTGCAAACAACGGTAACCTTGGTGACTGGGGTTTCCAGCCGGATATCCGGTTACCGGGGGCGTGGCGGGTAAATAAATGATCTCCCTCGTGGGGGATGAGTGGATTATGTAAATAATACGGGGTAAACATTTCATTATCATAGCTAGAGCTTCTTGATGTAGAGATGCTCTAATTATATTAAAATCTATATCTATACATCTATACAGATAAATAATAATGAATTGTCAGTTTGTAATTCCAAAAAAAAAAGATTTTCACTAAATGCATACAAAAGTGTACACGCTACTGACACTGAAAAACCAAGTTTTAAAATTTTTCTCTGTCTATCTGTCCGTTTTTTCCGGATAATCTCTGAAATCGCTGCACCGATTTTTCGGGACTTTCACTGGCAGATAGCTGATGTTTCAAGGAGTAACATAGGCTACTTTTATTTATTAAAAATATTAGGGTTTTCTACGCGGGGCACAGCTAGTTGCAAATACAATTTAAAAATTCAAAAATGTTGCACGTCGTCTGGTAGAAGCATCTCGTGCCAAGCTGGGGTTACCTTGCTCAGAGAATCAGCATTGATATAACGTGGCAATGCTGCATACCTTCTTGGCACGATCCCGAGAGACACCGATTTGGGCCAAGTTTCCTACTTGTAGTTACTTTTTAATACAGTTCCTTGTACCTATGTATTTATAGTTAAGTTTATATTAATTATATCTTAAGTTATTTTGAATTTAATGGCCTATGCGTATTAATGCTGGCTATTAATGATTGCATTCAATTGGATGGTGCTAACTAGCTAATGCAATGATGAGGTCGTTTCTACTAATTGTAACTATTGCAGCTGCCGGACATTATAATTACTCGCTGGTTTTGTTAACACTTCACGTTTATAATAGTAATTTATGCTATACTAGCTGTGCCCCGCGGTTTCACCCGTGTAGTTTTTAATTTCATGTTTGCCCGCGGAACTTTAATGTTTTAAAATCTAAGTAGCCTAAGTTACTCCTTGTAACATTAGCTATCCGTCAGTGAAAGTCTCGTTAAAATCCGTCCAGCCGTTTCGGAGATTACCCGGAACAAACAGACAGACAGACAGATAGACAGACAGACGGACAGACAGACAGAGAAAAATTTTAAAACTTGGTTATTTTGTGTCCGTATCGTGTATACTTTCATATGCATTTAGTGAAATGCTGTTATTTTGGAATTACAAACAGACACTTCAATTTTATTTATCTGTATAGATGTATAGATATAGGGTTTAGACTTTTTAGGCGCATAATTTTGGAACAGATCATCGGTTGGTGGTCCTAGCCAAAAGTATTTAAATTTTTTCATCATTGTCTATGCAGATAAATAAAATTGAAGTGTCTGTCTGTTTGTTCCGGCTAATCTCTGAAACGGCTGGACCGATTATAACGGGAATTTCACTGGCAAGAGGTTACTAAATGCTTATTGGATGATATCTGCAACGTAACACAATGCTTATTTATGTGGTAAATTGTAATACAAAGTAAAAAAAAATAAAAAATAATCTCTGAAATTTAAAAATATTCTACGCCTGTTTGTTCCGGGTAATAATCGACTGGACCGATTTTAACGGGACTTTCAATGGCATCTAGCTGATACTACAAAGAGTAACTTATTTTTATATTATTTAGAAAAAAAATAGATTCCGCGACATAAAACGAACCATAAAGTTAAATCTACGCGAAACGCGTGGCACAGCTAGTAATCCTATAAAGAACTACTCGTCAAGTAGCCAAATATAATCGGCCACCCATCCATAACACCACCTTTCCAATTATAATACCATGAACAACAAAAAGTACGTCATAACAATTACAACACCCCTGCTTTTATCACCTGCTGACAACTGGGGGTGCGATCTCGTTATAATACTTTAGAGATGTGCTTCTGTGGCGCTTTGCCGAAACGTTTCGGTAACTGTTCGGCTTTAGTTAACGCCGTTGTGTGCTAAATCTTTTCTACACTAATATAAAGAGAAAAGAATTGGTTGTTTGTTTGTTTGCATTGAATAGGCTACGAAACTACCTGACCGATCTTGAAAATTCTTTCAGCAATGCATAGCTACATCATCAACGAGTAACTTAGACTATATTTTATCCCCATACTCCCACGGGAACGGGAACTACGCGGGTGAAACCGCGTGACGTCCTCTAGTTAATAATAAAGTGTTTTTCGCATTACTAGGTATATATATGCCCCCACGCTGCTTTCCAAATTATTTTCAAACCATTCCCTTTAAGGTCCTGGTGAAGGAAAACATTTTGAGGAAACCTGCAGATGTCTGAGAAGTAATTCAAAGACTTAATGTAAAGTGCCTGGGATGGCATTAGACTCACTATCAGTCACGTTGGCACTAAACATCTTCGGTGAAGTGGGTATTGTTATTCGTCTGCCTACCCCTTTAGGAAATACAGGCGTGACCATATGTATGTGTAGCAGCGTGTTTCTCCACTCGCTCATAGATGGCGCTACTCGCTAACAAATGCGAAGTTTGAGTACAAATACACGAGAACCTAAATCGCGCCAGAAGAGTTTTCAAGCGTATTGCAGTATATATACAAGTTTCCAACTAGAACAGTTAGAGCCGCGGTTCCCCAGGCATGACACCCGCCTGGCTGGAAGATCTTCCCTTTGTTGGGGATGAGCATGATCCCTCGCTCTCCCCACATATGCATGTTGAACGGATGTCTCAATTTGCAAAGCCGAAAACGTTATTCGGCGTTCGTCTAACCGAATGCGAAATGAGCGTCGCCCCTCTAAGTTCGATAACTGATACACCATTAGGGGTTTATTCACTCTTTATAGAATAAATTTTATGTTGTATTATAGTAACCTTGATTATCATAATTCTGGGGTGCAGATATGAGCTATCTTTATACCCATCCCCCTTACCTATTACAAATCATAAACTAAGATAGTCTTTGGTTCAAAAGTTCCATTCCTTTCTGTGATACGGATTTAAAAAGGGATAGACATAGCTTTAGTCTAGTCCTCGTTTAAACCAATTGTTTTGTTATAAGGGGGATAACGTTACAGATCAGTCGGAGGCCTAAGTAAGTCTCACAACTGGTTTAACCTAGATTACCGAATGTTCTCGTAAGGGGTTACGAAGGTCAGTTGGCAGTCGCTCAGGCTATAAAAATCAGGTGATCAGTCACATCGGGTTGAATGAAGTGCCGACCCCAACAATGTATGGGATAAGGCCAGGGTGATGATGATGATTGATGAAAGGTATAAAGTAACTAGTGGACCCTAATAAACCTAATATATTTAATTACTAGCTGTGCCCCGCGGTTTCACCCGCGTAGATTTTGTTTCATGCTTCATGTCGCGGAACCCTAATATTTTCAATAATTAAATGTAAGCCTAAGTTACTCCTTGAAACAGCAGCTACCTGCCAGTGAAAGTCCCATTAAAATCGGTCCAGCCGTTTCAGAGATTACCCGGAACAAACAAACAAACAGACAGACGGACAGACAGACAAAGAAAAATGTTACAATTTGGTTATTTGTGTCAGTAGCGTGTATACTTTCATATACATTGAGTGAAAATCTGTTATTTTGGAATTACAAACAGACACTTCAATTTTATTTATCTGTATAGATGTATAGATATATATGTATAGATAGATTTATTATACATCGTATAATATACTTACGAATGAATTCCCCTAAAGGAAAGGCATAAGTTTACGTATGTATGCACATTTTGCCAGTTATATTTAAGTCATAGGACATTTACATTGGTAAAGAGGGGATCTCTTATTAAATGCAGGCGAAGCCGCGAACTGTAGCTAGTTTTATATAAGTCAGAAAAATGTTAATACACAGTAATTATTGAATAGCAAAGTGCAATTTTCTATATTTGAACTTTGCGTTATAAATAACAATAGGCGTTTGTTACATTATGTAAATAACTAGCTTTCGACCGCGGCTTCCTTCGCGTCGCATATTTATATAAGTAGCCTATATGGTACATAGGCACTATACATCTATATCTATACAGATAAATACAATTGAAGTGTCTGTTTGTAATTCCAAAATAACAGCTTTTCAGTAAATGCATATGAAAGTATACACGCTACTGACACTGAAAAACCAAGTTTTAAATTTTTTCTCTGTCTGTCTGTCTGTCCGTCTGTCTGTCTGTCTGTCTGTTTGTTCCGGGTAATCTCCGAAACGGCTGGACCTATTTTATCGGGACTTTCACTGACAGGTAGCTAATGTTACAAGGAGTAACTTAGGCTACTTTGAATTAAAAAAAAACATAAGGGTTCCGCGGGACATCCATGAAATTAACGCTACGCGGGTGAAACCGCGGGGCACAGCTAGTTCATAATATTAGTGATAAATGAATCAGTATTCATCCCTTCGGTATTGCGCGCACACAAAATTCTACCTACTCTCCCATTTAGGACCGCAAAAACAAAATTGCAAGACCTGCACATATTTACTCAAAAGCTTGTGTTTATAAAGGAGACCAAGATATTGATTTGGGCTTTGAAAAAAATATCGGCGGATGTCCCTAAGACATGTGTGCTTACAAATATGGTTGTTTGTGACCACCGTGGCTCCAGACTTTGGAGGGACCTTCCTTGTACCGTTTGGTGACAAAAAATATCTTAGGCCACAGAATAAATATTGATCTAGACCAAAAAAAATTGCGTCCGGGACCCCGGTGTACCTAAAACGTAGTGCAAATGAAAATGATTTATTCAGTTTAGACCCTGGCACTTAAAAATATCTTTGTTAGATAAGACTTTTAACAAAGTACTTACTTTCCAAATCGTCAGAATGATTATACAAAATTATACATGCTACTGCCGGGTTCGGAATGCGTCGAAGAATATACCACCGGCTTGGAAACTAGCCTTCTGAGAAGAACCGGCAAGAAACTCAGCTGGCATTGTGTGCATTTCATTACACAAAAATAATTATTAATTACAAAAAAAATCGTTATTCACAATAGTGAAAATTGTATCAGTATGTATCAGTAAAAATAAAAATTATTTTTACACATGCATGGTGATTTTCATTTTTTGCATATGTAGTCTGGCTAATTCACATTATGCCTACCAGTGTTGCCTACTCAGATTTAGAAAAATGCGTAGACGGGGTTTGATAAATACGTAGAATCAGTAAAAATGGCTTATGAAAAGTTAGTACATCTAGGTCCTTTATATATCTTGATAGGAGAACTGAGTGTGTTTGTTATGAGACGGGACGTTAATCAAATTTTATGCGCGAAGGTATAGGTACGATTATATTAATTACGCCCCAAATGAGACCTGTTCTGAAAATTTGTTAAAAAATACATAGATTTACTTAAAAATGCGGATGCCTACACCAATAGTGACGCATTGCGAATTAAAGGTTTAGGCCTCTTCCGATTAAGTCTAAAAGCGTACACAACACAGTTGAACTCAGTAGCACAGTATGAATATAAGCTTTAAAAGCAGTGAGGAATCTAGACCTATATTTTTTAAAAAGAACGTTAGCTCCATTGATGCCAGCCATAAGAGTAATAAGCTACCTATTTCCCAGGTCCTCCAACAAGCGGGTAACATCGAGCGACTGGGCCGGTTCCTGTGGTCTCTGCCGGCATGCGAACGGCTCCACGCGCACGAGTCGGTGCTTAAAGCAAAAGCAATGGTCGCCTTCCACCGAGGGAACTTCAAGGAGTTGTACCGACTGCTAGAGTCACACACCTTCAGTGCACACAACCATGCGAAGCTGCAGAATTTGTGGTTGAAAGGTATGGCTTTGAAAATGTCATTCTGTTTGTCTGGTATCCATAGTACAAGATTTGCTTAATTTGGAAATATTATATGGCGGTGTGCGAAAATGTCCGAACATATTATTTGTGTCTTTATCTATATAGATAAATAAAACTGAAGTGTCTATATATAAGTTACTTACAAAGAAATAACTTTCTTCTCTGTCTCTGTGTGTCTGTTGGTCTGTCTGTCGGTATGACTGTTTGTTCCTGCTAATCTCTTAAACAAATGGATCGATTTTAACTGGACTTTCATTGGCAGCTAAGGTGTTACAAGTTGTAACTTCGCCACTTTTATCTAATATCTATATTTTTAAAACTAGCTGTGCCCCGGTTCTGGGTAATCTCTGAAACGGCAGAACCGATTTTAACGGGCTTTCACTGGCAGGTAGCTGCTGTTTCAAGGAGAGAACTTGGGCTACTTTTATTTATTAATAATATAAGGGTTCCGCGACAATAAAGAAGAAACTAAATCTACGCTGGTGAAATCGCGGGGCACAGCTAATCTGCAATAAAATCGAGCTCCACGATATAAAGTCACTATAAAAAATTATGTGTAGATTTAAACTGCAGGGCAAGTAATACAATATGGTAAATTCCTCGACATTCATAAGTGCCTTACCAGAGCCTAAACTGAATAAATCATTTTCATTTTCAATAATTATCTTTGTTCAGCTCATTATATGGAAGCCGAGAGGCTACGAGGCAGACCACTGGGAGCTGTTGGCAAATACCGGGTACGTCGCAAGTTTCCACTACCCAGGACCATATGGGATGGGGAGGAGACTTCCTATTGTTTCAAGGTAAAATTCAATATATCTTTATTTGATTAGACTTTTTGCAAAGTACTTTCAAATCGTCAGAACGACATGATTAAAGGCTTATGGGTACATGCTACCGCCGGGGAAGGAAGGTTGCTTTTACTGAGAAGAACCCGGCAAGAAACTCAACATATACTCTTTTCGAAAAAAAAATATATAGTATAGCGTTCCTACACTCGCTACAGAGAATCTAGGTTACTACTGGCTACTACTGTTAGTGATGAGCTCGTGGCACAGTTGCTATTGCGCATATCATTCGATCAGCGAAGTTAAGCAACCATACGCCTAGCCAGTAAAATCAAAATCAATCAAAATCAAAAAGTTTTATTCAACATAAGGGACACTTGGAACACTTATTGAACGTCATTTTTCTTACGCTAACTTAGGTTAATTTTACTACCGTTTCCAAAAGTAAGCCTGTCAGGAGAAGAAACGGCGAAACAAACTCCCCGGTTTTTTTTTTACATGTGTCCCTTCTATACACATAGGGTTGTTTAAGTACATTTCAATGGAAGAGTGAGCAACTCATTGCCATGTTTGGCTATCATCAATATACTCAGTTACACTATAATATGCTTTTTCACAAAGTTTCTGTTTGATGCTTGCCTTAAAACTTAAAAATGGTAGTTCACACATTTTTAATGGTAGTTTATTGAAAAGGCGTATACTTTGCCCCACAAAAGAGTTACTAGTTTTGTGCAGTCTAGTCACAGGGACACGGAGTTTATCCCTCTTGCGTGTATTTATATTGTGCATATCACTATTTTTCTTAAAACTATCTATATTCTTTCTTACATATATCAAATTTTCAAATATGTATTGACATGCCACAGTCATTATCCCTATTTCTTTAAACTTCTCTCTGAGAGAATCTCTAGATTTGAGTTTATAGATTGCACGAACAGCCCGTTTCTGCAGCACAAAGATAGAACTGATGTCCGTAGCATTTCCCCATAAAAGGATGCCATAAGACATAACACTATGGAAATAACTAAAATAGACCAACCGAGCTGTGTTTATATCAGTTAGGTGTCTAATTTTCCTTACTGCGAATGCTGCAGAACTGAGTCTTTTCGACAATCCAGCTATATGGGGCCCCCATTGCAATTTATGATCCAATGTAACTCCAAGGAAAACTGTTGTTTCAACAAGGTCCAACACTTCGTCGTTGATAAGTACATTGGTTTGCACTTGTTTCACATTTGGCATAGTGAACTTGACACATTTCGTTTTTTTACTATTGAGTACTAAGTTATTAGCGCTGAACCAATGTACTACATCAGAGAGAGCATTATTCACATCGTCAAAGTTAGCTTTTTGCCGGTCTATCTTAAAAATCAGAGAAGTATCATCAGCAAATAATACAATATCGTGTTTATTGCTTACCATGTAAGGTAAATCATTAATATAAGTTAAAAAGAGAAACGGACCAAGAATTGAACCCTGTGGAACACCCATCTCTACTGGGCACCCCGGAGATGTTACGCCATGTATATCGACTTTTTGTATTCTATTACTTAGATATGAAGATATAAGTTTTAGAGCCAGGTCTCTTACACCGTAGTGATCTAACTTCCTGATCAACGTTTCATGGTGCACACAATCAAAGGCTTTAGATAGATCACAGAATACACCTAGAGCATCCTGTGAAGCTTCCCAAGCTTCAAGAATTTTTCTAATGAGCTCGACACCTGCATCGGTAGTCGAGCGACCCTTTGTGAAACCGTATTGTTTAGTGTGCATCAAATTATGTTCATTAAAAAAGGCTAAAAGTTGATTAAGTATTAGTTTTTCAAAAATTTTACTGAAAATTGGCAGTATTGATATAGGTCTAAAGTTCGTAGGGTCGTTAATACTACCAGCTTTTAATAAAGGAATAATTTTACTATACTTCATTTGATCAGGAAATTCACCACTTTCAATACAAACATTAAATAATAAAGCTAGATCAGTAGCAACAATATCAATAATACTATTGAGTACTTTAACAGAAAGTCCCCATAAATCAGCTGACTTCTTCATATCTAGCGTTTCAAAAGTTTTGACAATGTCTCTGGGGGTAACAGTTTTAAACTTAAATGCAACGTTACATTTATCCACATGCATTTTTAAAATGGCTTCTGCTGCTGCAGGAGACGAATTTAAGACTTTTGTTAATGAAACTGGTATATCAGCAAAGAATGTCTCAAAAGTAGTTGCCACATCAATATCAGTCTTAATTATATGATCATTAATTTTTAGAGTTATTGAGTCATTCTTAAGAGAAGTTTTTCCAGTTTCAGAATTAATAATGTCCCAAGTTGTTTTAGTTACATTGGAGGACTTCAAAATTTTATTTCTCACAGCAATAGACTTGGCGTCTGAACAAACCTTTTTAAATAATTTTGAGTAATTTTTAACATAATTTGTAAATTCCAAATTAAAATTAATAGATTTTTCTTGATAAAGTTCATACAGCCTTCGTCTACTTATGTGAATGCCTGGGGTAGCCCACTCACTAAACGACAAACGCTTTCCCAATAGAACCGTCTTCGGGGTAAATATGCGCTTATGTTCTGCGTGTACAATTTGAAAAAAAGAATTGTACATTGCATTACACGCAAGGTGGTTATTTATTAAAGGAAACTTACTTTGGACATTACCTCGAAAACGGCTCAAGCGATTTGCATTTATGGGAATATAAGTAACTCTTTTCTTGGGAGCTTTCACATTTTTCTTACTGAAAGTTATTAATTGGCCACAGTGGTCAGAGTCTAATTTACTTATGATTTCATTACTAGTGGGCCGAAAGTTTGTGAACACGTTATCAATGCAAGTTGCTGATGAACTTGTTATTCGTGTTGGCTCAGAAAATAAGTAGTTGAATGGGTGACCGCCCGAGTTCCCTCCGTGCCTCGGAGAGAACGTTAAGCCGTCGGTCCCGGTTGCCAATTTAAAATCTTTGGCAATCGTTACAGGTCAATCAGAGGCCTAAGAGAGTCTGACAACTGGTTTAACCCGGATTACCGATTTTCCTCGAAAAAGGGGTTGCGAAGGTCAGATGGCAGTCGCTTCGTATAAAAATCAGGTGATCAGTCACATCGTGAATCAAGTACCGACCCCAAATACATGGGATTAAGGCCAGGGAGATGATGACTACTGTTAGCCTTTTTTAAAGCCACCTATTAAATTAATTCTACGTGGGTGAAACCGCGGGGCACAGCTAGATTGTTGATAGAAACCAAAACAATATTTTTCTAATTTGGCACTAATCTTGTGTGAAAAGCGGGTGTTGTTATTACAACCCCTCTGCCCTTCGGGGAATCCAGGGCATATGTAAGAAAGTTTATTTATCTTTGTCTCCAGGAAAAATCCCGGTCAGTGTTACGGGACTGGTACCTCCACAACCCGTATCCTTCACCGAGGGAGAAACGGGAGTTAGCAGAGACGACAGGACTTACCACTGTGCAGGTAAGGCCCTTAAAACAACCCAAACAGACTGGTGCCGTAATTAAAGAAGTCGAAGAATTTACCACCGGTTCGGTAGCCTTCTGAGAAGAACCGGCAAGAAACTCAGCTGGGATACCTATTAGATTCATCAAAGAATCTATAAAGATAAATAAGTTTGAAATATGTTTATAATTCCAAAATAACAGCTTTTCACTAAATACATATGAAAGTATACACGCTACTAAAAAAACCAAGATTTAATTTTATTCTCTATCTGTCTGTCTGTTCCGGGTAATCTCTGAAACGACTTAACGGGACTACTGGCAGGTAGCTGATATTACAAGGAGTAACTTAGGCAAATCTTATTTATTAAAAATATTAGGGTTCCGCGACAATAAGGATGAAACTAAATGTACGCGGGTGAAACCGCGGGGCATGGCTAGTAAATAATATTTTAACACCTCGGATGCTACAGCAGTAACAGTTAGATCTGTATTCGGTCAATAATGTAGGTATAAAGGCACCAACCGTGAACCAACGGTAACTCTACACCCACTTTGAGGAAGTATTCGATTACACCGCAACACTGCCAGCCACCTAACAAGATACTGCATTTTTTTTCTTTATATTTCATTTTATATACGTTTCTTAATTTTTGTTCTTTTACTGGCCCACGTTTTCAGTCATGTAGACTATAATATCGTCGTTGCCCGTGCAAAAGTCGCTATGTGTATTTCATGAACTCTGTGTCAAAATTTCCAGTAATGTTTAATTTTGTCATTATTAATAATAAAACCAACATTAATCTAAAAAAAACTATGTAAATTTGTTATATGTATCAATAGTAAGCATATTGTGTTTGAATACTCGGGCCATATTTCGAGAAAATCATTTTCTGCGTCTCCTAAAGTGTGTAAAAACACATAGCTACTTTTGAACGCGCAACGACGATATGTAATTTTAGCTATGAATTTTAAATTCAGCGTAATTGCTGTTAAAATCTTTCAGAGATTAGCCGGAATAATCAGACAGACAGAAATGAAAAAAATTGGTTTAATTGTGCACCGTATGTACTTTCATTTGCATTTCGTGAAAGCTGATAAATTGAAAAATCAGACGCTATAAATTTATTTATCTGTACATATGGTCGGTTTTGCTTATCGTTTTAATTAAATATATGTAAAATTGGAGCAGTGTAGGCCGCGTGGTTTGAGTAGCCGCCTGTTATCCAAGCGACTCCAGGTCAAGTTTCAACCGTGTCAAAGAAATATTTTTCTAAAAATTTTCAACCGCTTTTCACCGAAGATGATAGTGCCAACGCGACAGATGGTGAGTCTATCACCGTCTCAGGCACTATACACACGTCTTTGAATTACTTCTCAGACATATGCAGGTTTCCTCACGACTTTTTCCTTCATCGTAAATCATGTGGTGTGATATCACTGCACATAAGTTTTTCAGTAAGCTTCGGCAGAAAATTCACAAAGCTCCCACTACGGTACTTATTCGTACTAAAATCAGATTCGAACGTGGTCTGCTAGAAAATTAATTGATATTTGTATGTTCTAACCCTACTTTAGTAAAATTATCAAACCAACAAAAATCTGTGTTTTGATAAAAACAAAGCGATACTGAAACTTCGTTTGATTTTCGTTCGTTTGCAACATTCTCTCGCGCTTGCGCTAATAGAAAGGATACAAAATGTATGTAAATGACATAAATCAGTCACGTGACATATGTCATTCCCGTACATTTGTATCTTGTCTACTACCGAAGCGTGAGGATAATGTTACTTTGTCTACAGGCCCAGGGGCCTTACCATGAGCTCTTATTGCCATGATAGTTTCACTCATTTATGAGGAAGATGTATGTGACGTGTATACATCTGTCACTGTCGCACAACTGAACTATCATTGCAATAAGAGCTCATGGTTGGGCCCCTGACCATAGGTCGCTTGCGCAATGAATGGATGAAATTTTAAATCATTATTATATTGCAGGTATCAAATTGGTTCAAAAACAGAAGACAAAGGGACAGACAAGCTGAACACAAGGACAGGTAAGCTATTATTATATGTATATTATTACTAGCTGTGCCTCGCGGTTTTACCCGCGTAAGGTTACCAGTGAAAACTATGTTAGTACATGACATATATACATATGCCTGTATTCCCCGAAATGGTAGGCAGGTAATTAATAGTGAAAGTCCCGTTAAAATCTGTCCAGCCGTTTCGGAGACAGACAGACGGACGAAGAAAAAATTGTATACTGTTTTTTTGGTATGAGCACCGTATATACTTTCATATGCATTTAGTGACAAGATGTTTATTTGAAATTATAAACAGACACTTCAATTTTATTTATATGTATACATAGATTGTTTTTAAATTAAAATCACACTTGGCAATAATAATAGCAACGCTTCAATATAATAATCTTAATGACAACATTATCGATATTTCGCTACGTTGCCATATTTTGAGGTCGCTTAGTCAGCTAAGTATTGTATTACGACAATAATTTATTTCGGTAGTAACTAGCTGCTACCTGCACCAAATCATGTATACAGATAAAAAAAATTGAAGTGTCTGTTTGTAATTGCAAAATAGCAGCTTTTCACTGAATATATAAATGAGAGTATAAAGAGTACTGACATAAAAACTAATCTATACATCTGTTCAGATAAATAACATTTGAAGTGTCTGTTTGTAATTCCGACAACAGCTTTTCAGTTAATGCTTATGAAAGTACAATCCCTACTAATATTATAAATGCGAAAGTAACTCTGTCTGTCTGTCTCTTACGCTTTCCCGCTTAAACCTCTCAACCGATTTTGATGAAATTTGGCACAGACAATCTTTAGACCCCGAGAAAGGACATAGGCTACCTTTTATTTATTAAAAATATTAGGTTTCCGCGACCATAAGGATGAAACTCAATCTACGCGGGTGAAACCGCGGGGCACAGCTTGTATACATTATACTGACCGATTTTAACGGAACTTTCACTGGCAGATAGCAAATTTTAAAAGGAGTAACATAGGCTACTTTTATTTAAAAAAGCATAAGGGTTTCGCGGGACTCCCATGAAATTGACTCTACGCGGGTGAGCCCGCGGGGCACAGCTAGTTGAAAAATAATTCTCTGTCTGTCTGTTTATTCCGGCCAATCTCCGATAGAGTTGTACCAATTTTAACGGGACTTTCGCGAGCAGATAGGTATTGTAACAAGGAGTATCTTGGCTACTTTTATTAAAAAAAACCAACAAGGGTTCCGCGGGGCACAGCTAGTTCGAAAATTAAATATTTATCAGGGTGTAAAATCTAAAATGCGATCGTTATCGACGTAAGCGCATCTGTTCTGAACCACTGGCGCATAAAACTCGGGTTTGATTCCCAGAAAAAATATTGACAAGTAAACAATGTACCCTTTTTTTCTTATTTTTCAACAACTCTCCTTCATAGCTCTATACTAGAGTATTCCTAGTCTTAGTAGTATTCCTAGAGTCTTGAGTAGTATTCCTAGAGTCTTAGTAGTATTCCTAGAGTCTGAGTAGTATTCCTAGAGTCTTAGTGGTATTTCTTGAGTCTTAGTTTTATTTTTAGAGAATTAGCAGTATTTCTAGAGTATTCATCATCATTTATTTAAGAGTTAGGCTCTTGTCGGTGAAGCAACCGCCAACTCTATTGTCCGCTAACACTTTGACCTCCTTGTACGACATGACGCGGACATGTTGCATCAGCTGTTGTATGTAACTAATCCTTGGTCTCCATCTTCTTCGCTTTCCTTCTATCTTCCCTTCTATGATGTTTGTAATGAAAGCGTCATGTCGTAATAAGTGTCCAATCATGTTGCCCCTCCTGTTTTCTATTGTCCGGATTATCATTCTTTCTTCTTCTACTCTCTCTAATACTTCCTTGCTTGTAACCATTAGATATAGAGTATTAGCAGTACATATTTTTAGAGTATTAGCAGTATTTCTAGAGTTTTAGTAGTATTCCTAGAGTCCTATTAGTATTCCAGTGAAAGTCCCGTTAAAATCCGTCCAGCCGTTCCAGAGATTACCCGGAACAAACAGACAGACAGACAGACAGAGAATAATTTTAAAACTTGGTTTTTTTGTGTCAGTATCGTGTATAATTTCATATGCATTTAGTGAAAAGCTGTTATTTTGGAATTACAAACAGACACTTCAATTTTATTTATCTGTATAGATATTAGAGTCTCGTTAAATTACCCATTGGGTACGGTACCCTAAAAATCCGCTATTAATAATTGCATAGGCTGACAGTTAAAGAGTTAGTTAAGTACTTATTTAAGTTTTAATGATCTTTGAATATTCAAAATTATATTAAACAGACCGACACCGCAATATTCGCTATACATAAATAGTTAGATAAGCACAATAACAAAGGGGAGGACAGACACGTTTGCCTATCCATTTGGCTGGCTTCGTCGTAACTTGATACGGACCAAAGTACATCCCTAGCTATATATATATATACCTGTAAACAAATATAGACCTTATATCACTATAGTTAGAGTGGCTTTCACCGTAACAATAATTGCGGCTGACGGTTGCTTGTTAGCGTTTTGAATTTGGAACGTCGATTCGATTTTCGTATTTTAATTTGGGAATTTCATCTTGTTATTACGAAATACCCGCAAAACTTTATGCGGTGCGTTTATACGGGTTGTGTACTATTAGTAAATCATTGGAATATGTCTGCTTTTTGGAGATTACTGTGATATAAAAATAACTTCATAGCGTAGCCGTACATTTTAAAAGCTATAATTTCTAAAAATATATTTATTTCAAAATGTATTGTAAATTTTTAGTCATTATTACACAGACGAAACTCTAATGGTTCTTGTACGAACCATAACCTAAGATAGTCCTTAGTTTAAAATTTGCTCGCATCTCTTTTTGTTAAGTACTTATATCGATAACAAAATTTACAAACAGACACTCCAATTTTAATTATCTGTACCTATTATTAGTGACAGCCATTAGGTTTTTGAGTTAGGGTAACACTTTGCTTATGAATGTGGAAATTTAAAATATTTAAGCAGATTCGGGCCTTTTTTAAAATTTGCCACCGGTTCAGAAACTAGTCATAACTTAGCACCAGTTTATACCTAGCTCGATATTCATTATGGTCTAGTTAGACTCTAGTACCTTACTTAATTACCTAGATACATACATAAATGCCTGTATTCCCGAAGTGATAGGAGGAGGAGCTCGTGGCACAGTTGCTATTGCGCATTTGATTCGATCAGCGAAGAAAAGCAACCATACGCCTAGCCAGTAGTCGGATGGGTGACCGCCCGAGTTCCCCCCGTGCCTCGGAGAGCACGTAAAGCTGTCGGTCCCGGTTGCCAATTTAACGTCTTTGGCAATCGTTACAGGTCAGTCGGAGGCCTAAGAGAGTCTGACAATTGGTTTAACCCAGATTGCCGATTTTCCTCGAAAAAGGGGTTGCGAAGGTCAGATGGCAGTCGCTTCGTATAAAAATCAGGTGATCAGCCACATCGGGTTGAATCAAGTGCTGACCCCAAATACATGGGATTAAGGCCAGGGAGATGATTCCCGAAGCGATAGGCAGATGTGTACCCATATTTACCTAAGTCTGCTACGCTAATATTATAAAGAGAAAAGATTTGATTGTTTTTTTTTTGTTTGTTTGCATTGAATAGGCTCCGAAACTTGACCGACCTTGAAAATTCTTTCAATTCGGTCAAATTCTGGATGTGTCCAGACATCGAACTGGGAAAATAGAGATGAGATACGCTTACATCTGTATTCCCCGAAGGGGTAATCAGAGGTGTTGTAGCAGCACCCAGTATTCATCGAATATGACTATGTGATAAATGACAGATGGAGATAGGATAATTCAAAGACGTATGTATAGTGCCTGAGACGGCGATAGACTCACCCTCTGTCACGTTGACACTCATCTTCGGTGAAAAGTTGGTGTTGTTATTACAACACTTCTGCCTACCCCTTCGGGGAATACAGACGTGAGCATATGTTAATTTGGAATTACAAACAGACACAAATTTATCTGTTTTTGAACGGGAGATTTCATTAAGCCTTACTCTATAAGATACAATAGAGCAACGTACGAATAAACATAAAATAAAACAATGCATCTGTATAGCTAAGCACATCCCAGTACGGTTTTAGGCCGCAGATGTGATGGTATCAGGTTACATAGCGGTGTCTCGCTCCCACTGTGTACTGTCCCACTCTAGCACACGATAATACATTGGCCGACTTCCAAAGGGAATAAATGAGGATTATGTTTTATCAAGGATTTAAAACTTCGTCTTAGTACCAAATTGGGATATATCCAAATATATATATATTTTATTTACTAGCTGTGCCCCGCGATTTTACCCGCGTAGAGTTCATGGGAGACAAGCGAAACAAAAAATAAAGACTTAGTTACTCCTTGTAATATTAGCTATCCGCTAGTGAATGTCCCGTTAAAATCGGTCTGGCTGTTTTAAATATTAGCCGGAACAAACAGACAGACAGAGATACATTTTATAATTTTTCAATGTCAATTTCACCGAATATGATTAAGTGTCAACGTGACAGATGGTGAGTATCGCCGTCTCAGGCACTATACATACGTCTTTGAATAACTTCTCAGACATATGCAGGTTTCTTCACGATGTCTTCCTTCACCGTAAAGCACGTGGTGTGAAATTACTGCACATAAGTTTTTAGAAAACCTCATTGGTTCAGGCCCCGCTGGGATTCAAACTTGCGTCGCTTGCGTAGCAGGCGTCTGCTCAAATAATACATAAAAATAAATATGATAATTTCTAAGAAGATTTTTCTGACTAGGACCACCGTGGTAGCCTTGTTTCAACCCAATAATTATTGACAAATTCTTTTAAACTCCTACATAGCCGGTCCTTACAAAGCGTGTTCAGTCAACCGCTACCTTCCACGCCGGTGCATCTAAACCCTCAAAAAAACATCCTATAGAAACGTAACACTATACTTTTGATAGCATTTAATCCTATAGAAAGTAATTGCTATATTTGTTTGTTGAGGTATAAAGATTTTTGCGTCTTACCTGACTGGTCTTATAGTTGGCATTCTCGTTATCATTCTCGTCATACTTGTGAACAGGTGCTGCTTGTGGGGCCTGCTCATCTCAAGCTACGCATTTAGATATAAGTACAACTACTAGACTTTTCTTTATGTTAATTTTTATCGACATTTTTGCATTGGAACTGTGTCCATGGGCTTACATTACTTAAGTGATTTATTTTGTATTTTTAAAATTGTATAATATTTTTGAAAAGAGTAATTACTGAGTTTCTTGCCAGGTTCTTCTCAGTAAAAGCAACCTTCCGAACCCGACGTTAGCAGGTATAATCTATATATATATAGATTAAGAAAAATGAATCCCCATTTCCCTTGGTCACGGCATCACGCCTGAACGGCTGGACCTTTACTGGCAGATAGCTGAAGTTTTGAGTGAGTGTTATAAGCTAATTTAAAAAAAAAACAGCATGGAACTAAATCTACGCGGGTGAAACCGCGGGGCACAGCTAGTCCTGTATAATTGTGGCATTCTGACGATTTCTTTGAGATTGAGTTTCTTGAGGTTTTCGTGTCCTATCTTAATGGCCTTATATTAGTATTTGGTAACAGATCCGCCTGTGAAAGCTACTATGCAGCCCGGCCTATGCAAGCCTTGAAATTCTCTAAGTGACCATAAGTCACGAGTTATAAGCGCTGGCCTTGAATGCGTAGTAATTGATGGATTTTGTATGAATCGAGCAAATACGGATTGTAAAAAAAATATGTTTTAAATAACTTGGTACCTACATGTGTCGTGAGCACATTCAGAGCACTCGTAACCGTAGGAAGTGTATGAAGAGATGCATGAATGAGGATGAAGCGAAAGAAGTATGTAAGGATCGTAGCATGTGGCGAACGGTGGTCTCTGCCTACCGCCATGGGATACAGGCGTGAGCATATGCATGAATGTATGTCCCGTCATAAGTAAAGAACGCGCAGGGAAAAGAAGTGGGCATGTTTTTATTCGCCTCACGCCATACATATAGACAGAGACAGACTCATAAAATGACTGCTTATTCAAGATCAGACCTGTACCAAATTAATTTAAAACACGCAATATATTTCTTACAATCCAACTCCATAAACACAAGGGCCTACTTATATCAATATCCGTCGATTCGTCTGTTCCTCCCCTACGCTATAAGTATCGAGTTACGTCTGTCAACGTCCGTACGTCACTTTGTGCTTCGGCCTCATTGGAGCCGACTACCTACGGGCTACGGGTTCGATTCCCGGTACCGTGTTGGTAAATGCTTCGGCGATTCACAGTAGTTTATTTAGGCTTGCTGTTTATTGGGTGGCTTAATTTATTATAACAGTAATTTGAAAAGTAATTTTCAAGTATAGGCTAAGTAACTCCTTGTAAATTAGACATCTGCCAGCGAGAGTCCTGTTAAAATCGGTCCAGCCCTCTCAGAGATTAGCTTTAACAAACAGACAGATAGCATGGAAAATTTATTTACCGTTTATTTTTCATATGCATTCTCAGATTCTCTTAGGCCTGCGATTGACCTGTAACGATTGCCAAATATGTTGAATTGGCACCCGGGACCGACGGCTTAACGTGCTCTCCGAGGCACGGAGGGAACTCGGGCGGTCACCCATCTAACTACTTACCTTACGTAGGACTTGGGTTAGGGTGCTAAGTTTAAGTTACGATAGCTCAGAGGTGAGGCTGTCAGCTTACGAGGTTATATATTATATATCTTCTCAGTAAAAGCAACCTTCCGAACCTGGCGGTAGCATGTATAATCCTGTAAATTAATGTCATTCTGACGATTTGAAAGTACTTTGTATAAGTCTAATCGAATAAAGATTTGTTTGACTTTGACTTTGACTTTGACTATACGAAACTAGAGTACCCCTGTTCAAAACTGACGTTTACCGGTTCGATTTTTCGGACCGCGAACGCCTATGCAACCAGAAACCGCGGCCCCTCAACAGAGCGGGGAGAGGAACACAGTGGGTTTTAGTCAGTAGTACTCTGACATAATCTGCTTGCCTCACCCGTGGCAAGCAGGAATCCTACGAAGAATTCCCACAAAAAAAAGAGTTTGCTAAGTTTCGTTGATCGAATGATATGCGCAATAGCAACGGGGACCCAACCATGAGCTCTTATTGCAACGATAATTCAGTTGCAGATGTATACACGTCACATACATCTGTCTCATAAATGAGTGAAACTATCATGGCAATAAAAGCTCATGGTAAGGCCCCAGGGCCTAATCATATAAAGATATTTTTGAGTTTTTTTGATATCACCAAGTGGACGATACATAAATAAATTGAAGCACAGTTTAGCGATTAATATACTAATTTTATATTTGTTTGAAATAAAGTAAGAAATAATGTGTGTCACGATAATGGCGCGAAGAAGTGAAGAGAGAGCGTGCCCATAGACAACAGTAGTGAGGCGATTACATTTTAGTGACTTATTGTTAACTAACCACAGATGTTCAATATATATAACATAACAGCCCCCTGTTGCAGAGCAAGCCTATAATAATATTATACAGTTTAAGTTTACAATTATAAACAATAAAGTTAACACCAAGGATCATAATATATTGTATTTATATTTCAGTGGCGCCCCGGGAGACAAGCAGCTGGACTCGTCGACGGACGACGACAGCGACGCCCCGACGCAGCACGCGCCGCCCGCGCCGCAGCTCTACCCTCTCTACGAACACCCGCTCGCGCACCTACAGTACCATCACACGTGACTGTAAGGACTACCCTCTTATTTAAAAACTAGCTATGCTTATTTCATGGGTGTCCCGCAGAACCCGAATGATTAAAAAAAAGTAGCCTGTATCACCAGCTATTTGTCAGTGAAAGTCCGGTTAAAATCGGTCCAGCAGTTTCAGAGATTACCCGGAACGAACAGATAGGCAGACAGAAAAAAATATTAAATTGTCAGTACAGTATCGCATATACTTTCATATGCATTTAGTGAAAATACACTACTACAATTTTATTTATCTGTATCTATATCAACTACACGGGTGAAACGTGACGTCCGCTATTGTTGAATATAGCTTAATGAAAAATTCGAATACTTTTTTGAAAGTATTACGATCGTATTCAAGCTGTAGCCTATTTTTGTTTTTCGAAAACTTTTACCAATATTTTTTGTGAGATTAATTGACATATCTGCTTTTTTAATATCATTGTCAGTCGGTCTTTTTGGCTTACGTATTTAAATATAGCGGAATTAAAATTATAGCATTTTTCTAAAATTTTAGAATTTTGTGTGTGAGCAAGTACACATATAGTTTGAATTGCCAGTGTATCGGTAATAACGACCTCCTTACTAAAATATTAATTAAAAATAATGTTTGTTTATTTACAGGTAAATATCTGCTCTACTTACCAGTTGCAGCAAATTTATAGTTGAAATCTTATTGGACAATGATGTCAGTCCGTAGATTATGAAGAACACTTATATTTCAATGTCTTACTATTTGTTCAATTCACTTCAGAATTATATAATCGTATTATACTACCCATCGTGAGGAAACCTGCATATGTCTGAGAAGTAATTCAAAGACGTATAGTGGCTGAGACGGCGATAGACTCATCATCTGTCACGTTGGCACTTAATCATCTTTTAGATGTTTATATAATCAGTAAGCCTAGACAAAGTAATATTCTCTCGCGCTTGCGCTAATAGAAACGTTAAAAATGTATGGCAATGACATAAATCAGTCACGTGACATATGTCATTACCGTACATTTTGTATCGTTTCTACTAGCGAAGCGTGAGTAATGTTACTTTGTCTACAGGCCCGAGGTTCTAATGAAAGATTGGCAGCTCAAAACTTCTTAAAAATATATCAAAAATGTAAAAATATGTATTTGATTAAAAAACAGTAGTAAACTTCAAAGCATTTATCTGCAATTGAAAACATTAAATTGTGATACTGAGTTTTTTTTAACTAAATTTTTTTTTTAATTTTGCAGAGCTCTGACAATTCATAGTTTTTTGAATGTTATCGAATAATCTGATATCGATATAATGTTACAACAAAATAAAATCGAAAATAATTGATAAAAAAATACTATATCTCAGTTTTTGTGTATCTCAAATAGTCCACAATTTAGGTATTATTGTAACATTGCTCCAAGTACAAAGTGTGTACTCCAGTGTTTTGACAGATTCGAAACGTCGCTTGACGTTTTGCGCTTTTGTATGGAGACGTAAAACTTCCCACACTCGCCGCTTGGGGCGCTTTTTAACGTTCCCATACAACATGAGGAAACGCAGGCGATATCGTTAACGTAAAAACGTGTTAAAACACACTGGGGGCACAGTTCTGTAAACATGGGGATGTATTTATAAATGGTGAATATTGTAAACTAATCCGAAAAAAAACACAACCATTTTTTGCATTCTTTCAAAAAAATAAGCAAAGTAATGTTTCAATCAATGATTTTTTTTATTTGTGTTTATTCTTCAACTTTTTATCGATACGAATACCAATTAATACTGAAAAGAGTAGCTTGATAGTTTTATCAAATATAAAAATAGTAAAAAAATTTACAGATTAAACAACTGATATTATTTTTGAGATATTTTGACATTTTTAACCTGCATTTGATTTTTTTTATTCAGAGTACCTAAAAAGAAAAAATCATGTTATAATATCCTTTTCAGATACATTAAATTCAAGAGACAAGCATTAAGATAAAAAGGGACAATTCTTTAAAGCTAAATAACTCCATTAGGAAATAAATAAATAATTATTTATAACCAAAATATATCATCACCTGTCATTTAACTATTTATTTATTAGTTTTGTATAATTATAAGTTATAAGGAGTGTCTCTTCGTGTATAAATATTATTTAAGTGACTTCTGAGATGGTAAAATCCGTTTTTTTAGTTTTGTTGTAAAAAAAACTATTTCATATTATAAAATAATATACAGGGTGTCGGGGAAACCAGAACAGCTGTTGAAATATGTGATAGGGTATAATTTTAGAAAGCATTTAAAATTATTATAACAAAAATATCTTCTTCCGTTTTCGAGTAATTGATGTTCAAAGTTGACCATATCAATACCTTATTTTCGCATAATAATCAGCTGTAACGTAGAGCTATTCACGTGAAATCTAACTGTGTTTTTAATTTTTTTTCTCCTACTTATAGTTCCTGAAATAATACCATAAAACCATTTTTCGAAACCATTATCCTTCCCCTTAATTTAAAAAGTTTAAAGACCGCTTACGTAACGCGGCCGCGCGTTCATTCAATTGCTTAAGGCCGGGAGCTCTTCGGCCATAGCCTATAACTACGTTATCGTTGGAGCTAGATATTTTACGACTTCAACATAGTGATACATTCATAAATCCCTGCAACTTCTAGAAGACAACTGTTCCTTTTTCTCCGACATCCTGTATATAATAAATAATTTCGATAAAACTTCACACAGCATATTATTTTTATGTAATTAATAAAGGAATTAGGTAATGAAACGATTCTTTCCCATCTCATTCGTCTTTGTAGTTAAGGAACTTGCATATTTTTGTTTATAGCAACTTAGCATTATTAAACAAACGAGTGTTGTTTA
The DNA here is from genome assembly GCA_964035505.1 of Watsonalla cultraria. Classification (NCBI taxonomy): domain Eukaryota; kingdom Metazoa; phylum Arthropoda; class Insecta; order Lepidoptera; family Drepanidae; genus Watsonalla; species Watsonalla cultraria. The sequence goes on from OZ037737.1 coordinate 5,629,973, forward strand.
TTAAACTTGATGTTTCATTCTTATGTCATGTTATTTTTACGCCCAAAGATGTCAAAATAAACGTGCAGCCCTAGACATAGTACATAGTCCACAAGCAGTAAGGAATCTAAGCCTATATTGTTCAATAAGATTGCCTCATTCAGTAAGGGGTTATCAATGTTAAAGATTTGAATACTCTTTTATTTACACTGCCAAAATAATCCTAATATTATATTAATATTATAAATGCGAAAGTAACTCTGTTTGTCTGTTACGCTTTCCCGCTTAAACCTCTCAACCGATTTTGATGAAATTTTACACAGACAATCTTTAGACCCTGAGAAAGGACATAGGCTACCTTTTATTTATTAAAAATATTAGGTTTCCGCGACCATAAGGATTAAACTAAATCTACGCGGGTGAAACCGCGGGGCACAGCTAGTGCATATATATATATATATATAACTCAAAGGTGACTGACTGACATAGTGAATATAGTGATCTATCAACGCACAGCCCAAACCACTGGACGGATCGGGCAGAAATTTGGCATGCAGGTAGATGTTATGACGTAGGCATCCGCTAAGAAAGGATTTTGATTAATTCTACCCCCAAGGGGATAAAATAGGGGATGAAACCGCAGGGACAGCTACTGTTTAAAAATAGCCTTTTTGAAGTTTAGAAAAAAAATAGATGAACAAGTGAATGATGTAGATATGATACGCTATCGGGCACGACGTGACACCCCTTGTTGACGGAACAGCTATTCTGCTTATAATTACATAAATGTAGGTACGCGTCTGAGTGTGCCATTTTGATCGATTCCTATATAGGGAATGCAATCTCGATCAATCTCGCGAGATCTCAGCTTTTTTTAGCGAGAGTTTACTATTTAGATGGTTATTGAAAATTTCAATAACCATCTAAATAGTAAACTCTGACGTAGACAGACACGTGATGTTTGATGCATAAAAATCGGTTGAAAATAAATATTTATCTTATAGTACATATAATTTTTCTTATTGATTTCCTAATTAATTCAGATGTTGTGATTAATTGCAAAAACACCCTAAACTAGCAATCTCGCAAGATCTCGAAATTGGCGAGATCTCGCAGGATCTCGAAATTGGCGAGATCTCGCAGGATCTCGAAATTGGCGAGATATCGCAGTATTGTTAGACACGCTTGAGCCCCAATCTCGCGAGATTTGCATTCCCTATTCCTATATTCCTTATTGCTTGTGAAGCTGTATGTATACTGTGTAGCAAGCCTTATGTAAGAAAAAAAAATACTATTGGGTTGCATAAAAATATGCAGGCAGAGGTGTTGTAATAACAACACCCACTTGTCACCGAAGATGATTAGGTGCCAACGTGACAGATGGTGAGTCTATCGCCGTCTCAGGCACTATACAGAATTCCTCCCGATGTTTTCCTTCACCGTAAAGCACGTGGTGTGAAATCACTGTAAATGAGTTTTTTAGAAAAACTCATTGGTACAGGCCGCGCTGGGAAACGACCTTGCGCCCCTTGCTTAGAAGGTCAAACCCCACCGTCTTGACGGCTCTCGCATGCATATTTAAGGTAAAGTCAATAAAATTTTAGTTAATCAATTAACCACTAACTACAACTAAAAACCTTAAGAAATTATAATGTGATACCTAAAATATATTATTAAAAGGAGTCCCTGTAGGCAAGTTTCCGAAGATACTGGCAGCATTCCCCCTTTGAATAGCTAAACTAATTCTTTGTCCGAGGTAGCTGCCAGCTTTCGGTCTCCTGTGATGTCGAATAACCTTTTCGTTATTTCATTAAAGAGCGCTAGGACCCCACTGACCAAGGGTCTCGACACCGAATGGGACAAAATTTTAGAAAAATTCATGACATTATCTGACAGTTTTAAAATTGTGGATACATTTCTTAGTTGGGTAACCCATCCTAAGTATAGAATTTTGACTCGTATTAATACTAAGCGCCGTGACAACCCCCATGGTCAACAGTCCTGCCTATAACGTATGAGGTCACAGCTTCGATCCTTGCTGAGGGCAGATAGACCTTATGTAAGTATAATAGGTTCACATTAGTATCATTATCACATTTGATTCAATTCTAAAATATCTTTATTTGATTAGACTTTTAACAAAGTACTTTCAAATCGTCACAATGACATGATTATACAGGATTATACATGCTACCGCCAGGTTCGGAAGGTTGCTTTTACTGAGAACAACCTGGCAAGAAACTCAGTAATTACTCTTTTAAATGAAACAATTAATTGCAGATTTTTAGTGAATAAGTATATAATATGGTATTAGGTAGATAATATATTTTGCAGTTCTAAGAACAGCATTGATCTAACTAAAAATAAATACGATTGCATTATTCTAACGCTACTAGGTGCCCGTGACTTCGTCTGCGATTTATTTCAGCGTGATTTTTGCAACAAATTGTCAACATAGACTTCTTATTGCCTAGTATCTTATTTAGTAAAACTTCCTATTTGTGGTCTAAGGATTAGCTATTGCTGAGGGCCACGGCCGCCACGGGCTCGATTCCCGATCAATTAATTGCCGCAATAGCTTAGTAACCGACTTCATTTTTATTTTATTTTATTTATTTTATTTTATTTCACAAAATCCACAGCTCTTAATATTTAACATAAACATATATTATGGCGTGTATCTTCGAGCCAATGTCGGATTTACGTTTTATGGAAATTATTTGCTTAAATTGAGATTGAAGTACAGAGTGAGTTCAGAACAGGATCGCTAGTAGTTACATATCTACAAAATTGCCATAAAAGTAGGTTTTTAAGTAACTGGAAAATTGTTGTAAGTTTCATTGAAAACATTCAGTTTTTGAAAGAGCAACAAAAATATCATCTTGACATGTACATATACGTACAAACTTTCACAGTTATAATATTTAACTAGCTGTGCCCCGCGGTTTCACTCGCGTAGATTTAGTTTCAACCTTATTGTCGCGGAACCCTAATATTATTAATAAATAAAAGTAGCCTAAGTTACTCCTCGAAACATCAGATACCTGCCAGTGAAAGTCCCGTTAAAATCGGTCCAGCCGTTTCAGAGATTACCCGGACAAACAGAAAGACAGAGAAAAAAATTTTAAATTGGTTTTTAGTGTCAGTAGCGTGTATACTTTCATATGCATTTAGTGAAAAGCTGTTATTTTGGAATTACAAACAGACACTTCAATTTTATTTATCTGAATAGATTAATTACGACCCGCACTTAGCTATATTAATAATTAGGTCACATTGTAAATTGCAATGTAATATTTTTTATAATAGCAACAAATGTTTTGATGAATTGCATTCAAATAAGTTGTTGAATGTGAATTTCAGTCATTAGGGATCTTCCATATAATTATGCCTCCATAGATAACTTCTTGAGAGTCCTCATGGCTTAGTGGTATAAGTAGTTACCTGCGACGCAAGTACAAATCGCAGAAGAGTGTACCAGTGGGCTTTTCTTTACATATATACATATGCTCACGCCTGTATTCCCCGAAGGGCCTACCCCTTCGGGGTAGTTATAACTACACCCACTTTTCACCAAAGGTGATTAAGTGCAAACACGACAGATGAATAACTACTCAGACATGCAGGTTCACTCACGGTTTCCCTTCACCGTAAAGCACGTAATTCCCTGCACATAAGTTTTTCTACAAAGTTACGTATTGCGCTTTTACACCAAAAACTTTACGGTGAAAGAACGCTTTACGCGTTACGTCCACGGACGTCACGTTGGCACTTAACCGCCTTCGGTGAAAAGTGTGTGTTATACTTCTATCTACCCCTTCGGAGACCCTTCTGGGACGGCGAGAGCTGCGGTTGTCAAAGGAAAGTTTTCTCTCAGCAATTTAGTAAACAAGTATAGTAACACACCACACGTAGTATATGGCTGATTCTTTAAATCTAGACAATTTGTATAAATACTGAACACAATTAAGTATTTTTATATTCGTTTTCTGGTGGCTGTGACATACTGTAAGTACCTTTAATAACTCTTTATCAGATCTGAAATTATATTTTTTTTACTGCAATTACTTGTCTTATATTTTAAATTTATTCTTGTCATGTCCATGCTACCATCTCATCTGCTGGCAAAGATTGCAAATATTTTGTTTTTTTAGTAGAAGAAAGATTTGTAGAGCTCAATTAATTATGCATATCTTTATTAATATTATACATACGAACGTGTCTGTTTGTTACACTTTAACGGCTAAACCATTGAACTGATTTGTCTGATGTTAAGTAGAAAGATCTTTAACTTCAAAGACCCCATTATTATCAGGGTATAATTAAACATACATACATATGCTCTCATCTGTATTCCTCGAAGGGGTAGGCAGAGGTGTTGTAATAACATACACTTTTCACCGAAGATTAAGTGCCAACGTGACAGATGGTGAGTCTATCGCCGTCTCACGCACTATACGTCTTTGAATAACTTCTCAGACACATGCAGGTATAATAATATATTGGTAAAAACTTGTATATTTAATTATTTCCAGGTAATCATGTCACGACTCCTGCTAGCAATCTTGCTCGTCGCGCCTGTGATCTACGCAAAGATTGAAATAGATGTGAAAGCATCCAAAAATGTCGGCGAAAACATGGTCCGGTACCACGGACAGAACGAAGAAGTTATAACCGACATGGAACAAGACACTTTCAACCTTAAAGAAGAGGAATTAAAGACCTACATCGAGAAATACTTCGGTGCGAGGCCCACAGATGCTTTCTTGAAAAGCCCTACGCCGTGGGGAGATTTGTATAAAGTATACAAATGGCAGCAAGTGAAGAAATCTTTGACCGCCCAAAAGGCTCGTATCCTCTCCTCGGATTCGGAACCAACTGTCATTACAAAAAAATCTTTGGATTATCGTAACGTTGACGACGCGACATTCAAACTCAAATTGGACGATGCAATTCAAGTCAACGTGTCTTCTGTCTGGACCAAGGATAGCGTACTATCCGCAGAAAAGGATATCAAATACGATTTTAATATAATTATGAAGGGTGGGAAACCTAAACACGTGGCTTACACCGCTAAATGGGGAGAAAATGTTGTGAAATCCATACCAGCTGACGTCGAGACGGAATACGAGATATTTTTGCAAACACCCCACACTTTGGTCGCAGAGTTGCTCGCAGTGAAAAACACGATGAAGGTTCAAGTTGATTACGAAGCCACTTTACATGGAGTCACTGCTGTGTATTACGCTGATGGATTCAAGGGTCATCAGTTCTGGTCTTTGGATATCCAGAAAGTGATGGGCGGTGTGAAGCCTGTGCACTCTTCAGAGCTGATAGACGTCACTTATTACACCAATATGAGAGTAGTTATCCGCGATGTTGAAACTGATAGCATTTTGTACACCATTCACTTGAGGGACCACTGATTTTTTGTAATTTAACCTTTTTAATAAAACATTTTTTAGATTTTTTTTGGTTTTTTTTGTTTCTTTAATCTACACTTATTATTTGATACTAGCTGTGCCCCGCGGTTTCACCCGCGTAGATTTAGTATCATCCTTATATAAATAAAAGTAGCCTAAGTTACTCCTTGATACATAAGCTACCTGCCAGTGAAAGTCCCGTTAAAATCGGTGCAGCCGTTTCAGAGATTACCCGGAACAAACAGACAGACAGAGAGAATTTTTTTAAAACTTGGTTTATCAGTGTCAGTAGCGTGTACACTTTCATTTCATATGCATTTAGTGAAAAGTTGTTATTTCGAAATAACAAACAGACACTTCAATTTTATTTATCTGTATAGATTATAAAGAGAAGAGATTTGATTGTTTTTTATGACTTTGATTGATTTGATTGAATAGGCTCCCAAACTACTTGACTGATCTTGAAAATTCTTTCAGCAATGGATAGCTACATCAGAGAGTAACAGGCTATATTTTATCCCCGTACTCCTATGGGAACAGGAACTACGCGGGTGAAACCGCGTGACGTCCGCTAGTTTTTCAATAAGTTTGTAAGGCAACGGTTAGAAAACTAGCCTTCTGAGATGAACCGGCAAGAAACTCAGCCGTACTTGCCCATTTTATAAACTTGAAGAGTTTGTTTGTTTGTAGGAACGCGCTAATCTCCGGAATTACTGGTCCGATTTGAAAAAATATTTCAGTATTAGATAGTCCATTTATCGAGGAAGGCTATAGACTATAGTAATCGTGAGTTAAAGTTAGCGTTAGCCCAAAGTAACTATTCCACGCGAATGTCGCGGGCATAAATCTTATATATAAAAATGAATCCCCATTTCCCTTGGTCACGGCATCACGTGTAAACGGCTGGATAGATTTTAAAGGGACTTTCACTGGCAGATAGCTGATGTATATATATGCTGATGTTTCAAGGAGTGTTTGAGGCTAATTAAAAAAAAAAAACCAGCATGAAACTAAATCTACGCGGGTGAAACCGCGGGCGCAGCAAGTTAGTTTATAAATATTCAGGCAGTCTTAATTACTCACTTACATTACAGAAATATTTGATGAAAACAAAAATATCACTTTATCAAATATTTATTGAAAGCTTTTTGAGCCATTTTCTCATTTTTTTTTCCTTTAACAAGTTGTTTCGCTAACAATTACGAGATTAAGTATTAAACATTACATTTGTTCGTTAAAAAATAAATATAATTACACATAAAGTCATAAAAATGGTGACATTTGTCGGGTATAACAATAATACCGATACAATCCAAAATCAACTCTATAACTAATGAAATTAGAACTAAAATTACAATTTGAACTGATAACTAGCGCCTTGCAAAAAAAAAAAAATTTTTTTTCAAATGTTTAGCATTATGTAAGCGTTTATTATACAATAACCGCTTATCTTACAAATCGAAGGCGAAAAAGTTTTGCAAGACATACAACACTGTAATATTGTATCTTATAATATCTATTCATAAAATCAACTCAACTAACACTAAGTGGACTAAAGCTTTAAATGACAGTGACAGATTTATACACGTCTTAAACTGTCCGCATAATATAAATCAAACTATCATGACAATAAGAAGTAACGCTCCAGGGCATGTAGACAAAATAACATTATCCTCACGCTTCGCTAGTAGAAACGATACAAAATGTACGGCAATGACATATGTCACGTGACTGATTTATGTCATTGCCATACATTTTGTATCGTTTCTATTAGCGCAAGCGCGAGAGAATGCTACTTTGTCTAGGGCTGCTGGGATGTTATAATGTTTGGATAAATTATTAAGATCGGAAAATGTAATAATTAAACTATTTATTAAATTATTAAACAGAATAAAGCGCAAATAGGTAGTGGATTTAAGACACTTGAATTACACTAAAAATATTATAGTAAATACTATTTAACTAAATATAGGGTCTGGATTTATTAAGTGAACATGTTGTTTTCTATTTTATATATATATATATATATATATATATGCAGGATGTCGGAGAAAAAGGAACAGTTGTCTTCTAGAAGTTGTAGGGTTCTATGAATATATGACTATGTTGAAGTCGTAAAATATCTAGCTCCAACGATAACGTAGTTATAAGCTATAGCCGAAGAGCTCACGGTCATTAAACATTTTAAATTAAGGGGAAGGTTAATGGTTTCGAAAAATAGTTTTATGGGATTATTTCAGGTTTTATTAGTGGGAGAAAAAAAATAAAAACGTAGTTAGATTTCACGTGAATAACTCTACGTTACAGCTGATTTTTATGCGAAAATAAGGTATTGATATGGTGAAGTTTGAACGTCAATTACTCGAAAACGGAAGAAGATATTTTTATCGTAATAATTTTAATTGCTTCCTAAAATTATACCATATCACACATTTTAAGAGCTGCCCCGAATTAAACGACATCCTGTATATATAACGTGGTTTATGGTAGAAATAATACAGCATTATCTATATATATATATATAAAGCTAGCGTTTGTTGGTTTGTTTGAACACGCTTATCTCATGAACTACAGATCCGATTTGAAAAATTATTTCAGTGATAGCCCTTTTATCGAGGAAGGCTATATATAATCACTGAACACAATCGCGGGCTAAAGTTAACGTTAGCCCAACGTAACTCCAAACGCACGAAGTCGCGGACAGAAGCTAGTTATTGCTAAAGTTACAACTATGACATACAAATAATCACAGTGATAGTGACATTTGACAGTTGACAGCGTCATTTGGTGCAACGCATTTCACCGTCAAAGTCACTGTCATTGTCAAATTTATTAAAATAAGAAGATAACTATTATCGTGCAAAGAATGTTTTTGAGCGTAACAATAAAGTTATCTAATACCCCTAATCACGAGTTTCCCACCGTTTTCCTAATCTATACTCGCTAGCGTCTGTATATCTGTACGTCTGTACAGTTTTAAAAGTAATTTATGGGCCCAGTGCCCCAAGTATAGGTGTTGCCACGTTCGAACGTCGTCGGTTGACCTTGCGTTGGTGCTTTTGTATGGAGACGTAAAACTTCCTACACTCGCCGCTTGGAGCGCTTTTTAGCATTCCAATACAAAATGAGGAACGCAGGCGATATCGTTAACGTGAAAACTTGTTAAAACTTTAGAGCACTGAAGAGTTTGAAAATAATTAAGTTATGTAATAAATTACTAACGCTAGTTTTAAGGCTACTTTTTATAAGGCTAATGAAGGGAGATGTTGCTATAACAAAATAAAAGTCAAAATGCATTCATTTATTTATGTTTCAACTGACACATCTTGCATAGTTACAAAGCGTGTCTGTCTGTCACATCTCCCTCTTACTACCATGCCGTCACGAGCGCTCAGATAAAATAGTGGGGATTATTGCGCGCATGTATTTGTCCGATACATGGACAAAAGTGTTACTAAGCACTGCGCATTTAAGTCAACGCTCAAATCTCATGACGGCACCTATGAGAATAAATTAAATATTACTTAGGCACATAATTATATTTTAAAACAAAGTCAAGTTAGAAAAGTCAAACAAGATAAAATTGACCATTTTATGAAAAGAAAAATATTCGCATTATTGATTAAAACAGTATAAAACGAATTAAAACAATTAGCATCGTAATTTTTACAGTAGCCTAAAAGTTGACTATTGTAACTACAATATTTAGAAAATTCCTCTACTAATGATTATTTCACGAGCATCAATAAAAGGCATTAGAACTAATATTATAAATGCGAAAGTCTGTCTGTCTGTACCTACTCACAACTTAACCGTTTCTTGTGAAATTTGGGACAGTTTTGACCCCTGGGACGGACAAAAAGAGTATTCAAAAAGCGCGGACGAAGTCGCGGGTATGAGGTATGATAAAATGAATACCGCATTTTAAATTATTACTGGATTATTTACTCATACATTTATGCCCCAAGTATAGATTATAAAATATATAATAACCAAACTGAGATTTTTTTGTAGCATGATAAAAAATACTCAACGAATAAGCTACGACATCGTTACAGTTTTTAATACGTATATGAGCACAGAGTGCCTAGTGCAAGTTTTCTTAAAATCGCCGTCACAAGTCACCGCGTCGACGTAAACGCAGATTTGTATGGGCTCACAATAGTGTCATGTTTAGGCCGACAGAGGCTTGTTCCGATCCCATATAAATCTGCGTTAACTTAGACGCGGTGACTTGTGACGGCGGCAGTGAAAAACTCGCGTTAGGCACTCAGTACCCCTATCACGAGTTTGCCACCGTTTTCTTAATCTATACTCGCTAGCGTCTCATGATCTATACTCGCTAGCGTCTCGTGATCTATACTCGCTAGCGTCTCGTGATCTATACTCGCGAGCGTCTCGTGATCTATACTCGCTAGCGTCTCGTGATCTATACTCGCTAGCGTCTCGTGATCTATACTCGCTAGCGTCTCGTGATCTATACTCGCTAGCGTCTCGTAATCTATACTCGCTAGCGTCTCGTGATCTATACTCGCTAGCGTCTCGTGATCTATACTCGCTAGCGTCTCGTAATCTATACTCGCTAGCGTCTCGTGGAAAACTCGTGATAGGGGTACAGTATGGGTTTGACCTTCGAGCGTCGACGCTTGATCTTGCGTTATGCTCATTTGTATGGATGTTTAGACCTATGATTTGGGGTCCAGTGCCTCATTGTACACCAATGCCACCATCGTCTCTTCGGAACTCAACCACAACCCACACCGATACGCGAACATCGCACACATTAAAAAAACAACATAAATTGTTCTATAGTATATAATTACTTACTAATAACTATTTAGAACATTGGTGTTATATTTATTGCTCATACATTATCCCTTGCGCATAGCCAGAGGGCCTACTCCCAACGAAACACCTAGTTCCGGTTAAAACTTAGCAAAGTTCCTACCACGGTTCTTTTTCGGTCTAAAATTACATCCAAACGTGGTCTGCTAGAAGTCTTCGACGCTCATAATATTATAAAACTACTTAATTAATCTAATTATGTACCTAACAGATAACAAAAAGATACTGCGTTTGATTTTCGTTCGTTTGCGAAGTTTTCGAACAAACAAAATAGCGTAATTTAACTATAATATTATCATCATCGTCCCTTGCCTTATCCCATACATTGTTGGGGTCGGCACTTGATACAACCCGATGTGGCTCCATGTTAGTCGCAATCAACTTATTAACTCCTTGTCCGTTATGTGCGCCTGGTACTTCGTGTATCATATCATCATCCCCCTGGCCTTATCCCATACATTGTTGGGGTTGGCACTTGATTCAACCCGATGTGGCTCCATGTTAGTCGCAATCAACTTATTAACTCCTTGTCCGTTATGTGCGCCTGGTACTTCGTGTACCATATCATCATCTCCCTGGCCTTATCCCATACATTGTTGGGGTCGGCACTTGATTCAACCCGATGTGGCTCCATGTTAGTCGCAATCAACTTATTAACTCCTTGTCCGTTATGTGCGCCTGGTACTTCGTGTACCATATACATCATATCCCTGGCCTTATCCCATACATTGTTGGGGTCGGCACTTGATTCAACCCGATGTGGCTCCATGTTAGTCGCAATCAACTTATTAACTCCTTGTCCGTTATGTGCGCCTGGTACTTCGTGTACCATATCATCATCTCCCTGGCCTTATCCCATACATTGTTGGGGTCGGCACTTGATTCAACCCGATGTGGCTCCATGTTAGTCGCAATCAACTTATTAACTCCTTGTCTGTAAAGAATTCGGCACAGGGTAATATGCAGTACAGACGAGGAGATGATGGTAGCACTGAAAGTCTTTGTACAATATATACAAAACAGTTTATTCACACACACACACACAGTTAGTTCAGTCACAAGAAGGGATTATATACAATCAGTCACTCACAATCACGGTATAAAACATAAATATGGTACAAATAAAATCACGGCAAGAAAAAGGTAAAAAGCGCGGGAACGGGAGCGATTTAGAACGCACTCTCTTTCACTTGTTTCCTCAACAACAGCCACGGCCCGACTCTCTTGGCGCGTGGATTCAAATTCAAATGCCGCGCACTCATTGGTTGTCGTGCGCGGGAAACTTTATTCCATACTTTAAAATAGTATGGTGCATAGCATAAATTAGCCATTACATAGACATATAATACGTCACCAATGACATCACAGATCAATACGACAGATAATATACTATTCAATTGCAGACATCCAATATGTCACCACAGACAACAAACTATTCCCTGCATTATATTTTCTACATTGTCCGTTATGTGCGCCTGGTACTTCGTGTACCATATCATCATCTCCCTGGCCTATGTGGTATCACCTGATTTTTATACGAAGCGACTGCCATCTGACCTTGGCAACCCCTTAAATAATTTACCTCTAATATTATATTATACTTATTGCTTTTATGATATTAATTTACGACATATTTTATACTGAATAACTTTAACTTCAAAGAATAAACGTTGCTGCGTTAGGCTTCCGTGAATTAGTCACCCGAGAAATTAAGTTAACGCGAGTGAAACCGCGGGGCACAAGTATAACATACCTTATAGTATGATAATTATGAGTGTATAATCTACGATATTTATTTACAGTTAATTTGAGTATAACATTAAAATATACGAGCTAAGAACTTGGTTTCTTTTCATTTATTCTTTATACGTCATGACAATGTTTATACCTGAAGCATATATAATAAAAAAATTGTGTATTTTTTTTCTTTATTTTCTAAATTGACTGAATGCCTTTTTCCCATGAAATCAAGAGCAGTGCCCCATGTAAAGGATATTGAAACCTATTTCAAACAGTTAAGTTGAAATGCATGTTTTCCTGATTTTGTTTGGGAACGTAAAACTTCCTACACTCGCCGCTTGGGGCGCTTTTTAACGTTCCCATACAAACTGAGGAAAATACGTAGGGGATATCGTTGACGTGAAAGCATGTTACAACCTATATTAGGGGTACTGCTCGTATGCTAACGTAAGCTTGAAACTCACGCCTTACATAGTTAATAGTTAAACTAGAGACTGTATTTTTATTTGAAATCCTTTAAAATGGTGTCTTTTAATGTATATTTCACAGAGTTTTTCAGAAAAAAATATAAATATTTTTCTGCTGCTTTCGCCATCTATTGGTCACTTAAACAAACCGAACACGTTCCGCCATCTATCGGCAAATGAAAAAACTACAACAGTATCAAAAACTAGCGTAGTAGTTCAGCTGGTTAACAATAGATGGCGCTACATGTACCAAAGTTAACATAAATCGGTTTTATGTGAAAATAACAATATTATAGTTTTATTCGTCGATTAATAGATAAATCGCACAAACTAAGTTATAATCCTACTACATAATCAGTTCAAACATAGCACTTACTTTCAACACACACGTTACACCACACGCTAACTAAACTCCTGAATTCATATCTTTTTCTAAACTGTATAAATTGAAATCACAGATCATTCTTTTTAAATATGCTAACATGAAGGAGTTGAATTTCAATGGGTTTTTAGGTAAATAATTGTTTCATATCATATTTATGCAATGGGCGCTTTCACATTGGACGATAACGGTAACGACACGATATCGTCGGACTAGTAGTTTGATACAATTACTACTGAACGCTTTGACACTGTGTCGTTGTAGTTAAGTATAAGGACTATATCGTGGCAGTGTGAAGGCACTCAATGTACGGAAAATACATATTATATTGTTAAGAAAATTTTCAGTCGGCATGTCTGTCTGAATAATCTCTGAAACAGGACTCTTTGTAGCAAATATCCGTTGTTACAACGATCAACTTTGGCTATTACGTATTATTTAAATAAATTTAGCAAACTGCTTTACAGCCTGCCAGCTGAGTTTCTTGCCGGTTCTTCTCAGAAGGCTAGTTTCCGAACCGGTGGTAAATTCTTCGACTTTCATTAGTGATAAGTGCCTTACCAGGGCCTAAACTGAATAAATCATTTTCATTTTGACTTCTACCTTACAGCCACAACTAGTTCTAATCCTGCTAATATAATAAACGCGAAAATTTGTAAGCATGTATATTTTTCACGCAAAAACTACTGAAGGGATTTTGATGAAACTTTACAATAAAATTGCTTACACGTCAGAATAACACAATTTATAAAGATATCATGTGAATTGTCAAAAATATAAAGATAAGCCAAATCCTACGCAGACAAAGTCGCGGACACCAGCTAGTTTACGTATGTGTGGAGAGCTCATGATCAGTGTCATCCCCAGCAAAGACAAGATTTTCCATTGAGGCGGGTGTCATGTCTGGGGAACCGCGGCTCCAACAGTTCTAGTTGGAAACTTGTATATATACTGCAATGCATTTGAAAACTCTTATTGCGCGATTTAGGTTCTTGTGTATTTGTACTCAAACTTTGCAATTGTTAGCGAGTAGCGCCATCTATGTAGCGAGTGGAGAAACGCTACTTGTATAATGTCCAATGTTTAATAGCGGTGGTGTAACCTCAGTCCTATACCCTAACTGATGTAATCCCCGCGTGGGTCCATCTTCATATGAGTCCGTGCCTTTTCTTGTACTCGTCCAAATTCAACGACCGCTTGGGGCCGGTCTCTTTCACTCTCGCCGTAACTTGCTTCGGTTGGGAGTTTATTGCTTCTGAAAGAAATAAAAACAATTGATATATAAACTTAGTGATATATAAAGTCAGTGTCCCCCTCAGTGGTATGAAGTACCTGCCCCCTTTAACGGTATAAAAAGACCATGTCCCCCTTAGCGGTACTATAAGGTCCATGTCCCGTATAACGGTATAAAAAGTCCATGTCCCCCTTAGTGGTACTATTAAGTCCATGTCCCCTTTAAGGGTCTAAAAAGTCCATGTCCCCCTTAGCTTGTCCCATTTAGCGGTATTAAAGTCCTTGTCCCCTTTAACGGTATAAAGTCCGTGTCTCCTTTAGCGGTATAAAAGTCCATATCGCCCTTAGCGGTATAAAGTCCGTGTCCCCTTTAGCGGTATAAAGTCCGTGTCCCTTTTAGCGGTATTAAAAAGTCCACGTCCCCCTTAGTGGTACAAAAGTGGTCATCATCATCTACCTGGCCTTATCCCATACATTGTTGGGGTCAGCACTTGATTCAACCCGATGTGGCTGATCACCTGATTTTTATACAAAGCGACTGCCATCTGACCTTCGCAACCACATTTAGGAGGAAAATCTGTGATCTGGGTTAAACCAGTTGTCAGATTATTTTTAGGCCTCCGACTGACCTGTAACGATTGCCAAAGATGTTAAATTGTCAACCGGGACCGACGGCTTAACGTGCTCTCCGAGGCACGGAGGGAACTGGGGCGGTCACCCATCCAACTACTGGCTAGGCGTATGGTTGCTTAACTTCGCTGATCGAATGATATGCGCAATAGCAACTGTGCCACGAGCTTAGTGGTACAAAAGTGGTACTGACTAGCAACAGGTATATCGAGGTCTATGTTGATGTCGAAGTTGTGTAGCGAGTAGAGGCTGGCGTTGTCCTCCGACGACGGTTTGGTGGACGACGGCGCTCGCATCATATCGTCCTCCGAGTCATGGTGCTGTAACAAACATTACTGTTAAACAAAACCGGTAATGTAAGTGGCATTTGGATTCAATTACGAATGGTTCCACTCCAACATTCATTTTCTTTTTATTTTTTCTAATGGCGGCAATAGAAACACATCTGTTCACATTTCAACTGTCTCTGTATCAGTGCCTAGTGCGAGTTTTCTTAAAATCCCCGTCACAAGTCACCGCATCGACGTGAACGCAGATTTGTATGGGCTCACAATAGTGTCATCTTTAGGCCGACAGAGGCGCTGTTCAGATCCTATACAAATCTGCGTTTACGTCGACGCGGTGACTTGTGACGGCAGCGGTGAAAAACTCGCACTAGGCCCACAGAGCCCATGAGATACAGTCTGGTGACAGATGGACGGATAACGGAGTTTTAGTAATGGGGCTCCGTTTTATTCATGGGGTACCGAAACCTATAGTTTCGGTACCACTAGCGCCATCTCTCGCCAAAGGCCCGAAGTGCTTCAAGCTAGAGCGGCCCAAATTTGAACTAACATCACTTAACGCCTATCGCCTAACAACTAACGCCATCTATCGCCGCATCAAAGCAACAAACTCTGACATTTCGCTTGACACTTTATTGATTTTCCACCGCTTTACCGAACTGTCAAATGTCATTTCACGTGAAAGTCAGTCAGTAAAGCGAGGACGCCCAAGCAGTAACGCCATTGTTACAATATGGCGCTCACAGCTGATATCGATCACGCAAAATATACAATTAAAATTGAAAATGATAGTGATTCCGAGTTTAGTGATGGCGAAAAATCGGATGTGTGTCTCGAAGCCAAAAGGAGTAAATTCGAAAGAGAATTAGCGCGGCGTTTTAGGTTATCGGAAGGTTAGTTCGTACAATAAAGTTTTAATGTTAAAATAATATATATTTTTCTCAATAATTATAGTATTGTGATAGCATTTTGTATTTACGAATGATACAACATGCATGACTGTGATTTTCACAGAAGGATAGTTTGTTATTTGTTAGATTTTTTCATTTCTAAGGGAGCCAAAACTAGTCGTGCCATGCGGTTTCACCTCTTGTTGATTAAATATATTGTATATTTTTTTCACGTAGTGTGTTTTTTGTACGTTTCTCGTAGATGAAATTTCACAGATTTCCGAAATAAACAGAAAAATATTAAAACAAATTGTATGAGCTGGTTTTCACCATACCTATTAATAAATTTAAAAAAAAAAGCTTTTCTTTCCAATTTTCTTTCTGTAAATGTTTAAGCTATATCTCGGTACCCAAAATAATTACCCGAGTATTATTTTTTATAAGTATTATGGGAATTTGATAATTATCACTAACAGCAGGTGTTGTGCGAGATAAAAAGTAGCATCCTATCATTTCTTGTAGTATTTATTGCAGTGTATATTTGTAGTTACTTTTGCTTACATTATAAAAGGATATATAGGTTTTAATAAACATTCAATCTATAGTTGTTTTTCTATAATTACTACCTGGTGGTAGCATGTGTAATCCTGTATAATCATCTCGTTCTGATTTGCAAGTAATCTAATCAAATAATGAATTTTTTTTATTAGAATTAGAGAATACTAGCTGTGCCCTGCGGTTTCACCTGCGTAGATTTAGTTTCTTCCTTATTGTCGCGGAAGCCTAATATTTTTAATTAATAAAAGTAGTCTAAGTTACTCCTTGAAACATCAGCTACCTACCAGTGAAAGTCCGGTTGAAATCTGTCCAGCCGTTTCAGAGATTACCCGGAACAAACACACAGACAGCCAGACAGACACACGGACAGACAGACAGAGCAAACATTTTAAAACTTGGGTTTTTTAGTGTGAATATCGTGTATACTTTCATATGCATTTAGTGAAAAGCTGTTATTTTGGAATTACAAACAGACACTTCAATTTTATTTATCTGTATAGATGTATAGATTACTTATGCAAATTATGCTAAGCAGTTCTTTAATATTAATTCCAGCTTCAACATACATATGGACACGCACAACCATCGCAAAGAGGATAGAACAATTAAAGAATGTCAAAACGGCATTGCATGCAAAGAGAGGGATCACATTGCTTGAAAAACACACAAACAGACGGTACAAAGTCAGGACAAAAGGCAAGATCGAACGGCTATACTTTAAAAAATGCATGGCCTTCTTACAAGTCATACCTATGGAGGACTTATTTGACCTACTCCACGACACTCACAACTCTTGCAAAGTCGACAGACGGGCCATGATAGAGATATTTGAAGCACAAAAAATCTATATGCCTGTGAGTCAAATCGATATTTACCTATCAATCTGTCGATGCGGTGAAGATGAAATGTCTGTAGAATTGAAGCAATTCTTTAACGAAAAGGGTGTTTACAATTTGATAGATCTAAGACACTGTCCGGATAATGACTTCAAATGGCTGTTACACTACTATCACTTGTCAAGCGATTCGAATCGATTAAGGCCTTTAGTGTCCGATCGGCCGTCCGATGTAGCGGCCGAATTGTTAAAACTTTTCAAAAAACAGGATAGCCCACACCGTTTGAACTGTGATTTAGGACACGAATACAACGCAAAAGTGCTGAAAGAGCTATCGAAAATAATGCCTAGATGCAAGATCGATATTGAACAATTTGAACCGGTACCCAAACAAGACATCGAGAAGCTTCTAAACAATTGGATGACGGAGAATAATTCTGAAAATTGGACATTTGGATGTCATGTACTTGAAGGACAGATAAGGAATCCTGAACATGAAACAGATACAGTAGCAGAATCAAGTTTCGTTTGCTGTGTGTGCAATACTGAGACGGAGGGGGCGATGAAATGTGAAAAGTGTAACATCAACGATTTGATTGAGTTCGAAGATGATGAAGCTACCGTTGAGAAACCAAGAAAGGAGAAGGGGAAATCCATTTTAGATATATGTAAGAGATACAGAGGTGATCTTATAGATGTAGGTACAAGCGTTACTATAACCAGCGTGCCAGAATCGTATGTCAGTCGTTACGGTATTAATGAAATAAAAGGGGTTATTGTCAACAACGACAATGGCTACTCTGTAGGGACCATGTATGGGATTATTACGAGGAAATTCCAACGCAACCATTTAAAACCATCACTGCAAATGTACATTGAAGAGATATCACAAACACCTATAGATTTTAAAACTGCTTTGTTTAAGCATGTAGAGAGTGTGAGCGTGAAGGGAGAATATGGAGTAATTAAGGAGGAGAAGGAATATGTGGGTTGTGCAGTGAAGATGGAGAATGAAGAAGAAGATTAGGAAATAAGATATGGTTTTAAGCTTATGTATTCATGTTGAAATACGGAAGATTTCACTTCACAGTGCCGGGTCCGAGTTGATTTTCGGCCGTAGCGCGGTTGATATGAGGTATAGCGTGTGTCCATACTATTTAGTATGTGATATTTATGTGTAATATAAGTTGACCGTGCTACGGTCGACGTTCGGCCCGGACTCGCGCTTAGGCTCGGCCTGGTTAGTTAGTTAGTGAGTGTATTTAAGCCTAATATAATAATTCCATTCCAATCAACGGGATATAATATGGATTATTCCAAAAATTAATGTCATTTTTGTAGGAACAAAATGTTATTGTGCTTTTAGAAATATCAATCATGTGTGTATGAGATCATTGTAATATTGTTTAAAAGTTTTAAGAAATGTACCCACATAAATTATGATAATAAATAAAATATTGAAACAGAAAAACTGTGATAAATTGTTTTATTATTTTTCTTAATTTTATGGGTGGTCCGCGATTCGCGAAACTATAATAAATTAAAAAAAATATGAAAAAGTTAGTTACTCCTTGTAACATAAGCTATCTTCCAGTGAAAGTCCCGTTAAAATTGGTCCAGCCGTTTCAGAGATTAGGAACAAACAGACAGAAAATATTTAACAACTAGCTGTGCCCCGCGGTTTCATCCGCCTAGGTTTTAATATCAAGGTTGCCCGCGGATCTCTAATGTATTAAAAAAAATTAAGTAGCCTAAGTTACTCCTTGTAACATTAGCTATCCATCAGTGAAAGTCCCGTTAAAATCCGTTCAGCCGTTTCGGAGATTACCCGGAGCAAACAGACAGACAGACAGACAGACGGACGGACGGACAGACAGAAAAATATTTTAAAAATTGGTTTTTGTTTTAATATGTCAGCACCGTGTATACTTTCATATGCATTTAGTGAAAAACTGTTATTTAGGAGTTACAGACAGACACTTCAATTTTATTTATCTGTATAGATTGCATTTAGTGAAAAGCTATTAGGTATTTTAAAATAACAAACAGACCTCCATATTTATTTACCTGTATAGATATAGATATACCCTTCGTGCGCCCGTACGACTCGTCGGTTTTATTTTTAAATTAACATAAGCGCGGTAAATGAATAAGCGTTTACTGACCAGTCTCTCCCTCTCCTGCAGTTCCTTGGCCACCTTCTCTTCTTCCTCTATTAGCTTCTGGGCCTCGGCCGCCGCTTCTTCTCTTTGGAACAGTTCCTAAAACAATTAAGCTACGCATTTAGATATAAATAGAACTACTAGACTTTTCTTTATGTTAATTTTTATTGACATTTGTACATTGGAACTGTGTCCATGGGCTTACATTTCTCAAATGATTTATTTTGTTGTTTTTTTTTTGTAAATTGTATAACATTTTTGAAAAGAGTAATTACTGAGTTTCTTGCCAGGTTCTTCTCAGTAAAAGCAACCTTCCGAACCTGGCGGTAGCATGTATAATCCTGTAAATTGTGTCATTCTGACGATTTGAAAGTGCTTTGTATAAAGTCTAATCGAATAAAGATATTTTAGACTTTGAATTAATGCGTTAGAACCTAGTGATAGCTAGTTGAAATCGCATACCTTTGTAAGCGACTTCAAAAAAGAAACAGATTATCAATTAGACTGTACGTTTTTTTTATTACTTACCTCAGTAGACAAAATAACATACTCTCGCGCTTGCGCTAATAGAAACGATACAAAATGTGAATGACATAAATCAGTCACGTGACATATGTCATTCCCGTACATTTTGTATCGTTTCTACTAGCGAAGCGTGAGGATAATGTTACTTTGTCTACAGGGCCTATACTTTTGACTGGGTGAACTGGTTTGAAAGATTCTTAATTTTATTTTATAGTTGGTGTTTGATACCAAGTTTGATGCTATTTAGCACCAACTTCAAAAGTGAGGAAGTAACTCATTTATTTCATATTTTATTTATCTGTATAGATTCATATAATCTTACTTTTTGCAGGCGGTAATTTTTTTTATAGCAAAATTTTTAATCCCAAAAGGGTCCCCGAAGAGGTAAACAGATGTATTGTAACACATTACACCTAATATGATTAAGTGCCAACGTGAGAAATGGTGAGTCTATCACCGTCTCAGGCACTATACATACGTCTTTGTATCTTAAAGGACGTGGCGTGAAATCACTCGCATATAAGTTTTTTGAAAATTTCATTGGTACAGGCTCTGCTGGGATTCGAACTTGCGTTGCTTGCGTAGCAGGCTACTGCTCAAACCCCACGGCCACTACGGCTGTATATATAACATAGTTAATTACCTGACTCCGCCCGCCCTGGTGCGATTTGAAGTTCATAACTGGTTTGGTGTGTCGTCGTGTGAACGGATCATCAGTCTTCTTGCCTTTGTTGGCTTTCACCTGACAAAACATTATACACATTTAGTTTCATCCTTATTGTAGCGATACCCTAATATTTAAAAAAAATAAAAGTAGCCTAAGTTACTCTTTGAAACATCAGCTACCTGCCAGTGAAAGTCCCGTTAAAATCCGTCCAGCCGTTTTAGAGATTACCCGGAACAAACAGACAGACAGACAGACAGATAGACAGAGAAATAATTTAAAACTTGGTTTTTTAGTGTCAGTAGCGTGTGTACTTTCATACGCATTTAGTGAAAAGCTGTATTATTGGAATTACAAACAGACACTTCAATTTATTTATCTGTATAAATGTATAGGTATATAGATAATAACTTTTATATATAAAAATGAATCCACATTTCCCTTGGTCACGGCTGGATGGATTTTAGCGGGACTTTCACTAGCAGATAGCCGATGTTTCAAGGAGTGTTTAGGCTAATTTTATTAAAAAAAACATAAGGGTTCCGCGGGACACCCTTGAAATTAACTCGACGCCGGTGAAACCGCGGGGCACAGCTAGTAAATAAAAAACACAACAACAAACATAAGTATTAAAAGCTAGCGGACGTCACGCGGTTTCACCCGCGTAGTTCCCGTTCCCGTAGGAGTACGGGGATAAAATATAGCCTATGTTACTCGCTGATGATGTAGCTATCCATTGTTGAAGGAGATTTCAAGATCGGCCTAGTAGTTTCAGAGTCTGTTCAATGCAAACAAACAAACAAAAATACAATGAAATCTTTATTATATTAGTGTACCTCTTCCATAATAGCTTTCTCGGCGGTCTCAACATTAAGTTTCCTGTTCCTGTTGTTAATATACGAGATGCTTTGTATCGATGAGGTGCGGGTCTTGTCCAGATGACTGGCGCGTTCTTCCAACTCCTGGATCTTGGAGTTCAGGTCCAACACCAGCTCATCATCACCTCTGCAACAAATAAGATAAAGATAAGATAGAAAAAGAGCCGCGGTGACCTTGGGGTTAGAGCAGTTCGAATACCAGCGGGGTCTGTACCAATGAGTTAATCTAAATACTTATGTACAGTGATTTCACACCGCGTGCTTTACTTTTGTCTGGGAAGTAATTCAAAGACGTATGTATAGTGCCTGAGACGGCGATTGAATCATCATCTGTTACGTTGGCTCTTCATTATCTTCGGTTGAAATTGATCGTTGTTATTACAATACCTCTGCCTACACCTGCGGGGAATAAGCGTGAGCATATGTAAAAAATAGAAAAGAGTGTCTGTTTGTAATTCCAAATTAACAGCTTTTCACTAAATGCATACGAAAGTATATACGGTACTTACATTAAAGAAAACTTAATTTTTTTTTCTGAATGTTCCAGAAAATCTCTGATCTGGCTAGATCGATTTTAACGGGATATAGTGTGTCAAAGCGAGTGGTATTTTTATTTTTTTACTAGCTGTGCCCCGCGGTTTCACCCGCGTAGTTTTAGTTTCATCCTTATTGTCGCGGAACTCTAATAATTTTAATAAATAAAAGTAGCCTAAGTTACTCCTTGAAACATCAGCTACCTGCCAGTGAAAGTCCCGTTAAAATCCGTCCAGCCGTTTCAGAGATTACCCGGAACAGACAGACAGACAGACAGACACACTTGTGGAAAATTTGTCCAAAAATCCCCAAATTCCAAGCTGCTTTCGATCGCAGTGGGAATTTTTGGACTTTTTTTTTCCACTATTCCCCATTGGTGGGGAATATCAATGGGGATTATTGGAATAACCGGAATGTGTTCAGGGGCCTTACCATGAGCTCATATTGCCATGATAGTTTCACTCATTTATGAGACAGATGTATGTGACGTGCATACATCTGTCACTGTCGCACAACCGAATTATCATTGCAATAACAGCTTATAGTTTGGCCCCAGGCGGCTGCTCAAACCCCACGGCCACGGCTCTAATGGCGAAATGTACATATCTGCCTACCCCTTCGGGGAATACAGTCGTATATGTAACAAGTATTATAAGACCAAGCGTAGTTTACAAGGTTAGCAAGAACAATGGCGAACAGCGAAGTTATATCAGCGATCCTCCGGTTTTGAAGGTTGAGTTATGGAAGCTGGCACCGTTTGCACTGCCATTTATATCGCCAGAAATATTACTATTACTACCCCAGGTATGTATACCTTAACTGTGCGACATCTCTCTCCTTCATGAGTTGTGTTTTCTTCATGGCGTAGTTGGTGGGATGCGCGCGGAATCTGTCCTTCTCCGCTACTATTTTCTCTATATCTTCTTCCTACAAACAAAATACACACTGAAGTTTGCATTTATAAGAAACTAGCTGTGCCCTGCGGTTTCACCCGCGTAGAGTTAATTACATTGTCCCGCGTGACCCTAATGTTTTTAAAAAAAATAAAAGTATCCTAATTTACTCCTTGAAGCAGTAGCTATCGGCCAGTGAAAATCCTGTTTAAATTGGCCCAGCCGTTTCGGAGATTACACGGAACAAACAGACACACAGACAGACAGACGGACAGACAGACAGACAGACAGAGAATTTTTTTTAAACTTAGTTTTTCTTTGTCAGTAACGTGTATACTTTCATATGCATTTAGTGAAAAGCTGTAATTTTGAAATTACAAACAGACACTTCAATTTTATTTATCTGAAAAGACTAGCTGTGCCCCGCGGTTTCCCCGCTTAGATTTAGTTTCACCTTCTATTCGCGGAACCCTTATATTTTCATACAAACTTTCATCCCCTATTTTATCCCCTTGGGGGTAGAATTAATCAAAATCCTTTCTTAGCGGATGCCTACGTCATAACATCTACCTGCATGCCAAATTTCAGCCCGATCCGTCCAGTGGTTTGGACTGTGCATTGATAGATCACTATGTCAGTCAGTCACCTATGAGTTATATATATTTAGATACTGGAGTTATGACACTGTATTACAAAACATAGGCTAAGGTAATCTTTGGTTTTAAAGTAGTCTAGCTGCGTTTCTCCACCCGCTACGTAGTTGGTGATATATTCATTTATAGGCATCATCAAACTTCTATTATTATTATCTATACAGATATTATGAACGATTTGACGATTTGAAAGTACTTTGTATGAAGTCTAATCGAATAAAGATATATTTGATTGATTGATTGATTGAAGAGGAAAGATTTGTAAGTATGATTGTAACGAATTGGCTCAAAATGTACTGGATCGATCTTGATAATTCTTTCAGCAATGATTTTTCAAGATCGTTTTTTTCTATTGTTTAGTTGAATTGAAAACCCACATTTTAAAAAAAATATGTTAATATGCAAAAGATTTGTATTCAAAAACAGCATTGTATAGAGGCAATAATTACTGTTTGGGAGAATGAAACTTGCCTTCCAAAGATTGCGTGAACTAAATAAAACTAGGCTTCATATCCAAAGGTTCACTATAATGTCAAAAGAAGAAGGGAAATAAAACAATGATAGACGTATTTAAGACGGAGGAGCTCGTGGCACAGTTGCTATTGCGCATATCATTCGATCAGCGAAGTTAAGCAACCATACGCCTAGCCAGTAGTTGAATGGGTGACCGCCCGAGTTCCCTCCGTGCCTCGGAGAGAACTTTAAGCCGTCGGTCCCGGTTGACAATTTAACATCTTTGGCAATCGTTACAGGTCAGTCAGAGGCCTAAAAGAATCTGACAATTGGTTTAACCCAGATAGCCGTTTTTCCTCGAAAAATGGGTTGCGAAGGTCAGATGGTGGACACTTCGTATAAAACTCAGGTGATCAGCCACATCGGGTTGAATCAAGTGCCGACCCCAATTAGCCAGGGAGATGACAGACGTATTTATGTAACGCAATACATCTTTCAATGGCGCGATGTATTTAACTACTTACGCCATCTACATACAAACAGTGAAACTAAAACATACTCATGTACGATTACCTTAAACTCGTATGTGAGTGCTTCCTTAACTTCAGCAATCTTGGCCCTCACAAAGTCCATGGCTGGAGGCCTCTTGCCGGCGTCCTTTATAGCCTTGTACCACTTCTGGAACTCACTCTCCGTGAACTCCTGTGGGATAGGGAATAAGCAAATACAGGGCTTTTTAACAGTTTAAAAATACCAAAAGAATCCTTTAACATACACTAGCTGTGCCCCGCGGTTTTACCTGCGTAGAGTTAGTTGGACGGGTGTCTCGCGGAACCTTTATGATTTTTTTTAAATAAAAGCAGCGTTTCTTACACCTTGTAACATCAGCTATCTGCCAGTGAAAGTCCGTTTAAAATCGGTCCAGCCGTTTCGGAGATTACCCGGAACAAACAGACAGACAGATTTTTCTATGACAGAACCGTGTATACTTTCTTATGCATTTAGTGAAAAGCTGTTATTTTGGAATTACAAACAGACACTTTAATTTTATTTATCTGTATAGATATATACGATTATTATTATTTCATCTCACCTGATTGCTGACAAACTCGAGCCTGAACACTCTGTCCTGAGTGCCGTGTCGTAGCTTCAGACCCTTGTTGGTGCGAGTGTTGCCAAGATTGTAGATCTTCGCCGTTTCATACACGTCGATTATTTCTGCCACCTGACATACACATTATACAATACATATGAGCCGTGGTGGCCTTGGGGTTTAAGCAGTCGCCTGATACGCAAGCGTCGCAAGTTCCAATCCCAGCGGGGCCTGTACCACTGAGTTTTCTAAAAACTTAAGTGCAGTGATTTCACACCACATGCTTTACGGTGAAGGAAAACATCGTGAGGTAACCTGCATAAATAAATATGCTCACGTCATCCCAGAAGGGTTCTCAAAGGGGTAAGCAGAGGTGTTGTGATAACACAACCCGTTTTCCACCGAATATAATTGTTATATAAAGCAACTCACCCTGTATACAGGGTTGCCATTATTGTTCCCGATGCCGATCCTCACGAAGCAGCCTGTAACGACGCGAGCGAAGAAAGGCAGATGCACTAGTCTTTCTAGTTTAAACCTGAAACAAAAACAATGTCTCGTTTAAAAAAATGTGCATGCTCAAATCTAAACAGATATATAAAATTGAAGTGTCTGTTTGTAATTCCAAAATAACAGCTTTTCACTAAAGGCATATGAAAGTATATTTTTTTAAATCTGTTTGCTCTATGTTATCTTTTAAACGGCTGGACAGATTTTGACGGGAATTATACTGGCAGATAGCTGATGTTACAAGGAATAACATAGGTTACTTTTATTTATGCAAAAAAATAAGCTTTCTTCAAATATCCATTAAATTAAGTCTAGATTATATAATTTTATAATTAAAAAGTATGAATCTATCAAATTCATAAAATGTTGGTTGTATTGATATGACACAAAACATTTGGTCGACATCTCATCAACAATAGTTAAATTTTTATGATTATTACTAGCTGTGCCCCGCGGTTTCACCCGCGTAAATTTAGTTTCATACAAACTTCCATCCCCTATTTTATCCCCTTAGGGGTAGAATTAATCAAAATCCTTTCTTAGCGGATGCCTACGTCATAACATGTACCTGCATGCCAAATTTCAGCCCGATCCGTCCAGCGGTTTGGGCTGTGCGTTGATAGATCACTATGTCAGTCAGTCAGTCATCTTTGAGTTATATATATTTAGATTACCTGCTAAGTCTAAGTTTATTGATTTGGTCCTTCGAGTCTGCGAACTTAACCTCTACTTCTTCACGCTTCTTCTCCACTTCCTCGCCACCAGACGATGAAGAACTCGATGAACTTCTCCGTCCTAAACAAAAACTTATATTATCATTCATAGCTCTAATAAAGTTTCCAACCAGGAATTTATTAACTACTAGCGGACGTCACACAGTTTCACCCGCGTAGTTCCCGTTCCCGTGGGAGTACAGAGATAAAATATAGCCTATATTAATCAGTGATAATGTAGTATTCAAATGGTGAAAGAATTTTTGAAATTGGTCCATTACTTTTTGAGCCAATTCGTTACAAACATACAAATCTTTTCTTTTTTTAATTTTAATATAGACACGTATCCCATGAGGGTAGGCAGAGATCACAGTTCTATATATATATGCTTTATAATTATTAAAAAAAATACGAACACGAGGCGGGACTCGAATCCACGACTTCTAGAAACTCTCTCATGATCTCATCTCATGCGGCTTAGGAGCCGTCTGCCGCCATCTGTTGGCTGGTAAATCCAACCAATCCAAGGCAATTAGCTATCTAAGTACATCATTATTAAATGTTACTGCACATTCGTTTTTAGATAAACTAATTTCGAGAAGCTGAGATTCAAAAGTCAAAAGTCAAAAATTCTTTGTTCGATTAGACTTTATACAAAGCACTTTCAAATCGTCATAATGACTCAATTTACAGGATTATACATGCTAACGCCAGGTTAGGAAGGTTGCTTTTACTGAGAAGAACTGCTCGAACTGCTCAAACCCGAGGTCACCACATCTTTATTAGATTGAAAATGAAAATTATTTATTCAGTTTAGGCCCTGGTAAGGCACTTATGAACGTCGAGAATTTACCACCGGTTCGGAAACTAGCCTTCTGAGAAGAACCAGCAAGGCATCATGTACGTATCATTGAAACAATATAAATCATATGAAATCATCATTTATATTAGGAAATTATATTTAATATCGCCTTAAATTACGGTCTTTTTTGTAGCTTACCTTGTGATTTATTGTCGTCAGAGTCCGACCCGGAGTCGTCAGAGTATATATCAGATGCCTTCAGTTTGACGCTCTGTTTGCTCGTACCACCTATTATCTCTGCATCTGCGTCCTAAATCAAGATATTTTTATTTAAACCAGCTGTTTCACCCGCGTAGTGTCGGAACCCTAATATATCTATACAGATAAATAAAATTGGAGTGTCTGTTTGTAATTCCAAAATAACAGCTTTTCACTAAATGCATATGAAAGTATACACGATACTGACATTAAAAAACCAAGTTTTAAATTTTTTCTCTGTCTGTCTGTCTGTCTGTCTGTTTGATCCGGGTAATCTCTGAAACGGCTGGACGGATTTTAACGGGACTTTCACTGGTAGGTAGCTGATGTTTCAAGGAGTAACTTACTTTTATTTATTAAAAACATTAGGGTTCCGCGACAATAATGAAGAAACTAAATCTAAGCGGGTGAAACCGCGGGGCACTAAATTTTATAACCGCGGGGCTTTAAATAAAATTTGCCTAAAACACTCCTTGAAACATCAGCTATCTGCCAGTGAAAGTCACGTTAAAATCTATCCAGACGTTTAGGCGTGATGCCGTGACCAAGGGAAATGGGGATTCATTTTTATATATAAAGAAGATAGTTGATTAACGTCCCGTTCATAACAAACGTACACTTAGTTGACCTAACAAGATAATATTTTTTAGTTATTTCCTATAGGTACCCAACCAACAAGAGGTTTTTTGAGACCAAATCTGAAGAAACATTAACTAAATATAGAAATTTGATCAAAGTATATAGATCTACTAATTTTTAATAACATATTTTTACTAAATGTACGTATTTGTCAATACAAAATCTGAGTTGGCAACACTGTTCCTTGATGTTCAACACAGTTATTAAAAATAATTAAGAAAAAATTACTAAAATAAAAGAGTCGTGGTGGCCTCGGGGTTAGAGCAGTCGCCTGCTACGTAAGCGACGCAAGTTCGAATCCCAGCGGGGCCTGGACCTATGAGTTTTTCTAAAAACTTATGTACAGTGATTTCACACCACGTGCTTTACCATGAAGAAAAACATCGTGAGGAAACCTGCATGTTTGAGAAATAATTCAAAGACATATGTATAGTGCCTGAGATGGCGATGCTCTCACACTCTGTCACGTTCACGAAATTACAGCACCTCTGCCTACTCCTTCGGGCAATGCAGGCTTGAGCATATGTATGTATGTAAAGAATTACTCTTACTCACATCGTCATCATCCTTATCCTTATTCTTCTCTTCCTCCATTCTCCTCTTGAGCCTGATAGTCTCGACCCTCGCCTTGGCATCCCTCTGAGCCCTCAACGCGGCCATGGCGTTCTGTCTCCGATCGTCCACGTTACGTTTACGTTCCGTTTTGGTACCGAAAAGGGGGGATGCCGAACGTTCCGATGGTTCTTAAAAAAACACCGAGATATAGGGTACCGTAGTAGTAGATTAGGGACCGTACTTCAAGAGGAAAAACTACCCAAAACCTTGGCACACTATATTATATTTATAAACTTGTTGTAAACAAGCAATATGTTACAAGGGATGATTATTTTAAATGAAGTAAGCGATAACATTACATTTTAGTCAAATTGAACCCAATATGAAATGTTATCGCAAAATGTGCAAGGCATACCCAATGAGGTACCAATGAGGTGCCAATGAGCAAGGCATACCCAATGAGGTGACAATGAGGAAGGCAAAAATATTCTTTCATTATCAAACTCAAACTCAAAAATTTCTTCATTAGTTCGATTAAACTTTTGAAAAACTATTTTCAAATCGTCACAATGGCAAAATTATACAGGATTATACATGCTACCGCCAGGTTCGGAAGGTTGCTTTTACTGTGACCAACCTGGCTAGACTAGAATCTCAGTAATTACTCTTTTAAAAAAATACAAAATAAATCATTTAATTCAAAATTACCTTTATTTGATTAGACTTTTCACAAAGTACTTTCAAATCGTCAGAACGACACGATTACACAGGATTATACATGCTACCGCCAGGTTCGGAACGTTGCTTTTACTGAAAAGAACCTGGCAAGAAACTCAGTAATTACTCTTTTCAAAAACGTAATCTTATAATTTTGAGTAATACAATATAAATCATAAAAATAATATATATATATAAACTTAAGAAATGTAGGAGAGGCCCATGGACACAGTTCCAATGCACAAATGTCATCCGTATAAATACCTTCATCTTTATTGTCGTCCAATATCTCCCCGGGACTGGGCGGTGTCTTCTCTTTCTCACTATCTGCTTCCTTAGATTCCTCCACTTCTGAATCTGCAAATTATAATTTGTTACAATCTCTTATTACCGGTGAATCTCCTCTATTTATCTACAAGCTGTGCCCCGCAGTTTCACTCGTGTAGACTTAACGTCTCGTATGCATTTGTCACGGATCCGTGTCGAGACGAAATACGTTGAAAAATTAATCTTACGTCAATACTATTAGGTTTTTTATTTACCCAAAATTAATCTTGAATTTTGTTGAAAAATTTATCTAATGACTAATCTATCAGGTTTCTATTTACTAAAGACGTAAGCAGACACGTGTGACACCTCGAAGCAGACCAGAAGTGAAGACCCGTGGAACCCTACTTATTTTTTTAAATTAAAAGTAGCCCAAGTTACTCCTTGAAACATCAGCTACTTGCCAGTGAAAGTGTCGTTAAAATCGGTCCAACCGTTTCAGAGATTACCCGGAACAAACAGACAGACAGAGAAAAATTTTAAAATTAGTTTTTTCCGTGTATTCTTATTTTTTGAAAAGCTTATTATAAAAATTACCTCTCCTTTTCTCCTCGCGCTCTCTTTCCTCTCTCTCCCTTTCCTTGTCCCTCTCCCTCTCCTTCTCCCTCTCCCTCTCTCGATGTCTCTGTTCCCTTAAAGCTCTCCTTCTCTTGCGAGCTTCCCTCCGCCTCGCTATGGAGTTGGGCGACGCTGACCGTTCAGCCGCTGAACGCTTGGCTAAACGGAGTTTACGTTCTATTTCCCATCTGCAACAGAAATAATAATAATACTGTAGCACTGTTTCTCCACTCGCTCATAGATGGCGCTACTCGCTAACAAATGCGAAGTTTGAGTACAAATACACGAGAACCTAAATCGCGCCATAAGAGTTTTCAAGCGCATTGCAGTATATATACAAGTTTCCAACTAGAACAGTTGGAGCCGCGGTTCCCCAGACATGACACCCGCCTGGCTGGAAGATCTTCCCTTTGCTGGGGATGAGCATGATCACTGGCTCTCCCCACAATACAGACAGACAGTCTCATAAAATGGGACATGTATATTGCCTGAGATGGTGATGGACTCATCCTATCTTACCTGTCATGTTGTCACTAATCATTTTCAATGGATATTGGGTGTTATAACACCAGCCCGGGGGAAGAATAATCTATACAGATATATTAAATTGTAGTGTTTGTTTGTAATTGCAAAATAACAGCTTTTCACTAAATGCATATGAAAGTGTACACGCTACTGACAAAGAAATTGAAATACTGAAATTTTTTCTGTCCGTTTGTTCCGGGTAATCTCTGAAACGGCTGGATCGATTTTAACGGGACTTTCACTGGTAGGTAGCTGATGTTTCAAGGAGTATCTTAGACTACTTTTATTTATTAAAAATATTAGGGTTCCGCGACAATAAGGATGAAACTAAATCTACGCGGGTGAAACCGCGGGGCACAGCTAAGTAAAGTAAAGAATATAACCCACCTAGTTTTCATAAGGTTTCTGTGTCTCTGTCTGGTGCCATACAGACAGACAGAGAGAGACTCCTAAAATGGGATCTGTATATTGCCCGAGATGGTGATGGACTCATACTATCCTACCAGTTTAGTGACAACTGGTATCATTGGTAAATTCTTCGACATTCTTCTCTTCGGCAAGTGGGTGTTTTTATTATAACACTAGCTGTGCCCAGCGGTTTCACCCGCGTAGCTTTAGTTTCATCCTTAAGGTCGCGGAAACCTAATACTTTTAATAAATAAAAGGTAGCCTATGTCCTTTCTCAGGGTCTAAAAATTGTCTGTGCCATAAAAAATCGGTTGAGAGGTTTAAGTGGGAAAGCGTAACAGACAGCCAGACAGAGTTACTTTCGCATTTATAATATTAAGTAGGGATCAGCCCGGGGAAAAGAATAATAAAGAAATAGCTCACCTAGTTTTCATAAGATCTCTCCTCTCGATCCGTTTGAAGATCTCCTGTTCCCTCTCCTTCTCGGACATGGCTGCGAGCCGAGCTCTGTCCTCCTCGTCTCCCATGAGGTTCTCATCGTACCTGAAAACATTATAATCTTCTTAATAGCTACTAGCGGACGTCACGAGGTTTCAACCGCATAGTTCCCGTTCCCGTGAGAGTACGGGAATAAAATATAGCCTATGTTACGCGCTGATGATGTAGCTATCCATTGCTGAAAGGATTTTCAAGATCGGTCAAGTAGTTTCGGAGCCTATTCAATGCAAACAAACAAACAATCAAGTCTTTCCTTTTTAAAATATTAATAAATAATTTTTTATACTTTTAGTGTACCGATGCCCAGTGTCGAATGATCGGATTATATATAATGAAATTGAAACGTCTGTTTGTAATACCAGATTAACAGCTTTTCACTAAATAGATATGAAAATATATATGGTGCTTACAAAAAAAAAAACATAATAGAATTGTTTTCTGTCTGTTTGTTCTGGTTATACTCTGGAAAGAGTGGATCAATTTTAACTTTCACAGGTAGACAGCTGATTCATTGTTCTGATCAGATAAGTCCTCAGTGTAATACACTCGTTAAGAGCTCTGTAAAGTAGATTTACAAAACCAACATTTTATCTTACCCATCATCAAATTCTTCTTCTGAATCAATTGAGTCATTATCGGAAGAGTGTGACGATACTTCACCTGAAAAATTTAACCACACATACATACATATGCTTACGCCTGTATTCCCCGAAGGGGTAGGCTCACCAAAGATGATTAAGTCACAACAAGACAGATCGCTGTCTCAGGCACTATACATACGTCATTGAATTACTTCTCAGACAAATGTAGGTTCCCTCACGATGTTTTCCTTCCCCGTAAGCATGTGGTGTGAAATCACTGCACATAACTTTTTAGAAAAACTCATTGGTCCAGGCCTCGCTGGGATTTGATGTTCGCTTGCGTAGCATGGGACTACCTAGACCCCACGGCTACCACGCCTCCAAATGAAACCATTGTAAGTAAAAGTTAAAAACCGTATCAAGATCCATAAGATTGTTTAGAAGATTGAGGCATTAAAACAGACAAAAATTTTATGTATGGAATTGGCGACTTCCATTTAAAGACATACATACATATGCTCACGCCTGTATTCCCCAAAGGAGTAGGCAGAGGTGTTGTACTAACTACACCCACTTATCATCGAAGATAATTAAATGCCAATGTTACAGAGGGTGAGTCCATTGCCTTCTCAGGCACTAAAGAAACATCTTTGAATTATTCCTCACTATGTTTTCCTTCACTATAAAGCATGCGGTGTGACATCACTGTACATAAGTTTTTAGAAAAACTCATCAGATACAAGCCCCGCAGGGATTGGAACTTGCGTTGCTTGCGTAGCAGGCGACTAATCAAACCACAGGGACACCATGGCTTTCAAAGTTATAATCTATACAGATAAATAAAATTGGAGTGTCTGTTTGTAATTCAAAAATACCAGCTTTTCACTAAATGCATATGAAAGCTATGCTACTGACACTGAAAAACCAAGTTCTAAAATTTTTCTCTGTCTGTCTGTCTGTTCCGGGTAATCTCTGAAACGGCTCGACCAAGTTTAACGGGACTTTCATTGGTAGGTAGCTGATGTTTCAAGGAGTAACTTAGGCTACTTTTATTTATTAAAAATATAATGGTTCTGCGACAATAAGGATGAAACTAAATCTACGCGGGTGAAACCGCAGGGCACAGCTAGCCTTATTAAGAATGCAATTTTAAATTTATTAATTAATTTTAAATTAATTTTGAAAAATGAAAAATGATAAATATTTATTCAGTTTAGGCCCTGGTAAGGCACTTATGAAAGTCGAGAATTTACCACCGGTTCGGAAACTAGCCTTCTGAGAAGAACCGGCAAGAAACTCAGCCAGGCATCATGTACATATCATCGAAACAATATGAATCATAATGAAATCATCATCCAAAATCAAATTTGATAATAGGTATAAATATTCACAATAGTGACAAATTGTATTAGCATGCAAGTCATTATAAAACAAAATCAAAGAGATAAAAAAAATAACAATACCAGATAGATTTACAAGTGTTTGCATACCATGTATTTGCCAGGAGCTACTTGTGCAGAGTGATTTACCTAGTTCCATATATCCTTGTCATTTATATAATCCGAAATTTTATAATATGCTTTCTTCATCAAAACCATTTTGACATGTGTTTTAAATTTATCATAATTTAACGCGATTATTGATTGTGGGATTTTATTGTAGAAGCGAACACAGTTCCCCATGAATGATTGATTTACTTTAACTAATCTGAATCTAGGAGCCACAATTTTGTGTTTATTTCGCGTACAAATCGAATGAACATCAAAGTTTAAATTAAAGAGATGAATGTTTTTTTTCATGTGATGTGAGGGTAAAGTGAGTATATTAATTTCTTTAAATTTATCCCTCAAGCATTCACGGGGTTCCAACGAGTATATTGCCCTGATGGCTCTTTTTTGAAGTATAAATATAGAATCGAGGTCTGCCGCGGAACCCCATAACAATAAGTCATATGACATAAGACTATGAAAGTATGCGTAGTAAACTAATCTAGCAGTATCAACATCCATCATTTGTTTGATTTTCCTAACAGCAAATGCTGCTGAGCTAAGTTTTCTTGACAATGTTTCAATATGAGAGCCCCATTGTAATTTTGAATCTACTGTTAGCCCTAAGAATACCGTACTATCATCAATTTGGAGTGCATAGACAAACAGACAGCATTTCGAAAACAGATATTGGATCAGAAGTATAATAAATATCTTTATAGGTAACTCACCTTCTTCCGGTTCACTATAGTGATCTTTCTTCCCGGAGCCTGCACTATCAACACTAGCTCTGACATCGGCCTTTGGTTCTGGTTTCTTGTCCTCGGAGTGGTCTGATGATCCCTTCCGGGACCTAGGAGACCCCTTTTTGGATGTGTCACTTCCGGGATCACTGTCTGAATCTGATCCTGATGAGGAGGATTTAGCTGTGGAGATAAATGATTTATTCAGTTTAGACCCTGGTAAGGCACTTTTGAATGTTAAAGAGTTAACCGGTTCGGAAACTAACCTTCTGAGAAGAACCGGCAAGAAAGTCAGCTGGGAATGTGTACATTTCAACACATAGTAAATAATTAATCATTATAATAAAATTATTCACTTGAAATTCAGATAATATTAGTGCCGTGTTGGCCCGTGGGGTTTAGGTAGTTACCTAGAATGTAAGTGATGCAAGTTTGATTCCCAGTAGCCTATACCAATGAGGTTTTCTAAAATCCTAAGAGCAGTGATTTCACCCCAAATTCAAGAGTTGTATGTATAGAGTCTGACCGAAACACTCACCATCTATCTGAGATGGCTTGCATATATTCGATTTTTATTTCAAGTTACTATTACAATATCAACTTAGACATAAAGTTTAATATTAAAATAAAAAACTCACAATTAGTTTTCTTGTTGTCATCATCATCCCAGTCTGATTCACTGTCAGAGGAATTCTTCTTGGCCTTGCTCTGTGGAGGGGAGTCACCAGCCTTCTTTTTCTTCTTTGCTAAATTTAGGAATTGCTGTAAAGACATAAACATATTTAATAAATGTGTATATTATATACATCCCATGAATTTATTTAGAGATATGAGGTGACTGGTGCGAACTTATAGAATGTTTATTACAGTACAATATTATAGTATACAAGTACTTTGAACATGCAAGTTGGAGTTGCAGAAAGGTACACTTTGTACAGACAATTGTTTCGGTAATGGCTCTTGACACATTCGTGAATTGCTTGTAATGATTCCATTTACAGGTAGACAATGTCCTGTTAAAATTGGTCCAGCCATTTCGGAGATTGCCCGGAATAAACAGACAGACAGTCAGAGAAAAATATTAAAAATTGGTTTATGTATGTCAATAATGTGTATACATTAATTAATATGTATTTAGTGAAAAGCTGTTACAAACAGACACTTCAATAATATTTATCTGTATAGATATAGATGTATAGATAGACAGATCGAAGAATTAAGAAAGTTTTTTTTTAAAGTACAACCATTACTTAATCTCAGGTAACAAAAAGAAAGTCTAAGTTATATAATCCAGAAATTTGGACACCTATTGCTAGTGATTTTTACATGTATCTATTGAAAAGTTGCCACAACTCATAGTTTGTCAATATAAACAAACTTATTTCAAACATAATGGTTTTATTCATATCATTCACACATTTCCATGGAACTTTAATCATTTTTACATGAGTCATGCCGAAGATGTCATTACATACAAGCTATCATAACGTAAATAATAAAAGAAAACGTCTTATTGTTTGGCACATGTTTTCGTGAATTTATTTAATGAAATTACCCATATTTACCTACTTATAATGGTTAATTTACGCTGAAATGCGCAAAAGACTAATTTAGACATGAGAAACATTGATCTTGGCCTATTTACGCAGTCAAAATCACCAACAAGCTAAGGAATGCCGTCACAGCCGTTTCTACGTATAACCTTACAAAAAATAACAAAATCAACTTACTGAGTCTAAATCTGAACACTCGCTACTTGAATCTGAATCAATTAAGGGTTTATTCTTTCTTTTAGCCATTTTAAACTGTCTAGTAATACAAAATAACGTCTGCTTTTTCTTCTTGTAACGAAGAAATCGAATCGTCTCGTCCGTCCGTATCCGTGCGGGCGTCCGTCCACAGAACACTACTACTCTGCTGATGCTGATTGACTGTCACTCACTTCATTCATGACATTTCAACTAAAGCATAAAAAAGTCAGTCTTTCAACCAACTGCCAGTTGTCTTATTAAAGCTGTCCATAGATAGATGGAATTATCCGTTACCGCAATCGACGAATACCGAAGAGCAGAACCAACGGGTTAAATGGAAAATTACAACTTGTGCTTTAATGGCCATCTCAGCCAAAACTTTTATATTTGGGCGCTAAACGTGCGCTACTGTCAACTCGCTCTATTTTTAAGGATTTCCCAATTATTTAACCTTAATATTTTTTTATAGATGTTTGGCGCGAGCGTGATCTCCCTAGTATTTTTGACTCAAAACGGCATCTGTTATAGTCTGTGGTTCTGTCCTATAGAATAATAGTTTTCTATCTATGGTGCAAGTGGAGTGGAGTGAAGTCAGTCAGTCAATGTCCTCTGTCATTTTGGACAGTGAGTGAAAGTGTCGACATAATTAATAGGAATTAATCTAGGGATGGCGATTCTTTCAAAAAAAGATCGATTTTTAAATCGATTCGAATCGTAACATGATGAATCGATTCATAAAAAAATCGAGGTCAAAAAGATCGATTTCTAAAAAATCGATCTTTTCTCGAGTCCGCATTTACTATGTAAATATAAATCCATTTTATAAAAAACAAGATACCATAATAAGCGATCACTTAGTATTAAAATCAGGGATTTTTTTTAGTTCAAGAAATTCGATGATCACAATCATTTTTATAACAATAGGAAAGTATCAGGTAAAAAAAAAACTAAAAAAACATCATGTGTATTCAATGCGCTTTTTAAGATATTATATTATCAAAGTGATGATTCTTCTACTCATTATCTGTCAATAAAATGTTTATAATTATTAACACTATGCACCCCACGCTTTTTACAAAAATGTACATTCATTTCTAATTTACAATATTCTTTATCCAAATTTATTAAATTTTATTTTCTGATTTTTAGTTGGATTTTTTATGAAAGCGTGTTTTTTTAGTTTTTTAAACTATTATTTATTTTTTATTTTTTAGTTAAATTTTTTAAACTATATATTATTTAGTTCGATTGGCTAACTATCAACCGCCCTCAATACCACAAACCGCCCGCACTAGCTCTATCTATCTTACTCGCATGCAAAGGATGCGGAAAGAAATTAATTAATCCTGGCGAATCTAATTAGGATAATCGGATGCTTCGATCGGATTATTGCATTGTCATCGACTTTTGACAGGTGTGCAAAGTTTGAATTAAATCTGATCGTACAAAGTAGGACAAAATCGAGCTCAAAGGGGTCGGTTACATACATACATACATACATACAGGTGAAGCTAATAAAAGCGTGTTAAAAAGAAGACACAATTCTACTTTCTAAATGTATTTCTTATATATAGTAATAATTTTAACAAAAAAAATAATGATTTCAAATTTTAATTCTAAAACTACGGAATAGATTAAAACGTGTTGTAATAGAAAAAATCGAGTGTCGATTCTCTAGGTTGAAATATCGATTCACTGAATCGATTCAGTGTTACATATCGATTTATAAAATCGATTTATTTGGCTCGAAAAATCGATTTTTCGATTAATCGATCTCAGATCGCCATCCCTAAATTAATCGTTTGTTTTGTTGTTTTCGCGAAAATTCCTTTGAAATTACGCATTATTACTGTCTTCTTTCATTAATAATTATTTATTTACTTAAGTGAATAATACAATTTGAGAATATTCCATTGAGAAATCAGGTTAATTGTAATTATAACGGGATACCGTTATTTTCTTCTCTGCACATAAAAACTTATTATGCCTCATGATTTAAAAGAACTGGGCGTGAGGAAAGCAATTATGGTGAGTTAATGTATTTTTTTCATATTTTTTAGAAGGATTTACGTAAGTACTTGGCGAAAAAAAATCACTATCGCTTCCTAATTGACATAAGAAGTTCCTATGTTGAATATTCTAGCTTGTAACTCTAGCTAGGTATGGTCACAGCAATTTGTGTATTTGTAACTAATAAAATCATCCTATTTCCAATGCTCCAATGGCTAACTCATCATCTCCCTGGCCTTATGCCCATACATTGTTGGGGTCGGCACTTGATTCAACCCAATGTGGCTGATCACCTGACTTTTATACGAAGCGACTGCCATCTGACCTTTGCAACCTCATTTAAGAGGAAAATCTGTGATCTGGGTTAAACCAGTTGTCAGATTATTTTTAGCCCTCCGATTGACCTGTAACGATTGCCAAAGTTGTTAAATTGGCAACCGGGACCGACGGCTTAACATGCTCTACGAGGCACGGAGGGAACTCGGGCGGTCACCCATCCAACTACTGGCTAGGCGTATGGTTGTTTAACTTCGCTGATGGAATGATATGCGCAATAGAAACTGTGCCACGAGCTCCTCCTCCAATGGCTAACTATTACAGCATTATAGCCAGGCCTTCCAATATTAACATACTTTCATTTAAATTCACTCATTGTTTGTAATTCTCGTATGAAATTAAATTAATCCCATATATCTTTAGTGCCTTATCAGAGCCTGAATAATCCATATTATTTTAAAATGTTAGTCAAATTATTTTATTTGTTTGAACGCAGTCTTTGAATTACTTCTCAGTGTTACAAAGATTTCCTTACAGTGTTTTCCTTCACAATAAAGCATGAGGTGTGATATCATAACTAATAATTTTTTTTTAAATCTCATTTGTACAGGCTGAGCTGGCATCTCAAAAAAAAAGGGAACTACAAATAGTTCTCCCCTTATTACCTCACAAACTAATGTCATCATTATTTGTTTGTAATCTGCAGGCTCCCTTGTCACCAACCCCGTGTGCGGAGATCAGTGACGATGAGCTGGTCTCCATCTCAGTGCGAGACCTGAACCGCCAGCTCAAGATGAGAGGACTCACCAGAGATCAGATTGTCAGGTGATTATTGGACCCTCAATCGCTTTGGGCACAGTTTAAATATAAGCTGCTTCTAACAGTTCGGAATCTAGGAACAAATAATTTGAAATAACCCCTTACAACTACCCCTTTGTCGAATACAGGTCGAATTGACCTTTTGCTCTTTGCCGTGAGACTTTTTGATTGAATAAGAATGGCTGATCTTATATCTTGTTGTGGCATTATTGGGTCCGGTTGCCCTGAAGCACGTCGACCCTTGGGATCTTTTGTGCTGCCCTTGCCCTTATGCTCTATGTACCTGACTCCTCATATACTCCCTGAACAAGCCGGCAGATCTTGCCCATGGGGAAGAGCTTGGTAGTCCTCTGGTTTCGGATACGCCTTACGCAGTAGGTCGATTCGCCGCAGGTCCATCCGCCAAGAATGGCTGCTAAGCATTATTATCCATGATTTCAGGATGAAACAACGTCGGAGAACGCTGAAAAACCGCGGTTACGCCGCCTCTTGCCGCATCAAGCGAATAGAACAGAAAGATGAACTGGAAACTGAGAAAAGCCAGGTTAGTTTCAAGATAGATTAAACAATAAGGAGGTGGGTAGGCAGGATAAGTCCATACCTATGTGACGCGGCGTAGGTACGTACGTCTTGGTAAAGATACACATACGAACATAAACACACACACACGACACTAGTGTATTCAGTGATCACAAATTGTAACTTCTGCTTACCTGCTTATATGCAATGCACGCCACTATATTATAAAGAGAAAAGATTTGATTGTTTTTTTTGTTTGTTTGCATTGAATAGGCTCTTCAGCAAGCTAGCTAGCTTCAGCTACAACATCACATAGGCTATATTTTATCCCCGTACTCTCACGAGAACGAGAACTAAACTGGTGAAACTGCGTGACGCCTGCTAGTACTGCATACATACATACAGATACGCCTGTATCCCAATGGGGTAGGCAGATACCACCATTTGCCACATGCTATAATCCTTACATACTTCTCTCACTTCGTCCACAAAGAGCCGTGGTGACTGTGGGACTTAAGCAGTCACCTGCTACGCAAGCGACGCAAGTTTGAATCCATGTGGGCCCTGCACCAATGAGTTTTTGTACAAAAACTTATGTGTAGTGATTTTGCACCACATGCTTTACTGTGAAGGAAAATATCGTGAGGAAACCTGCATATGTGAGAAGTCATTCAAAAGTATAGTGTCTGAGAAGGCAGTCTCACCATCTGTCACGTTGGCACTTAATCATCTTCGGTGAAAAGTGGGTGTTGTTATTACAACATCTCTGCCTACCCTTTCGGGAAATACAAGCGTGATCATATGTATGTAATAACTGTATAATATTTTGTAATCTATGCACACATAAACTAGTGTCTGTTTGTCCAAATGAACACCTTTTCACATATTTTAATACTAACTATGGTTCCAGGAGTGGCAGGACATGGAGTCCATGACAGAGGAGAATACTCGTATCCGGGATGAGATTGAAGCACTCCGGAGCAAGTATGATGCCCTCAAACGGTTCGCTATCATGAAGAGTATACCACTGCCTCCTGAACTGGAAATGTTGCCATAGATATAAAGTATTATCTAACATTCTGTGTGGAAATAATAAATAATATTTATACTTTTGTTAATATGCAGAGTCAAGGCTTTTAGGCGGACATTTTTGGTACAGACCATCGGCCAGACGTACATACAATCTATATCTATATAGAGAAAAATAAAAGTGTCTGTTTGTTATTCCAAATGAATAGTTTTTCAGTAAATTTATATGAAAGGACTAGCTGTACCCCACGGTTTCACCCGCATAGATTTAGTTTCATCCTTATTGTCGCGGAACCCTAATATTTTTAATAAATAAAAGTAGCATAAGTTGCTCTTTGAAACATCAGCTACCTGCCAGTGAAATCTGCCAGTCCCGTTGAAATCGGTCCAGCCGTTTCAGAGATTACCCAGACAAACAGACAGACAGAGAAAAAATTTAAAACTTGGTTTTTTAGTGTCCGTAGCGTGTATACTTTCATATGCATTTAGTGAAAAGCTGTTATTTTGGAATTACAAACAGACACTTCAATTTTATTTTCTTTTGCACGCGCAACGACGATATGTCACGTGACTTATGTCATTCCCATTTTGTGCATACATATGCTCACGTCTGTATTCCCAGGAGATGTAGGCAGAGGAGTTGTAATATCAACACCCATATTCGAGGCGGTCTAATAAAATGTTCAGGCATAGAGATGTTTTCTATAATATAATAAAATATATTTTAGGGGCTTTATATAAATAGGTATGTAAAATTATAGGCTATGGGTATTTTATTTAAGTCTCAAAAATTTACATTATAGCAGAAATACGTAGAATAAATCTCAATAAAATAATATTTTATTAGTATTTATAACGTGATAAGCTCTGTACCTACTTAGAATAATTATATAGTATTACGAAATATAATTTTTAAGATATA
This sequence comes from Watsonalla cultraria, assembly GCA_964035505.1. Classification (NCBI taxonomy): domain Eukaryota; kingdom Metazoa; phylum Arthropoda; class Insecta; order Lepidoptera; family Drepanidae; genus Watsonalla; species Watsonalla cultraria. Next base: position 5,671,741 of record OZ037737.1, read on the forward strand.
TTTGTTTTTTTTATTAACCTACCCAAATCTATCTATACAGATAAATAAAATTGAATTGTCTGTTTGTAATTCCAAAATAACAGCTTTTTATGAAAGTATACACGCTACTGACACTAAAAACCCAGTGTCTTTCTGTTTGTTCCGGGTAATCTCTGAAACGGCTGAACTGATTTTAACGGGACTTTCACTGGTAGGTAGTTGATGTTTCAAGGAGTAACTTAGGTTACTTTTATTTATAAAAAATATTAAGGTACCGCGACAATAAGGATGAAACTAAATCGGGGCTTAAACCGCGGGGCAAAGCTAGTACATCTATAAAGATAAATAAAATTGAAGTGTTGGTTTGTAATTCCAAATTAACAGCTTTTCATTACATGGAAATTGAAATATTTCTGCATTTCAGCTATTTTTTTCTGAAAATTTTTCGCCTGCTACGCAAGCGACGCAAATTCGAATCCTGTACCAATGAATTTTCTAAAAACTATGTGCAGCGAATTCACACCACATGCTTTACGGTGAAGGAAAACATCGTGAGGAAAACTGCATATGTCTGAGAAGTAATTCAAAAGACGTATGTATAGTGCCTGAGACGTCGATAGAGAGTCTGTCATCGGCTCTTAATCATGATAGGTGAAAAGTGGGTGTTGTTATTACAACACCTATGCCTACCCCTTCGGGGGATACAGACGTCAGCATATAAAGCCACCCATGGAACTAAGTACGCAGGTGAATCTGCGGGACAGAGCTAGTTTAGTTTATGTCATGCATAAGAATCTAGTGTTTGAGACAGCGATGGACTCATCTTGTTAGTACTTAATCATCTTCGGTGAAAAGTGGGGGATGTTATTTAAACACCTTTGCCTATCCCTTCGGGGACCCTTCTAGGGTGGTGTGAGCATATTTATTTATTACTAGCTGTGCCCCGCGGTTTCACCCACGTAGAGTTAATCTCATGAGTTGCCCGCGGAATTCTAATGTATTTTTTTGTAATAAGGGTAGCCTTAGCTACTTCTTGTAACAATAGCTATCTGCCACTGTAAGTCCCGTTAAAATCGGTCCAGCCGTTTCGGAGATTAGCGGGAACAAACAGACAGACAGTTTCATGTGAGTACCGTATATACTTTCATATGCATTCAGTGAAAAGCTGTTATTTTGGAATTACAAACAGACACTTAAATTTTATTTATCTGTATAGGTAGACTATATAGATGTATAGATATTTATGTAAATATACAATGTTTCTGATGAAGATAGAGTAAGATTATGATCGTTTAGCGTTCTGTTGTTCATTTCTACTTTATTCCGGAAATTAATTAATATTTTCACAAGGCCACTCGAATCATTTGTTAACCGTATGTTAGCACACAACAACTGCGAAGTTAGGTACAATTAAGTCTGTCTTACCATAAACAATTATTGCCATCATAGTTCCACTGTGTGACAGTGACAGACGTATAAACTTCACAATAAAAGTTAAACTGTCACGGCAATATAAGGTTATGGTAAGGCCCCTGTAGCCTTGGACAATGTAGCATTCTCTCGCGCTTGCGCTAATAGAAACGATACAAAATGTATGGAAATGACATAAATCAGTCACGCGTGTCATTCCCGTACATTTTTTTATCGTTTCTACTAGTGAAGCAGGCCCTGTAGACAAAGTGACATTATTCTCACGCTTCGCTAGTAGAAACGATACAAAGTGTACGGGAATGACATATGTCACGTGACTGATTTATGTCATTCCCATACATTGTTATCGTTTCTATTAGCGCCAGCGCGAGAGAATGTTATTTTGTCTAGGTCCACTGTTCAGAAGGGCGAGTGTATACAAAAAAAGCGCAAAACTCAAGGTCAAACGACGACTTCGAACGTGTCAAAATCTAAACTGATCTGGGTTAAACCAGTTGTCAGACTATTTGAGGCCTCCGACTGACCTGTAACGATTGCCAAAGATGATAAATTGGCAACCGGGACCGACGGCTTAACGTACTCTCCGAGGCACGGAGGGAACTCGGGCGGTCACCCATCCAATTACTGGCTAGGGCTAGGGTTGCTTAATTTCGCTGATCGAATGATATGCGCAATAGCAATTGTGCCACAAGCTCCTCTTGACAGGAATAGCTATCAATCTTTAATCGTAGATAGAATATTGAAAACGGCCGTTATGAAATACAGACATATCTTAATCTAACAGGTTCAAGTCCAGTGTTTTCCCAGCCAGCCAAGTGAGTCAGGCGAAGACAAATTACTTTATGCCTCTCTCTATTTATTTATCGTCGTCCGTATTTCATTTTTTTTTCTTTGTAACTGTCCTTTTGTGAACTTCGCCCCGAATTGTTCTATTTGGTCCTCTTAATTTATTTTCCTTATATTTTCGTATTTAAAGATGTTAGAAGTTAACATTGATATTAGTGAAATAAAGAATGCGCCTACGAGTAATCGATTCGGAATAAAAATGGGTTTTCATATCGATAGAAAATCTGTGATGTATGAAAATGAAAAATATTTATTCAGTTTAGGCCCTGGTAAGGCACTTATGAATGTCGAGAATTGACCACCGGTTCGGAAACTAGCTTTCTGAGAAGAACCGGCAAGAAACTCAGACAGGCATCATGTACAAATCATCGAAACAATATAAATCATATGAAATCATCATACAAAATCCAATTTGATAACAGGTATTTTTTAGGTACGTGACGTCCGCTAGTCGTTAATAAAACGAAAAATGTAGATACCGCGCATTAGTTAAAATGCAGGTGTGAGAATGATATGAAACTTTACCAAGGATTCAGCGCCGACTGCTGAAGTTTTCCAACAAATTTTCTTCGCATTAAGTGTTTTACATCATGTTTCTAAATACAGGATGTATACATTTTAGCAATATTAGTCTCGCCTTAATAGATTTTTTTAGGGAAATTTAGAGTTGCAACTCCCGGCCCTCTCGACGTATATAGCGCCAACAATCATCATCTCCCTGGCCTTATCCCATGTATTTGGGGTCAGCACTTCATTCAACCCGATGTGGCTGATAACCTGATTTTTATACGAAGCGACTGCCATCTGACCTTCGTAACCCCTTTTCCGAGGAAAATCGGCAATCTGGGTTAAACCAGTTGTCAGACTTTCTTAGGCCTCTGACTGACCTGTAACGATTGCCAAAGATGTTAAATTGGCACCCGGGACCGACGGCTTAACGTGCTCTCCGAGGCACGGAGGGAACTAGGGCGGTCACTGCTTAACTTTGCTGATCGCATCATATGCGCAATAGCAACTGTGCCACGAGCTCCTCATAAACGCCACTGATATAAAATATTTTTTTTGTTCTTTGTCTATCTGTTTGCTCCGGCTAATATCCGAAAAGACTGGACCGATTTTAACGGGAATTTCACTGCCATATAGCAAATGTTACAAAGAGTGTATTTTATTATTTAAACTTATTTATTGAGTTATGGGCGCGTACGTTGAAAGCGCTGCAATCATTTTAGAAGTCTGTGTCTGTCTATTTGTATCGAGCGAGGCGAATAAAAACATGCGTAGTATCCCTACTATTCTCGCTAAGCGCTCATAAATCATGTCGGGACCTCTATCTATATTGTATATAAATATATTGTGGGTACCAGCCTGTGTAATCGCGAAACAAGTCGCCTCCGAGGGGACTTTTACGCGGTTTTTCAGTGAGATAAAAAACTTTTGTACACTGCTGTTACGCATGTATAATTTTCACTCATTTTAGAATGACTTTGTTATTCTAACGTTTGTTGTCTAACAATCAAAAGGCTCAAGTTGCGAATTGCGCCTTGCTGCCATTTTTGTTTATCCTTTTTTTTTAAGTTCGTTAAAGTGGAGCTAAGGCAATCAGGCTGGAAAGTTTGTGTTCTTTTTATTTCGAACACGTCGTATACTTGATTGATTGGCTAATTGGTATTGTGGATAGTTTTGGAGAACTTTTAAAATGGGCTGTTTATTTCTGCATTTATTAAGAGACTAGCTGTGCCCCGCGGTTTTACTCGCGTAGTGGAGTTTCATGGGTGACCCGCGGAACCTTTATGAATAGTTTGTTACGACTTATCTCCAAAACTTCTGAACCGATTTTAATGAGACTTATATTCACAGGTAACTTATGCTAATAGAGTACTTTCAACAGAACATTTGTTCTGCGGGCATCTCAAGAAATTAAGTCCACGCGGGTGAAACCGTGGGTCACAGGTAGTTGACAATTTTATGTGTGTTCTAACCTAACAATTAGGTAGGTTAGGTAAGTCAAATTTCAAGTAACATAAACAGTCACAAAACCACAGTGTATCAAAAATATCTAAGCAGGCAACATTCAAAACAGAATAAAAAGCCGCCATATTGGATCCGCCACTCACACTGCACCCCCCGGCATTTGGGCAATTTCGCGAGAATTCGTACATCGTACCATATAAATTGGCTGCGTAACCCGATTTACTTGATTTAATACTACTGTTTTTCAGTACATATTGCAGCAGGTGGCATTGTGACGTACGATCGGCATTACATTTGCATTCCTCATCATACGAGCCACGTGAAAAATTAGGGATTTTAACTCGGGCGCCGTGTACACTGACGCGTAATGTTGTTAAGATTAATATTTTTTGGACATGCCTTGTGTGACGTTTTATATGTACCGCAATTTTATTTAGTGCCTCTCGCATTGCCTCTGCACTCTTGCTTTATGTCATAGTTAAACACAGAACTTCTACATAAGTATGTTATACTCGCCCGCGCAGACTCAGTTTCATGGTAATATTTTGGGAAGCACATTTTTTTGTAAGCAGAGGTGTTTTATTAGCACCCACTTTTCACCGATAATGATTAAGTGCCAACGTGACAGGTACTATACATACGTCTTTGAATGACTTCTCAGACATATGCAGTTTACTTGTAAAGTAGAAAGTCAAATCAATAGATCCTACATGATAAATTTTAGATACTAATATTTGCCACACGAAAAACCTTAATCTCTTTACAAAAGCTAATCTGAAATTACAGTACGGTGTAACAGGAGGATGACAAGATTTTTTCCTCCAAGAAAAATGATGTGTTGTGCCATATGGCGCGGGAAATATTCGCATTTTGTCTCCCTGGCCGTCCTATTACATTACCGGGAATGGCTTACAAATGCGCCGTATTAAATTATATTGCCAACTTACAAGACGTAACCACGAAGAACGTAAGTAATCTCGCGAATTGTCGACGAATTTTATTGAATTCCTTTTTTTTAACTTCAAAATTTGCTGATTCCATTTAAAGTTCATATTTTTTTAATGTGTTTCTTTTGTGTAGCTATGGCTTTTGGTCAGTATTTTCATTGACCAAATAAAGTCGTTTAAATTATAAAACTTTCAAAGATTAATATGCACGATGGTAAGCGGCTACTGCGAGTAACTTGCTTGCATATGTGATCAATGTTTTAGTGAAACTCGGTACTGCCACCGTAGTATTGAAATACTAGTAGATAATTATTAATTTACTTAGTAAAAAGTGTTAATTCTATGTAAGGTATGTTTGACATAGGGGCTAAGTACTGCAGTCGATGAACGTGACCAACACCACAACACCAAGACAATAAATGTTTTAGACACGTTCGAAAGTCGCCGCTTGGGGCGCTAATTACAAAGTAAGTAACTATAAATTACCTAATTCTTACAGTGTAATGGAAATATAAATAAGGAAAAAAAACCTTAACGAAAAAAAAAAATATGAATAAATAATTGTTTGTCGAAAAAAAAAATTTCAGAGAGGACGGGACAATGGCATTCAAATAATTTTTGAAGTTTATTAGACTATCAAAGATGTCCACCACAAGAATATTTCAAGCGATGCATTAGAATTGAAGACGTGGCAGCAGAGATATAATATTCCGATAGATATAATAATCGGATTACATCGAAATAAATCGATTTGAGAAGCTGAAAGCGGGGAGTTTTCACGATCTGACCTGGAGACTACTATTTGCTCCAAACTCACTATTTTAATTCGAATTCGACTCACACTATCATATGCTTTTTGTAAGAAGTACGTTAGGATCAAAGCATGTTGCAATCAGTGGTCTCTGCCTACCCCTGGGATACATGTAATATATGTAAGTTTTTAATGTATATTAATCAACACAAATAAACCAAATTAGATTGTCTGTCTTCAATTTAAAACAAATAGCTTTTTACTATGCTATTCTTTTTCATATGTATTACTTACAACAAATACAATTTTAAACTATTTCTCTATCTGTCTCTCTGTCTGCAATATCGGCTAATCTCTAAAAGGGCTGGACCGATATTAAAGGGACTCTCACCGACAGTTAACTGATGTTACGAAGCGTAATTTAGCTACTTACATTTTATTAAAAAGAAGAGAAATTGATTCTACATTAAATGAAGCCTACGCTGATGAAACTACAGTAAAATAAAATATTAAATTATGTTGTAACTAGCTGTGCCCTGCGGTTTCACCCGCGTAGATTTAGTTTCATCCTTATTGTCGCGGAACCCTAATATTTTGAAGAAATAAAAGTAAACTAATTTACTCCTTAAAACCGTTTCAGAGATTACCCGGAACAAACAGAATGACAGACTGATAGAGAAAAAAATTAAAACTTTTTTTTTTTTGTGTCAGTATCGTGTATACTTTCATATGCATTTAGTGAAAAGTTGTTATTTTGGAATTACAAACAGACACTTCAATTTTATTTATCTGTATAGATTTCATTTGGTTTCATATTACAATTAAAATATTACTTTCATAAACTTACATTCTGCTTATTATTTTTGAACAAAAAAACACCGAAGCAAATAAATACGAAGAAAAAACAAAAGAAAGCTTACCAGGGCCTGTAGACAAAGTAACATTATCCTCACGCTTCGCTAGTAGAAACAATACAAATGAATGACATATGTCACGTGACTGATTTATGTCATTACTATTTTGTATCGTTTCTATTAGCGCAAGCGTGAGAGACTATCAAGCAATCACTAAATTGCAAGGTCTATCTTTAACAATTTATCTAGAAACCAGTAGTACCTCCCTCGTCATTGTTCCGTGATAAATGCAACTCGAGAACAAATAGTAATATTTCTGGCGATATAAATGGCAGTGCAAACGGTGCCAGCTTCCATAACTCAACCTTCAAAACCGGAGGATCGCTGATAAAACTTTGCTGTTGGCCATTGTTCTTGCTAACCTTGTAAACTACGCTTGGTCTTATAATACTTTTGTTACATATACGACTGTATTCCCCGAAGGGGTAGGCAGATATGTACATTTCGCCATAAGAGCCGTGGCCGTGGGGTTTGAGCAGCCGCCTGGGGCCCAACCATGAGCTCTTATTGCAATGTTAATTCAGCTGTGCGACAGTGACATACATCTGTCTCATAAATGAGTGAAACTATCATGGCAATAAGAGCTCGTGGTAAGGCCCCTGCACCAAAGAGATTGCTAAAACATAAATGCGGTGATTTCACAGCACGAAAACTTGATGGTGAAGGAAAACATCGTGAGGAAACCTGCATATGTCTGAGAAGTCATTGAAGACGTATGTATAGTGTATGTGACGGCGATAGACTCACCATCTGTCACGTTAGCACGTAAGCATATTTGGTGAAAAGTGGGTGTTGTTATTACAAATCTGCCTACTCCTTCGGGGAAAGATTTGTATGTATGTTTGTAACGAATTTGCTCAAAAAGTACTGGACCGATTTTAAAAATTCTTTCACCATTTGTATTCTACATTATCACTGATTAATATAGGTTATATTTTATCCCCGTACTCCTAGGGGAACGGGAACTACGCAGGTGAAACCGCGTGACGTCCACTAGTATAAGCTTAAATACGTTCTGCGTTACAGGAACCTATATCTTTAAAAGTGATCATTAGTCGATGCCCTCAGAGTAACTCAGCCACGGACAATGCAACAGTAACGAGTCGGAACGGAAGTACAAGTGCAAGTTGGAATACAGACACTTTTGAAAACAACTAGACGGCTCGCTCCCTATTACGTGGCGATAGACTCACCATCTGTCACGTTGGCATTTAATCATCTTCGGTGAAAACTGGTTATTATTACAACACCTCTGCCTACCGCTTCGGGGAATAGAGGCATGAGCATAATATATAAAATTATGTTTGATTGTTCTTTTATTTCTCAATCACTATATACTATGTAAGTTGGGTACTAACTAATGTACATTCATGCGAACTGGGCTGAGTCTGGTATTTATGATGACGGGTCGCTCACTTCCCTCTATAATGGTTGAGGAGGGGATGGCTGGCATTCTCGTCATACTTGTGAACAGGTGCTGCTTGTGGGGGCTGCTCATCTCAAGCAACGCTTTTAGATTTTATCGACATTTGTGCATTGGAACTGTGTCCATGGGCTTTCATTTCTCAAGTGATTTACTATGTTTTTTTAAAATTGTATAATATTTTTGAAAAGAGTAATTAGTGAGTTTCTTGCCAGGTTCTTCTCAGTACAAGCAACCTTCCGAACCTGGCGGTAGCATGTATAATCCTGTAAATTAATGTCATTCTGACGATTTGAAAGTACTTTGTAAAAGTCTAATCGAATAAAGATATTTTTGACTTTTGACTTTTTTGACATACACTCTCGCACAATTTTCCAAAAAACTGTCAGCAATAAAGACTTTAATAGAAGATGTTTTAGAAACTTTGAAATGTACTAATAAAAGGCTGACATTTCTATTGTATTTATCATATCAAGTACTTACTACATAAAGATAATACTAACATTAAAATCCATAAAATATAAATATATTATTAAAAGGAGTCCCTGTAGGCAAGGTTCCGAAGATACTGGCAGCCTCTTTGTCCGAGGTAGCTGTCAGCTCTTCGGTCTCCTGTGATGTCGACTAACCTTTTATTTATTTCTTTAAAAAGCCTCATAGCGCTAGGACCCCACAGACCAAGGGTCTCGACACCGAATGGGAGAAAATCATATTCGGTGCTTAGACCCCTAATAAAATCTCGGCAAAAATTTAGAATGTCATATTCCCAACTTGACTTGCTACTGGCATGCACCTAGGTCGATGCTCGTTACAGTGATGTACGTACATCGTGTCGTATTCACGTACATGTATGGTGTTCGGTTCTAATGGGATTGATTAAGCAAGGAATTTAGGTATAATTAACAAGTCTTCATTACATTTGGGCTAACGAGGGCCAGTAACGTGAGGCATTCCGCGTTGAGAACCTGAATCGTTCCATGTTCAGTACCCGAACAATTACAGACAGGTATCATTCAAATTCAAAATCACTTTTCACCGAAGATTATTGTACCAACGTGACAGATCGTGAGTCTCTCTTAGCCACTATACATACGTCTTTTGAATTACTTCTCAAACATATGCAGGTTTCCTCACGAAATCACTGCACATAAGTTTTTAGAAAAGCTCATTGGTACAGGCCCCGATGGGATTAGAACTTGTGTCGCTTGCGTAGCAGGCGACTACTCATACCCCACGGCCACCACGGCTCTTATAGATAACTTCAACAAAGTATCATCGTTAATTAATAAAGTATGTAACATATACAATTTTCGAAGCTTAAAGGGGCGGGCACAATATACTCGTAATGTTGATATAATGCCAGGAAGGCTCAAATCCCGACCGTGGCCACACCTGCTCCCTAATATGGTCCCGTGGGAGAAACGGGACCTACTAAGGGCTCCCTAATTATTTTACAGTTGGGTTTCAGTCGAGAAACACTTTACTTTTAAACAGTCACCGTTAATTTTACTTATCTATATCTGTCTATACAGATAAATAAAATAAATGGTGTCTGTTTGTAATTCCATATTAATGCATAGTCTATATCTATACTCTATACATATACATACCTACATACCTGCATACATATATATACAAACATGTAAATAAAATTGAAGTGTCTGTTTGTTATTCCTAAATAATAACTTATTACTTGCATATGAAAGTACCTATATACGATACGATATATAGCTAAAAAATCTCTGGCTGACCGTTTGTCTGTTTGTTCGAGCTGATTTCCGAAACGGTTTTAACGGGACTTTGACTCGCAGATAGCTAATGTTACAAGGACAGGCAGCAAGGCAAAGGGAGTTAGGCATAATTTATTATTAAAAAAAACATTAGATTTCACCCATGAAATTTTGTCCATGCAGGAAAAACCACGGGGCACAGTTGTAATCTATACATCTATACAGATAAATAAAATTGAAGTGTCTGTTTGTAATTCCAAAATACAAGATTTTCACTAAATGCCTTTGAAAGTGTACACGCTACTGACACTGAAACCCAAGTTTTAAAATTCTGTTTGTTCCGCATAATCTCTGAAACGGCTGGACCGATTTTAACGGGACTTTCACTGGCATGTAACTGATGTTTCAAGGAGTAACTTCGGCTACTTTTATTTATTAAAATATTAGGGTTCCGCGACAATCTACGCGGGTGAAACCGCGGGGCCATCTAGTACAAAAGAAGAGAGATGACCAGCCCCCACAAGCATCTGTTCACAAGCATGACGTGAATGCCAGCCATTGTGAGGAAACCTGCTTATTTCTATTCGCATATCTATCGTCTATGTATCTGTCTATCCGTCTGTCCGTCGACAGGCATCACTAGGATAAGGAATACGAATATAATCCCGAGATCCTTCCTCAAACAGGAGGAAACATAAAAGTACCTATTGTTTGCGTCAGATTACACGGACATAGCTTCTCAAAGTAATATTTTGTACTAGAGAAGTCAAAACGCATTGAAATTTACTTTTTTTGTTGTGAAATCTTTTTGTTTCCTTACACACTGTAACTAACATATTGAAAACTGAAAATAAAATGATAAATATTAATTAAGTTGAATTCAGTTTAAGCCCTGGTAAGGCACTTATGAATGCCGAGAATTTACTACCGGTTCGGAAACTAACCTTCTGAGAAGAACCGGCAAAAACCCAGCCAGGCGTCATGTACAAAACTAGCTTATGTCCGCGAATTCGTCCATGTGGAATAAATTTGAGCAAACGCTAACTTCAACCTGTGATTGGTTTGAGCGTGATATATTTATCCTATAGCCTTCCTTGATAAATGCGTTATCTAACACTGAAATAGACTTTGCAAATCGGACCAGTAGTTCCTGAGATTAGCGCAAACAAATAAACTCTTCAGATTTATATATTAGTACTGTGACGAGCGACCCCCCGGACTCGGGGATCCTCGTCTCCGGGATCGAATCTATTTACTATTAAATAAAATTATTGCACTGTTTTTCACTTTTTATTCTATTCGCTTCCATTCTAGTTCTTCTACTTTCTGACAACCACTATTCCTTTCTTATTTCGAATTCTTTTATTTAATTTTAAATATATTTCATAAAGATTAATTATCAACCGAAAAAGGTTTTAACCAGCTTGTAAGGCTGAGGCCTTACAGTACCTATAGATAAAAAATGCAAATGAATTCAGTGCATTAGTGTAACACTACGAGAATTACGGTGAAGGAAAACATCGTGAGTACACATGTATGTCAGAGAAGTAACTCAAAGATGTATGTAAAGTGTATTAGACACATACATCGCGATGGACTCACCATCTGTCACGTTGGCACCTCACTTTTCAGCAAGAAGCTCGTTGAAAAATGGGTTCTGTAACACCTTTCTCTACCCCTTCGATGACACTTCAAGAAAAGCTTTTAAATAAATGTAATTTTAAAATTTGATTTTCCGAGAATATGGTAAAAAATTCAGAAATTTCCTGAAATTTGCTGAATCTCCCAAACTGATTTTACATCTTCAGCCCGTTCTTTGCATAAAAAGGTGTCTATGTCAGAGGTACAGTGCGCAAAAACGTCGCCTGCAGTGCTACGTTTCAGTGAAGTGAGCTCCGGCTCTGTAGCATCAGCAAACGCGATCAGAAAAGCTTATTTATTATAAAATGTTTCTGTATCGTTTTTTTTTGTAATCTTTTTTATTCTTACAGACACAGTTTGAAACTTGCAAGAGCCGGGGTTGTAGGGTTTGAGCAGTCGCGAAGCAAGCGACGCAAGCTCGAATCCCAGTGGGGCCTGTACCAATGAGTTTTCCTAAAAACTTATGTGCAGTGATTTCACGTGCTTTACAGTGAAGGAAACATTGTGAGGAAACCTGCATATGTCTGAGAAGTAATTCAAAGACGTATGTATAGTGCCTGAGATGGCGATAAACCATCTGTCACAGTTCCCGTTCCAGTCTGAGTACAGGGATAAAATATATGCTATTTTATACGCTGATAATTTAGCTATACATTGCTGAAAGAGTTATTCAAAACGGTTTCTATTTTATTCGTTACTTACAAAAATGAATATCTTTTATCTTCATAATATGAGTATAGATAAAAGGAAATCTAAAACCAACGTGAGAATCTCCCCTGCTGAACACAAAAATATGATTTCAACGGGGATTGTATCTGCAACTTATAGTTCCCGTAAATTCTATACTAACTACTAGGCTATATTGGCTTTCAACCTGTCAACGGTCTAGTCATCAACCTTTTATAATTAACTAGCTGACCAGGGGCCCAACCATGAGTTCTTATTGCAATGTTAATTCAGTTGTGCGACAGTGACAGATGTATACAAGTCACATACATCTGTCTCATAAATGAGTGAAACTATCATGGCAATAAGAGCTCATGGTAAGGCCCCTGAACTTCGTACCGCCTATCAGTCGACTCTTTGAGATGAAATTACTTTTCAATATTGACATTAATACTTATACGATATTAACTGTTGTTCATTGTTTTGCCTTCCCGGTCCTCTCCACTAACATTTAAACCTTATGGTATGGCATTAAAGTTCAAATTGACTTTTAAGTATTATTGTCGCGGAACCCTAATATTTGTATTAAAAAAAGTAGCCTAAGTTACTCTTTCAAACATCAGCTACCTGCCAGTGAAAGTCCCGTTAAAATCGGTCCAACCGTTTCAGAGATTACCCGGAACAAACAGACAGACAGACAGGCAGACAGACGGACAGACAGACAGAGAAAAAATTAAAAACTTGGTTTTTTAGAGTCAGTAGCGTGTATACTTTCATATGCATTTAGTGAAAAGCTGTAATTTTTGAATTACAAACAGATACTTCAATTTTATTTATCTGTATGTATAGATTACGAATCGATTGCATGGGAGTATGGAAAAGTGTTGTTTTTAGATGTTTTCGGGTATTTTAATTTAATTTTTCTCTCCGTAAGGACCATCCACGTACTACAAGGAATATTCTAAAAAATTATTGCATAATCAAATAACAAAAAAAGTGCAATAAAACAGCAAAAATTAATAATACTTGTTTGCCAACCCTACCTCTAATAATTTGCGCCAAGCGAAGCGTCACTTTTAATCTCAATATTGAGATGAGGACAATATGAAACTACACTGTCGTGCATCTCCTTTCCTCGTACTATCTTCGTGTGCCCTGTCCCTTTCTCCCACAGTGTCAACGTCTGTCTGTTATAGAGTTCTTGATGTAAAATACTCATGCTATTTTGCAATTAGAGGGAGATTGTGTGTCATTTCTCGACCTAACCTGATCTAACTGTGAAGGAAACATCGTGAGGAAACCTACATATATCTGAGAAGTAGTTTCTTAAGTGAATTATTTTGTATTTTAAAATTGTACAATAATTTTGATAAGAGTAATTACTGAGTTACTTGCGAGGTTGTTAGTAAAATCAACCATCTGAACCTGGCGGTTGGATGTATATTCCCGTATAATTATGTCATCCTGATCATTTGAAAGTATTTTGTAAAAAGTCCATTCGAAAATAGATATTTTTGTCTTTGATTTCGAACTTTCATTAGCAGGTAGCTGATGTATCAAGGAGTAACTTAGGCTACTTTTATTTATTAAAAAAATAGGGTTCCGCGAAAAAGGATGAAACTATATCTACGCGGGTGTAACCACGGGGCTTCGCTAGTTTTTGAAAATGAAAAATGAAAATGAAAATGAAAATGATTTATTCAGTTTAGGCCCTGGTAAGGCACTTATGAATGTCGAGGAATTTACCACCGGTTCGGAAACTAGCCTTCTGAGAAGAACCGGCAAGAAACTCAGCTGGCATCATGTACATTTCATTACACAGTAAAATAATAATAATTACAAAAAAAAAAAATTTAATAAAAAATATAAGCGTAATAGACTAATCTAGCAGTATCAATATCCGTCATTTGTTTAATTTTTCTAACCGCAAACGCAGCTGAACTAAGCTTTTTTGACAATGTTTCAATATGGGCGCCCCATTGTAATTTTGAATCTAAGGTAAGACCTAAGAATACTGTGCTTTCGACCAACTCCAATTGACTCCCAACTAATGATATATTTGTATCTATTTGCGATGTATTAGGTGGTGAAAATCGGATACATTTTGTTTTTTTAGAATTTAAAACGAGATTATTGGCATCAAACCATTTTGAAACAGATGTTAGAGTTTCATTTAGTGCCTTAAGATCTTTGTCTTTTCTACTCACTTTGAAAACTAAAGATGTATCATCTGCAAATAGAACAATATCACAGATATTTTCTACAACTAGTGGTAGGTCATTGATATACGCTAGAAACAGGAATGGGCCTAGTATGGAGCCTTTTTAATAATTCTACGTATTTGTCAAACCCCGTAAAACTGAGTTGGCAACACTGGTCAGCACTGCCTACCAACTAACCTTTCTAGAACAACATCACAAAGCGTTGCAGCGCTACACCAGTATATCACAAATGCAATGTCAAATCTAAACATTAATTATTATTAATCTTGCCGAAGGATCGACCAATCAGTATCACCATACATTCGATTAATGCTTCTCATAAATATCTATTCGATACTCTCCTACCATCGATACTTATTAATCGATGCTGTTCGTCACTACACTATTGATATATTGATGTTATGGCACAGTATAAATATAAGGTTACTAAGCAGTATGCCATCTAGATTTTTTTTAATAAGAACGTTTGCTCTATGGAGCGTGACACTCAAGTTTCCAAAATTTACTCAAAATAAAAAATAAAAACATGGGACACTGGGATCACTCATTGAACTTATTTTTTTCAGCTGAAATTAATTTTCTACCGTTTCCAAAAAATATTCAGTCAGGGAAGTTCTGTCAAGTACCTAATGTCGATTTGAAGGTTAGAAAGTTGTCTGTGTGTGAAAGTATACACTCACAGCCACGACGTGACGCCCCTTATTGTAGGTCTAAAAAGGTCACTTTGGGAGAATCATAATGTGATCCGAATATCATTCATCATCGAAATGACACAATGGTCACTTAGGTGCAATTCATATCATGATTCACGAACGATTAATATTTCGCAATTCACCTGTTTGACACTTTCCTATGAAGATTCCTAAAATGGTCCACAAAATATGACTTGCTTTTGTGACAAATAGCGTCACAAAAAGTTAGTTACGGACTACCATCTACAATTATTGTATTATTCGTGAATCATAATATGAATTGCACCTAAATTATCATTTTGTCATTTCAATGATGAATCATATTCGGATAATATTATGATTCTCCCAAAGTGGCCTTTTTAGACCTACTGATATTACGCCGTAGTTCCTTATAATGAAGTAGATGCAAGCGTAAGTGTGCGCGTGTGTGTAATTTCGAAGGATTTTTTCACAGATTCCGTACTGATTGTAGTAAGCTGCATGTATACTGTGAGGGGTGGATAGTAAGAGGCATCCAATAATTACGTGAGGTGATTTTGGCAATTTTTCGACCCTTGCTGGTAAGATATTATAAGATTTCATCCCCAAATCACGTGAGATCTAACAAATTGCGTATTTTAATGTACATTCGTAATTTGTTAATCTTTTACCTGTTGTATAAGTCGTGGTAGCCGTGAAGTTTGAGCAGTCGGCTGCTAAACAAGCGACGCAAGTTCGAATTTACTTAAATAAATAGTACTTAGTAGTAAATTAACCTAAGTTGGCGTAAGAGAAATGTCGATCAATGAGTGTTCCAAGTGTTCCTTATCTATACAGATAATCTATAACTCTATACAGATAAATAAAATTTAAGTGTAAAATACGTACACTACACCTCCCCTCATGGCCCTCTTCACAGTGTTCCTGCACAATATCTAAGGGAACGGGAGTGGCTGAAAATCAGCGCTAAACGTAATACAATTTACGGGCAGCACAGGCTGAGCCATGTCCCCTTGCTTTTAAAAGGCCTTAAACATTTTTTTTTTTTTGTTTTGTAATTTTATTATATTGTGTTTAAGTACTAAAAAGCAATAAAAGATCATTTATTTATTTATTTTTATTATTTAATAAGTGTCTGTTTGTAATTCCAAAATAAAAGTTTTTCACTAAATGCATATGATAGTATACGCGCTACTGACTCTGAAAAACCAAGTTTTAAAATTTTTCTCTGTATGTCTGTCCGTCTGCCTGTTTGTTCCGCGTAATCTCCGAAACGGCTGGTCCGATTTTAACGGGACTTTCACTGGCAGGTAGCTGATGTTTCAAGGAGTAACTTAGGCTACTTTTATTTATTAAAAATATTAGGATTCCGCGACAATAAGGATGAAACTAAATCTACGCGGGTGAAACCGCAGGGCACAGCTAGTTTTGAATAAAACTTTTTGATTTGATTTGATTAGAATTCCAGCGGCCTTTACCAATGAGTTTTCCTAAAAACTTATGTACAGTGATTTCACACCTTGCTTTACAGTAAAAGCAAAATATCATGAGAAAATCTACATATGTCTGAGAAGTAATTCAAAGAATGTGCCGGCGATTGATTCACTATCTGTCACGCTGGCACTTAATCATCTTCGGTGAAATGTGGGTGTTGTTACACCTTTGCTTACCCCTTCGGGGACCCTTCTGGGATGGTGTGAGCATATTTATTCTTTCAATGTCTCCTTTGCCGGCGTTAATGGGCTACAGTAAGCGCTTATCATCAGGCCGGCTGCATATAACCATTGTAATAAAAACCAGATGGTAATTTTATTACAGAGCACTTCCATTTCAAGCCTAATAAAACAAAAAATGTAACTTGAATTTTATTCTATGACTAGCTGTGCCCCGCGGTTTCACCCGCGTAGATTTAGTTTCATCCTTATTGTCGCGGAAACCTAATATTTTTTGATAAATAAAAGTAGTCTAAGTTACTACTTGAAACATCAGCTACCTACCAGTGAAAGATCCGTTAAAATCCGTCCAGCCGTTTCAGAGATTACCCGGAACAAACAGACAGACAGACAGACAGAGAAACATTTTAACACTTGGTTTTTAGTGTCAGTAGCGTGTATACTTTCACATGAATTTAGTGTAAAGCTGTAATTTTGGAATTACAAACAGACACTTCAATTTTATTTATCTGTATAGATTAGCTGTGCCCCGCGGTTTCACTCGCGTAGATTTAATTATATGGGAGGCTTTATTACAGAAAAGTTGCTAACTGATTTTGCTAATTCTTCAATTAATTAAAGGATGGTTCTTACTGAGAAAAAAAAATAAAAATACAATCAATTCGTAATAAAAAAAATATAGAACCGACTGGTAGGTGGTACGAAGTTCGCCGGGTCAGCTAGTGAAAGTATATAATATTTCTTAAATGTTTTTCTGTCCTACTGTTTGTTCCGGCTAATCTCCGAAACAGCTGTACCGATTTTAGTGAGACTTTCACTAACAAATAGCTAATGTTACAAAGTAACTTAGGCTTTCATTAAAAAAACATTAGGGTTCCACGGGACACCCATGACACTTCACGCGGGTAAAACCGCGGGGCCAAGCTAGTATTACCAATGTTATTCAAACACAAACATAGCACCAAATTTCTATTATATTCTTGCTAAGTTAAACCACAATTTTCACGCCAGAAATCTCGAACGTTGTTAAAATTAAATACGCATATCGAAGGCCCCCACAAAGGCTTTAGACCGCAACAAAACAAACAGACAAACAGACGATTGGATCGTAAAATCTATATTGAGTTCGCGTAATATGGTGGGTCGGATTTCGGGCTTAAGTCGACCACTACTATTTGCACTACAGTTGGTCGAGATTGAAGTGAGAATCTGGTGAGATATAATTTTATACACTCAAGGAATTCATTACAATTTGCAGTCCTATATTTTAAAGCATGCGACGAATTCGTTGTTCCATTTTTTCTATTTATTACTTAATTTCATAAGTGGCTCGCGCTACTCTAATGTTTTTTTTAAACAACAGTAGCCTAAGCTGCACCTTATAACATTAGCTATCTACCACCAACTCCAGTTAAAATCGGTCCAGCCGTTTCGGAGATTACCCGGAACAAACAGACAGACAGACAGACAGAGAACAAAGAAAAGGCACAAACAGAAAAAAAATTTGGTTTTTTAATGTCAGTACCGTGTATACTTTCATATGCATTTAGTGAGACTGTCAATTATAAATTACAAACAGACACTTGAATTTCACTTATCATTGATTATCTGTATAGATTCGTACTGAATTCACTCCTAATTATAATCGAATCGAGAATAACCAGTAAGTGATTCGTTGAAAACGCAAAGTTTATAATGATAGAAAGTTAGTAGGTCGACGATACATCACTGTACCCAAAGGTTTAGCAAATTGTACCCAATATTATGTGGTTTGTGTAATGTTTTATTACTTTCGGTTCCTCATTAAATATTTGTTAATAGCATACGCTTAGTTACTTTTACGTACGTTATGGTTTTTATTGAACAAATCCGCCTTGAAAAAGAGTCAAATAAAATTATCTATACAGATAAATAAAATTGAAGTGTCTGTTTGTAATTAAAAAATTACGCTTTTCACTAAATGCATATTGAAAGGATACACGCTACTGCCATTAAAAAACGAAAAGTTTTAAAATTTTTCTCTGTCTGTCTATCTCTGAAACTGCTGGACGGATTTTAACGGGACTTTCACTAAATTTATCAAAAATATTAGAGTTCCGCGACAATAAGGATGAAACTAAATCGACGCGGGTGAAACCGCGGGGCACAGCTAGTACAAAATAAATTTCGTACTTTACTTTTGAAGTTGGTCCCAAATGTAGCATTAAACTCGGTATCAAACACCAACATCAAAGTAGGTAAGTAATGAGCATTGCTATTCAACTTGGCAATGCTGCCAGCCTTCTTGGTACGATCCCGAGAGACACCGATTTGGGCCAAGCTTTCTACTTCTAATAGATTTTACGTACTGTTCCATGTACCTACCTATATATAATTATGTACTTATTCCATATAGATAGCCTTAAAATTGAATAAAACACCCTGATATAGGTAGAGTTCTAATGACAAATCAAACCTTCCCCTTAGATAATCTCTTGTTTTCTATTCATCAATTTTCCCGAGAGAAAACTCCTTGTTATACAAATGTAATCATTTAAAAATAATAAAGCAGGAATCTTGTACCTTTAACAAAGTAAGTAGGTTTGCTAACAAACCCCGCGTTCAATACCGCGATTTGCTGCGACAGTTTGCTTTGTAGTGGTTATAACAACTAGGGATGGGCATCCACTATCGATACTTATGAAATAATAAATTATCGAATAATTTTTGAATCAAACTTATGGCCTCGGAGTACTCGTAACCGTAAGAGTTGCATGAATGTGGATGAAGAGAAATAATGTTAGGATCGTAGCATGTGGCAAACGGTGGTCTCCGCCTACCTCAGCGGGATACAGGCGTGATCATATGTAATGTGTGTATGTAAACGTTATGGCTGTCTAACATACATACGCATATTCCCGTCTGTATTCCCGAAGGGGTAGGCAAAGGTGTCGTAATAACAACACCCACTTTTCGTCGAAGATGATTAAGTGCCAACGTGACAGAGGGTGAGTCTATCACCGTCTCAGCCACTATATATACGTCTTTGAATTACTTCTCAGACATATGCAGGTTTCCTTGACCGTAAAACACGTGGTGCGAAATTACTGTACGTAAGTGTTTAGAAAAACTCATAGGTACAGGCCCCGCTGGGATTCGAACTTACGTCGCTTGCGTAGCAGGAGACTCATCTAACCCGGAGGCCACCACGGCTCTTTACAGTATAATTTTTTCTCGTGAAACAAGGCTTAAAGCCAGTAAGTATTAAACTATAACAATAATATCGACAAGTTCATATCGACAGACAATTTCACAACTCTATAGCCTCGCTTCACAGACAGACAGAGATTATAAGAAAAAGCTCAGCACAAAATACGCGGTACAATAGTTGAAGTATAAAATGATATATTTAGATCATGTAAATATAGTTTTTTTTTTATAAAGTTGGGTAAATATAAAAGCCGATAATCTAAGCGGCTGAAGCTTATGGATATTTAATTAGTTTTTTTAATTTGCAGTGACCCCCGAGCAGGTTCTTACCTCGGTCAGAGGATCAGTTTAGCGATCCAGCGAGGTAACGCAGCCAGCTTACTGGCCACCATTCCCGCAGACACTAATTTAAATTCTGTTTTTTACTTATAATTTTATCAATTTATTTCAGTTTGATTAAGGTATTTATATTGTAAATACGAATTAATAGATTTTGAATATTTAAAAAAAAAAAAAATTGCAGTTATTATTTGTTCATATTTTATTTACAAAGTTATGTTTAAAGTGTAGTGTGTGACGCACCTCCTTCCTTGTATGCATTAGTTATAAGATATATTTTATAAGATAGTCTTTAAACTTCTCTTGAACCGAACAGTTGTCTCTCATTAGACCACCTTGCATTGCGTTCCCCATCTAATAGGGGCTGAGTCATTAGCCGGGCACTAAGACTCGGGACTGCTACTGGGAAATTAACAGATATAAAAACGCAGTAACATTTTATCCGACCCAGGAATCGAACTCACGGCTTCGTCTGCCGCCACGGCGTGACCACTAAACCGAGGTACTTAGTATATATCTCAAAATTTCATAATATAATGATTTATTCAGATTAGGTCCTAATAAGGCACTTATGAAAGTCAAAGAATTAACCACTGGTTCGAAACCAGCCTAGTGTAAGAACCGACAAGAAACTCTGCTGGCAAATGTCATATTACTTCACAGACATATGCAGGTGTCCCACGATATTTTTCTTAACCGTAAAGCTCGTAGGGTGGTTTTTGGAAAAGCTCGCCGCTAGGTATCGAACTTGCATTTCTTGCGTAGCAGACAACTGCTCAAAGTCACCACGGCTCTTCCTCTAAGTTCAAGATCCCATAGTACATTTAAATATTTATAACACAGTTAGGAATCTAGAAACGAATCGAAATGACACACACAGACGCGCGCATCTACGAGAAAACAAGCGGAATAGTAATGACAGTAAGAGGTGTCACGTCGTGGACGATCACGGATACGTCATTCACGTGTTTTACAGAGAGTCTAGTGCGAGTTTTCTTAAAATTGCCGTCACAAGTCATCGCGTCGACGTAAACGCAGATTTGTATGGGCTCACAATAGTGTCATCTTTAGGCCGACAGAGGCTTCGATCCCATACAAACCTGCGTTAACTTTGACGCGGTGACTTGTGACGGCGGCAGTGAAAAACTCGCACTAGGCACTCAGATATTTTTAAAACGATAAAGTCAATCCGAAGACAGGGCGCTATAATAAATTATAAATAATGTATGCCACATTAGGGGAGGCTTATGTCCAACAGTGGACAAATGTAGGTTGTAGATAGTAAACAAAAAATCTACATTATTTTGGCAATTAACAAATTTAGTCTCACGATTTTATCCGCGTAGTTCTCGTCCCCGTGGGAGTACGGAGATACAATATACCCTATATCGATACTCTACACATACAGATAAATAAAATTGAAGTGTCTGTTTGTTATTCCAAAAATACACGCTACTGACATAAAAAACCAAGTTTTAAAATTTTTCTCTGTCTGTCTGTCTGTTTGTTCCGGGTAATCTCTGAAACGGCTGGACGGATTTTAGCGGGACTTTCACTGGTAGGTAGTTGATGTTTCAAGGAGTACTTAGGCTACTTTTATGTAATAAAAAATGTTAGGGTTCCGCGACAATAAGGATGAAACTAAATCTACGCGGGTGAAACCGCGGGGCACAGCTAGTTAATCAATATTAATGTAGCATTCAAATGGTGAAAGAATTTTTGAAATTCGTCTAGTATTATTTTAGGATATTCGTTACAAACATACATACAAACCTTTCCTCTTTATAATATTAGTATAGAAATAAAGACTTTGATTCCATACTGATTGTAAACCTATATTTATACTGTGTACGAGCATAGTTCAAGACTGAGTCGAATCGCGTAGAATAGTCCCAAGAAAAGATATTGCAACCTGGTCCAGTTGATAAATTGTCAGTGAAGTCAGTATATAAAATAACACCAGTCTACTTGTGTGTCGCATGTAAAGGTACGGCGTCTAATGCCCGTTTTATTGGTGTCCGATGCGTGCCTTGAATACGGACTAGGGGATGTGTGGACTCGATTGTATCCAACTAATAATATAAATGTGAATGTTATGTTTGTTTGTGACGCTTTTACGCGACAACTTCTTATCCGATCATCATGAAACTACGCAACCAGACTACCTCCATCTATTTGTACAGATAAATAAAATTTAAGGGTCTGTCACTAAATTCATAATGAAAGTTTATCCAGTACTAACATTTAAACTCTCTTGCCCATCTGTTTGCACCGGCTAATCTCTCAAACGCCTAGACTAATTTTAACAGAACTTTCACGCTGATGTTACAAGGAGTAACGAAGCCAATTTTTTTAATTAGAGATTCGGCGAAATACAGCGGCACATTTAATATTAAATTATTTAGTGTTAACATCGACTCAACAGCTCCTTAGTGTTGAACTGCAAGGAATACAGACTAGGGCTGTTATTGACAACATACGTTAGCCTCACGCCGACAGATCGCTGCAGACAACGATACCCGCAGATAACGTTATACGGGATCCTCCTGTCTCATTCTATCACTTACTTGACTCATAAACACGTCTCTTTCAATCTTGGTGATGTTTGTTTTTGGGAGTGTCAAAAGATGTTCATTTATTGAATAAAATCTTTATTATATACGAGTATGAAAATGAAAATGCTTTATTCAGTTTAGGCCCTGGTAAGGCACTTATGAATGTCGAAGAATTGAACACCGGTTCGGAAACTAACCTTCTGAGAAGAACCGGCAAGGAACTCAGTAAAGTAGAAAACTTGGCCCAAATCGGTGTCTCTCGGGATCGTGCCAAGAAGGCTGGCAGCATTGCCACGTTGAATAGCAATGCTGATTCTCTGAGCGAGGTAACCCCAGCCCGCTTGACACGAGAGGCTTCTACCAGACGACGTGCAACCTCGTTGAAAAGTCAAAATATATATTTTTATTAATGCACGGTGACCTTGAGGTTTGATCGCCTGCTACGCAAGTGACGCAAGTTCGAATCCCAGCGGCCTGTACTACTTAATCAGTTTTTTAAAAATCTTAAGTGCAGTGATTTCACACCACGTGCTTTACGGTGAAGGAAAACATCATGAGGAAACCTGCATTTGTCTGAGAAATATGTCAAAGACGTATGTATAGTGCCTGAGACGGCGATAGACTCACCATCTCTCACGTTGGTTTTTAATCATATTCGGTGAAAAGTGGGTGTTGTTATTACAACACCTGTGCTTACCCCATCGGTGACTCTTTTGGGATGGTGTGAAGATATATAAAAAATATATGTATTGATTATTATTATGTATCCTATATTACCTTAATACTTATATATGTGGAGTTACAAATGGACACTACAATTTACGGTAAAAAAAAAAAAAAAAAACTGCTTTCCGCTTAATAAAGCTACGGTATTTAAGTCAACGCGAGTGAAACTGGGGAGTACTTTATTGTATGACGACAATCTGTTACGGGACGTAGGTCATTTGTAGCTAAATTCCCCTTATAACCCTATTTCATAGTCTTGAAATTTAAAATAACTCGAAAATGGTAGACATTTCACAGGGGGTTATTAGGGGTCATTAGGTTGCGAATGACGTCCCCTACATCCCCGTAACAGCTTGCTATGACATTACCGAAAACCCTGTACAGCCGCGTTATACGGGTTATAACATACTAATAATTCTTTGGTTGTATTCAACCCTGGTTTTATTCTGTTCCTGCAACCCTCGGAAGGCCAATAAGAAGGCAAAGGTCAATAAGTGTTCCAAGTGTCCCTTATGTTGAATAAAACTTTTTGATTTGATTTTGATTTGAATAGTTACCCCCAAACACTTACTCGTTGATCGTTCGATCACGAGGTCCCGGGTTCGATTCCCGGGTCGCGTCAAAATAGATGTTGGGGCTTTCTGTCAAGAAATCTATACAGATAAATAAAATTGAAGTGTCTGTTTGTAATTCCAAAATAACAGCTTTTCAGTAAATACATATTAAATTATGCACGCTACTGACACTAAAAAACCAAGTTTTAATATTTTTCTCTGTCTATCTGTCTATTTGTTCCACGTAATCTCTGAAACGGCTGGACCGATTTTAACGGGACTTTCACTGTCACAGGTAGCTGATGTTTCAAGGAGTAACTTAGGCTACTTGTATTTATTAAAAATATTAGGGTTCCGCGACAATAAGGATGAAACTAAATCTACGTGGGTGAAACCGCGGGGCACAACTGTTCACAATAAAAATGCCCGGAGTTTGGAAGTTGGCGGTGTTTACACCCCCGTGCTTCGGAAAGCACGTTAAGTTGTACGTCCTGCGCGTGATCGCTCTCCGGTTGTGTTGGCTTGCCGTCCCATCGGACTATGAGAGTGAGGGAATGAAGAGTGCACCTGTATTTGTGCACACACTTGTGCACTATAATATCCCTTGCGCACACGGCTGATCCTCGTTGAGATTAGTCGCCGTGACCGAAATTCGGAAGGAGATCATTATACCCCCCCCAAACAAGACAGAGGTACAGTCCCCAGTCGGGCAAATCCAAATATCGAACTTACTACCGCTTCAAGTTGATTAAGCCACGACACACTAAAGCCACATTCGAACTGTAATATGCTTATAGGCTTTGCATAAAAAAGATTTACATATCTGTTCAGTACTTGGAGCGGGAGCTGTAGGCAGTGCCGAAATCCCAGCAGATTTGCCTAAAACCACGCACTCTCCTAGTTTGCTTTAGGATGTGGGTGCACTCACAGCGTAACTATCTACACAGGAAAGGTTTGTATGTATGTTTGCAACGAATTGGCTCAAAAAGTACTAGACCGATTTAAGAAATTCTTTCATCATTTGAATGCTACATTATCACTGATTAATATAGGCTATATTTTATCTCCGTACTCCCACGGGAACGGGAACTACGCGGGTGAAACCGCGTGACGTCCGCTAGTAGCTGTAAATTTTTAAGAAATTAGAATTAAACATATATTCTATATCCCTGGCCTTATACCATGTATTTGGGGTCGGCACTTGATTCAACCCGATGTGGCTGATCACCTGATTTTTATACGAAGCGACTGCCATCTGACCTTCGTAACCCCTTTTTTCGGGGAAAATCGGCTATCTGGGTTAAACCAGTTGTCAGACTTTCTTAGGCCTCTGACTGACCTGTAACGATTGCCAAAGATGTTAAATTGGCAACCGGGACCGACGGCTTAACGTGCTCTCCGAGGCACGGAGGGAACTCGGGCGGTCACCCATCCAACTACTGGCTAGGCGTATGGTTGCTTAACTTCGCTGATCGCATCATATGCGCAATAGCAACTGTGCCACGAGCTCCTCATGTGTTGGAATTAAACATGTATATCATGAATAAAAAATCTTATATTGAGAAATGGTTTTCAATAATCCGCCTCTAAAGCGGTGGAAGGCGGGTTGAAAGATTGTAGGTTGCTATTCTATTATAGCATAGCTTTTACTGTAAAGTCGAGTCAAAGCAATTGTGAAATCGTGTTGTATTGTTAAATTTATTGGTTTCTTATTGATTCGTCTAAGTATACTAGAGATGAAATAACTGACTTATATAGTACTAGCTGTGCTCCGCGCTTTCACCCGCGTAGATTTAGTTTCATCCTTATTGTAACGGAACGCTAATATATTTAATAAATAAAAGTAGCCTAAGTTACACCTTGGAACATCAGCTACCTGCCAGTGAAAGTCCTGTTCAAATCGGTTCAGCCGTTTCAGAAATTTTACAAATAGATAAACTGTAAAAAATTGCTTTTTTTTGGAAGTACCTATTGTATATCTATGCTAATATAAAGAGGAAAGGTTTGTATGTAAGTATGTTTGTAACAAATTGACTTAAAAAATACTGGACAAATTTTAAAAATTCTTCCTCTATTTGAAAGCTACATTATCAGTGATTAATATGGGCTATATTTTATCTCCGTACTCCCACGGGAACGGGAACTACGCGGGTGAAACCGCGTGACGTCTAGTACTTTCATGTGCATTGCAAAAGCTATTAATTTGGAATTACAAACAGACACTTCAATTGTATTTATCTGTAAAGATATAGATGTGGAGGTATAGATTTCAATTCTCTGGACATCCCTTTCAAACGCATAAGATTTCACAAACCTTTTGTCTAATACAAAGGTATATAGGTCGTGAAACTTTCATGAGAGTCCGAGGGTCCCAGTCAATTGGAGGATACTGCCAACTCACCTATTCCTTTATGGGACCCTTTCATAATGTTTGGAGTCAATCGTGGAATATATTATCAGAGAATGCTTGCTTGGCTTAACGGACCGAATATTATTGTTACTTATTAGCTACTAGCTGTGCCCCGCAGTTTCACCCGCGTAGATTTAGTTTCTTCCTTATTGTCGCGGAGACCTAATATGTTTAATAAATAAAGCCTAAGTTACTCCTTGAAACATCAGCTACCTGCCAGTGAAAGTCCCGTTAAAATCGGTCCAGCCGTTTCAGAGATTACCCGGAACAAACAGACAGACAGACAGACAGACGGACAGACAGACAGACAGAATTTTTTTTAATATTGGGTTTTTAGTGTCAGTATCGTGTATACTTTCATATGCATTTAGTGAAAAGCTTTTATTTTGGAATTACAAACAGACACTTCAATTTATAACCGACATCAAAAATCGGAGGAGGTTATGAATGCTACTGTATGTTTTTTAGATGCTTCTCAATACATACATATACATATGCTCACGCCTGTATTCCCCGAAGAGGTAGGCAGAGGTGTTGTAATTTTCAACACCCACATTTCACCGAATATGATTAAGTGCCAACGTGACAGAGGGTGAGTCTATCGCCGTCTCAGGCACTATACATACGTCTTTGAATAATTTCTCAGACATATGCAGGTTTCCTCATAATGTATTCCTTCACCGTAAAGCACGTAGTGTGAAATCACTGTACATAAGTTTTTTAGAAAAACCTCTAGGTACTGGCCCCGCTGGGATTTGAACTTGCGTCGCTTGCGTAGCAGGCGATTGCTCTAACCCCGAGGCCACCACGTCTCTCATTGGTATTCTCTCGCACGGATTTCAGTTCAGGGGCCTTACCATGAGCTCTTATTGCCATGATAGTTTCACTCATTCATGAGACAGATATATATGACGTGTATCACATGTATCTGTCACTGAATTAACATTGCAATGAGAGGTTATGGTTGGGCCCCTGATGGCGACAATATACATGAGAAATACGAGTAGAAGGGAATCTTACTGGTGCATTTGTTAATTATTTTCATCAAGTATTTGAAGCACTTCATTTTAATGAAGGTATGGAGTCGATCTAATGATGGAGCCGAAAGACAGTAGATGGATGGAACTCCTCGACAATTTACAGCAAGTACCGAGTACCTTCCACTAGTGATGTAACGAATGTAATTTTTTAAATATTCGCGAATCCGAATGCGAATGCGAATATGAATGTATAAGTTAAAATGAAAATTTTATTATTAAAATTCATTGCCCAAAGTAAAATAATGAATAAATAATACCAAATGATAAAGTGAAGACTGTTAATGTGCTTATGAGGTTCAGTTACTTCTTCTTGCATTTAAAACATAAGAAACGAATGGATTTAGATTTTATTGAATCACCATTCGCAGAAATTTTGCGAATGCGAATACGAATATCCGCGAATGCGAATGCAAATGTTCCTTACATCACTACCCTCCAGTAAGTAATTCACATGTAGATAGAATGCTACAATAACCCTGAGTTACTCAAAGAATTAGCAAGCTGAAGTGGCAGTGGGCAAGCCATGTCTCGCGAAGAACCGACAACGGCTGGGGTAAACGAGTTCTTGAGTGGAGACCGCGCCTCGGAAAACATAGTGTAGGACGCCCTCCGGCCAGGTGGAATGACGATCTGCGAAAGACTGCAGGCAGAAGCTGGATGCGGCAAGCTGAACATAGGGCGCTATGGCACACATTACGGGAGGCCTATGTCCAGCAGTGGACTAACATTGGTTGATGATAATGATGACTTCTACAGTAATATTATAAAGAGGAAAACTTTGTTTGTTTGATTGTAATGAATAGCCTCAAAAACTACTGGACCGTTCTTAAAAATTCGTCACCATTCGAAAGCTATATTAGGAACGGGAACTACGTGGGTGAAACCGCGTGTCGTCCGCTAGTAGGTTACATAATAACACGCGGGCTAAGCCCGAAGAAATTGTCATAATAAACTCATAAACAAAACCATTTATATCAGTTTGAAATTGCACCCAACTTGATAGATTAACCAAGTAATTAAGAATTTAAATTTAAAACTGCCGCGACCGAGTTTTCTCGATCCATTTATCACAAGGAATTGCAAACAGTGAAAATATGAATATCTCACTGTTAAAACTTGTTGGGAATTGATTTTCGTTTTGAAGTTTGTTTTGTTAAATGGTAATTTTCCGTTCCACTGATTAATGGGTTTGAAACAGTGTCGAGTTACGGTTTATTTGCTTTGATAAATCAATAGGCTTTAGATTTAAATCCGGACCTTTAACGAGGGAAGTGCTGGGCCGATTTTAACGGGACTTCCTCTGGCAGGTAGCTACTTTTGCAAGTAGTAAATTAGAAGAGCCGTGGTGGCCTCGGGGTTAGAGCAGTCGCCTGGTACGCAAGCGACGCAAGTTCCTGCAAGGCCTGTACCTATGAGAGTGTTTTACATCGTGAGGAAACCTGCATATGTCTGAGAAATACTTCAAAAACAGAGCCTGAGACAGCGATGGACTCACCCTCGGTCACGTTGGCACTTAATCATATTCGGTGAAAAGTGGGTGTTGAAAATTACAATACCTCTGCCTACCCCTTCGGGGAATACAGGTGAGCATGTATGTATGTAGTAACTTAGACTACATTTATTTTCAAAAATAATTTTAGAAAAAACACAAGGTTTTGCAGGTCACCCGTGCAACTAACTCTACGCAGGTAAAGCCGCGGGGCACAGCTAGTTGTAATTAAATTGTAACATAACACTTAAACAAGAATATTAGTTTATTGAAATGTGACGACTAAATAGCATTATTTTGTATCAACTTTACTGGTTCTTAGTGACATATGAATCTTAAAGATTTGTATTTTTGTGTGTATGTTTGTAATGAATAAACTTAAAAACTACTGTGCCAATTTCAAGAATTCTTTCGCCGTTAGTAAGCTACATTTACCCTGAGTAACACAGGTTATATTTTATTCCCGTGCTCCTACGGGAACGGGAACTACGCAGGTGAAACCGCGTGACGTGACGTTGGTGATAAATAAAAAAAAACTGAGATGAACCGACAAGAAACTAAGCTTAGCGAAAATATAATTTATTCTAGCGTAAGCATACATTGTAAAAACTTCACACAGTACTAAAAAGAAAATAAAATCCCAACCGCTAGTTGTAAGAAAACTAGCGATGAAAAAAGGTTACAGGCTCACTGTAAATACAAGTATCACCCCCCGTTTCGCTTATTCAGCCTATCTGAGGGGAGTTAGGAAGCTTGTATACAGGACTTGGTGCAAATAAAAAAATAAAAGAAAAATTTATAGCGACTAAAAGTATATATTTTTCTTTTTTGTTAGATTTAGTACTATAACTAGCTGTGCCCCGCGGTTTCACCCGCGTAGATTTTTATTACCCTAATATTTTTTATAAATAAAAGTAGCCTAAGTTACTCCTTGGAATATCAGCAACCTGCAAGTGAAAGTCCCGTTAAACCGGTCCAGCGTTTCAGACATAACCCGGAACAAACAGACAGACAGACAGACGGACAGACAGAGAAAAAATTTAAAACTTGGTTTTTTAGTGTCAGTAGCGTGTATACTTACATATACATTTAGTGAAAAGCTGTTATTTTGGAATTACAAACAGACACTTCAATTTTATTAATCTGTATAGATGTATAGATAATCCTTGATTATTTCAATATTATTGTTGATAGTATATAAAAAACGGTTCAAAGACACCTCATGCTTTACGGTGAATGAAATCTGCGATGCAACGAAACATGCCATTCTTAAATTTAAAAAAATATGTTCACGCCATCCCAGAAGGGTTCCCGAAGGGATAAGCAGAGGTTAATTATTTTTTGCTAATCGCAGATATTACAGCCAGTGTGCAAGCTCCTTAACAACATATATATAAAGACAAACCCATCCCACACTAAGCCGGGGCTGACCGTCAAAATTGACGCTCGTAAAAACCCGCGAAATACACTCTGCACATGTCAAATTTCAGCCGAGTGCGGCTCCATTATACGCTTTAATATTGGACGATAACGGTAGCGACACGATATCGTCGGACTAGTAGTTTGATACAATTACTACTGAGCCCCTGAGCGAGTTTTCTTAAAATCGCTGTCACAAGTCATCGCGTCGACGTAAACGCAGATTTGTATGGGCTCACAATAGTGTCATGTTAAGGCCGGCAGAGGCGCTGTTCCGATCCTGTACAATTGTGCGTTTACATATACATACAGATAAATAAAATTGATGTGTCTGTTTGTTATTCCAGCTTTTTACTAAATGCATATGAAAGTATACACGCTACTGACACTAAAAAACAAGTTTTAAAATGTTTCTGTCTGTCTGTTTGTTCCGGGTAATCTCTGAAACGGCTGGATCGATTGTAACGGGACTTTCACTGGAAGGTAGCTGATATATCAAGGAGTAACTTAGGCTACTTTTATTTATCAAAAATATTAGGGTTCCGAGACAATAAGGATGAAATCTACGCGGGTGAAACCGCGAGGCACAGCTAGTTTATCTCTATGTATATGTATGTATGTATAGATATAGATGTTTAGATATATTATCATGACAATGGACACTATGCCGTTTCAAAGTTCACGTGTCATGGAAATAAGAGGTCGTCTCCGTTACTATTAGGATAGGGTCGCAGGTTCATTCCGTGTTCTCTTTAAATCGTATACACATTTTTATACTATAAAGGTCTGTTTCTCTGTCTACTTCAGACTATGAACGCAAAAAAATAAAAAGTGTCTCTAGCGAATTAAATAAAAAGCGACAAGTCAGAAAGTGACAGCATACATACATATGCTCACTCCTGTATTCCCCGAAGGGGTAGGCAGAGGTATTGTAATAACCCACCCACTTTTCAAAGAAGATGATTAAGTACCAACGTGACAGATGGTGAGTCTATCGCCGTCTCAGGCACTTTACATACGTCTTTGAATTACTTCTCAGACATATGCAGGTTTTCCTCACGATGTTTTTCTTCACCGTAAAGCACGTGGGGTAAAGCATTGTACGCAGGTTTTACTCATTGGTGAAGGCCCAGCTGGGATTTGAACTTGCGTCGCTTGCGCAGCAGGTTACTAGGTTCGGACCACGAGGCCACCACGGCTCTCCAGTATATATTATGATAATTTATATAATTATAATTATAACTGTAATGTATCTAGTAATTTACCAGTCTTTGTGGTTCTCTGAGTATTATATTACGTACACTACACCTCCCCTCATGGCCCTCTTCACAGTGTTCCTGCACAATATCTAAGGGAACGGGAGTGGCTGAAAATCAGCGCTAAACGTAATACAATTTACGGGCAGCTTAGGCTGAGCCATGTCCCATTGCTTGTAAAAGGCCTTAAACATTTTTTTTTGTAATTGTATTATTTTGTTGTAATTTTATTATATTGTGTTAAACTACTAAGCTGAAAAGCAATAAAAGACCATTTATTATTTTATTATTTATAATGTTTTGTTGTCATAAAAGTAAAATATCTGATGTATATTGAAGAAACTATAGCTACCTTCAAATTTACTTTATTCTACCCTACGAGAAATTTGTGCAAATCCGATTTTTTCAGAACATAATATATAACTTTATCACAAAAGAAAAAAAAGTCACAAAAAAAAAGTTAACCAAATAAAAAATGAGAATTCAAATTTTGAAATTTAATACTTTTAAAATAACGAACGAGCCGAGAACACTTGCTTTATTCGAGTCAAATTTGAAATTCGAATACGCTCCCGTCTCGAATTACAAAACAGTTTTTAACGGTTTTCATTCTGTAAATTTATTTTTTAATGGCCTGCCTTGTTTATTTTTTCTTTTGTTTGTTTGAAGTAAGTATTAGATATTAAAACTAAATAATATATATTTTTTCATTTATAGGGATGGTTTGTATGTGTGTTTGTAACGAATTGGCTCAAAAAATCAGGACCTATTTTAAAAATTAATCAATATTTTATCTCCGTACTTCCACGGGAACGGGAACTACGCGGGTGAAACCGTGTGACGTCCGCTAGTTTCTTCATTAAGCACATACACACATGCTCACGCCTGTGTCTTATGGGGGTAGGCAGAGATCACTGTTCGCCACATGATACGATCCTTACATACTTCTTTCGCTTCATCCACATTCATGCATCTCTACATACACTTTCTACGGTTATGAGTTATCATTTTATATGCATTTAGTAAAAAACTGTTAAGTGGGAATTGCAAACAGACACTTCAATTTTATTTATTTGAATAGATGTATAGATTTGATGTGAGCAACTTATCTTTACTGATCAATATCCAAGGTTTACTAGAAAAGTAATCATAAGTTTGATTTGACATCTCAAAGTTAGCCCAAGGCTCATGGTAACGATAATAAAAGTTAAGCAATTACTTATTACGCCAGCTCACGGGAACTATGCTGAAATCGGCTTATGAAGCACTAAATTTGTTAGGGAACTCGATATGTAAACATACGACTGTGTATTGTGTTAGAAACTGCCGTTACGTTTAAGAAATGCCGTATCATTAACAAAATAGCGCTGAAGTGATCATTGTTTGTTTCAATTATACAAATCTTTGGAACTTGCAGTAAAATATGGATATTTATAAATCCTACTCATATTATAAACGAGACATTTTGTATGTATGGATGTATGGGGTGCCTGAATTATAACTCTCTTAAAGTCAGAAGGGAGGTCGACCAAATTGCTACGTCATGTAAGGTTCTCCGCGGCATGATCGACGCCCCTGAACTGATTGGTGAACTGTGTCGACTCTTCGTTCCTGACAGGTACCTGCGTTGTAGGAAACACAAGCTGTTCGCTGTCCCCATCAGTTGAACAGTGGCTCGTGCTAAGTCCCCCATACCTCGCTCGTTGACTGCACTCAATGCTCTCCTGGAGTCTAACCCTACTGTGGATGTGTTTGATGACGGATGGAACAAACTATTGTTAGAGTGCACGGTGTTTTGCGAGAAAGGATGAATGTCGATTTTCCTTTTTTTTTTTTTTTTTTGTTCATAAATGTTTTTTAATGGATTATATTTATATGTATCTTTATTTACCTGTGTCTAATTAGTGTAATTGGCATTGTATGCGCTTCTAATTATCGAATAAATAAATAAATAAATAAATAAATGTTTGTTACTCTTTCACGCAAAAACTACTGAATGAATTTTAATTAAAATGTACAATAATATAGCTTATACTTACATAAGAATAACACATAGGCATTAAATACATATATACAGTAGTTAAATTATACGCGGGTGTAACCGCGGGGCAGAGCTAGTCTATAATAATATATGTTGAAGAGTTTGTTTGAAGGGATCTCGGGAACTACTGGTCTGATTTGAAAAATTCTTCCGTGTTCGATAGTCCATTTATCGAGGAAGGCTATAGGCTATATATCATCATGCTAAGACCGATCACGGGTTAAAGCTAGTGTTAGCCCAAAGTTACTAAACCACGCAGACGAGGTCGCGGGCAGAAGCTAGTAATAGTTTAAAATTATGGAGTATGTATGGAGTGAGTATGTTCTTTATGAAAATAAAAAGAACAGCTTAATACTTTTTTAACGAATATTGTCGTTTCACACGGAGCTTTCACGAGCCAGCGCACAGAATAATAACGCCAGGTTTAATTAAATAATATTTTTGTTCATCACAAACATCAGTAGCATGATTCACATACTGAAAACCATGAAGATATCGCAACGGTTTCGTATTCATCAAGGAAACTTAAAATCTTCGAGAAACCGTTTAGTTTCGATCCTATTTAGTTGAAATTCTATCGAACTTAGATTTTGAAGGACGTGAATACATTTGGATAGAATTGCGGTTTTATTATAATTTAATGGCTTAAAAATCGTTCAACAATATATGGTTTTTAGGGTTCCGTACCCAAGGAGTAAAAAACGGGATCTTATTACCGAGTCTTCGCTGTCCGTCTGTCACCAGGCTGTATCTCATGAACCGTGATAGTTAGACAGTTGACATTTCCTCAGATGATGTATTCCGCTATAACAACAAATACTATAAAAAACAGTATAAAATAGATATTTAAGAGGATACAAGAATATAGGATATTTATAGCCATAGGAACCCTTCGTGCGCAAGTCCGACTCATAAGTCATACTTGGCTTTGTTTTTTGTTTGAAGCAGACTCCCTCAGCGGGTATCGAACCGCATCTTCTGCGTCTAAAGTCTTTCAATGACGCTATCAAAATAACTAGCAATTCAAAGCGCCCGTGGTCTGTCCGTGGCAAAGAAAAATACTTAATTTGATCCTTTAACTGTTCAAGTGGAAGAGCGGAGGTAAATGGACTTTAATTAGGTTACTCCAGGAGAGACAAATTAAATTCACTAATTGCTCTCCGTGAGATACGCCGCTTGATAGAATAGATGTTTAGTTTTTTGAATTTGTGTCAGTGCTCTTACTGATTTTCATTATCGTTCTACCAAATGATATTGTATATCTAGATGTGTTATGTTAATTGACCATTAAATATGCTAATAAAAGAGATAATTCAAGTATCATCGAACGTCCGAATTAATGTTTCCATTTTACGCTCGCTACTACATATAATACTCTCACCTATTATTTTCTCTATGCAGATAAATAAAATCAAAATGTCAGTTTTTAATTCCAAATTTCTGCTCTCCTCTTGCCTTACATTAAATGCATACGAAAGTACATTCGGCACCTCCGTCTGTCTGACTGCCTATCTGTTTGTTCCGCCGTATCTCTGAAACGACTGGACCGATTTTACTGGCAGATAGCTGATGTTACAAGGAGCAACGTATGCTGCTATTATTTAAAAAAACATAACGAAAATCTTAAACCTTTACATATGTCAAACATTTGGGGTGCCGCTCGCAATGCCTACCCGTGTGTATGTCACTACAAATGACGAATACGTTAGTTCGCAACCCGTAAATTTCACCGTCGCCCGCTCGAATGAATTGTAACCGATAATTTACTGCGTCGAGTGTTCGGCACCACACATCCCTCATACATTCTCATACACTCCACACATGTGGACATTCGCTGTATAGATGGATATTTACATCGTGTTATTTCACAGTATAAATATAAACTTTACAAGTAAGGGATCTACGCCTATTTAAAAAAAAAAATAATGAGAGTGAGGGTTGTCAATCTTAAAGATTTAATTAATGTAGATTATTTAGTCGTTTTGAAGTTTAGAAAAACACGTAAATGAAGAGGACGAGGCGCCAAATGTAGTCATATAGTTGGTATATACAAGTATATAAAAAGGGTAAGTAATCATTTTAAATTTTGTAACTGAAATCCATTCACCTTTTTGTGACTGGATTCGTTTTTTTTTTTTTGTGACCTTTGAAGCCGCTAGATGTAGTTCATATATTTGGTATCATCTACAAATAAATCAAAAGTCAATTTACAAATTTTCTTATTTCGACAATACAATAAACGTTCTACGTTCATTTTGTGACTTCGTCTACAGACCCCATACCACCTCCAAAACAAACAGAGCTCTTGAACAGAGTAAAAGATCTCGAACCCCCGCCATTACCGGCCGTCATTCCCAGCCGCGTCTTCGTCTTTATCCCCGCACAATAAGGTTCATATTCCCACCGAATTAGCCCATTGTTTTGAATGCTTATTATCAACCTAAGTTATTTATGTACCTAGTTAACGTTCACAGACCTCCATTGTCTTAAGATCTGGTTCAGACGTGATGGATGGAAGTTCTTTGCTAAAGATGCTCTGGTTCATATTTTATATTTCTTTGTTAATTACTTGCTGGTGATGTTTAATATTATAAAAATTTTGATGGTCACGCCATCTCCGAAAGGTCCTCGAACAGGACTCCTACAACACCCACATTTCATCGAAGATGAATTCTTAAGTGATTTTTAAACTGTATAATAATATTTTTGAAAAGAGTAATTACTGAATTTGTTGCCAGGTTCTTCTCAGTGGAAGATACCTTTAACGACCGAGGTGGTCGAGTGGTATGAGTAGAAAGTGACGCAAGTTCAAATCTCATCGTCTACACTAGTATCATAAAGAGGAAAGCTTTTTTGTTTTTGTTTCGTTTGTTTGCATTGAATAGGCTCCGAAACTACTAGACCGATCATGTAAATTCTTTCAGTAATGGATAGTTACATCATCAGTGAGTAACATAGGCAATATTTTATCCCCGTTCCCTCACGGGAACGGGAATACGCGAGTGAAACCACATGACATCCGCTAGTCTATACATACAGATAAATAAAATTGAAGTTTCTGTTTGTAATTCCAAAATATCAGCTATTCACTAAATTAATATGAAAGTATACAGGCTACTGACACAAAAAAACCAAGTTTAAAAATTTTTCTCTGTCTGTCCGTCTGTCTGTCTGAAACGGCTGGACCGATTTTAACGGGACTTTCACTGACAGGTAGCTGATGTTTCAAGAGGCTACTTTTATTTATATATTAGGGTTCCGCGACACGAAGACTGAATCAAAATCTACGCGGATGAAACTGCGGGGCACAGCTAGTAGAGAATATAATTCTTCATATGAACATCTATTTGGGATCATCAATTTAATAAAGTTTTTTCTTATTTCTAAGCTTTCGTGGAAGGTTTACTATAAGGGATCCTTTGTGCGGCTTATCCGGATTGATCCGGTTATTGTAACCGGTTTGAACCCGCGACGCACTTACGATCTCTGTGGAAATCCTGGCATGTTCTTATTGATAGAAATTGTATGTATTTATTTTAACTTTTCTTGTCGTTTCTTCTCAGAAGACTAGTTTCCGAACCGGTGGTCAGTTCTTTGACGTTCATAAGTGCCTTACCAGGGCCTAAACTGAATAAATCATATTAATTTCCATTTTTATGGTACAGAAGGCCTAGTGCGAGTTTTCTTAAAATTGCCCTTACAAGACACAGTGTCGGAACCCTAATGTTTTTTTTAAATTAAAGTAGTCTAATTAACTCCTGGTAACATTAATTATTTGCCAGTGTAAGTCCTGATAAAATCGGTCCAGCCGTTTCGGAGATTAGTCGTAACAAACAAACTGACGGGGAATTAAAAATAAATAGTTTTTTTTATGTGAGTACCGTATAGGTATATTTTCATAATATGCATTTATTCAAAAGCTGTTAATTGATAATTATAAACTGACACTTCAATTTTATTTCTCTTGTGTATAGAAGACTAGCGGACGTCACACGGTTTCACCCGCTTAGTTCACATTCCCGTGTGAGTACGGGGATAAAATATAGCCTACATTAATCAGTGATAATGTAGCATTCAAATAGTGAAATAATTTTTGAAATTGGTCCTGTACTTTTTGAGCCAATTCGTTACAAACATACATACAAATCTTTCCTCGTTATAATCATCATCTCCCTGGCCTTATCCCATGCATTTGGGGTCAGCACTTGATTCAACCCGATGTGGCTGATTACCTGATTTTTATACGAAGCGACTGCCATCTGATACTTCGTAACCCCTTTTTTGAGGAAAATCGGCAATCTGGGTTAAACCAGTTGTCAGACTTTCTTAAGCCTCTGACTGACCTGTAACGATTGCCAAAGATGTTAAATTGTCAACCGGGACCGACGGCTTAACGTGCTCTCCGAGGCACGGAGGGAACTCGGGCGGTCACCCATCCAACTACTTTGCTGATCGCATCATATGCGCAATAGCAAAAGTGCCACG
Organism: Watsonalla cultraria; assembly: GCA_964035505.1. NCBI lineage: Eukaryota > Metazoa > Arthropoda > Insecta > Lepidoptera > Drepanidae > Watsonalla > Watsonalla cultraria. The sequence goes on from OZ037737.1 coordinate 5,710,109, forward strand.
AGCCCTTTTCCTCGTTATAATATGAGTATAGATAGATGTATGATAAAAGATTTCTTTTACAACATTTTGTAAGACAAGAATCCATATCCAATTAATGTAAGAATCCCGATCTCTGTCAATCATAATGTGAAGGAAGTTTTTCTATTCGCAATCCGAAAACACACGGGCAGTATTACAAATAGGACTTATTAGCGATGGCTAGAAACAACATTTAGTCTACATATTATTTTTAAAGGTTTCCTTAATTTAATCAAGTATATATAATTCACTAGCTGTGCCCCGCGGTTTCACCCGCGTAAATTTAGTTTCATACAAAATTTATCAAAATCCTTTCTTAGCGAATGCCTACGTTATAACATCTACCTGCATGCCAAATTTCAGACCGATCCGTCCAGTGATTAGGGCTGTGTGTTGAGAGATCACTATGTCAGTCAGTCACCTTTGAGTTATATATATTTAGATTTAATAAGTTGGTCAAAATCTTTATCTTATTTAAAATGTATAAGTAATAAAGAACATTTAAATGATTTATTCAGCTCCGGACATCACACACAAGCCTACAGGTGGCGCTGTTTCGATCCTATAAAAATCTGCGTTTACGCCAACACGGTGACTTGTGACGACGGGGATTTTCTAGAAATCTCGCACTAGGCACTCTGTAAAGGCACTAAGGAACGTCGAACCACCGGTCTTTCTCACTTTGACTTTGAAATAATAGTGATATAGCATGTTGACGAGATTCCGAAGCTGCCTACAACATGGTAAGTCCACAAACAGGATCGGAAAGCAGGAAAAACCAATCTAATTCCCTACTCATGAAATACAATCAAAGTTTTCCCGAATTGCTTCTTTAACTTATAATTTGACGTTTTTGGAGAGGAAATTATAAAAATACATGTTTGTTAAGTTACTTTGCAAGTTAAATTATAATACTTATGATCGTCGATACAAGAAAATATAATGGGTGTTTTAACACTGCGACAAGAGACACCGATAAAGATGCATATGCTTATGCTTGTATTCCCCGTAGGGGTAGGCAGAGGTGTTGTAATAACAACACACACATTTTACCGAAGATGATTAAGTGCCAACGTGACAGATGGTGAGTCTATCGCCTTCTCAGTTACTATACATACGTCTTTGAATTACTTCTCAGACATATGCAGGTTTCCTCACGATGGTTTCCTTCGCCGTAAAGCACGCAGTGGCCGGCATTGCATATAAGCAGGTGAGCAGAAGTTACAATTTGTGAACACTGAATACACTCGTGCTGTGTGTGTGTCTTTACCAAAACGTATGTACCTACGCCGCGTCACATAGGTATGGACTTATCCTGCCTACCTACCTACTTACTGTTTATGCCTACCCCTCTGAAAATCCAATGCACGCCCCTGAAAGCACGTGGTGTGAACTGTACATAAGCTCTTTAGAAAAACTCATTGGTAGTAGCCCCGCTGGGATTCGAACTTGCGTCGCTTGCGTAGCAGGTGACTGTTCTAACCCCAAGGCCACCACGACTCTCCGACTAAGACGCGACCGATAAAGATATCGGAACGATATCGGTCTGAACTGAACTGTAGTACAAAGAGCCGTAGTGGTCTTGAGGTGCGAGTAGTCCCCTGCGAAAGCGACGCAAGTTCGATTGCCTGTACCATTGAGTTTAAAAAAAACTTATGGGCATTGATTTCACACCGCGGGCTTTACGGTGAAGCAAAACATCGTGAGGAAACCTGCATATGTCTGAGAAGTAATTCAAAGAGTTCGCCTGAGACGGCGATGGACTCACATCTGTCACGTTGACACTTAATCATATTCGGTGAAATTTAGATGTTGTTACAACATTATTGTTTACCCCTACGGGGACCCTTCTGGGTTAGCGTGAGCATATTTTTACCTAGTAGTAGAAGGTGTAAGGCAATTTCGTAGAGAGCAGGGAATCATTCATGTAAGGTGTCTCTTTTTAAGTAATATCTTTTTTGTGTCAAAACTCACATCCGCAATATTGTTCGGTAAGTAACAGTATTTCGATTGTGTTGCGTTATTTTCCTTATGTAAATATATCTTTAAATACGCCTTTATTGTTGTTTGTATGTTTGAGGATTACGCTTAATATAACACTGTATATTTTGTTATCTACTCGTACGTGCCCCACGGTTTCACCCGCGTAGACTTAATTTTATAGATTTATTTTGTATTTTTTTTTATAAATTCTTCTAAGTCACTCATTGTAACATGAGCTGATATGAAAGTCCAGGGGCCTTACCACGAGCTCCTATTGCCATGATAGTTTCACTCATTTATGAGACAGATGTATGTGACGTGTATACATCCGTCACTGTCGCACACCTGAATTATCATTGCAATAAGTGCTCATGGTTGGGCCCCTGTTAAAATCGCATCAACCATTTCAGAGAGAGCAGGCAGACGGACGGATAAAAACTTGCTGATTTTTTCTGCATAAGTTGGTTATTTTTGTGCTTATATTGAGTGAAAAACTGTTAATAGGGAATTACAAACAGACACGACTATTTCGCGGGGAATAGCTTATAACTTGAGTACTTCTCATCTACACTATAATACTCGTATTATAAAGAGGAAAGATTTGATTGTTTTTTTGTTTGTTTGTTTGTATTGAATAGGCTCCGAAACTACTTGACTGATCTTGAAAATTCTTTGAGCAACAGATAGCTACATCATCAGCAATTAACATAGGTTATATTTTATCCTCGTACTCCCACGGAAACGGGAACTACGCTGGTGAAACTGCGGGACGTCCGCTACTAACTATAATGAAAATGAAATAGATTAAATCATTTTATGAACGCCTATTTATTACCAGTGGTTCGGAAACTAGCCTTCTAAGATCAAAGGTCAAAAACTCAGCCAGGCACACTATAAGTAATAATCTTATCTTAGATATAAAAACGAATCCCCATTTCGCTTGGTTACGGCATCACGCGTGAACGGCTGGACCGATTCTACCTGGACTTTTACTGGCAGATAGCTGATATTTCAAGGAGTGTTTTAGTCTTATTAAAAAAAAACAGCATGAAACTAAATCTACGCGGGTGCAACCGCGGGGCACAGCTAGTAATATCCTATAATTACGGATAGTTTTTTGAAGTCCTTATAAATCATAGATAGCAAGAAGTCATTGTTTAAAACTCATTATCCCGACAATGGGCAGCCCTGGGCTAATAGCCAGGGCTGGCAGCGCGCCAGGATCCAGTTTTATTGGGCGTCCTGAATTTTCACTCGGAATTATGGGTTTTAACAGGAGATATTTGCCCCAGATAGGGAGCGGTGGAGTCGCTATTCAGTTATTTTATATCTTTACTAGCTGACCCGACAGACGTTGTTCTGTCCTAATAATGAGATATTTGCAGCACGCATTCTGTCAACTCTATGTCAAACGTCATAAGGTTACATCAAATAAGTTTTTATTGTCCAAAGCGCTAAAGTGAGATTAGATATATGGTTAAGTATTCTTAAATTTTCTAATTAACCGCGCATATTTTTCAGTTTTTTCTTTCATAAGAACCTTCTTCTGACAATAACAAACACAACAAAAAAAGAATTAACGAAATCAGTCCAGCCGTTCACCCGTGATGTCGTGACCAACGGAAATGGGGATTCATTTATTTATTTATTTATTATTTTATTATTTATATATAAAATAATCGTAAATTATAATGATATCCTTAGCAATCTAACACAAGCCCTGTTAGGGACAACAAGACATGAAAGGCACTTCTAGGCTTATTAAATTATTATTGTAACTAAAATTATTATTGTTACTAAAACTTAATAGAGAAGTGTCGAAAGAAACATGGTGTTATGTATTCGAAGCTGCGTTTTATTTTTAAGTGTATCTTTTTATCTCTTGTTCCTAATCGCAATAATGATAAAATAATAAAGTAAACTGTTCGAAGTGAGAAATAAATAACCATATTAGTATGAAAAATACGCATTCTAGTTGCTAAAGTATACAATGTTAATAAAATAAATTATAAAATAAAAAAAATCAAAAATTAATACCGTTTGTAAAAAAAATATTACATGGAAAGAATAACTTATTCTTATCTACACCCTATCCTACAATGAGAATTTTTTTTAATAAAGCTAGCGAAAGATGCTGAGTCAACAAAAAAATATATTCCGGAACGTCTCCACACCTCGCCCAGTTCCATTGTTTGAAGTGTACGTAATTAAAATCGGTGCGTTATTAGTTCTCACCTGCGATGGAGGGGCGTAATTACGTGTCGTGATAGACGCCGTCCTGTTGCCATATCTAATTGCTATCTGGGTCATATTACTTGAAACTTAATGGCGTTATTGTGTTAGTAGTGTGCTGAGTTTGATAATTAAGCTAATGATACAAAATAATTATTAACTCTAAAACACACGGAATTGCCACTGATTCCAAAATTATATTACTGATTCGTAGCGAGGAAAGCGTTTGTTAAGAACCTATATGGATTTAGAAGAGGCTGTCACAGTATAAATGTCACGGTAATCTAGGCCTAAATATATATACATACACATGCTCACGCCTGTATTCCCCGAAGGGGTAGGCAGAGGTGTTGTAATAATACCCACATTTCACCGAAGATGATTAAGTGTCAACGTGACAGAGGGTGAGTTCATCGCCGTCTAAGGCACTATACATACGTCTTTGAATTACTTCTCAGACATATGCAGGTTTCCTCACGATGTTTTCCTTCACCGTAAAGCACGTGGTGTGATATCTCTGTACATAAGTTTTTTAAGGGATTCGAACTTGCGTAGCAGGCGACTGCTTGAACTCCGAGGCCACCACGGCTCTTATTAACAACGAAGAACTGAACACCTATTGTTTTAACAAACACATCTCTCGTTACACAGCTTTACATATCTCTCGTGAAAACGTATCTTAATTGTACTATTTCATGGTAAAGATAGTAAAAAAAAAATTCAATGTTGCTATCAAGGCGATAAAGATTCAAATCAACACTTAATCGGAGCTTAATTTTAGCGATATCAACCGAATTCCATATGCCTTAGATTTCACAATTGAATAAATCCTTCGGGGAATCGTGGGGTCTCCTTTAATGGCAGCCATTAATGCTTTAATTTATGCTTAAGATACCTTTAACGACCGTAGTGGTCGAGTGGTATAAGTAGCAAGTGACGCAAGTTCAAATCTCATCGTCAACACTAATAGTATAAAGAGGAAAGATTTGTTTGTTTGTTTGTATGCGTTGCTCCGAAACTACTTGACCAACCTTGAAAATTTATTCAGTGATCGATAGCTACATCATCAGCGAATAACATAAGCTATATTTTATCCCCGTAATCCCACGGGAACGGCAACTACGTGGGTGAAACCGTGTGACGTCCGCTAGTTTGAAATAAAATTTTTGCAGGAAAACATCGTGAAGAAAGTTGCACATATGTCATACAAATATTGTCGGAGACGCTAGCGAGTGTAGATTAGGAAAACGGTGGTAAACTGGTGATAGGTGTACTTTATATTAAACATTTAAAATCAAGTAAAAGGACGCCTTGTTTATCTTAGCTTTAGAATTATTACACCATTTATAGACAAGATCTACAACCACATACGACAATTATATGAAAAACAAAAGCCATTCTAAATTCGACCCTAAGTCTCGAGACAGATAACATAAATCTCAGTACTTTTCCACCCCTAATATATTCCCGATCGGGGCCAATAAATTTGGGGGTAAATTAACACCCTCGACCAATATTGGTCGGCTGAATGGCCTTTATCTTAGCCTTCTGTTCAAATAAATTTAAAAAAGATTCCAACATTTTTTTAAACGTGACTTGGCGGGATTTTGATTAGTTTTTGACAAATGGATGACTTTGAAAATGGAACATTATTTCTTTTTATAACGTTATTTTTCGCGCCCAGTTTGTTTGCGTTGCTTAGTCTGCCATCATACGTATATTATGATTTAAATCAGGAAAAAAGACCTTGTACTCTGCTTCAAAACCGGCTAAAAATACACGTTTCTTTTGTTAACTTATAAATTCATTTTCATCTAATATATAAAACACGCTATGCCCTGCGATTTCATCCACGTTAACTAAATCTCCTACTCCTCGTAATATTAGCTATCTGCCAGTAAAAGACCCGTTGAAATCGGTTCGGCCGTTTCAGAGATTAGCCGGAACAGACAGACAGTGATAATAAAAAAAAAATGTTTCTTTAATATATGTAATGACTAGCTGTGCCCCGCGGTTTCACCCGCGTAGATTTAGTTTCATCCTTATTGTCGCGGAACTTTAATATTTTTAATAAACAATAGTAGCCTAAAGTCCCGCTAAAATCGGTCCAGCCGTTTCAGAGATTACCCGGAACAAACAGACAGAAAGAGAAAAAAATTAAAACTTGGTTTTTAGTGTCAGTAGCGTGTATATGAATTTTGTGAAAAGCTATTATTTTGGAATTACAAACAGACACTTCAATTTTATTTAATTGTAAGTATAGATAATTCTTATAATAGTTGAATACAGGTGTATATATACATAAACATAAGTTTAAATAATCCCATCTAGGTCTGACCTAAGAGTAGGAATCTCAAAATCCCATTCTCCCGGGTAGCTAGACAATGCTATATCCAGTTACGGCCACTTTTATCCGGTTTGTCGCTTCTAACCAGATTAGGGTTGGCACACGCGAGATTTTTTTTTACCTTTTATTATGTTATAGTTTAAGTAGTTGTAAATAATATTGGGACCGTTGTTCTAATGCTATGGTACAACAAGGTTAATAGTCACATACGTAGGCAGATAATATATACATCAATACAGATAAAAAAAATTTAAGTGTCTGTATGTAATCCAAATTAACAGCTTTTCACTACGTGCATATGAATAAAACAATACATAAACATTTTTGTCTAGCTGTCTGTCAGTCTGTCCGTTTGTTTCGGCAAATCTCAAAAACAGCTAGACTGATAGAAAGCGTAACAGACAGACAAAGTTACTTTCACATTTATAATATTGTTAGGGATGTAGAAAACATTATAACTTTAAATTTATTTTTACGGTACTTTTTTAATATCATGGAAGTGACAGCCCTAGCTAATATAGGAGAGTAATTCAGTCGACTGTGATACGAATTTCTTAATATTTTGTATATTATTTTTCTTTAAACCGACTCCTGAAGTTTCATACTACTTTAAAACAGAATATTTTCGGTTGAATTTTAATATCGTAACTATTTAATTTACTGTGTCATTTAATTTTTCGAACCCTCATATGTTATCTCAATAACTTATGTTAAATTCTTAAAAATGTTCAGGAAAAATACGAACACGAGGCGCGACTCGAACCCACGACCTCTGCAATCCGTGCAGTTGCTCTTCCAACTGAGCTACTCGTGGTCCTACCTCATGCGATAATTTTTCTGTCCCTTGTTTAGGAGGTTTAGGGGCCGTGTCTTTGTAAACCTATGTTACTCCTTGAAACATCAGCTATCTGCCAGTGAAATCCCATTAAAATCCATTTGTTGACGATATTAGCGGAACAAACAGACAGATAGACAAACAAGAAAAAATCCTAAAAGTTGTTTTATTTTATGTCTATATGCATTAAGAGAACAGTCAGATGGCAGTCGCTCCGTATAAAAATCAGGTGATCAGCCACAGCGGGTTGAATCAAGTGCCGACCCCAACAATGTATGGGATAAGGCCAGGGAGATGATGATATGGTACACGAAGTACCAGGCGCACATAACGGACAAGGAGTTAATAAGTTGATTGCGACTAACATGGAGCCACATCGGGTTGAATCAAGTGCCGACCCCAACATTGTGTGGGATAAGGCCAGGGAGATGATGATGCATTAAGAGAACAACTGTTAATTTAGGTTTACAAACAGACACTTCAATTTTATTTTAGCTACGGTAGCTACGGCGTAGCACCTCGTAGCATATCGTAGCACTTCGAAGTGTGTCGTAGCTCTTCTCTTCAACTTACTAAATACTAAGAAGTAACTGCGTAGATGTTTCAGAATTCAATTCATATACAAGACTAGCTGTCCCCGCGGTTTCACCTGCATAGACTTAATTTCATTAGAAGCCCGAGGAACACTTAATGTTTAAAAAAAATAGATGTAGTTGTACCTAAGTTACTCCTTGTAACATTAACTATTTGCCAGTGAAAGTCCCGTTAAAATCGGTCTAGCTGTTTCGGAGATTAGCCGGTATCAACAGACAAGTGATTTTTTAAATTTATTTTATCAAGTCGTATATACTTTCATATGCATTAAGTGAAAAGCTGATATTTTGGAATTACAAACAGACACTTCAATTGTATTTATCTGTATAGATATAGGTACGTTTTAGCAAGAGTTAAACTTAAACCAAATTTTAGCGTACCTATCTAATTTAATATTCATACTTATTCATTTGACTTGCCAGTTTTAAAGTTTGACTTTGGTTTTTGATGTCAGACGTCTCCAAAACTTGTCTGTCGAATTACTAAAGTTTTATCACTTTGAATGTCATTGTTTTCTTAACTGTGGAATAGTTTAAAAATTTTGCTTTTATCTCAAACGACTTTGTATAATATATATTGTTTTATTAACCTCAAGTGTACTTCAAATAATAGAATTTAATATTAACTAGATTTGCCCCACGGCTGTCCCCTTGAGGGTAGAATTAATAAAAATCCTTTCTTAGTGGATGCCTACGTCATAACATCTACCTGCATGCCAAATTTCAGCCCGATCCGTCCAGTGGTTTGGGCTGTGCGTTGATAGATCACTATGAAGGAAAACATCGTGAGGCAACCTGCATGTCTGAGAAGTAATTCAAAGACGTATGTATAGTGCCTGCGACGGCAATGGATTTATCGTCTGTCAAGTCGACACACAATAAAAAAAAATGCTCACCACCCCAGGGTCCCCGAAGGGGTAAGTATAGGTGATGTAACAACACCCACATTTCACCGAAGATGATTAAGTGCCAACGTGACAGATGGTGAGTCCATCGCCGTCTCAGCCACTATACATACGTCTTTGAATTATTTCTCAGATATATGCAGGTTTGCTCACGATATTTTCCATCACCGTGGGGTCAAATTACTACCATAATTTTTTTCGGAAAGATTCGAACTTGCGTCGTTTACGTTGCAACTGCTTAAACCCCAAGGCTCTTTACCACAAAAATGCAAGCACAGTCGCAGGTAAAAGCTAGCCGTTTATATCGTAATCCCCAACCAGGACAGAATAATAACTGGGGGCATGTCTCCGTATTATCGTTTGTACCAAATAGCGGTTATGTAAAATGCTGCCCTTTGCAATATAAGGGCTTCCTCATATTGTTTCACATAAAGAACTTGCCGGGGAATCTAAACTGGCTCTTATTTTGTACGGATCGCAGAACAAAGAGATTCATTTTGATTAAAAATTAAAAATAATTTAGGTGCTGCTCGTTTGAGATGGTCATATCAAGCTTTACTCAGTTTTACATAGTAAGTTAACCTACTTTTAGTTCTTTTATCGACTTTTGTGCACTGGAACTATGTTCATGGGCTTATCTTTTATGATTTAACTTTTTTTTTGAAAAGAGTAATTACTGAGTTTCTTGCCAGGTTCTTCTCAGTAAAAGCAACCTTCCGAACCTGGCGGTACCATGTATAATCCTGTGCAATCGTGTCTTTCTGACGATTTGAAAGTACTTTGTAAAAAGTGTAATCGAATAAAGATATTTTTGACTTTGCATTTTGACGACAGATGGTAAGTTCATCGTCGTCTCAGGCATAATACATACGTCATTGAATTACATCTCAAACGCACAAATTTCTCCGCAATGTATTCTGTCACCAAATTCCTTGCTCGAAGCGATATCCAAACCAAATAAATGGTTAGCCGGCTAGTGAAATATCGGGAAATCACCGACGCTTATTGGACAACGGAGGAACGGACAAAATCATATTTTATTGCTTCAAAATAATAATAATGTTGCTATAAATACTTACGATTGACGATAATGGAGGTTGTGTGTGTATAAAACTAAGAAAACGAGTGTATGAAAGTATAATCAACTAGCGGACGTCACGCGGTTTCACCCGCATAGTTCCCGTTCCCGTGGGAATACAGAGATAAAATATAGCCTTTGTTACTCGCTGATGATGTAGCTATCCATTGCTACAAGAATTTTTAAGATCGGTCAAGTAGTTTCTGTGCCTATTCAATGCAAACAAACAAACAAATCTTACCTCTTTATAATATTTGTGTGGATGAAAAAAATGTTTTTTTCAATAAAAACATTGTCTTTACCACATACATACATGCTCACGCCTGTTTTCCCTGAGGGGGTAGGCAGAGGTGTTTTAATAATAACACCCACTTTTCACCGAAGATAATTAAGTGACAACGTGACAGAGGGCAAGTCTATCGCCGCCTCAGGCACTGTACATACGTCTTTGAATTACTACAGACATATGCAGGTTTCCTCACGATGTTTACCTTCACAGTAAAGTACGTGGTGTGAAATCGGCACCTTTACAATGAACTTTTATAAGGCAGATAATTTTTATTCGTATCTTTTCATAAAGTTTTCCGCCAACATTAATTCCCATAAATATTGCAGAGTATCAACGACTCCCATTATAAAAACACTTTATCGGAATCACACTTAGCCCTACCATCTATCAAACCGCAAAACCCCGAAGATTTATAACTTCCCAAGAAAATATGCACGCGAAAGTAAATAACGTGAAAGTAAATAAAAAGTTACGTACACAGGTGCTCCCAATTCATTTTACGGTTCGCTTGTACCCCATCGGTACAGGGTTTAGCTTTTAAGGGTACATTGATTAATGTTATATGGATGCGTTCACGTGCGAGCTCGTGGCACAGTTGCTATTGCGCATATCAGATTGTTCTTGCATGACACATTTTTATAAATTTTTTTAAATAGTCAAGAAATATACAAACATTGCCAGTCATCAGTGCCAACTGAGCTACTCACATCAAGTCAAAGTCAAAAATATCTTTATTCGATTAGACTTTTTTACAAAATACATACTTTCAAATCGTCAGAACATGGTTATACAGGATTGTACATGCTACCGCCAGGTTTAGAAGGTTGCTTTTACTGACAAGAACCTGACAAGAAACTCAGCAATTACTCTTTTCAAAAATATTATACTTACAATTTAAAAAACAAAGTAAATCCGTGGACACAGTTCCAATGCACAAATGTCGATAAAAATTAACATAAAGAAAAGCCTAGTAGTTCTACTTATATCTAAATGCGTAGCTTGAGATGACCAGCCCCCACACCTGTTCACAAGTATGACGAGAACTCGTGAGCTCGTGATCCTCGCGGCGAAATTTTCTTTCCCTTGTTTTTTGCGGTATAGGGGCTGCCTTCTCTCTAAAGATGTATAAATAACGTAAAGTGGGTAAAACCGCGAGACACGGCTAGTAAAATCTGTTTGAACTCAGTTAAATGATCGTTCGACGTCACCGCGGCTATTAACATATCAATGTAGGGTTTAATCCATATGCTAGTGGGATAAGTGATAAGTTACATAGACTGAACTAATATTAAGAGTTTGGCCATGGGTTTGAGCTGTTGCCTGCTACGCAAGCAACGCAAGTTTGGATCCCAGCGGCTTGAGGGCCTAGTGCGAGTTTTTCACTGCCGCTGTCAAAAGTCACCGCTTCGACGTAAACGCAGATTTGTATAGGATCGGAACAGCGCCTCTGTCGGCCTAAAGATGACACTATTGTGAGCCCATACAAATCTGCGTTTTCGTTGACGCGATGACTTGTGACGGCGATTTTAAGAAAACTCGCATCAGGCACTCTGTACCAATGAGAGTTTCTAAAAACTTTAGTGCAGTAATTTCAAACCACGTGTTTTACGGTGAAGGAAATCACGGACAAAATTAGTCTATACTAATTATAAAGAGGAAATATTTGTATGTTTGTAACGAATTGGCTCAAAAAGTACTGGACCAATATTAAAAATTATTTCACCATTTTAATACTACATTATCATTGATTAATATAGGCTATATTTTATCCCCGTACGCCCACGGGAACGGGAACTACATGGGTGAAACCGCTAGTGTGTAAATATATTTCAGTAAGCTTTAAACTTGTGCCACACCCATATGTATGTATATCTGCTCGTGACGTAATTCTGTGTATTTAGCATATTAGGTGCAGATTTAGAATCGTGGTATTATGCTTGAATATTAATGTACTTTCCAATTACCAAGTCTGTTTGACGCGCTTAATAATGACAGCATTTCATTAGAAGGTTAAAATTATACAAATAAATAATATTTAAGAGTCGTTTTGTAATTCCAAATTAATAGCTTATCATTAAAAGCATAATATGAAAGTATATACGGTACTCACATAAAAAAACAATTTAATAAAATATATGTGTCTGTCTGTATGTTGCGGGTAATCTCCGAAACGGCTGGACCGATTTCAACGGGACTAGCTGGTGTTACAGGGAGCAATATAGGCTACTTTTATTTAAAAAAACATATTATGGTTCCGCGAAACGAATTATGAAACGAAATCTCTGCGGGTGAAACAGCGGGGCACAGCTAGTAAATAGATATAATCATTTGAAGACGTCCCAATCGGGACGGGGTACGTGGTTTCACGTTACGCGCTTTTCCCATAGCTGCCTCTTTAGTTTCTCTCATTATTGTTTAGTATGTATAGCAAAACTCGCCGGCGTTCTTAGAAGGCCAGTTTCCGAACCGGTGGTAAATTCTTCGACATTCATAAGTACCAGAGCCTAAACTGAATAAATCATTTTCATTTTCGAAAACTTTTTGACTGTGTCTAATCTTGTACCACCACCAAGAAAACACAAACTGCTACTCACGTTTCGAGTTCAATTCCACTCGTTTCTGGACCGGGTAGGCAGCAAGAGCGGGTAGACATTCGAACACGGATATCACAAGTAAAGCACACACTAGCTTTAACGTCCACCGAATATTATGTTCAAAAAGTAACTAAACTTAACTATTTTAATATCATAAAGAGGAAAGGTATGTATGTTTGTAACGAATTGGGTCAAAAAGTACTCGATCGATTTAAATAATTCTTTCACCATTTGAATGCTACATTATCACTGATTAATATAGGTTATATTATATCTTCGTACTCCCACGGAAACGGGAACTACACGGGTGAAACTGCGTGACGTCCGCTAGTTTATAATAAAGACAGAAGTCTTAAAAAATGCAGGTCTCTTCAAATAAGTCTTGACATCATCGCCATTTTGTCACTTACTGCCAATTGGGTGATAAGTCACGTGATTATTTTAAAGGGTCGTGATTGGTCCATTCAAATATGACAGAGGACAGGTGAAACAACTGCAGGGAAATTCAACAACGAATTATATATTGTGAATCGAGAACTACCTACGTTTAATTGAGTTTTTGGAGTAAATTTGTAGGGTTTTCGTGAAAGTAAAACAATGATAAGACTTTTTAATTAAATATAATGATTTTTATTTAGAATGATAATGAGTAAATTATAAATAAATAACTCATCTTTTGTTTAAGAGTTTGATAGTTTTTAAAATGTGTCATAATTGCCTTACTTTCACGAATGGGTCAAAAATATTAAAAAATGGGTCAAGAACATTAAAAAAGACTTTTTAACATATACGCTTTAATTCAATGTATGCTGATTACACAATCATGAGCTTTACGTAATATCAAAGTCACACTTGGAATTATTGAACAATGTACAACCTTATTTACTTAACGAGTGGGTATATTTTACAATGACATTTAATGAGAACATGATTTTTTGAATATAAACAATTTCTATGACACAATATAAAAAACAGTGTCAAAGAAAAGTAAATGAAAAGCGCACAAGTTAAGAGAAAAATATATTCGAACGATTTTTTAGATTTTTTTGAGGATTTTAGCAAATTTTTTTTAGATTAAATCAAAATGAATTTATAATAAAAATGAATATGATTTACATTAATTTTATAATTACCACATATTTTTCATAAGTTTATTTTTATCTTTCGAATTATTAATAAACGCTTATCATTCACATTGACTCGTTTATTATATTTACGTTAATTTAATATCTTAACAATATTGACAATATGTTTTGAACATTCGATTAGCACTTAACACTAAAATGACAAGCTCATGTTCGTAACGAAAAAAAAAATTTTTTGCCAAAAATTTATCCACAAAAATGTTTTTTGAAAGAAAATTAATTTCAGCTCATCATTTGTAATTTAAATTTACGTTACTGTAAAAAAATCTATATTGGTTTATTTTTTTTTATTTTTTTAACTACAACTCAAATGGACATTACTCAGTCTTATTAACAATTTAACGATATTGTAATAACTAATGTTAATCAAATTAACAAAATATAAAATTAAATTTAACTATTAATAATTATATTTGTTTATAGCCAAAGCCGAAGTAATAATTAAATGAACGATCTTAAGTACTAAAATTTTCGTGTTAAATCTAAATTTTGGCAATATATTAAGTGATATTTTACTTTCAAAATGGAGTAAACGTATAAGGCACAGTTTTTAATATTTAATTAATAATAATCATCATTTACTTATGGCAATATGCGATTGCGAAATATACAGGTATCGCAGACAACACCAGTCATTCTTTTACACAGTATTTCAATGCGTTTATTTTTTTGGGTTTTCGTATTTTTTGTCAAAAATAGTCTGTCCTTTTCATGTCCTTACAAGACTGAAATGACATAAATGTGTTAAAATTATGTTTTAACTGGGATATTATGTTTCAGAATAGATTTACGGAGTAGCGTTTTAAAATTATTATTATTGGCCGTTCACGCCTGTATTCCCCGAAGGGGTAGGCAGAGGTGTTCTTACAGTACACCCATATTTTAATTATGCTTAAGCCCCTAGTGAGCCTATTGCCATTAACCGAGACTGCTACTGAGAAATTTGAGATGGAAAAACCCAATAACTCTTTGCCCGACCCGGGGATAGAATCCAGGACCTCGTATGCAACAGTGGCGTTTTTTTGGATAAGAAAATGTCTTCAGCAACACTTAGAATCACGCTGTGTATAAAAATACCATACATCTACAGTTGTTACTCTGAAGACGGCGAGAGACAAACTATTAGTGAGTTAGAAGGGATCGTTGATCAAAACTGAAGGCATTGAAAATTACGAAAGCAATTATTCAATTCAATTATTGTTTTGGCAATCACATATCGCCGTTTTAACTATACTTAATTAGGTTTATGTAGAAGGACGTGTAATATACAAACTACAATATTTTTATACTATCTAACACGTTATTCGCGAAAAAGTAAAAAATTTGGCACTTTATCAGTTCGCATAAGAAATTTAAATATGTAACAACTGGTTTCTTGGATGCTATATTTTTTGAGAAAGTACAACGGTAAAACAATAAAGTGTACTAAGCGGTTACTGGAAGCCTATAAACGTATGCTGGCATGCACATTAACACCGCTTTTGCGTACATCTTTAATACTTAATTGATATGTTTTAATAATTGGATTTTGAAAATCTGTAGGAAAATAAATGGACGAAAAAATAAAACAAAATAATAATTCGATTTTTTATTTAATTCGAAATGTAACAATAGAATATATTCGTAAAATTTAAAATCGTATTTTTGTAATGGATGGATTTTTAAATTTATATAATTATCTTTGGAAATCAGAGATGAGCTATTTCAAATAAACGAATCAGTCAATTTAAAAATTGTTACAATTCGAAAAGAAAAATAAATGAAAAAATAATTAGCTTAGTATCTTTAAAATAAATTTAATAAAACTTTGGTATCTGTATTAAAACCGATTATATGCGTAGAAAAGCTATTACTGTAATACAAAATTACAATTAAAAAATATTTACAATAAATCAAGCTAAGATATAAATTAAAAAGAAATAAAAATATTTTTATTGTCAGTTCGCGAATTGAGTATTATTTTTATTTACATTATTTTGTAAATATAATAGCGAAGAAATAATTATATAGATTATAAAAAAATACCAAATGTAAAAACTGAAAACATTTTTTTCATCAATGTATAAATTCAAAAATATGAAAATAATCATAATAATATCATGCACAAATAATGTTTTATGATAGAATATATTTTTACTTTTTTTCCATTCACTTAATTCAACGTAGATTGCATGTTTTTTTAATTATTTTTGTCATCCAATTATTCATAAAACATTATTGATGTTTTAATTCACAATTTATTGGCCTAAATATAAAACAAGAGCCTGACAGAATGAAATCCTTCAAAAATTATTTTTCATTTTAAAAATGATAACATTGTAACATTTTGATCTAAACAAGACGATTTTAGCGTCGGGGTAAATTCAAAATTTCCCAATAAAAGATTTATGTTCACAATAATTATTATACATATTATATAGTAAAGTAGTTTTAAGTTTTAACAATAATTATTTTAAAAACTTAATTTTACGTAGAGATCCTTCATGGGAATCGTAAAAATTGGAGAAGTACTTGACAATTATTTAAATCAACATGTATTTGTCAAATACAATTAACATTCTAAAATCAGTTATCGAACACAATGAAATACTTAATACAATATACATTTCAATCAGATCTTAACCGAAAGTTAACATTGGACAAAGTAAGGTGTCAAATTTACTTAATGTCATTTTGGACGTAATCGTCTTTATTTATTACAATTATTACAAAATATTGATAAATTCAGTCGAATAATTTTACAACCAGACGTAAAACCAGTCCATAGTCTTGGGCTGACACGAAAAGCGGAACGCCTACCTAACTGGGCCTGTAGACATAATAACATTATTCTCACGCTTCGCTAGTAGAAACGATGCATAACGTGCGTCATTCCCATTTTTTGTAACGTTTCTATTACCGTAAGCGCGAGAGAACGTTACATTGTCAAAGCCTAGTGGACACTTAGAATTCGACAGTTCGATCGTTCGTATCACATTCATTTATTTTAATCTATCTACAATTTTCACTAGTCCATTTTTATATTTACACTTCACTGTCACTCACGTTTACAATACAACTGTCACTTTGGTATGATTGTCACTTTTTAAACGACGTGCGTTTCGTTTCTTTTATTGAACGATTCGTCTATGGTTACGTTTTGTTTCTTGTCTTTTCTTATCGTTCCGTATTGAGGAACATCAGAGGTTAGATTTTGTACGGTGAGAATTTGACTCGAGTTGCTATTGTGAGGGGTACTCGACGATACGGGGCTACCGTACTGGTTCCCGTATTTGTGACGGGATGGATCCTTCAGGATGGACTGGGGCTGCTTGGGCATCGGTGTTTGTGACATTTGGGAGTGCTGGAAAAAAAAAAGAATTTAATTTTGAACTTACAAGAAAATATTTTTTTTCCTTTTGGCTTAAGAATTCCATTAGATGTAGGGTCAGTGTCACATGCAGATGAAATTCCTGGTGTTGCAAACGTCCATGTCTACCGCTTACCATCAGGCTAGTAGAATATTTAAGTATGTATACTAATTGAAACCAGAATGGAATACAAAAAACTTTAAAATCTTCAAAATCACAAAATATGCAAGACTAGCTGAGCCCCGCGATTTCACCCGCTTAGATTTTATATTTAATTTCAATAAAAGTTTAAGCCACTCCCTGTAACATCAGCTACCTTCCAGTGAAAGCCCCGTTAAAATTGGTCCAGCTGTTTCAGAGATTACCCGCACAGATTACACAGACACAACTTTTTTTTAAAAAGAAATTATCAGGTCCTATATTTTCATATGCATTTAATGAAAAACTATTCATTTAGAATTACGTTTGTAATTCTAAATGAATAGTCAATAGGACACTTCAATTTTATTTTTCTGTAAAGATAATTAATGAACGTGGAAAGTACCTGGTTGCAATTCCCCTGGTGCAGTACAGTGACGTCGGGGGGAGGAACAGCCATCGTGTCCAGTCGTTGTCGCCTCAAGGTCCCGCCGCTTGACTGTCTATCCAGAGCTATCATAAAAAATATATGGAGTTTTAAGAAAAAATAAAGTCGAAGCAAAACCAAAAAAATATTATATTGCTGTCTTCATTTTCTTAAACGCTTGTTGCAAAAAGCCAATCATTTCGTTTTTACATTATCTAAATTAAGCTGAAATCATCTAAGCATAGCGAGCCTTCATGACAAACAAATTAATAATGCCAAAATTGTCATTCAATCTTGTTATGGAATGTCATTTGCTTTTCTCTCAATCAGAATTAAGCATTAAAAATATCAATTAAAAAACTGTAGTATTATTTATATTTATCGAAGATCCACATTTCAGTATTTTGATGTTTTTTTTTATTAAATTTTGTTTTATTATTTTTTTTAATATATGTATAGTGGATTGATGAAATAATGGTAATCTCACCATCCATTCCATAATTTAGCGGTGGGCTGGCGATATGGGATGGCGAGCCGCTGACTCCTCCGTTCATGAGATGGGTCTTGGGGCCGCCGTACTGCTGGGGCGGTGTCGGGGTGCGCCCGGATTGCTACAAATACTTTTCTGTTTATTTTTGTAAGGCGCAACTAAATTCCAATATGTAAGTGTGTTTTTTTGTTTAATGCATTTAAATTAATAAAAAAATCCTTTTATTTTGATCAGTATGTTTTTTTTGTAAATCTTTTTACAAAATAATTTGGAAATTACATTTAGCATTTATTTCGACTTTTTACATGGGGTTGTAAAAAATGTTTTGCAATATTATCGAACGGGAGTAAAAAATATCAATATAGACTACTTTGATCTAAAACTCTTACATGTATAAATAATGTTAATTTGTTAGTTTTCAAACACACAATTTCAGCATGTTAGAGAAAATGATGGCTATATTACATAATGATGTTCAAAAATTTTGTTTTCTTCCTCACCTGCTGCAAGTATTCCCCAATGAGAGGGGGATAGGAGAGGTATCTATCAGATGCCATGTTGTAGTAGGACCCATCTGGTGGAGGCATCGGGCTCGGGGCCGGCATGTAGTTTTGTTTGCCTGACAAATAATAATAATTAATTTCACAATTTTATGTATGATTTAATAAGATAAAAGAAATATGCCAGTTTTACATTAATCATTTAATAAAACTGATTAACAAAATCAAATTAATTAAAATAAAATACAATTAAGTGAACTATAGAGTGGAATTGTGTAATATTGAGTATCTCATAAAATGTACAATGATAAATAAAACATATCAGCATATTATAAATAGAAGTCGCCAGCATTAAGCGACGCCAGTCTAAATCCCAGCGGCCTGTTCCAATGACTTCTAAAAACTTATGTGCAATGATTTCACACCATAAACTTTACGGTAAGAGGAAATATCGTGAGGAAACCTGCATATGTCTGAGAAGTAATTCAAAGATGTTGGCAATCTGTAACGCCTGTGTTTACTCTTTAAGGGTCGCCTTTTGGGATGGCATGAGGATATTTATATCAAGTTCTTCAAAAAGAGCCATTCATCTCATCTATCATATCTTCTGGGGGCTGAGTATAGTCAGAGTAATATAATATCTTACCGGCACTTCTTCCCAACGTGCTATGGCCACTGATATCTTTATGCCTGTGAGGGTGTGGCAAGGTCCTGGCGTGGTCACCACCGTCGTACACAGCGTAGTTAGGTGGAGGGTAGTCCAATGGAGGAGGGATTACGATACCCTGATCATCCATCAAAAACGCGTCTGAGGTCTGTTGGAGATAGAAACACAATAAAGTGTGAGTTTGTGTTAATCAAGGGGTGTAAGTGTGTAATTTAAAATTTCGAAATGTTTGTATGTGATGTGTGAAAATGACTTTGTGTGTTTGTGAAAATTATAGTATTAATAAAATAATTTAAATGCTTCGTTAGTCTAATTGTCGCTAACGCTACTGCGGAACACGAGGGCTTGGGTTAAATTCCTAGTTCGGGCAAAATGTTATTGGGTCTTCCACCCCAATTTTTTCTCCGGTAAATGGCAATACGCTCACCGCTTCCTACATGAGACTCAAAGATAACTGGTGAAATGTGCGTGTGCTATATGTACATGCCTACTTCTTCGAGGAATACAGCCATGAGTGAGTATTTGTACAATAAATCAACAAACTGGTTAAAAATATAACTCACCTGACTCAACATATGCCTATTAGGCATTGATGGAACTTCAGGTATTGGAGGAGGCTGCCTATCATCAATCCCTTCATCCTGAGAATAGGTCTCAGACTTCTCCGAGACTGAACTAAGGGTTTCACCTGTCATAGTGTCATTGTACGATGATGGCGCGTACATCTCAATAGTGGCTGATTTGGATGACTGGCCGGCTTGTTCTGTTGAGAATACTAAATCATTAGGTATCTATAATTTCGTCAAAATTAACGTCAAACTACATACATAATGTTGAAACGCAATGTCTTCACAAATTCACACATAATCACCCCCGTGCAACACTAAGCCACCTCTACAATTTATGCGTAACAGGCAAATGGAAATAAAAACTTGTACAATACTATTATATTTTTAGCTTCAGCATTTCACCCCCTTAAGGGTGAAATTTTGTTTGAACCCTTTCTTAGTGTTTACTCTACCAAGAACCCACCCTCCAAATATCATGTGTCTAAGACCAGCGACATAGGGATTAACGTCGGTATATAAGTCAGTCAATCAGTTAAACGGGACTTCTTTGAATTTCATATGTATTATGTATTAAATTCACCCCTCATGCTTTACGGTGAAGGAAAACATCATGACGAAGCCTGCATACGTCTGAGAAGTAATTTACATACGTGCCTGAGACAGCAAAAGACTCACCATCTGTCACGTTGGCACTTAATCATCTTCGGTGAAAAGTGTGTATGTATAAGATTATAAATGCGAAAGAGTCCGTCTGTCTTTTCAGCTCGCTGAAGCTTGCAATAGAGCTATGAACTAATCACTAAGTAGACAACGTTGCAATTACTATTGTAAAAAAAGTAATAAAACAAAAAAAAAATGCTAAAATACCCACCTTTAAGCCGTCTAGATCGTCTTTTGAAGATGAAACATGCAACTAGAGCGGCATTGATCAAAATCAATAGAACGCCAGTGATCGACACGTAAACTATCACAGACTTGGATACGTCTGCAGTCTCTACGTACTCTGTGGACACTACGTTCAACTCGCCTACTTCTGATGAAGCTTTTTTGAAAAAAAAAGAAACAAAAAAATAATATTAAATAAAAAAAAAATTGCAAATTATAACTTTTTAGCAGAAGGTGTGTGTGAGCTTGAGAATTTAAAAAATATTTATTTTTGCATTTTTTTATTATGTACTCAACTACTTATTAACGGAAACGTTATTATTTTCCTAAATATGTAGGTGATGATATCAAAACTTTAAATATTTTTTTGATTTGATTTAACAAAGTACTTTAAAATCGTCAGAACGACACGACTACACAGGATTATACATGCTACCGTCAGGTTTCGAAGGTTGGTTTCACTGAGAAGAGCATGTAGATGTAATTAATAAAATATTCCATCTAAGATCAACCTAACGCGATCAATAAATAGGATTACAAGATCTCCTTTATTCAATAAAAACTTTATTATATACACAAGGAACAGTACTTAAAACTAATTAAAGGTACAAAACTTGACCCAAGTTGGTGTCTCTCGGGATCGTGCCAAGAAGGCTGGCAGCATTGCCACGTTGAATAGCAATGCTGATTCTCTGAGCGAGAAAGCCCCAGCTCTCTTGTCACGAGAGGCTTCTACCAGACGACGTGCAAGCTCTTTGAAAAGCTGATGAGTATCCGGACCCCAAGGCCCCAGAGATTACAAGATATTGAGATTTGCCACAAACTTTATCAATACAATTTAAATTTTTCAACGACAATTATTTGTAATAAGAAATGTCAGACATTTCCTGAAATTCTTTTTAATTTCACCATCTTATAAGTAGCATTTAAATGGACTATAAATTTTTTTCGAATCTTGTCCCTGTTAAAAATAAAATGACTGCTCTTTGTGAGATTAAAAATTAATTATGGGACTTTCCTTTGACTTCACAGAAAAGAGAATACGAATTAAATTAAAAAGTTCTTTTATGAAACTTGCAGATGGTTTGCGATAAGATAAATAATTATGCGATAAGTTGCTGTCAGGCACTTAATGAATATTTTATATATAAAATGAGCTACAATGGCTAGGCTTCTCTTATTCACCGATTAACATAAAATAATCCAGATCTTCATTTATAAACACAATCTAAAACTAAAGACTGAAATCTTGTATAATAATACCGATCTTTTTAACCAAAAACTTTGTGTCAAATTGTATTTAATAATTATTTAAATCATATTTTAAAATTCTCAAACTCACGTCAAACATAATAATATGAAGATTTATACATAACACACACGAACACCTAAATTTCAATGACTTGTCTGTCCAAAATTCAAAATGTGTACATGGAATAAATACAAACTGCATTATCAATAAAAACATTAAAAAAAAGTAATTGAATTCAGATTTTTCGACAGACAAGTCATTAAAAAAATTAAAATTTCAAACCTCGAATCCTTTTATTAGTCCTTCGATGTAGACAGAACCCGATCAAAAGTACATTCAGTAAGATAAGTGCCGTCCCAACAATAGTACCCGTTATGATAAACGCACCAGATACATTGTAGGAATTGTACTCCTCTGAGCTCGACTGTACTGATGATGGGATCATGGCTGAGCAGCGTGGAATTTAATTATCATTATTGTAACATTAAGTTGCATATGAAAATCATTATCATACGTTCAAAATGGGAATTCACTTCGTAATTGGATCAGCGAGAGCAATGCTTTGAGAAAAGATTATTAATATGATTCTCAGTAAAAATTTTGATGCATTAAAACGTGCTCGGTTTGATCAATTTACGAAATAATGATAACTAAAATATTATTACTGGTAGATATTATATTCATTCTGTGTGTTTAACACCATCAAAGAGATTTGCAAAACTCTTAATCAGTTATCATACACGAAAAATCAACGATCAAATACTGTATAACGATTCGCTCACACAAAATTACATTCGATCGTAAATTGGTCGGTAAAGCTTTAGAAATTTATGTCCATGGCCACGATGAAAGTGCCTACTAAGATAAACATCTAACATTTCATTCCTAATTAGTTTCCCAGTTGTTCGTCTCTTGTCCGACGCGAAAATTTCAATATAACATTTCAAATTATACATTTTCAATAGACAATATTATTCTCGATTGTAAATTTACTGAACGAGAAGTTCACGAATTTCTACCCCAATTTATATTGTGTGTACAAATTCTTGTGTCACTGTTGGGTTCGCTGATTTTAATCGTTGTTCGCTTAATTGAAATTTAGATATAAAACTTTAATAATAATTTTATAAGGTACATTGAAATCTGAATATTCTGTGTTCAATTACCTATATCTGACAACAAAAGTACGAATTATAATCTGAAACTACATATTTAATTTACATAGCTAAATTTAGGACCAATGTTAATTCTCGAAAATAATTTTCTGATATAGTGCAGCAACACAGTGGAAATGAAAATGATTTATTAAGTTGAGACACTTATGAACTTCAGAACAATGAGTTTATATCACGAGTTCACAGTTAAAGAAAGCGTGATAAGAAAATTTGCGTACACCAAAAATTTATGTATCACCAAAAATCATTATCATTATCATTTTCATAAAATGAACCTGGAAATTCTTAGCCTAAAGAGAAATATGATAGAATACTCACTAAGAGTTGTAGTTTTAGTGTCATCCGGTCTGTACTTGCTTTGTCCAATCTTGTTGATAGCCATTATTGAGAAGACATAGTCGGTACTTCTCTCCAAGCCGCCGATGGTATAAGTGGTAGAATTCCTAGGCAACACGTCCTCGTATTTATAAGCCTCGTCGTAGATTTTTCTGAAATGAAGAAGTAATGTTAATTAAGTCTGAAAGGTCTCCTATGCGGTGGACAAACCAGGTTAAATCGGTGGTAAATAGAGATAGATGGCTATCGTAAAGCAAGGAACAGCTCCTGACATTAAAACTACATGACGACCACAACTGCTCTGACAAGAGCGTACCGACTGAGAAGAAGTTAATTAAGTAGTTACCGCAGCCTATGGTGGCTTGCAATACCATGGGCATCACTCGTGACTGACCCTGTATATATCTCTTCATACCCTTCTTGACGAACCCCATGCTGCTGAACTCGTTAGCAAAAACCAAGTTGGGGAGTTCATTCGACAGTTTGAGCTGTCGTGAATCGTCGTCACTATAGCAGATGTTATTCTACATTCCTTCGTAGCACTCACCGCAGGAACACAATACTACTAAGGTAGCATTATTTGGCTGCGATCTTCTGTACGGTGAAGGTCTCCAGCCGGGCAGCTCTACGTCATGTCCTGATATTCCCTAATTCTCTTTAAAAAATAGATAACATGGGAGGCTCACTCGAATTTATTCAAATACTAGCTGTGCCCCGCGGTTTCACCCGCGTAGATTTATGTTTCATGCTGTTTTTTTTAAATAAAATTTTTAAAATATATATTAGCCTGAAACACTCCTTGAAACATCAGCTATCTGCCAGTGAAAGTCCCGTTAAAATCCATCCAGCCGTTTACGCGTGATGCTGTGACCAAGGGAAATGCTGATTCATTTTTATATATAAGAAGATATTTCGTTACAATCATCGCCGTTCACAAGACTTCTCTTGTCAGCTCTCACGCTCGTGACAAATCTCATAATATGTTATTTATGCCACGGATGCCGCATTTCTTGACAGATCAAATGAGGTAGCTGTTAGATAACCTAACCATGTTTCCATCCACGACTTCGTAAATTGCAAACTGTTATGCTTCATTACACCTTCTTAAGGTCTATTTTCGAACAACCCTTATTTGTATTGTGGGAAGGATTTACGGTTGCAATATGTTTCGTTTAGATTGAAAGAATTCAAAATGAATGAGTTTAAGAAAAACTGAATTCATGAAACGATACACATTAAAATTAAAACAGGCTATTGCGACCTATAGAAATATAATTTTAGTTCTTGATTGATACATGGGTGCAGAATTTCAATTTCTGTTCCAACTTAGTGAAAGGCAGGACAAACTATAGCTAGCACAACGCCTTCGTATTTCACAGTACTACTCTAAGGTATCTTCGGTAAAGTAGAACAGTAAGATAATCAAATTCCTTTGATACCAGAAAAAAAACTTTGGTAAGGAAGTTTCGTTAATCTACTTCGCAGACAGTTTGTATACATAAACTTCAGTAAGTCAGTAAACACGTTAAGGAATAACTGACCTGTAACGTATCCTGTACCAAGAAGGTAAGCCGCCGTCAAACCCTGGCATCCATTCCAGTGTAACTGTGTTGTGAGTTACGTTAGTAATGGATAAGTTAAGAACTTGATCTGAAAGGAAAATTACATTTTAGCTATTCTTTTCATTCAAAGAAGAATATTTTAGTCTCGAAAATAATTTTATACTTAGATGTCTGCCGGCTAGAATTCATCTTAAGACTTTTACCCTATATCTGTCATTGGGGTTAAGGATAACTCAAAAAGTGGTTCAGCTTTAAAAAAATAGACAGAGAGACAGCTTATTTACCCACCAGAAGTTTCATGTCAGTTAGTTGGCGCAGTGAACACGCTTTTTCAAATCTATAAGACGTGCTCTACTCATCTGACAATTTACAGGGCATTAATTACAGGGGATAATTAACAGGGCACTTTACTCGATAAAATTGTGTAATGAAATGTATATGATGCCAGCTGAGAGGAGCTCGTGGCACAGTTGCTATTACGCATATCATTCGATCAGCGAAGTTAAGCAACCATACGCCTAGCCAGTAGTTGGATGGGTGACCGCCCGAGTTCCCTCCGTGCCTCGGAGAGCACGTTAAGCCGTCGGTCCCGGTTGCCAATTTAAGATCTTTGGCAATCGTTACAGGTCAGTCGGAGGCCTAAAAATAATCTGACAACTGGTTTAACCCAGATCACAGATTTTCCTCCTAAATGGGGTTGCGAAGGTCAGATGGCAGTCGCTTCGTATAAAAATCAGATGATCAGCCACATCGGGTTGAATCAAGTGCCGACTCCATCAATGTATGGGATAAGGCCAGGGAGATGATGATGATGCCAGCTGAGTTTCTTGCCGGTTCTTCTCAGAAGGCTAGTTTCCGAACCGGTGGTAAATTTCTCGACATTCCTTATGCCTTACCAGGGCCTAAGCTGAATAAATCATTTTCATTTTCAAAGAACACAAGACCACTACTTTATAGCAGCGTTATTAGACTAATTAAGTAAATTTGACACCCCTCAATTTTGTAGAGAAGATTCTGTAATGCTTATCTCTTAAATCGACGGTTGATATTGAAGATGAAAAAAATATTATGCCAGCTACAAATAACGTGACACATGGCTATATTTCTTCCCCTGATAGGCTTAAATTTGGAACAGGTGTTAAATTAACCTAAGTAAGCTTTCTAATAACGTTCCGTGTGTGTTCCAAGTTTCCCTTATATTGATTTTTTTATAGATATAGACGGTCTTAATAATTTCTTACCTGGAGCACTAGTAATATCCAGTTTAACAGAAGAGGTACTGAATCCCAGATCATTCCTAGCTCCACATTCATAGGACCCATAGTCTGATGATGTGACGTCATTGATCAATAACACCGATGTGTACGTCACTGGGTCTATTTTATGATACTCTGCGAAGTACTTAGTTGAAGTATTGACTGGGAGTTTTGCTCCATTTTTAGACCAGGTGAAATTCGGCGCTGGAGCAGATTTGCACCTGAAAGAAAGCAGAAGTATTATGCATGTGAAACACATATTGAGGAATGTTATCAACCATAATTAATTTAAAGATAAAAAAAGAATAAGGGATTAATTTAACAACAGTGCAATGATTACTGCAATAAATGCTAAGCTAACTCTGGTAAAGATCAGATTAGCGATTGAAATGAATTAAGTAAGGGTACAATTCAAAAACTTACTTGCACGTCAGTCTGCCAACTTGTCCAACATTCGAAGCAGACTTCGCAAGATTT
Source organism: Watsonalla cultraria (assembly GCA_964035505.1). Lineage (NCBI taxonomy): Eukaryota > Metazoa > Arthropoda > Insecta > Lepidoptera > Drepanidae > Watsonalla > Watsonalla cultraria. Next base: position 5,737,212 of record OZ037737.1, read on the forward strand.
GGTGCACTGTCCATCTCAGGCTTGAATTTAACGACTAGCATCACATCTTCTCTACTCTCTCCACCTATACCATTATCTACTACACATTGGAAGTTACCAACATCACTCCTAGTAGGTTTATGTATGACTAGATAACTTGTTGAATTCCTATTGTCAAAAGTTACGCTTTTAGGATCAATGCTGTAGTCTTTTCTCTGCCATCTTACGTTATCTGCTGTTAATGGGTTGCCTGTAATATTAAGTATAATTAACATTCTGTTCCGTAATAAGGTTAAGGTTCATTAATTTAACCCAGTTTTTTTGTAAGAAATAAACTTCTATCTTAAAAGAGTATATACGTCGACAAGATCGAGTGCCGAATACAACCATGTGTGGATGTTATGGCGATGCAGGAGCAGAATTAACTTTTTTTTTATTAAATAAATATTCAAATGTATTAAGCATTTCTGAAAAGTCTATTACTAAATTAACAAATCAAATCTATCGATTACTAGAGACTATGAAATATTTTTATTCATTCATGCTCCATCCAAATTGTTTAAGGTAACAAATAATTTCGCGAAAGATATTTTGAGATAATCTTAGTTTGTTGATTCAATGGAATTTCCAATTACTTGCGAGGAATCCTTAGTTAGTGCTTTGTTCAGTTTTAATTCATTGAGAAATGTAGGCTTTTAAATAGATTTGTCTCAACAAATTAATTACGTTGAAACTTACCCGTCACAGTACAACTCAAAACGGCGTCTTCATTTGGATTCACTAATCCCGCTTGCGATACTGATTTGATACTCGCCGGGTCTAAAAACATACATTTTTGATCAGAGAAATTTAGACATTATACAAATAGTGGTAAAGGTTAATTTGGGTTCCCAAAAATAGGTACAATCTACATAGTTGGTAAAATTATACTTACAATGCACAGAAACTGATATATTCGCAACAACAGCACCCTGTGAGTTAGTCGCCTCGCAAATATAGACGCCTGCGTCGTGTCGCGAAAGACGAGTCATGTTCAGCATGCTGCCTTCCGATATTATTCTATCATCTAGATAAACAAAAATATTGTTAAAGTATTTGTCATAAGGTCTTGTCCTATCTAAGGTTGTCTAATTAAGGTATTTAGTATAATGGTAACGCTATGTATTTTTTACTGAAATATTGAATTTAAATATTAATTAAGTAAATACGATACATAAGTATTTGATGATAATCGAAAGCTAGGTCTATGAATGATTAATTTTGGATATTCACGCATTTCACAGTCTAGTTATCAATTACCAAAGAACATCTAAGGAAAGTAGTTAACAACTGTATTATTATACTACTACTTACTACCACTGCTGTATGTAGACTGGGTTATGGGCAGACCGTCCTTAGTCCAAGTATATGTAATACTACTAGGATTTCCATCAGCCCTCAGGACAATGATCAGAGGCTCGTTTTCAACTCCTACTGTAGTGTATGGCGTAGCTTCGTCGAATATTGGGGCGTCTGTATAAAATAAATAAAGTATTAGCTATTTTTAATACTTTGGTTTTTAGCTCGTTATAGTTCACTATATATTTTCTTATTTAGTTATAAGGGAACAAGCTGTCTTGATGATTACTGGTTATTACATTTTGAGAACGCTTGTAACACTAAGGATGTTTTTATATTCAATGAACAAGATGTTACTATACCTAAAATAAAATGATCAGTAGAAGTAATCTTAACTTACAAAGTACTTTCAACGCCAACGCATCATGCACGCTTCTCTGTAGGGCTTCATTCAAGGCTTGGCAAGTGTAGACAGCTCCGTTCAGGTCCTTAGTGATGTTCAACTTCAACTCTTTGGTAGATACCGTCCCACCGTGGAGACCTTTCTTCATTTGCATTGGCAGACCTTGGGAATTATAAACTATTAATCTATACAAATAACTAAAATCAAAAGTGTGTCTGTTTGAAATTCCAAAACTGCTTTTTACAACATAAAAAATTACAAGCTTCAAAATGTTCTAGGTCTGTCTGTTGGTTTGTTCCGGAAAATTCCTAAAACTACTAACATAGGTTTAAATTTAATTCAAATAATTCCAACGATCCTAAATAAGCTACAAAACAAATATTTCACCAGCGTGTAGTATCAAAAGAGGCATCACCGAATTACAAATTCTGTTAACAAAATTATTCTAAAAAGTCTCTATTCGATGCATCCCAAATTGAGTTGTTTCTTTGTGAAATTAAATCGTTTGATATCACCTTATAATGATAAAGTACTGACCTTGTACAGGAATCCCATCTCGCCACCAAGATAGTGTAGCTGGTGGGTTACTTGACGCCGCATCGCAGTAAAGTGTAGCTTCGATTCCAGGTTTGAGTTCTTCAGGCTCAGCGCGTACCTTCACTGCCTCTGGGGCAACTGTTGAGTCGAATATTTTTAGATTATAATTTTGATTGATAATATTTTTTTTGAATAACTCTCGACGTTTCAAACAAGTTGCATTGGTCGTGGACGCTGACTCGACGCGAAAAATGTGTATGAGTCGCGTAAGTTTAAAATATTGAATTGGATTTTGTGAATGTGATTATTTTATTTTTCTTTATCATGCTAACCAACCTAATGATAACATAGATGTGCGGTCATGGCTACCCTTAAAATTTCCGTGCTTTCGAATTAAAATTCACATTAGTGACACTATTACTAGTACAAAGATTTTGTACATAAATGGTCTTGTAAACACGTAGCAAATGAAATGTGTATTCATCTATAGTCAGAAGGTTGAATATCTGTTCTATAATAAGTCCTATTATATATTTTATGCCTTAATGTAATACTGAAAACATCTTACAGTGAACATTTAAAGTGACAGTTTCAAACAGTGGTATTTCAGTGGCACTGTTGGTAGCTTCGCATCTGTACTGCGCTTGGTTGTCCGTCACGTTGGTCAGAATGGAGATCTCTGCTGACACCGACTTGTCTGTCAGCTTTGATACCGAATGGATCTGTATGGAATGAAAATCATTTAGCTTCAAATATAAGACATACACGCTATTACAGTTAAATTTAATTCAAAATAGCTTTATTTATTTAGACTTTTAACAAAGTACTTTCAAATCGTCAGAACGACACGATTACACAGGATTATACATAATACCGCCAGGTTCCGAAGGTTGCTTTTACTGAGAACAACCTGGCAAGGAACTCAGTAATTACTCTTTTAAGTGTCATATACATTATCCTCCTGTATATGCCGAAGGGGTAGGCAGATGTGTACTTATAGTAAATCTACAATTCACCAGATATGTTTTAATCACATTGGCGAGCCTATTGAAATTAACCGGGCTCCACTCTGCTGATGGGAAATGATAGGTAGAAAAACCTAATAATTCTGCCCGATCTGGGGATCGAACTTAGCCTCGTGATCACCAGTAGCGTTTCCAACAACTGGACTAAGGAGGTAGTAATACTATTTGGATAGAAACTTCTAAATTCCGATAGAATTTTCTTCACAACCAGAAGCTTTCTTATGTGGTTCTTCTAATGCCATGATAGTTGTACCAACCTTTTTATCATTCTTGAACCAAGTGAGTGTGGCCAACGGGTTTCCTCCTGAAGATATGCAGGACAGCTTCTGCACGGTACCGGCTGATAGCGTGGTGCCTGGGATGTAGCCGGTGATCATTGGGGCTGATGGTGGGTCTGTAGAGAAGAAAAAGGGACGTGTTACATACTTTCATAGAGTTTTGTTAGCCAAGATGTTTTGCTGAGTTTGTCACCGGCTATTCTCAAGGTATAGTTTCCGAAACAATGGTAATAGTAACACTAAATATGCTCACGCCTGTATTCCCCGACGGGGTAGAGGTGTTGTAAAAACTACACCCACTTTTCACCGATGATGATTAAGTGCCAACGTGACTGATGGTGGGTCTATTGCCGTCTCAAGCACTATACAACGTCTTTGAATTACTTCTCAGACATATGCCTCACGATGTTTTCCTTCACCGAAAAGCACGTGGGGTGAAGTAACTATAGTTAAGTTGTAAAACTTAGTAACGTGCGAGAGTTTCTTGGTATTATAAGCACATGAGCTATAAGTAGCATACTATATAACTGTACGCTTGTAAGCCCCTTGTAGTATAATAATACCTTGAAATCCTAACTTTTCTAAGAAATATTCTATAGCAAAGAAAACTTGACTAATGAAAGTTGTTTGAGCCAGATTTGAAAACTTTCCGCTAAATCCAATTCGTTCAATCGAACAAAACCCTTCTCAATCCCTTACAAATGGGTGTCATTAGGGTATATTTCGGTGTGTATGTAACCGGCCAGGTAGATATTAATGTCCAACCTATTTTTCCCAACCGTCTACATTTTAAACACAATAGGCTTCAGACAAATGATGGTTTTTGTTATATGTAGCCTTTGGACATAGCTGAGATTGAAACAGTAACACAAGTGGTAATTAACGCTTGAATTTGCGCTATCTATAGTAATATATACAATGTAGTATTTTGGACAGATATCGTTTTTAAGTTTAATTTGAGGAGGAGCATCTTATATAAAACTAGCGGAGGTCATGCGGTTTCACCTGCAAAGTTCCCGTTCCCGGGGGAGTACGGGGAATAATATTACCTATGTTACTCGCTAATGATAAACCTATCCATTACGCAAGAATTTTCAAGATCGGTCTAGTAGTGTCGGAGTCAATTCAATACAAACAAACAAATGTTTCTCTTTATAATATTAGTAAAGATTAGTGGAGGCTTATTGTGGACTAGCTGTGCCCCGCGGTTTCACCCGCGTAGATTTAGTTTCGTCCTTATGATCGCGGAACCCTAATATTTGTAATAAATAAAAGTAGCCTAAGTTACTCCTTGAAACATCACCTACCTACCAGTGAAAGTCCCGTTAAAATCCGTCCAGCCGTTTCAAAGATATCCCGGAACTAACAGACAGACAGACAGACCGAGAAAAAATTTAAAACATGGTGTTTTAGTGTCAGTAGCGTGTATACTTTCATATGCATTTAGTGAAAAGCTGTAATTTTGGAATTACAAACAGACACTTCAATTTTATTTATCTGTATAGATATAGATATGTACCGTAGCTACTTTCATATGCATTTAAAGAAAAAATTTTGATTTGGGATTACAAACAGACACATTAATTTTGTTTATCTGTATATATTAATTAGTTGATATACTGCGTTGTGAATTGACTATGCCTAAGGTTTTGCCGACCCTATGCTGAACACAAAGACGGACGGAATAACAATGTGTTTTATTGTTAAAGTTTTGCTAACATCGGAGCGTATGGGATAATATCGTGCAATATTGCTAAAAAACCAAACTAATGGCGAATTTGTTTGCGTAATTTTGTGTGAAGGTCTCACATATTTTATGATAATGAAATAACATTATATTTCATACGCTAATGCCTTTATTAATGTCTACTGCTAACAACAGGCTAATATGACAAGTAGTATTATAAATATGTACATCCCAGAAGGGTCCCCGAAAGGGTAAGCAGGGTAAGCAGCGGTATTGTAACAACAACACCCACATTTCACCAAAGATGATTAAGTGCCAACGTGACAGATGCTGAGTCCATCACCGTCTCAGCCACTATACATACGTCTTTGAACTACTTCTCAGATATATGCAGGTTTGCTCACGATGTTTTCCTTAATCTTAAAGCACGTGGTGTGGAATCACAGCACATAGGTTTTAAAATAAAATCATTGTATAGGCCCCGCTGGGATTCAAACTTGCGTCGCTTGCCTAGCAGGCGACCAAGGCCACTGCGGTTATTTCTACACTGTGGAGAGAGCGAGTGATCATGCTCATCCCCAGCAAAGGGAAGATCTTCCAGCCAGGCGGGTGTCGTGCCTGGGGACATGGGGCTTTTTTTTTTTAGGTTATGGTCTCTCGCAGTTGGTAGGGGGGAGTTACCTCCACTGCTTAACCGGACTATAGGGCGAGACCCAAGGGCCTCCAGCCGAGCTTAAACTTAAACTAAGCAACACAGCTAAGGGCGCCCCGGTGCGGGGCTCGGACCTCGGCTTAGAGCGTTGCTGGGGTATGAGCTAGGGAGCTGGATCTGAGTCGAATTATTTAGGGACATGTTTAAGGCTAGTGGCTCGGCGCGCGCCGGCCCTAGGAGAGGACGGGGGGGACGATGACGTAGAGCCCAACTGTTCTAGTTGGAAACTTGTATATATACTGCAATGCGCTTGAAAACTCTTATGGCGCGATTTAGGTTCTCGTGTATTTGTACTCAAACTTCGCATTTGCTAGCGAGTAGCGCCATCTATGAACGAGTGGAGAAACACTGCTACATCACTCTATATATTTATATTTATCCTAGTTCTATATATACACTACATTACACTCTTCGACATAGGCACTTAAGAATCGTGCTCTCAGAATTGACCTTTTGCAAATGCTATTTTTATCTTCCAAATGTAAAATATGACAGCTTTTATTTTACGCGTAAATTCAAATAAGATATCATTTTTATGTCAATGATTCTTTGATAAAAGCTTTTCTTGTACCGTATTAAGAGGAATAATAAAACGGTGTCTTAAAACGAACTTGTGATTTATCCAATAACAATTTACGCTAACATTGATATAGTTCACACATTCGTGTCACGTCGGTCCATGTGTGGTTCTATTACAGCGAGAAGTGGGTAACGCTTCGGACATTGATAGCGGAGGAATCTATACACATAGAGTTGAAGTGTCTGTTTGTAATTCCAAATAAACAGCTTTTCACGAAATGTATGCCATCAAAGTAGATAAAAAATCAATTTTTACCGAATTTAATGGGGCTTCCACTGGCAGATAGCTGATGTTTCAAGGAGTAATACAGGCTAATTTTATTTACACGAAATATTATGGTATCGTGAAACTAAATATACCGCGTGAAACCTCGGATCACAGCTAGTAATTAATAAATTGATCCCTGATATAATAATTTCAACACTTTCTAGTCTTCACTAGATTTTATTTTTCTTATTCGATGAAATAATCTAATATCGCCCAGGACCCGCTAACATACACACCCCACCCCAACGATCAGCAGTCGTACGACAAAGCTATCGTGTATAACATGGTGCGTAATTTGTGTTACTATGCCTTCTCCTTCTTATACTTAATTCTGTTTATTTGTCTCTGTGCAGAAATACTCGTCGATGTCATACATACATAAATATATATGCTCACGCCTGTATTCCCCGATGATGTAGGCAGAGGTGTTTTAATAACAACGCCCACTTTTCACCGAAGATTAAGTGCTAACGTGACAGATGCTGAGCCATCGCCGTCTCCGGCACTATACAGACGTCTTTGAGTTACTTCTCAGATATAAGCAGGTTCCCTCACGATGTTTTCCTTCACCGTAAAGCACGTGGTGTGAAATCATTGGTACTACTGATTTCATACAGATAAAAATATGCTTCTTTATCAGTATACTTTGCATTTGAAGGAAGTGGTGGTCATGGGGTTGGAGCAGTCGCCTGCTACTCAACCAACGTAAGTTCGAATCCCAGCGGCAACACAGTTTTTCGAAAAACTTGACGGTGCAAGAAAACATTGGGAGAAAACCTGCGTATTTCTGAGCAGTATTTCTAAGATCTTCGATTGAGGCGGGTGTCATGTCTGGGGAACTGCGCCAACTATTTTAGTTGTTAATTGCATATACACTGCAATGCTCTCGAAATCTCTTATTGCGCGATTTAGGTTCTCGTGTATTTGTACTCAAACCGTGCTTTTTTAGCGAGTAGCGCCATCTATGTAGCGAGTGGAGAAACGCTGCTACAATACTTTTTCGTAGACAAGTTTGGAGCATTTATGTAGGTATTTGGGCGTATATTTTACCAATTAAAAAGCGATCAGTCATCGGTGACACCCTTGGTGTGACTTATCTGCTTGATAACAAGTATTCGCGAGTTAAGCTGACGATAATGATGGATTATCAGTTTATATTAAGGCATATTACTTCGACAGCGAAGAACCGACAACCCGGTAAACGAGTTCTTGGGTGGAGACCGCGACTCGGCAAACGTAGTGTAGGACGCCCTCCGGCCAGGTGGGATGACGATCTGCGAAAGACTGCAGGCAGATGCTGGATGCGGCAAGCTGAAGACAGGGCGCTATGGCACTCATTAGGGGAGGCCTATGTCCAGCAGTAGGCTAAGGTACGTTGATGATGATAATAAAATAAATAAATAAATAAATAATCATAAGTATCAAAACACATAAATTGCCAATGAGTTTTCCTAAACACAAGCTTTGATGTACTTTTTCGGATAGTAAAAAATATTATTATTAATGACTAGCTGTGCCCCGCGGATTTCCACGTAGGATTAATGTTAGTAATATTTCTGTTATATTAATGTTAGTAATATAATGTTAGTAGTATATATAATGTTAGTTAGTAAAAGTAGCCCATGTTACTCCTTTTATACTTTGTTACTCAGCTATCTGTCAGTGAAAGTCCCGTTAAAATCTGTCTATCTGTTACAGAGATTAGCCGGAACGGACTCACAGACAGATAGACAGAGAAACTTTGAGAGTACCGATAAAAACGGTCCATGCGTTTCAGAAATTAGCCAGACCGGACAGAGACACAAATAGCCAGATTAAAAAAAATATTGAATTTTTTTGTAGTACCGTATACACCCTTATATGCATTTCATCACAAACAGACACTTCAATTTCATATATATGTATGTGTAATTTAGGGTAAAGGTGATAAACCGAAGCCTCGCATTGTTCTCAACCGAATACAGATAAGATAGGTACCTACTTTTACTGCCATGTGACGTCACATAATACAGCACAAAGCAAACTGCTCTACCACAAAACATAATGGCTGAAATAGAGCAATATCGCGATGTATTTACGCGCAAACATGTTTGTACCGTCGGCAAAGGAAGGAGATATTTATTTTTCATAGCATTCATAAATAATATTGCTGTTATGATTTTAAAGGACACTCTTGTATATGAATGTGAATTAAATAAAACTAGCGGACGTCACGCGGTTTTAACCGCGTAGTTCCCGTTCCCATGGGAGTAAGGGGATAAAATATAGCCTATACTAGCTGTTCCCCGCGGTTTCACCCGCGTAGATTTAGTTTCATCCTTATTGTCGCGGAACCCTAATATTTTTAATAAATAAAGCCAGAGAAAGTCCCGTTAAAATCGGTTCAGCCGTTTCAGAGATTACCCGGAACAAACAGACAGACAGACAAACAGACAAACAGACAGACAGACAGACAGACAGACAGACGGACAGACAGAGAAAAATTTTAAAACTTGGTTTTTTAGTGTCAGTATCGTGTATTCTTTCAAATGCATGTAGTAAAAAATTGCAATTTTGAGATTACAAACAGACGCTTCAATTTTATTTATCTGTATGTATAGATTAATCAGTGATAATGCAGCATTCAAATGGTGAAATATTTTTTATAACCGGTCCAGTAGTTTTTGAGCCAATTCGTTACAAACATACATACACACCTTTCCTCTTTATAATTTTGTATAGAAATTATGCAGTCACAACAGCCACATTTCACCGAAGATGAGTAAGTGCCACCGTGACAGGTGGTGAGTTCATCGTTGTCCCATGCACTTTATGAATGTTATTGAATTACTTCTCAGACATATGCAGGTTTCCTCACGATGTTTTCCTTCACCGTAAAGCTCATGGTGTGGAATCACTGCATTTAAGTATTTAGTAAATCTCATTCGTTTGATGTCCCTACTGCTGAATTTTATAGACTGTTAAACGAATCGGCTACCACCGCTCTGAATGTGACTGATTTAATCCTTGATACAGAACTTTTGATTTAAGATGTTCTTATATATACACACTAGCTGGGCCCCGCGGTTTGACCCGCGTAGATTTAGTTTCATCCTAATGGTCGCGGAAACCTAATATTTTTAATAAATAAAAAAAGAAGCCTATGTCCTTTCTCAGTGTCTAAAGAGTGTCTGTGCCAAATTTCATCAAAATCGGTTGAGAGGTTTAAGCGGGAAAGCGTAACAGACAGATAAGATATGATAAAGATATAATATTAGTAGGGATACATAAACCACCAGAGAGGACATGTAATGTACACGAATTACTCGAAAACGGCTAAACCGATTTGGATAGTTCAATAACTAACCACTAAGAAACCTTCAGACGTGTGTAGACGTTTAGATAGCGCCAAAAAACCTACTTTATTTTTTTGTTGACCCTACACGCACACTTGGACGTGCGTCAGTTATTGTAACAAGAAACATCGATCACTAGAATGACATTACGTGTGTTTTGCGATATTGTCATATCCCATCACATTGCTACGTTATAGTTATTGCTTTATGATTATTTACAATCGTCATCACCTCGGGACTTATTACAGCGGTGATGAGCTACCGAAGGCTAGCAGTCGCGTCATACTCGTGAACAGTATCCCAAGTATGAGTTGTCAACAACAGCCCGTAGCCTTATGTGCCCTCAGGGTCAAAAGTGAAGTTGGACTTTGAGTTTTGAACCAAACGTACTAAGCAACTATTCAAAATTTTATTCAACATAAGGGCCACTTGGAACACTCATTGAACGTCTCTTACTCTAACTTAGGTTAATTTACTACCGTTTCCAAATGTAAGCCTGTCAGGAGAAGAAATGGCGAAACAAACTACCCGGTTTTTGTAACATATGTAGTACAATTTAATAAAAAAGTGAGCAACTCATTGCCATGCTTGGCTATCATCAATATACTCAGTTACACTATAATATGCTTTTTCACAAAGTTGTTGCTTGATTGCCTTAAAACTTAAAAACGATAGTTATTCAAACCAAAAGGCTGAGGATTATTCTTCGCTTGAATGAAAATGAAAATGAAAATGATTTATTCAGTTAAGATAAGTCGAGAATTTCCCACCGGTTCGGAAACTAGCCTTCTGAGAAGAACCGGCAAGAATATACGAATCGGAATATCTACATATTCGAAGTTGTATTTCTCAACAAATCAATAGGTATTCCACACACGCCCTGTAGGGTTGGCCAGCACGTCTCGCTCATTAAAGTAATGAGGACGCGAGCGAACCGTGCATTAATTGCTCGGTGACAGCCCTGGGTCGTGAGGGTACTCGTAACATACGGCATGTTTCGAAGTATATCATTTTGTGGCAGTTTCATTATGCAATACTTTCTGTAGCCACGGATTCACTGGTTATTTACGTTCAGAAACTATTTAGTCTATACATACAGATATCTATACATCTATACAGATAAATAAAATTGAAGTGTCTGTTTGTAATTTCAAAATTACATCTTTTGACTAAATGCATATGAAAGTATACACGGTACTGATATATAAAAGCCAATTTTATAAATTTTCCACGGTCTGTCTGTCTGTCTGTCTGTTTGTGCCGGGTAATCTCTGAAACGGCTGGACCGATGTTAACGAGAGTTTCACTGTCAGACAGCTGATGTTTCAACGAGTAATTTAGACTGTTTTTATTGAGAAAATATATTAGGGTTCCGTGTAATAAAGCATGAAACTAAATCTACGCGGGTGAAACCTTGCTCTCGCTCTGCTCTCGCCTGATTCCCCCAAATTTTATTATATTGCATCCAAATTTAGAGCCGTAGTGACCGTGAGGTTTGAGCGGTCGCCGGCTACGCAAGTTCGAATCCAAGCGAGTCCTGTACCGATGAATTTTCTACAAAAAAAATACACTTTTGTGCCGTGATTTCACACCACGTGCTTTACGGTGAAGGAAAACATCGTGAGGAAACCTGCATATGTCTGAGAAGTAATTCAAAGACGTATGTATAGTGATTGAGACGGCGATAGACTTACTACCTGTCACGTTGGCACTAAATCATCTTGTGTGAAAAGTGGGTGTTAGTATCACAACACCTCTGCCTACCCCTTGGGGGAATAGAGGCGTGAGCATATGAAAATTCAACAATGGATAGCTCCATCATCAGCGAGTACCATAGGCTATATACCATAGGATATAGTTTATCCCCGTACTCCCACGGGAACGGGAAACCGCGTGAGGTCCGCTAGTTTTGAATGATATTTGAAAATCAAAAATTAATTATTATAAACCGACGCAAAACAGACAAAGGGAACATTAAAAGTATTTAAGCATCTTATTAACCGAAAAAGCAATATCTCCCCGTTTGTGCTCCGTAAAGGTCCATAAAGGGTCCGCCTTAAAACGTGCTATAACATATCCTACGCGTGTAACACCTTAGAAAAAATATATTATGCGCTCACCGCATTCATCGTATAAATAAGTTTTCCGCACGGTCACGTTGAACACCCTCATTATGAGGGCTTGGTTGCAGGCTCAAGCGGGTGAGGGAAACGTCTTACCTTCATAATAGTTATATCTATACAGTTTTTCACTAAATGCATATGAAAGTATATACGGCACTGACATAAAAAACTAAAATTTGTCTGTCTGTTTGTTCCTATTAATCTCTCAAACAGTTGCAACGATGTAAACGGAACTTTCAATGGCAGTACGAGGAGTAACTTAGGCCTAACTTTTCTTAAGAAAAAATTAGGGTTCCTAGAAATACAGCCACCCCTGAAATATTGTCTACGTGAGTGAAACCGCGGGACGCTAATAGCTATTATTACAAACTAACTAGGTAATTAATTATTTTATCTAAAATTAAAAGTTTCGTTTCAGTGATTAGCGAGGTCAAACAGACATAATGAAAGGATAAGATATATAAAAAAAATATGAAAATACTATACTTCCAAATGCATTTGATGAACAGCTGATAATTTGGAATTACAAACAGACACTTCAATTAAATATATCTATATAATCTTTATAGAAAATAATGTATAGAACATAGATATAGATATAGTTTTAATCCAACGACAAAAACAAGGTGAACAAAGTCAGAGGTAAAACTAAGATCTCTCATTTATACTTACGATGTTTTCCTTAACCGTAAAAATCTCGTGTGTTCATAGGTAACTAACTCGCTTTAGACGGTGATTTGGACCAAAATCAAGCAAAATGATTAATGTACGGGAGATAGCAACATAATATTCTGCTTACAGTTAGCCATATGGTAAGCTCGTCGCACAATATAATCTTGTTTTTACACGATGTTTACAAATTGTGTGCAAAATGGCCTTTTTTGGACTAATGTTTCCGTTTCTTAGAGAGATAAGGCTCATTCTGGGGCGCTCTTAATGTTTCTAAAACTATTTCATCAAAAACGTATTACAAAAAGCAAAGATTTGCATTTGCAATGAATTTGCTCAAAAATTCATGGACCAATTTTAAAAATGTTTTCACCATTTGAATGCTACATTATCACTGATTAATATAGGCTATATTTTATCTCCGTACTCCCACGGGAACGGAAACTACGCGGGTGAAACCGTGACGTCCACTGGTATAAAAATTAATCTATGCAAGCAAGCGAGAAAGCAAAGCAAAAAATCTGTCAAAAAATATAAAAAATCATACATTTTAACACGGGAACGAGAGAAATCATGTTACACGCGAATTTAAGTAGATCTAGTGCTGGAGTGAGATAGAGCTATACGATAGAGTGAGAGGTCTGAGGACGCTCTTCACCGACTTTCGCGACCCTGCATTTAACATGAAACTAAATAGCAAAAATATATATTTTTTCGAACTAGAATAGAGGGTTTCCGTACGATATTTTAGAAAATTTTCATATTATGTCCCCGACGGTACCCCTTTGGAGACCCTTGTGGGAAAGCAGAGGGTGTACAGCACCAACTTTTCACCGAAAAGATTATCAACGTGACTGATGGTGAGTGTGTAGTAAACGCAAGTTCGAAGCCCAGTAGCCTGTACCAATGAGTTTTTCTAAAAAAATCTGTGCAGTGATTTCATCACGTGCTTTACGGTGAAGGAAACATCGTGAGGAAACCTGCATATGTCTGAGAAGTAATTCAAAGACGTATGTATAGTGGCTGAGGCGGAGATAGACTTGCTATCTGTCACGTTGGCACTTAATTATCTTCGGTGAAAAGTGGGTGTTGTTATTACAACATCTCTGCCTACCCCTTCGGCAACGCTTCTGGGATTACGTGAGAATATTTTATATTTTTGTGGTCAAAAAAATATAGTTTTGTAAATAAACGCGGAACCCCAAACCGTCAGTCGGCCATGTTGGGCGCACTTCCGGTTCCGGTAAATATTATGATAATTCGCGCGACCGGATGTACGTCACCGCTGGCTGTTTGGCTGAAAACCGCAATAGTTTTCATATTAAGTGAATGCAAATATGCATTTGCTTTCACAACACGTATTTTAGCAATGTTTAGTGGCGCATATCATTTTGGATTAAAATTACTTCATTTGCAAACCATGCATTGTCAAAGCGAAATTAATTAAAAACATGCCTAATATACGTTATCTATATACTAGACTAATCTACATTTTAATCTATACAGATAAATAAAGATGTAAGTGTCTGTTGGAAATTCCAATATAACAGCTTTTCACTAAATACATACTATGAAAGTATACACGCTACTGACACTAAAAAAACAAGTATAAAAATTTTTTTCTGTCTCTTTGTTTGTTCCGGGTAATCTTTGAAACGGCTGGACGGATTTTAACGGGACTTTCACTGGTAGGTAGCTGATGTTTCAAGGAGTAACTTAGGCTACTTTTATTTATGTCCACGACAATAAGGAAGAAACTAAATCTACGTGGGTGAAACCACGGGGCAGAGCTAGTATATATTATGCAAAATTTGCGATACTGACATTTAAAAAAATCTTTTTTTTTATTTTTTTTATTTGCCTGTCTCTATTTGTTCTAACGGGATTTTAACGGGACTTTCACTGTCAGACAGCTGATGTATCAAGGAGTAACTAAGGCTAAATCTACGCGGGTGAAACCGCGGGGCACAGTTATAACACATAGGCTATAAGAAACGCATTTTCTTGGTAGTTAAATTATACTCGACTGTAACCGCGGGGCGCACCTAGTAATTATAATACACATAGAATAATAATAACACACCCGAAATAAAGAATAATTTCTTAATACATTTCCACGTTACATAAGAGTTTAGGAAGCTAGTTTTCCTTACAAACTTACCTCTTGGTACATACGTCCCCTTTCATGCAGTAAGTACGGGCGTCAGTGCATTTGAAAGGTTGTTAGTGGAACGTTAAGTTAACTGGGAAATAACTTAGGACCAAATTGTATGGGGTTATACTGAGAAAATTATTCGTGTAAGATTTATATTGGTACTTTAGAAAATATAGAAATGAAGAGGATCTTAGTTTCCTGCTTGATCACAAGATCGCAGATTATTTTATTAATAACTACATCATCAGCGAATAACATAGGCTTTATTTTATCCCCGTACTCCCACGGGAACGGGAACTACGCGGGAACTGCGTGACGTCTGCTAGTAGTGAATAAACCAACTGCATATATTAAATGGATAATATTATAAAGAGGAAAGATTTGATTATTTTTTGTTTGTTTCTTTGCATTGAATAGGCTCCGAAACTACTTGACCGATCTTGAAAATTCTTTCAGCATTGGATAGCTACATCATCAGCGAGTAACATAGGCTATATTTTATCCCCGTACTCCCTCGGGAACGGGAACTACGTGGATATAGGTATTGGAGTATATAGATTGACGGTCAGTTTGTACCGGGTAGTCTCTGAAACGGCTGGACTAGTTTTAACGTATCTTTCACAGGCCGATAGCTGGGGTTACAAGACGTAACATAGGTTATATTTATTTCCAAAAATAATATGGGTCCGCGAATAAAGCCACGCTTAAAATAAAGTCTACCCGGGTGAAACCGCGTGACGTCCGCTACTAGTATATAAGCCGGCAGCATATATGAAATATTCGTATGTACGCTTCTCACGTATTCGGGGCGCGCTGGAGCCTTAGATGGTATGCTAAGTTTAAGTTCGTAGTAAGTTTAGAGCATATTCATACTTGGTATTAACATGCAAATATCTTGGTTTGTCTCGTAACTTTTTGTGGTTAAGCAGATGAATTGATTTCCCCTGTAACTATAAAGTACCAGCGGACGTCACGCGGTTTCGCCCGCGTAGTTCCCGTTCCCCTGGGAGCACGGGGATAAAATATGGCCTATGTTACTCGCTGATGATGTGGCTATCCATTGCTGAAAGAATTTTCAAGATCGGTCAAGTAGTTTCGGAGCCTATTCAATGCAAACAAACAAACAAAACAATTAAATCTTTCCTCTTTATTATATTAGTGTATATTATGAGTAGGTAACATTACTTTATTCAATACTAGCTGTGCCCCACGGTTTCACCCGGGTAGACTTTATTTTAAGCGTGGCTTTATTCGCGGACCCATATTATTTATGGAAATTGATATAACCTATGTTACGTCTTGTAACCCCAGCTATCGGCCAGTGAAAGATACGTTAAAACTAGTCCAGCCGTTTCAGAGACTACCCGGTACAAACTGACCGTCAATACAAAGTCTGTCTGGCAAAGCTAGAATATTTAGAGACTGCCACCTGCGTAGACTTCATTAAATAAGTGGCCCGCGGAACCCTAATAATTTTTTAATCAACTCTATGTTACTCCTTGTATCATCAGCTATATTTCAGTGAAAGTCCCGTTAAAATCGGTCCAGCCGTTTCAGAGATTACCCGGAAGCAACAAAAAGAGAAAAACTTTACTTTTGCATTAAGTGAAAAGCTGTTATTTTGGAATTACAAACAGACTCTTCAATTTTATTTATCTGTATGTATAGATGTATAGATAAGTGAAGAAAAATAATGTTCGTCTATAAACGGAACAAGTCAATCGCATCACTGAGCGTGGAGACTGAGGGTACACTCAAAACTCCTATCGGATGAAGCAATTTTACATCCGATATCTGTCAGTGACAGGTCTAATCAACAAGGCGGTGGAAATTCTCGCCTTCGCGTTGGAGTTAAGGCTTCCTGTATTACGTGAAATCTGGCCAGCATGGGGCTATCTACTCGTAAACTAATAAAGAGGAAAGATTTGATTGTTTTTTGTTTGTTTGCATTGAATAAATCAAAATCAAAATCAAAATCAAATATATCTTTATTCGATTAGACTTCATACAAAGTACTTTCAAATCGTCAGAATGACACAATTACACAGGATTATACATGCTACCGCCAGGTTCGGAAGGTTGATTTTACTGAGAAGGCTCCGAAACTACTTGACTGATCTTGAAAATTGTTCCAGCAATTGATAGCTACATCATCAGTGAGTAACATAGGCTATTTAACCCCGTACTCCCACGGGAGCGGGAACTACACGGGAGAAACCGCGTGACGTCCGCTAGTAAAAAAAATTTGCTTACGCCATCCTAGAAGGGTCTTCGTAACAACAACACCCACATTTCACTGAATATGATTAAGTGCCAACGTGACAGATGGTGAGTCTATCGCCGTCTCAGGCACTATACGTGACTTTGAATTACTTCTCTGACATATGCGAGTTTTCTCACGATGTTTTCTTTCACCGTAAAGTACGTGTAAGTAAGTTTTTAGAAAAACTCATTGGTACATGCTCCGCTGGGATTCGAGCTTGCATCGCTTACGTAGCAGGCCAAAACCCGAAGTCCACCACGGTAATTGGTTTTTTATTTTGCCTCAAATATAAGGAAATGAGAAAGAGAGAGAGTCGTGGGTAATTAGGCATCAAAAATATATTTAAAAGTCACGACAATGGAGTTAATTTTATTTGATTTTCAATATCGATTATTTTACAATACATTTTTTGATTTAACTGCATCCGATTTTGTGAAAAACGATTTTGATATTCCGTGTGTACAGCCAAATTCACAGACGCCTTAAATCGATACATTTATGTATGTTAGTGGAAGAAACGGCGGATTACTAAGGATTACGGGTTCAAGTCCTGTGAAGAGCTTTACTGTCGTGGGTGAAATGTTTTCAAGTGCAGTCTTACGCTTTAGATCTTCAGTATTTTCAGTATATTACATTGAAGTGAAAATCAGCGTATGCTTGGTAAGTTAAAGTGATTTATAAACGTGACTTTTGCTAAAGAGGCACTGCAGTGCACTTAATTGTCTTGTATTGAAACATTCGTAAATTTAGTGTATTCAGAAATTGTTGAAAAATTATGGAAAATGCATTTCTTGAATACCATAAAATAATTTTTTGCAAATATATCTATTTTTGACAAAAACTATCCACATCAAAATAGTAAAATTGTTAGTAAATACTATCTTAAAATATTTCGAAATCTTATGTTATATGTTATATATTGAGTTTCAACCCCTCGGGGTCAAAAATGGGATGAATTTGATAATCTCTTTGAACGTATACCTACAGGCTGATTTGAAGACACAATAGACATACAAGTATTATAACTTTCATCATATTAGATTTCAACCCGTCGGGGGCAAAAAGGGAATGAATTGTGATCACCATTTAAGTATACCTACATACAGGCTATTCAAAGGAAACAACACACACATATTAGATTGCAACCCCTTGGGGTGCAAAAGGGGACGAATTTTTTTTTTGTTAAATATAAATTTTAAGTACTTACACAAAACGTTGATGGTGTGCGTAGCGACCACATTCTCTGTGAGTTGTGCGTTGATGCCATGGCAGACCACCACGATGGATCGCCGGTTCGGTTCCACCACCACCGTGATGTTGGATGTGGTCACCCATCCTCCTGCCACAAACAAAACATACAAACACATTAATAATACAAAAACAAACTTGCAGATGAATACATTTAAGGTGTCTGTTTGTAATTCTAAAATAACAGCTTTTCACTAAACTATTATGGAAAGTTTATAGTTGTAAATTTTTTCTCTGTCGAAGTGTCCGTCTGTCTGTTTGTTCTGGTTTTAACGGGACTTTCACTGGCTGCTGTACTTACTTTTGTGTTATATTTTCGTCGTTATTCTTACTATTTATTTCTAGGGTAAAGTGTAGTTGTTAGAGGTTACAAAAGGTTCGATGCTTATTTGATGATATGTGGAACAAAAAATGCTGGTTTTTTTGTAAAAGTGCATTTAAAAAAAAATGCTTCACAAATTAATAAACCAACGTCTGATGTCTAAATATAAAAAAATATTATGTTCCACGAATGCTCTGTGAAAAAAATATACTTTACAATTTCAATTTATTGGCTTAAAATATACTCTTAATACTTACAGGTGACAGTAAGACTTATACTACGTTAACGCTATGGACCCTGTGGGGCACAGCAAATTTCTTTTCTTTTTCCTCTAATAAGTCTAGGGTCTATAAAAAACTGCGTGTGGGGGCTGGGGCCCAACCATGAGCTCTTACTGCAATGATAGTTTCACTCATTTATGAGACAGATGTATGTGACGTGCATACATCTGTTACTGTAGCACAACTGAATTATCATTGCAATAAGAGCTCATGGTTGGGCCCCCGGTTATCTCAAGCTACACAATTATACGTAGTACCTGCTTCTAGTTTTATATATTTTTTATCGACTTTTGTGCACTGGAACTCTGTCCATGGGCTTATATATATTATTTTTATGATTTATATTGTATTACTCAAAATCGTAAAATTACTTTTATGAAAAGAGTAATTACTGAGTTTCTTGTCAGGTTCTTCTCAGTAAAAGCAACCTTCCGAACCTGGTGGTAGCATGTATAATCCTGTGTAATCGTGTCGTTTTGACGATTTGAAAGTACTTAGTGAAAAGTCTAATCAAATAAAGATATTTTTGAATTTGAATTTGAATTTGAACTTACCTTCAGGAGATATAACAGTGCGATTGCTGGCATCCTTATGATGTTTCCCGAGTACCACCCACTTGACGTCAGCAGCAGGGTTCGAAGGTGCCGTGCTGCAGGTGAGAGGCACGGGGTCACCGACCCTCGCCTCCGATGGACCCGATATTGACACATGTGAAGGAGCAACTGAAAATAAAAACTGCAGTTAATCATTTGATCTAGTTTCAAAATGGCGACGTAGAGATCGGTCAATCGATGAATCGAGTTTTCGAGTCGGACACATCGAGTTTTTTATTCGATATGTGTGACACCGAATCGATATCTATACATCTATACAGATAAAAATTTAAGTCTCTGTTTGTAATTCCAAAATAACAGCTTTACACTAAATGTACTTGAAAGTATACACGCTACTGACACAAAAAAACTAAGTTTTAAAATGTTTCTCTGTCTGTCTGTTTGTTCCGGGTAATCTCTGAAACAGCTGGACGGATTTTAACGGGACTTTCACTGGCAGGTAGCTGATGTTTCAAGGAGTCACTTAGGCTACTTTTATTTAAAAAAGCATAAGGGTTTCGCAGGACACACATGAATTAACTCTACGAGGGTAAAACGGCGGGGCACAGCTAGTACACAAGTAAAATTAGAACATAAAATATTTATTCGATTGAAATCAATTTTGTTTTCACGTGATGCTCGTATTTGAGTGTAATTTGATTTAATCGATTGGCAAATAGTTTAACTGGAGTTGAACCTGTGGATTTACAGTGACAAGGTTGTATCAAAGGCGTGAGGGCATTTTTCGCCAAAAGTGAACCTGTGGCCTTGGAGTTCGAGCAGTTGCCTGCTACGCAAGCGGCGTAAGTTCAATTCCCAGGCCTACAAATGAGTTTTATAAAAACTTATGCACAGTGATTTCACGGTGAAGGAAAACATCGTGAAGAAACCTGCATAAATCTGAGAAGTAATTCAAAGACGATAGACTCACCATCTGTCACGCTGGCACTTAATCATGTTCGGTGAAAAGTGGGTGTTGTTATTACGACACCTCTGCCTACCGCTTCGGGGAATGCAGGCGTGAGCATATGTATGTAAAGCCGCGAACCAAAGCTAGTATTTTATTAGTAGGAGGACAAACGTCAAATACTTTGGAAGTGCGGGAGACGTCGTGAACAAGTTAAAAGTTATATTGCCCTCGGCAAATATTCGATCATAAATCCAACATGATAGGTGCCGCGTTATTCACTAAGGTTTCTCGGCGTCGAACTCGTCGACGAGCGTTGGTTTCAGTCATAGGAAATCGATGAAAATTAAAATGAAAATGATTTATTCAGTTTAAGCCCTGGTAAGGCACTTATGAATGTCGAGGAATTTACCACGGGTTCGGAAACTAGCCTTCTGAGAAGAACCGACAAGAAACTCAGCTGGCATCATGTACATTTCATTACTTAGTAAACACAATATATCTCTCTATCTATATCTATACATCTATACAGATAAATAAAATTGAAGTGTTTGTTTGTAATTCCAAAATAACAGCTTTTCACTAAATGCATTTGAAAGTATACACGCTACTGACACTGAAAAACCAAGTTTTAAATTTGACTGATTTTAACGGGAGTTTCACTGGCAGGTAGCTGATGTTTCGAGGAGAAACTTAGGCTACTCATTTATTAAAAATATTAGGGTTCCGCGACATGAAGCATGAAACTAAATCTACGCGGGTGGCACAGCTCTTAGAGGATAAGGTTCAGTTTCGTAACTTTAAAACCGACGAGTGCGACGCTGAGAAACGTTAGTGAATAACGCGGTTCAAGTCACTTGGAAAATATTATTGGATATGGGAAGTTAAGTTACTTTACAACTTAACTTACGGGAAGTTTATTGTGTTATCACTCCTCAAAGCAGTTGTCAACTGTTACGTAAGCAACTGGTCAGGGACCTTACCATAAGCTCTTACTGCCACCATAGTCCCACTGTGTGACAGTGACGGACTTATACACGTCATATACATCTGTCTCATATTAAGAGTTAAACTATCATGGCAATAAGACGTCATAGTAGGACCCCAGGACGTCAATGGATCAGAATGTTGGGCCACAAAGGTGACGGATGAAAGTAAGCTGCATGCAACTGAGATGCGGATGTTGAGATGGATGTGTGGCGTCACGAGATTGGATAAGGTGAGGAATGAGTTTATAAGGGGAAGTCTGAAAGTAGCACCAGTGACTGACTGTTGAAGAATAAACATTTGTCGTGGTATGGACATGTTATGCGGAGGGATGAGGATAATGTTGCCAAAAAAGTTTTGTTTATGAATGTGGATGGTTACAGGGGGAAAGGAAGACCTAAGAAACGATGGATGGATTGTGTGAAAGATGATATGACTAGAATGGGAGTGAATACAGATATGACGGCTCATAGAGAGAAATGGAAGAGAAGAACACATTGCGCGGACCCCAAATAACATGGGATAAGGGCAGCAAGATGATGAGTAGGACCCCAGGACATGTAGACTATGTCTGGGAATAGGACCATTATGCTCACGCCTCGCTTGTAGAAAGCAGGTTTCCTTCACCGTAAAGCACGTGGTGTGAAATCACTACACATAAGTTTTTTGAAAACCTCATTGGCAGAGGCCCCGTTGGGATTCGAACTCACGCTTGCGTAGAACCCCCACGACTCTGCAATTTTAAATTCTGTGCTTTTCCTTTTTATTCTACTAGATTTAAGTTTAGTAATTCTTTATTATTATAACTAGCTGTGCCCCGCGTAGATTTAGTTTCAACCTTATTGTCGCGAAACCCTAATATTTTTAATAAATAAAAGTAGCCTAAGTTACTCCTTGAAACAGCTACCTACCAGTGAAAGTCCCGTTAAAATCCGTCCAGCCGTTTTAGAGATTACCCGGAACAAACAGACAGACAGATATACAGACAGAGAAAAAAATATTTTTACTTTCATATGTATTTAGTGAAAAATCTGTTATTTTGGAATTAGAAACAGACACTTCAATTTTATTTATCTGTATAGATATAGATTTTAACGAGATGAAAATAAACTTTTTACTATACAACATCTTTTCCACGAATTGTCTAATGTTTTAAAATATGTTTATTGTACGTATGTTTGTCTGTAAATGCACAAAATGCACTGAAGACCAAGAAACAAAGTTACAATTTATGCGACATTTACTCGAGAGAGCAAACTTATAAACTTATAATTTGTTGTCGCGACTCCATTGATGTCGAGCCGCGTATTTTCAGGAAGTTTCAGGAAGCTTGCTCCGTTTCAAGAGCACTTAAACGGCCCCTTTGTACGTGAATTTATGAATTTTTAACAGTTTTAGTGATACTTACAGAATTGTAATTACTTTGAGTTCGCGATGGATTTGTTATATAATTTGTAACATCATCTCCCTGGCCTTATCCCATACATTGTTGGGGTCGGCACTTGATTCAACCCGATGTGGCTCCATGTTAGTCGCAATCAACTTATTAACTCCTTGTCCGTTATGTGCGCCTGGTACTTCGTGTACCATATCATCATCTCCCTGACCTTATCCCATACATTGTTGGGGACGGCACTTGATTCAACCCGATGTGGCTCCATGTTAGTCGCAATCAACTTATTAACTCCTTGTCCGTTATGTGCGCCTGGTACATCGTGTACCATATCATCATCTCCCTGGCCTTATCCCATACATTGTTGGGGTCGGCACTTGATTCAACCCGATGTGGCTCCATGTTAGTCGCAATCAACTTATTAACTCCTTGTCCGTTATGTGCGCCTGGTACTTCGTGTACCATATCATCATCTCCCTGGCCTTATCCCATACATTGTTGGGGTCGGCACTTGATTCAACTCGATGTGGCTGATCACCTGTTTTTTATACGGAGCGACTACCATCTGACCTTCGTAACCCCTTTAACGAGGAAAATCTGTGATCTGGGTTAAACCAGTAGTCAGACAATTTGAGGCCTCCGACTGACCTGTAACGATTGCCAAAGGAGGGAACTCGGGCGGTCACCCATCCAACTACTGGCTAGGCGTATTGGTTGCTTAACTTCGCTGATCGAATCATATGCGCAATAGCAACTGTGCCACGAGCTCCTCATATAATTTGTATCTCGATTTGAATTATAAATTGCGGTAAAAATCGTACAAAGTTTATGTGAAGAGTGCTCTTGGCACGACAAGAGCCGTGGTGGCCTCGGCAGAGCAGTCACCTGAATCCCAGCGGGGCATGTACCAATGAGTTTTTCTAAAAACTTATATACAGTGATTTCACACCTCGTGCTTCACGGAAACCTGCATGTGTCTGATAAATAATTCAAAGACGTATGTATAGTGCCTGAGACAGAGAGACATAGGCGAACCCATAAAATGACTACTGTGCATTCAAAGTCAGCGCTCGAAACTCATGACGGGACCTCTACTGTAAAGTACATCATGTAAAACCACTTCGAAACACATTCAAATGAATGTGAATGTAACTTTGAACATTTTTGCTCCGCCGGTAATGGATTGGAAAACTCGCTTTAAAGCGCTTTATACGTTAAAATGTTAAGTTAGTTTTCGGAGGTGGAAAGATGGATTGGTTATCGAACTGGATACTAATAATAGAATTGAGCTATGCAACTCAAACTCAAATATCTATACAGATAAATAAAATTGAAGTGTCTGTTTGTAATTCCAAAATAACAGCTTTTCACTAAATGCATATGAAAGTATACACGATACTGACACTAAAAAACCAAGATTAAATTTTTTTCTCTGTCTGTCTGTCCGTCTGTCTGTCTGTCTGTTTGTTTGTTCCGGGTAATCTCTGAAACGACTGGACCGATTTTAATCGAACTTTCACTGGCAGGTAGCTGATATTACCCGGAAGAAACAGACAGACCGACAGACAGACGGAGTGGCAGTAGCGTGTATACTTTCATATACATTTAATGAAAAGCTGCTATTTTGGAATTACAAACAGACACTCCAATTTTATTTATCTGTATAGATATGGGGTACTTGATTGATTTAAGTTGTATACTTACTTTACTTACCCATAGTCATGGGTAACCGGTTGGTTTGTCAAAGCATACGCAGTCGCGTATGCTTTGACAAACCAACCGAGGAGACAAAATATATATAGTCGCCTTTTTACCTATCTGTTTGTAAATAAACTATGAGATGGGATTTGGCGATTTGTGTTGTAAGTTTCAAGTGATAGCGTTGAGAAGAAATATAAATCCAACTTCTTACAAATATTATAAAACTTTACAATAATAAAGCTTATGCATCAAAATAACACATAGGGACTAAAAATACATTTGCGTGGTAGTTAAATCTATACAGATAAATAAAATTGAAGTGTTTGTTTGTAACTCCAAAATAACAGTTTTTGACTAAATGCATATGAAACAGTACTGACATAGAAAAACAATTTTTTTAATTTTTTCTCTGTCTTCCGTCTGGCTGTCCGCCTGTCTGTCTGTCTGTTTGTTCCGGGTAATCTCCGAAACGGCTGGACGGATTTTAATGGCACTTTCACTGACGGATAGTTAATGTTACAAGGAGTAACTTAGGCTACTTGGATTTTTTTAAAAGCATTAGGGATCCGCGGGCCACCATGAAATTAAAATCTACGCGGGTGAAACTGCGGGGCACAGCTTGTTATAATTATCCATACATCCATAGAGATAAATAAAATTGAAGTGTCTGTTTGTAATTCCAAAATAACAGTTTTTCACTATATGCATATGAAAGTATACACGCTACTGACACTAAAAAACCAAGTTTTAATTTTTTTCTCTGTCCGTCTGTCTGTCTGTCTGTTTGTTCCAGATAATCTCTGAAACGGCTGGACCGATTTTAACGGGACTTTCACTGGTAGGTAGCTAATGTTACAAGGAGTAACTTAGGCTTTTATTTAAAAAAACATTTACGGTTCTGCGGGAATAAAACTAAATCTACGCGAGTGAAACCGCGGGGCACAGCTAGTCATACATACATATTCTCACGTCTGTATCCCCGAAGGCGCAGGCAGAGGTGTTGTAATAACAACACGCACTTTTCACACAAGATGATTAAGTGCCAACGTGACATAGGGTGAGTCTATCGCCGTCTCAAGCACTAACATCTTTTGAATTACTTCTCAGACTTCAGGTTTCCTAACGATGTTTTCCTTCACCGTAAAACTGGTGGTGTGGAACACTGCACTTAAGTTCTTAGAAAAACTCATTGGTACAGGCATTGGTAATATCGTTAAAGGTTTTTTTTGTCTCTGTACACAGTGATGATAAAATTTAAAGTACATCCCCCGCTACATCTTTTGACTTGTGCCAAAGAAATCTCGCATTACTGTGCTTTTTGACAACCCTTGTTTGGCATGGTTACTTTATCAAAGGGTTTGGAATTCACTTCGGGGCGGATCGCGTTTGTGGAATTTAAAAAAGAAAATACATATATAGCTGTTACTGTTGACATATAGATCTTTGTACAAAACTAGAATTTTAAATTAAATATTTCCAGTGACTACAAACGGTTTGTTTGTTGAATTTGGTGCCTTCCACTAATTATATTTGATGCATTTTCCAAAGATATATCTACATTATACAGATAAATAAAATTGAAGTGTCTGTTTGTAACTCCATAATAACAGTTTTTCACTAAATGCATATGAAAGTATAGACGGTACTGATATACAAAAACCAATTTTCATAAATATTCTCTGTCTTTCTGTCTGTCTGTTTGTTAGGGATCCGCGGACAACCAAGAAATTAAAATCTACGCGGGTGAAACCGCGGGGCACAGCTAGTATATATATATACAAGCTGTGCCCCGCGGTTTCACCCGCGTAGATTTAGTTTCATCCTTTTTGTCGCGGAACCCTAATATTTTTGATAAATAAAAGTAGCCTTAGTTACTCCTTGAAACATCAGCTACCTGCCAGTGAAAGTCCCGATAAAATCGGTCCAGCCGTTTCAGAGATTACCGGGAACAAACAGACAGACAGACAGACAGACGGACAGACAGACAGAGAAAATTTTTAAAACTTGGTTTTTTAGTGTCAGTAGCGTGTATACTTTCATATGCATTTAGTGAAAAGCTGTTATTTTGGAATTACAAACAGACACTTCAATTTTATTTATCTGTATAGATATATAGATATAGATAGAACTAGCTTTAGTCCGTAGTTTTGTCACATATAAAAATTCAACCTTCACTTCATATCTTTAAAGGCGGGTAAGGGTAAAAACCGGGACACTATGATTAAGACTTCACTGTCCATCTGTCTGTCCGACTCGTACGCGTGGAAAAGTTAATTTGGGTCCACACTAACTTTAACCCGCGATTGGTTTTAGCGTGATGACTATATATCATCAGACTTGTAGCCTATGATCTAACACTGCAATAATTTTTCAAATCGGACCCGTTCCTGATATACAAACAAACTCTCTATTACATATATACATACTTTATGTTTTTATACTTTTCACCCAGATGATTAAGTGCTAACGTGACAGATGGCTAATCTATCGCCAAGTCAGACATATGCAGGTTGCCTCACCGTAAAGCACGTTTTCTGTCACCGTAAAGCACGTGGTGTGAAATCACTGCACATAAGTTTTTACAGCTTTTTTTACTTTTTTAGGCCGCTGGGATTCGAAGCCACGGCCACAACGTCTGTATATATTTGTATAGATTATTTAATGAGTACTTACAAAGAACAGTAAGGTCTATATCAGCTCTCAGAGTATTGCTTATCATAACGTTTTTGGCCTCGCAGGTGTATCTCGCCTTGTTGTCGGACATGTCCGCTTTGAACGACAACACATTCTCTGACATACGGCCGATGGTTCTGTAACAATAAAAACATATATTAGACTAGCTGTGCCCTGCGGTTTCACCCGCGTAGATTTAGTTTCATCCTTATTGTCGCCGAAGCGTAGGTAGCCTAAGTTACTCCCTGAAACATCACCTACCTGCCAGTGAAAGTCCCGTTAAAATCGGTCCAGCCGTTTCGGAGATTACCCGGAATAAACAGACAGACAGAGAAACATTTTATGACTTGGTTTTTTTAGTGTCAGTAGCGTGTATACTTTCAGATGCATTTAGTGAAAAACTGTTATTTTCGATTTACAAACAGACACTTAAATTTTATTCATCTGTATTTTATAGATATAGATGTATAGATGCAAGAAGGGAACTCTAAAGGGGGTACGAAATTCACTTTTCACCGAAGATAGTTTAATTGTTTCATCATCATCATCAACCAATGTTAGTCCACTGCTGGCCATAGACCTCCCCTAATGATTGCCATAGCGGCCTGTCTTCAGCTTGCCGCATCCAGCATCTGCCTGCAGTCTTTCGCAGATCGTCATCCCACCTGGGGCCTAACCATGAGCTCTTATTTCAATGATATTGCAGGTGTGTGACAGGGACAGATGTATACACGTCAAATACATCTGTCTCTTAGTAAGAGTGGAACTATCATGCCAATAAGAGCTCATAGTAAGGCCCCTGGCCGGAGGGCGTCCTACACTAAGTTTGCCGAGTCGCGGTCTCCACTCAACAACTCGTTTACTCCAGCGTTTGTCGGTTCATCGCGAGTTTAATTGTTTATTTATGTTGAATTTCTATGTATAGATAAATAAAATGTAAGTATCTGTTTCTTATTCCAAATTCACAACAGCTTTTGACTCAATACATATCATTGAAACTTATACTGTTAGGAATATTAACTTATATTAAAAACCCAATATCAGAAAAATTATTTTTCTGCCTTTTGTTTGAATCCGGACTGATTTTCACGAGACTTTCAATAGTAGATAGCTAACATTACAAGGAGTAACTTTGGCTTATCTATACAGATAAATAAAATTGAACTGTCTGTTTGTAATTCCAAAATAACAGTATTTCACTAAATGCATATGAAAGTATACACGCTGCTGAGACTAATAAACCAAGTTTGAAAATGTTTCTCTGTCTGTTTGTTCAGGGTAATCTCTGAAACGGCCGATTTTAACGGGACTTTCACTAGCAGGTAGCTGATGATTCAAGGAGTAACTTAGGCTACTTTTATTTATTTAAATATTAGGGTTCCGCGACTTTAATGATGAAACTAAATGTACGCGGGTGAAATCGCGGGGCACATCTATTTTAATAAATATATTTTTTATTTTTGTGCCGAAAACAAGCCCAGTTCAGGTCTTTTTTTACAATTTTTTGTGTTTTATTTAATCAACCAATAAAATTAATTAAACCACAGCTCTTAAAAATAACCATTTTATTGTTACAATAACTTGTAAAACTTTGAGAACAATTTGAAGACCCCAAAGTTATTGTTCGAAGACTTTTAAACCCTGATGGAAATAAACTTTGGAATTTATAAATTTTAGCCAAAAAGTTGTTGAAATTTTAAAGTTGTTTTTTGTTCGATCGGAGAATAATATTTGCTTTTCTAAAGACTGTATTCCCCTTTTAAAGAATATTTAAGTTCTCTTGTTATTTTGTATTTCTGTTAATGCAGCTTTTTAATGTAAACTAGCTGTGCTCCGCGGTTTCACCTGCCTTTAAATAATAGTAGCCTAATTAACACCTTGTAACATAATATATATGCCAGTGGAAGTCCCGTTAAAATAGGTCCAGCCGATTCGGAGATTATCCGGAACAAACAGACAGACAAAAAGAGAGGTTAAAAAGAAAAATGACAGTTTTTTCATGTCAGTATCCTAGGTATATACTTTCGTATCAATTTAGTGAAAAGCTGTTATTTTGGAATTACAAACAGACACTTATTTTTTTATTATCTGTATAGATTCTAAGTGTTGCCATGATACCCTATTCAATAAAAAACAAAATAAATCTTTATAACTTAACCAAAGCGAAAATCTTCAAGTATTTTCCTCAGGTATTTAAAGTTTGGAACCGAGTACAAAAACCAGCTTAACCCTAGCACCGACCATTTTGTATTCCCCATAAATATTGCAAAATCCCTTCTTGCAAGTCTAGTTTGAAAGTAAAGTGAGGCTGGATGAATAATTTGCCAGCAAAATTTCCGTCAAGAACAGTTAAAGTTTCACAGGAAAATGCACTTTGAACGAACAGATTAGGGTGCTATAGTGTTTTGGTACGGAAGCGAATAAAAAGGCATATTTATATACTGAATCTATACCGATAAATAAAATTGAAGTGTCTGTTTATAATTCCAAAATAACAGCTTTTCACTAAATGCATATGAAAGTATACACGCTACTGACACAATAAAACCAAGTTTTAAATTTTTTCTCTGTCTGTTTGTTCCGGGTAATCTCTGAAACGGCTGGACTGATTTTAACGGAACTTTCACTGGTAGGTAGCTGTTGTTTCAAGGAGTAACTTAGGCTACTTTTATTTATA
The DNA here is from genome assembly GCA_964035505.1 of Watsonalla cultraria. Classification (NCBI taxonomy): domain Eukaryota; kingdom Metazoa; phylum Arthropoda; class Insecta; order Lepidoptera; family Drepanidae; genus Watsonalla; species Watsonalla cultraria. Next base: position 5,767,345 of record OZ037737.1, read on the forward strand.
AAAATATTAGGGTTCCGTGTAACTAAGGATGAATCTAAATCTACACGGGTGGAACCGCATGGAACAGCTAGTATTATCTATATCTGTACAGATAAATAAAATTGAATTGCCTGTTTTTTTGCATATTATTATGAAAAAGTATTTTACGTAGGTAATTAAGAAAACATCAATCTACACTATAATATTAGTGAGAAAGTGGAAAGATTGATTGTTTTTTTGTTTGATTGCATTGAATAGGCTCCGAAACTTGACCGATCTTCAAAATTCTTTCAGCAATGGATAGCTACATCATCAGCGAGTTACATAGGCTATATTTCATTCCCGTACTCTTACGAGAACGGGAACTACGCGGGTAAAACCACGTGAAGTCCGTTAGTGTTTAATATTTTTCTCTGCCTGTTTTTTGAATAAATTCAACTGGCCTGTATCTGAATGCATTCAACTCATCTCCCTGGCCTTATCCCATGTATTTGGGGTCAGCACTTGATACAACCCGATGTGGCTGATCACCTGATTTTTATACGAAGCGACTGCCATCTGACCTTCGCAACCCCTTTTTTCGAGGAAAATCGGCAATCTGGGTTAAACCAGTTGTCAGACTTTCTTAGGCCTCTGACTGACCTGTAACGATTGCCAAAGATATTAAATTGGCAACCGGGACCGACGGCTTAACGTGCTCTCCGAGGCACGGAGGAAACTCGGGCGGTCACCAATCCAACTACTGGCTAGGCGTATGGTTGCTTAATTTCGCTGATCGCATCATATGCGCAATAGCAACTGTGCCACGAGCTCCTCATGCATTCAACTACTATCCAAATTCATTGGTTTTATAAAAGGTTGGTAGGACATCCTGTAGACCCCATAATTAGTCATTGATATGCTTTTAAAAACATCATGTAATTACAGTCTTGACCATTCAGGCGTAACTTAAATAAAGGCCTTATAGAACATAGATAAAATAATAACGTACAAAATGATCTTAAGAAAAATCACCAATTGTATTTGATCCCACGATTCTTCAATGGAGTGTCAAAGACGGAACTCAATACCACAAAATATAAATATAAACACAATGTCGACTTCTTACATTAGTCGAGAAGGTAGCACTTACGCTATGATCTCGGATCAATAGGCCTAGACAAAGTAACATTCTCCGCGCGCTAACGCTAATAGAAACGATAGAGAATGCTAATGACATAAATCAGTTACGTGACATATGACATCCCCGTACATTTTCCTACTATGTCGTCTTATTGCCATGATAGTTTAACTCTTATTATGAGACAGATGTATATGACGTGTATAAGTCTGTCACTGTCACACAGTGGAACTATGATGGCTACAAGGCCCCTAAGATTTCATTTAGATCGGTTAAATTTTAAGCGTATATTTAAATCGAGAGGATACAAGTATGTAACTTTTCCAAAGATATTCTGCACTCAGTAATGTTACCTGTTTATTTTTTAATCGTAACTTTAGTAGAGCGAATAATATCATATTCTTGTCTTGAAGGTCAAGGAGTGTTTCGAGTCCTATCGTATGCGATAACGAACAACTGACTCAATTTTTCATATTTATTCCTTCAATGCAATATCTGGCAATATCGTAATTGATTCGTGTTTGCCATACCCTTACATTAAATTCATATTTTTAAAACAGATATTACGTAGAAGAAATTCTGAATGGGAACTGACCATTTGTATATATTTTATAAATCCTGCGGTCAGTGAGATCCCACGGGATAATGTTACGTCACTCACAGCATCAATGGTGGGAATATAGGTTTATGGTGCACTGTACCATGGAGCATAATCTAATAATCTTCTTTTCCGTTTATCTTTAAAAAAACTTCGTATATACTACGAATTTTTTTTTTGTTTTTTATTCATATTCATATATTTATTGCATTTAAGTTAGTTATATGAATGATGCAAAATAATTATAATTTCAAGGGAAGGGTTTCAAGGGAAGACCAGCGCTGGCTTGTGGCCAGCATTATGCTGATTTGAAGCCTTTTTTGTAGCACTTGGGTTATTTATCTTTTTTTGTTATATTTCAACTTGTATTTTTATAACTGTACGCCCTAAGCCACAAATAATCAAATATTCTATTCTATTCTATTCTAATTATGATGGTTTCCTAGCTTAAACTAACAAAAAAAAATTATTTCGTGTGATGTGTTATGTGTGTGTGATATCGTCGTTGCGCGTTCAAAAGTAGCTATGTGTTTTTACACACTTTAGGAGACGCAGAAAATGATTTTCTCGTAATATGGCCCGAGTATTAAAAAAAAATATTCTTACTATTGATACATATAACAAATTTACATAGTTTTTTTTAGATTAATGTTGGATAGATATTATTATTAATAATGACAAAATTAAACATTATTGGAAATTTTGATACAGAGTTCACGAAATACACATAGGGACTTTTGCACGCGCAACGACGATATGTGAATGCAATGTGATAGTGCTACAACTTTTTAAATTATATTACTCAAAACTAGCTGTGCCCCGCGGTTTCACCCGCGTAGATTTAGTTCATCCTTATTGTCGCGGAACCCTAATATTTTTTATAAATAATTTGAATTAGTTACTCCTTGAAACATCAGCTACCTACCAATGAATGTCCCGTTAAAATCCGTCCAGCCGTTTCAGAGATTACCCGGAACAAACAGACAGACAGAGAAAAAATTTAAAACTTGTTTTTTTAGTGTCAATAGCGTGTATGAATTCATATGCATTTAGTGAAAAGCTGTTATTTTGGAATTACAAACAGACACTTCAATTTTATTTATCTGTATAGATAATTGTAAAAATAATTAATACAAGTACAGATTTCCTAAAAGATACAGTCTCTAGTCCTTTTAAAATATAGGTAATGATACCAAAATCCTTAGAAGTCTAGGTAATTAGCAATCTACGTGTATTCCGGCAACGGCAATCGGACGCTGGTTACAAAGACAACCGGCAACCGCAAGTGGCGTTAATTGCTCAAACGATTGGTGCTAATCACAACTGCGTTATTCACTAAAGTTTCTCAGCGTCGAACTCAACGACGAGCGTTGGTTTCAATCATAGGAAATCTAAATATATATAACTCAAAGGTGACTGACTGACTGACATAGTGATCTATCAACGCACAGCCCAAACCACTGGACGGATCGGGCTGAAATTTGGCATGCAGGTAGATGTTATGACATAGGCATCCGCTAAGAAAGGATTTTGGTTAATTATACCTCCAAGAGGATAAAATAGGGGATAGATTTTTTTTACATTGAATAGGCTCCGAAACTACTTGACCGATCTAGAAAACTCTTTCAGCAATGGATAGCTACATCATCAGCGAGTAACATACGCTATATTTTATCCCGTACTCCCACGGGAACGGGAACTACGCAGGTGAAACCGTGTAACGTCCGCTAATAGAACATCAGGTTCAATTTCGTATCTTTAAAACCGACACTCGACGACGAGTGCGACGCTGAGAACCCTTAGTGAATAACACGGTTCACGTCACAAGGCTTACTCGTTAGGTGTGACTATCAAGCAGAAGCTACTAACCAGTTTGAAACATTTGAGACTTGATTATTACCGTGCTTTACGGTGAAGGAAAATATCGTGAGGAAACCTGCATATGTCTGAGAAGTTATTCAATACGTATGCATAGTGTCACACACACTTGCAGGTTTTCATACGCCTGTATCCCATGGGGGTAGGCAGAGACCACTATTCGCCACAAGCTACGATCCTTACATACTTCTTTCGCTTCATCCACATTCAAGCATCTCCTCATGCACCTTCACTGTAAATCACGTGATGTGAAATCACTGCACATAAAGTTTTTAGAAAGCCCATTAGTACAGGCTGCTGGGATTCGAGCTCACGTCGTTTGCGTGGCAGGCGATTGCAGCTCACTAGTAAGAAAAAAAAAATTAGCTTGAAAAAGGATATTATACTGTAAGTGATTATATTTGTGATAAGGGAGCCTGGGATATACCTTTACCTGATAATTTTTGTAAATAATCCCATTGGCACTGTACTTTTGCTACAATTAATTAATATTAATTTTGCTTTGACTGGCTGGAATTTGCCATGCTCACATATATTTGTACTATATTTTTAGTTTTTATTTTTGACAATTGAGCATTAGAACAGTGTCCATGGGCTTATAGTTGCTTGAACGATTTATTTTGTATTTTTAAAACTGTATAATATTCTTTAAAAGAGTAATTACTGAGTTTCTTGCCAGGTTGTTCTCAGTAAAAGCAACCTTCCGAACCTGGCGGTACCATGTATAATCCTGTGTAATTGTGTCATTCTGACGATTTGAAAGTACTTTGTATAAAGTCTAATCGAATAAAGATATATTTGAGTTTGAGTTTATCTAAAATAAAAATAAAAAAAACTTTTTTGGTTATTTTTTTTCAATCTTGTGTCAAAAGCAATTGATATACTAGAAGCATAAGCTTAACCGCCCTAGCACAAAACCACCTTAAACCGCTCTAAGCCCTCACACAACACAGTAAAAAGCGGTGTAATTTGGTTGCGATAATTAAAACAAAAAGTCCCTGCTTTTTTACTTGAAGGGAACGATAATAATCTTTCCCACGGCCACGGTTGGGCGACGAAGGGAACGCAAGAAGGAAGGAATATATTAATAATATTCCGTCTTGACCTTTTGAGGCCCTTTAATGGAGCAATTTTGCTCTCGGTAATTGCTTTTGTGTTAGGCCTGGATAGTGGATGGGTGGTCATTACTGTCGCTGCGATAATTATTGTCTAACGATTATGATTTTTATATACATAAGTATATGATTATAAGATACTTATCAATACTAGCTGTGCCCTGCGGTTTCAGCCGCGTAGACTTAATGTCATGTGAGACTCATCATCTCTTATATAAACTCTTATATGTATGATTTAAGAGCTGTGACTCTTGTCGGTGTAACTGATGCAACTTCTTCCATCGTCTCTATCAAGTGCCACCTCACTAATGAGAGACCCACGAAACCCAAATTAAAAAAACATAAAAGTAGTGCGAGTTAATTCTTGCTATCTGCCAGGGAAATCCGTTAATATCAGTCCACCTATTTCAGAGATATCCGGGACAGCAGACGGACAGAAAGACAGAAAATTTGTTTTATTTTTTTATGTCACAATGAGAATACCTACCGTTTATCCTTTCAAAATTCAAATTCTTGATTTGATTACACTTTTAACAGTCTTGAAATGTGTAATTACGAACGGACAATACAATTTTATTTATCTGTACAGATATATATGATTACATGAACCAATATAATACGAAGGGGTAGGCAGAGGTGTTGTAATAAGAACACCCACTTATAACACAAGATGATTAAGTGCCAATGTGACAGATTTTGAGTTCATCACCGTCTCAGGTACTATACATTTATATTTATAGTCTTTGACTGACTATCTAAATGACTAATCCCTACTAATACTCGTATTATAAATGCGAAAGTAACTCTGTCTGTCTGTTACGCTTTCCCGCTTAAACTTCTCAACCGATTTTGATGAAATTTGGCACAGACAATCTTTACATCTTGAGAAAGGACATAGGCTACCTTTTATTCATTAAAAATATTAGGTTTCCGCGACCATAAAGATGAAACTAAATCTACGCGGGTGAAACCACGGAGCACAGCTAGTCAGATATAAAAGCTCTTAATGTCAAATCACTGCAGATAAGATTTTGGAAAAACTCATTGGGTCAGGCTGGGATAAGAACTTGCGTTCCATGCTTAGCGGGCGACTACTCAAATCCCATAGCCACCACGGCCCCTTAAAAATTCCTTAAAAATATTCAGCAATAAAAAGCTTTATGAAGTATTTTTGACCTTTCGACTTTCAAAGGTTGAATTAATCGTAAAATCCGTTGTAATTTGATCCCGGGACACGGATATCGCCAGGTTACCGTACCGGGAACGATGGGGAATCGATTTTAATAGTCCTGTGCAATCGACCAACACGTACGCGGAGGGCTTTTGCATATATCCTACACGATTATGCTGCTTCTCCGTTTCAATATTCATTGGGCCTCAGTCATTTGAGTACGATTTTCGTCTTTTTGTAAGATCATCATCTCCCTGGCCTTAATTCCATGTATTTGGGGTCGGCACTTGATTCAACCCGATGTGGCTGATCACCTGATTTTTATACGAAGCGACTGCCGTCTGACCTTCGCAACCCCATTTAGGAGGAAAATCTGTGATCTGGGTTAAACCAGTTGTCTTTTTGTAAGATATTATAATGTTATTGTGAAGATTATAATTTTTGAAATTGCTTCATTAAAACTGCCTGTAAAATGAGACAAAAAATATTTATCTTGAATTAAATACTTGCCGATATATTAATTAAGATGAAATGATTACATGTCGATAACGAGTTTGATGGTACATTTGCCAACACCAAAAGTGTCTAATTCCACATAATTTTACATACATACATACTTATGCTCACGCCTGAATTCTTGAGGTAGGCAGAGGTGTTGTAATAACAACACCTACTCTTCACTGAAGATGATTAAGTGCCAACGTGACAGATGTTGAGTCTATCGCCGTCACAATACATACGTGTTTGAAGTATTTCTCAGACATAAGCAGGTTTCCTTAAGAATAAAATAAGAATCCCTTAACATTCGTATCATTTTTTCGTCATAATACTAACGTTCTATCAATTTTTGTAGTAAAGAGTAGTTGTTAGAAGTTACTAAAGGTTCGATGCGTATTGAAATATTGATCTATACATCTAAACAGATAAATAAAATTGAAGTGTCTGTTTGTAACTGCAAAATAACAGTTTTTCACTAAATGCATATGATATTATACATGGTACTGACATATAAAAACACGGATAATCTCTGAAACGGCTGGACCGATTTTAACAGGATTTCACTGGCAGGTAGCTGATGTTTCAAGGACTAACTTAGGCTAGTTTTAATTTATTAAAAATATTAGGGTTCCGCGACAATAAGGATGAAACGAAATCTATGGCGAAACCGCGAGGCTAGTAATGAATTAAATTTTATAAAAACGAAGATAAATATTTTAAATTTATATTCATCAGCCGATGATCTGTGCCAATATGTCTCAACACACTATACTGACAATATTAATATACTTTTACTAGATAAGGAACGCGATAATGGGATAACGCGATTACACAGCATCTGTAATACGATATGGCAAACCGGAAAGTGGCCATCCGACTGGGTGCACTCCTCTATTCTCCCTCTTCATAAGAAAGGATCAGTTCGTAACTGCAGTAATTATAGAACAATTGCACTAACCTCACATGCTAGCAAAATTTTACTGCACATCATTAATTCGAGACTGAAAGCTTATCTTGAATGGCAGATACCGCAGGAACAGGCTGGTTTCGTCAAAGGAAGAGGGACGAGAGAGCAAATATTAAATATGAGGCTCATAATAGAAAAATGCTATGAATACAACACCCCAACGTTTATGTGTTTTATTGATTACCAAAAAGCGTTCGACTGCGTGAAATGGGAGAAATTGTGGGAAGTCCTCTCTGAAACCGGAGTACCCACCCACCTGGTACTGTTGATTCGCAATCTATATGAATCCGGTATTGGGACGGTGACTATCGATAATCAAACATCAAACTGTTTCAAATTTGAAAAGGGAGTTCGCCAGGGATGTATTATTTCCCCCATCCTTTTTAATATATATGGCGAGTACGTGATGCGACAAACCCTGGAAAACTGGGAAGGAGGAGTCAAAATAGGAGGGAAACAAATATCGAACCTTCGCTATGCAGACGACACCACCCTACTAACAACATCTGAGGCGGAAATGGCGGAACTATTAAAACGACTTGAAACAATTAGTCTGGGCATGGGGCTTGCAATAAATAAAAGCAAGACTAAGCTTATGGTGGTTGACCGGTTTGCGACAGTACAACGCACCAACCTACTAAAGGAGTATGAGACTGTGGACCAATTTCAATATCTTGGTTCAGTTATCACTAACAGGGGAAGCTGCGAATTGGAAATACGAAGACGAATCGGTATGGCCAAATCAGCGATGATGCAGTTGGGAAAAGTATGGAGAGACAGGAACATCACAAACAGGACTAAGATACACCTTATCCGCACCCTCGTCTTCTCCATTTTCCTGTATGGAGCAGAAACATGGACGGTAAAATCTGGCGACAGACAAAGAATCGATGCGTTTGAAATGTGGTGCTGGAGGCGCATGCTGAGGATATCTTGGATAGCCCATCGCACAAATATATCGGTGCTGCAGGAACTTAAAATTGAGAGGGCGCAACGTCTGTCCTCAATATGCCTGCAGCGCATCGTACAATACTTTGGCCATATTGCCCGCAAAGGTTCTGATAACTTGGAACGTCTAATGGTAACAGGGAAAATAGAAGGCAAGAGACCAAGAGGCCGGAGTCCGAGGCGTTGGACGGACCAAGTATCTGAACAATTAAATGCACCTATCAGCGCCGCAATCCACCAAGCGGCGGATCGTCGAAGATGGAGACAAATCGTGGAAAAATTAAAATGGAGTCACGATCCTCAGCAGTGAGGCAACGATTACAAAGAGAGATAAGGAAAATCTATCATTACCGTCGTCTCTAATAAAGTGTGTGCTTGGGATAAATTCATACAGTTAACTGTTAAGAGCTATACGATACTAAGATACATCAAAAGGACAAGTAGGAGATACAGCGACAGTGATGGTGTTTGGTGCAAGTTATAAGCGTCGGAGAGCAGAAGAAACTTCTTCCCTTTACATACATTATGCTCACGCGTATATTCCCTACATTGGGCCACTTTTTTTAAGTCCCATATTACTTGGGGCTTAAGTAAGCGGGTGTGTAAAGATGGAAAAGGACCTTAGGTTAATCTATACATCTATACAGATAAATAACATTGAAGTGTCTATTTGTAAATATAAAATAACAGCTTATCACTAAATGCATATGGAAATATACACGTTACAGTCATTGAAAAACCAAGATTTAAATATTTTCTCTGTCTGTTTGTTCCGGGCAATTGTCGCCGAACCCTAATATTTTTAATAAATAAAAGTAGCTTAAGTTACTCCTTGAAACATCAGCTCCCTGCCAGTGAAAGTCCCGTTGAAATCGGTCCAGCCATTTCTGAAATTAGCCGGAGGAAACAAACAGACAGACAGAAAGAATAAAATATTTTTTTTGCATGAAGAGAAAAAAATTTGATTGTTATTTGAAATTACACACAGACAATTAATTTATCTGTATGTATGTATGTATATACGTATAAATAAGGCGATAACATTCCTAGTCCTTGGCAACGCAAGGTTGAAACAACCACCAAACACCAATGCTACAAATTGAAGCTTTGTGAAGTTAATAAGTAACAGGAATTCCTGCACTAATTAACTAAGTTTAGCCAACTTAACCCCAGTCAAGTTGAGGAATAGTTAGCAGTTTCACTTATATCAAGTTAGTGGCTTTGTTGCTATTAACATATGGTATATTTACGAGTTGGGCGGGAATTTATCATTATTTATCAGAACAGGCGTGCCATCGGCTTAAGCAGAGCGTACTAAAAGCTTCTTAGATTTTGCGTTTTATTTTTTACTAGCCGACGTCACGCGGTTTCACCCGCGTAGTTCCCGTTCCCGTGGGAGTACGGGGATAAAATATAGCCTATGTTACTCGTTGATAATGTAGCTATCCATTGCTGAAAGAATTTTCAACATTAGTCAAGTAGTTTCGGAGCCTATTCAATGCAAACAAACAAAAAAAAAACAATCATATCTTTCCTCTTTATAATCTTAGTGTAGATTTTGTGATGCGAAAAATTAATCGTCATAGCTAAGAAGTTAGTAAGATACTTTTAAAATAAGTTTAACTCTATATCTATACATACAAACATATAAAATTAAGGTGTCTGTTCTTTATTCCAAATGAACATCTTTTAACCACATGCTTATGACAGTATATACGGTACAAACATAAAAAAATCATTTTTAATATTTTTCTCTGTCTGTCAGTCTGTGCGGTCTGACTAATCTATGAAACGATTTGTCTGGTCTTCCTCTGATAGATGGCTGAGGTTACAAAGAGTATTTGATGCTACTTTTAAACAAAAAATGAGTATCGCAAAATGAAGTCATCTACACGATTGAAACCGGGTGAATAAATTTTTGACCTTTTGATATTTTGAATTGAATCATATTTAAATGTCATAAATCGCTTGCGCTCCCCACAAACACTCTACCCTAATACATTTCTCTGTAAATTCTCCGAGGCGTTATTTATTACTTAATCTCAGTGCTGGGGAAATGTTTTTTGAGACTAAGCTGGCTGGCACAGATTATATCTTTATATTGCAAAGTGCCTACTTGTCTGCACTTAAGTCTTGATTTTTAAGTAAACTTTAAATATAAGTTGGGGTTGTTTTTTCTTCCTTTAACCTACTGTAGGTTAAAGGATTGAAAAAATTAACTCAATTTTATAGACGACTAGCTATGCCCTGCGGTTTCACCCGCGTAGATTTAGTGTCAGTCGCGGAACCCTAATCTATATATATAAAAATCAATTGCTGTTCGTTAGTCTCGCTAAAACTCGAGAACGGCTGAACGGATTTATCTTATCTTGGTCTTGAATTATTCGTGGAGGTCTAGGGAAGGTTTAAAAGGTGAGAAAAATTCGAATAATTGCCGGGAAAATCCTCAAAACAGCATTTTTCTATTTCCCATACAAACGTTTTCTAAATAAAATGGAGAGTCAATTTGTAATTTATTACCGCTGCATAAAGTTCAAATTCGCGTGCGCGTTGGAGGACCTAATATCGCGTTCTGAAACTCAACAAAAGTGAAAGTGAATCGCGAACGCGACAAAATTGCATAGTCTCAAAATACATAGTACATAAATAAACACAATTTTAGCTAACTTCAGTTGTTACTCTGTCCGATTATTTTTTTAATAAGACTATATAGAAATCGAAAGATAAATCAATAATAATAAAGACAAATTAAATTATAAATCTTAAGTTAAATTCTGAACGCAATCTCAATATGTATTTGACATTAGATTTGACAACCAACTGATATGTCATTCCATCCTGTCGCATTTCAGAGCACGGAAAAAATTATATTATCGTTATATCTATCTTTGTGGCTACGTGCGCGATTGGCTGGGTGAACGAGCAATATTAGCAGCGAAAAATAATGATGTAGAGGATCTTAATGCGACCATTCAGAATTTTCTTCCAGGACAGTTGGTTTCCTTCAAATCAGTCGACACCGTAATGAACCAGGATGACGTAATCAACTATCCCACTGAGTTTTTAAATTCACTGGAATTGCCTGGATTACCACCTCACAATTTGCAGTTAAAAGTAGGATCAGTTGTCATCATGCTGCGTAACATTAATCAACCTCGACTATGCAATGGAACAAGACTGGCTGTGAAAAGACTGATGAATAACGTCATTGAGGCGACAATCATAAAAGGAAAATACAAAGGAGAGGATGTCTTGATCCCGCGGATACCGATGATTCCAACGGACTTACCATTCGATTTTAAACGCTTACAATTTCCAGTACGTCTGGCCTTTGCGATGACCATAAATAAATCGCAAGGACAGTCTTTAGAAGTTTGTGGAATCAACTTGGAGTTTCCCTGTTTCGCGCATGGACAACTATACGTCGCGTGTTCGCGCGTCGGAAAACCGTCTTCTTTGTTTATTTACGCACCACAAAACAAAACAAAAAATATAGTTTATGAGAAAGCTTTAAATTAATTAACAGACTGTATTTTCACAGTGTGTGTCTGTGAATATCAAATTTAAACCTTATAAATAACCAGTATTTCAGGAAAACTCTGATTTCTAAGTAAGCAACATGATGTATCGAAAATAATAATAAAACTTCATGCTTTATTCAATAAATGCTTTTTCATTAATAATTATTTTGTTTGTTTTAAAATCATTTTATACAAAAGATTAGGTCTTTTATTTATCGATGAGGCAGTACGAAGTCTGCCGGGTCAGCTAGTATTTTGAATAAATAAAAGTAGCCTAAGTTACTCCTTGAAACATCAGCTACCTACCAGTGAAAGTCCCGTTAAAATCCGTCCAGCCGTTTCAGAGATTACCCGGAACAAACAGACAGACAGACAGACAGACAAGAGAAAAATGTTAAAACTTGGTTTTTTAGTGTCAGTAGCGTGTATACTTTCATATGCATTGAGTGAAAAGCTGTTATTTTGGAATTACAAACAGACATTTCAATTTTATTTATCTGTATAGATTTAGGGAAGGAAGAATTCGACGCATGAGGTGTGTTCACGAGTAGCTCAGTTGGCAGAGAAACTGCACGGTTTGCAGAGGTCATGGGTTCGAGTCTCACCTCTTGTTCGTATTTTTCCTATCCATTTTTAAGAATTTAGAAGGGGTGAGTAGAAGTGTTGCAACACCCAAATAACACCGCAATTAATTAAGTGGCAACATGACAGATGACGAGTCTATCGCCGCCTCAGGCACTATACATACGTCTTTTGAATTACTTCTCAGACATATGCAGGTTTCCTCACGATGTTTTCCATCACCGTAAAGCACGTGGTGTGAAATCTCTTCACATAAGTTTTAAGATAAAAATATGTCATGTATATATATAGAAAATATATGCTAATATTATAAAGAGGAAAGATTTGTATGTATGTTCGTAACGAATTGCCTCAAAAAGTGCAACGATTTAAAAAAATATTTCACCACTTTAATGCTACATTATCTCTGATTAATATAGGCTATATTCTATTTCCATACTCCCACGGGAATGGGAACTACGTAGATGAAATCACGTGACGTCCTCTAGTCTCTAAGATAACAAGTAAAAGACAAAACAAGCATCTTGAATAAAAAGCAGACAAGGTCACTCTGAAATCATTAATCAATCTATCGTTACAGGGTTTTTGCCACGAGACCATGGGGACTGAAACTTGCTGAAAACGAAGCGAGATTAACTTTTCAGAAACGCGCGGGCAACTTTCGCGTGTTTTTGAATAGGATGAAACTTAGAGTGTTTGGTTGAAGTTTGTATGTGATATTCTTACTTGGAATTTTTCATTTACATTAGCGATTTTTATGAAAATACTATATCTTTACATCTATTACTTACTGATAAATAAAATAGAAGTGTCTGTTTGTGATTCCAATATGACAACTAAATCACTAAATGCATATGATAGTATATACGGTACACACAAAAGAAATCTGTCTTGGTAATCTCCGAAACGGCAGAACCAATTTTAAAGGGACTTACACTGGCAGATAGCTCATGTAACAAGGATTCATTTAGACTAAATACTTTTATTTAAAACTAGCTGTGCCCCGCGGTTTCACCCGCGTAGATTTTGGTTTCATGGTTCATGTCGCGGAACCCTAATATTTTTGATAAATAAAAGTAGCCTAAGTTACTCCTTGAAACATCAGCTACCTGCCAGTGAAAGTCCCGTTAAAATCCATCCAGCCGTTTCGGAGATTACCCGGAACAAACAGACAGACAGACAGACAGACAGACAGACAGAGAAAAATTTCAAAACTTGTTTTTTTTGTGTCAGTAGCGTGTATACTTTCATATGCATTAAGTGAAAAGCTGTTATTTTGGGATTACAAACAGACACTTCAATTTTATTTATCTGTATAGATGTATAGATAAATCTTTAGGGTTCCGCGTGAAATAAGTGAACGCGGGTAAACCGCGGGACACAGCTAGTATATAAATAATTAAACTTGCTTTATCTATGTGTGCGAGAGTTTGGCCACGAAGACATTTTATTCCTCGTAGCCAAATCAGTTAGGCGAAATAATTCGACCACGAGGTATCCAAGATAAGCACGTGAGCAAAAGAGATACATAAATTGGGACATTTTATTTTCACGCAATCTAATAACATCTCTGCTTATTTAGTGTTATAAAATATCATTGGAAAAGCCCCAAAAATATCAAACATTTCATACAATTTAACCTCACAATATCACACATTTTCTTACAAAATCTTCAAAAAGAATACTAAATGATCCTTCAAACTAGCTAAACCTCAAAAGACGGCTGTTACTCACGACCTGTCAGGCTTTCCAAGTATCACTCATTATACAGAAGGATAAGGTACGTGAAAAACATACGTGAACCACCGAATTATAATATCAACTTTAGGGCGGCCTTCTACATGACATATTATACTCACGCCTATATTCCCCGAGGGGGTAGGCAGAGGTGTTGTAATCACAACAACCACTTTTCACCGAAGATTAAGTGCCAACGTGACAGATGGTGAGTCTATCGCCGTCTCAGGCATTATACATACGTCTTTGAATTAATTCTCAGACATAAGCAGGTTTTCTCACGATGTTTTCCTTCACCGTGCGTGGTGTGAAATCACTGGTACAGGCCCCGCTGGGATTTGAACCTGCGTCTCTTGCGTAGCAGACAATCGACGAAAACTATCGCACGAACACGAAAGCTGCGCCAATCTCAAGTCGGTAACCAAGTCGCCTCTCACCAAATTGATATCATGTTTTACCGCAAGATGGCGTGTTATTCTATGTACATTGCGGTGTTGAAATTCTCCTTTAGAACTTTATAAACTGCGTTAAATAAATATACTTCAGCAGAAATAGCTTCCGAAGCTTAATCCACGAGAGTTGATACAAAAAACGAAGAAAGATAAAAACGTCTAGGGTTTTTCAAATCAACCATAATTTCGCTGGCGAGATTCATTGCGAGCTATACGTCATCATCCCCCCATCCCTTGTTAGAGCAGGCATGTGCCAAGCCATTAGCCTTACACTCTCTAGCTCATCCACCATCAACGCCCTAAGCTAAGGTCCTAGCATCAGGGCGCTCTCTGCTACTGAGCTTAGATTGACTGGAGGTCTCGCCCTTTCGTTTGGTGGAGCCAGTAAGCAGTAGGGCCTGTAGACAAAGTAACATTATCCTCACGCTTCGCTAGTAGAAACGATACAAAATGTACGGGAATTACAAATGTCACGTGACTGATTTATGTTATTTCTTAGCGCAAGCGCGCGAGAATGTTACCTTGTCTAGGGCTAAAGTACCGCTGGCTTTACAGTCAGACGCTTGTGAGTGCGTGTCAGGAGCAGATGTTTGTGGTCTGTCTTTCTGTAACTTTTCTTTTGTACGTGAACTGTTCGTGTCTCCCTATACGGGGGAGGGGAAGGTATTAAACTAGGAGACGAAAGATAATAGACTCTTCAAATGACAAAGGAAGGCCATTGGTTCAAGCTATTAGCTTCACGCTGAACAACAAAGTTAGATTTAGAAAAAGCATTAATTTTTACATTAACATCTAGCTGAGTAACTTCATATTAAACTAGCCGTGGCCTGCGGTTTCACCCGTGTAGACTTTATTGTGATATAGATATATTGTGGAACGGGTGTCCTTCTCCTGGTTCTAAGCTCTCCCTACCAATTTTCAGCCAAATCGATTCAGCCGTTCTTGAGTTATAAATAGTGTAACTAACGCGACTTTCTTTTATATATATAAATATGGATAGTGGCTTTAAATTAATAAAATATATTTTTTTTAATAAAAGGAGCCCTATATACTCCTGATAACGAGTGTAAAGTCAGCCTGTTGAAATTAGCCAAAGCAAAAAGAAAGACGATTAAGATTTTTTTTTAATAATAAGTCAAAGTTAAAGTCAAAAATATCTTTATTCAATTAGATTTTTCAAAGCACTTTCAAATCGTCAGAACGACACAATTACACAGTATTATACATGCTACCGCCAGGTTTGGAAGGTTGCTTTTACTGAGAAGAACCTGGCAAGAAACTAATTTTAAATAATAATAGTTTTGTCTCAAAAAAAGTTATGGTTTGAGTAGTCGCCCAGTTCGAATCACAGCGACCAGTAATAATGAGTTTTTCCAAAAACGTATGTGCTTTAAGGTGAAGGAAAACATCGTGAAGAAACCTATATATGTCTAAGAAGTAATTAAAAGTACCATCATCTTCGGTGAACAGTGGGTGTTATTATTGCAACACCACTGCATACTCTTTCGGGGAGTGAAAATGAAAATGATTGATTCGGTTTAGGCCCTGGTAAGGCACTTATGAATGTCGAAGAACTTACCACCGGTTCGGAAACTAACCTTCGGAGAAGAACCGGTAAGAAACGAGTACAGGCGTGAGTATAATGTATGTATAGTCGTATATGGCTGTAGCTTACCATCAAAAAATATACAAGCGCTTATCACGTTTATAATATACTAGCTGTGCCCCGCGGTTTTTTTAAATTAGACTAAAACACTCCTTGAAACATCAGCTATCTGCCAGTAAAAGTCCCGGTAGAATCGGTCCAGCCGTTCACGCGTGATGCCGTGACCAAGGGAAATGGGGATTCATTTTTATATATAAAATATATCTTTTAGCTTGTACCACACAGTAACACGAGACGAGCTGAGTGTCTTCCATCGAGCCTACGAGAAACAGGATAAAACAAAGAGCTGCCCTTATTCTATCTAATAGTTTCTATATTTATGCTATTGTTTAGGTGGCGCTTCTACGACACTTAATACGAGTATTTATTCTGTGGTCAAAGCGACTGAAAACAATAAAAATATGGTCACGCTATCCCAGAAGAGTCTCCGAAGGAGTGAGTGACATTTCACCGAAGATGATTAAGTGTCAACGTGACAGATGGTAAGTCTCAGGCACTATACAGTCTTAGAATTACTTCTCAGACGTATGCAGGTTTCCTCAAGACGTGAAGTGAAATTACTGCACTTTAGTTTTAAGAAATACTCATTGGTACAGGTCGCTGGGATTCGAACCCCACGGGCACCACGGTTATTAACCCACTATAGTATTTATGATATTTTTTTGGAATAATAGAAATTACGAACAGATACTATAATCTTATTTATTTGTAGGTTAAGATAAAGAAGATATCATATAAAAATTTAACCCCTAAGTTCGCCGCTTCAACACGAAAGTTTCAAATACTTTCCCATAAGCTTTAGAAACTTTGGTAAACCATACAAAACGAGTTGTTGATATCATTCTCTCGTCACTTAATATAACGGTAACAGATGGGCTGTTTCTTATAATGATTGTGAACAATCGCATTACGAATCAGGTCGGTCTAATTAATCTATACAGATAAATAAATTTGAAGTGTCTGTTTGTAATTCCAAAATTACAGCTTTTCACTAAATGCATATAAAAGTATACACACTAATGACACTAAAAACCAAGTTTTAAATTTTTTCTCTGTCTACGCGGGTGAAACCGCGGGGCACAGCTAGTATTTTTAATAAATAAAAGTAGCCTAAGTTACTCCTTGAAACATCAGCTACCTGTCAGTGAAAGTCCCGTTAAAATCGCTCCAGCCGTTTCAGAGATTACCCGGAACAAACAGACAGACAGACAGACCGACAGAGAAAATTTTTAAAACTTGTTTTTTAGTGTCAGTGGCGTGTATACTTTCATATGTATTTAGTGAAAAGCTGTTATTTTGGAATTACAAACAGACACTTCAATTTTATTTATCTGTATAGATATAGATAAATAAAATAGCCAAAGTATATAGAGCTGGCCTTCGGTTTTATTTCGTGCCCTTCGTGTTATCATGGGCCGGACAAAAACCGTACCGACAGAATGATAAATGGCCCAGGGATTAGCGGGGACGATCTCTTAGTCCGGGGTTCAATAGGCATCTTGCCTTTGGAATAAGAAAGGAATATAATACACAGTTTGCAAGTTTACAAGAGTCGTGGTGGTCGTGGGGTTTGAGATACCTGCTACGCAAGTTCGAATCCCAGCACTAATTACACATAGGAAAACATCGTGGGGAAACCTGCATATGTCTGAGAAGTAATTCAAATACATATGTATAGTGCCTGAGACGGCGATGGACAAACATCTGTCACGTTGGCACTTAATAATTTTCGGTAAAAAGTGTGTGTTGTTATTATCTGCCTACCCCTTGGGGGAATACAGGCGTGAGCTTATGTACATAAACCAAACTACCCACGTTACTAATTTAAAACACAAACTGTAACTAGTGGTGCGAAACGTATAATGTGTTTTATCGATGTCGATATATTCATACTGGAACCATAATGTGCGGTGTTACAATAGTGCTGTGACATTTTTACGAGCTATATTTTTGTGAGCTTGTAAAGAAAACACTACAAAATATAGTTTTTAAAATATAATATGTATTTTATGGTATACTTGTGTCTCCGGTGGTCGCTTACCATCAGGCGGACTGCACGCGTTTGCCTTTCTTTAAATACTAGCCGACGTCACGCGGTTTCACCCGCGTCTATCCCGTTCCCGTGGGAGTACAGGGATAAAATATAGGCTATGTTACTCGCTGATGATGTAGCTATCCATTGCTGAAAGAATTTTCAAGATCGGTCTAGAACTTTTGGAGAGATTTTTGGAGATTATACAATACAAACAAACAAATAAATAAAAAAAGATAAAATTCAATTGACTGATTGCTTAACCGCTGGTCTCTGAGACATGAAAATACTACGAAAGATTTTTCCAAACCTCCCTAAAGGTGAGAAAACGTATGAAAGTTTGTATGTGAAATCTTACAGCTAGGAAAGCGAAGCTGAAGTCGAAAGCTACTTAGATCTATACTTATATTATAAAGTGAAAAGGTTTGTATGTATGTTTGTAAGGAATTGGCTCAAAAAGTACTGGACCGATTTTAAAAATTCTTACACCATTTTAATGCTAAACTATTACTGATTAATAAAGGCTATATTTTATCCCCGTACTCCTGCGGGAACGGGAACTACGCGGGAGAAACCGCGTGACGTCTAATTATATAATCATAGAATTAATAACGCCATTCAAGGTCAGCGCTTATAACTCGTGACGGCACTTGTAATAATAGGAAAAAGTCTATAAAATATGTGTCTGTTTCGTGACGCGAAAAAAATACATAGTAATACTCCCTAACTTAGTAATTCTACTATCTGTACGTTTTCTCATGTAATTACAATTTATAAGGTAAACCCATATATTACAATTAAGTCAACAGCCTTCCTGAAAAATATATCCGTCCCTTTCAGCCCTAAAACTACACATAAATCCCTCCTTGTCTCGCAATAAACTGCCCTAAAAGCCCTTAGACCGTTATCACGATCTTTAATAAAACAAAAGGGATTTTTAACATATGTACATCATCGCTTCGACTACCTTGTTGGTCTAGTGGTGACAAACGTTACTGCAGATCGTTATATCTATACATATACTTACATACAGATAAATAAAATTGAAGTGTCTGTTCGTAATTCCAAAATAACAGCTTTTCACTAAATGCATATGAAAGTATACACGCTACTAACACTAAAAAACCGAGTTTCAAAATTTTTCTCTGTCTGTCTGTCTGTTTGTTGCGGGTAATGAAACGGCTGGACCGATTTTAACTGGACTTTCAC
The DNA here is from genome assembly GCA_964035505.1 of Watsonalla cultraria. Lineage (NCBI taxonomy): Eukaryota > Metazoa > Arthropoda > Insecta > Lepidoptera > Drepanidae > Watsonalla > Watsonalla cultraria. Next base: position 5,786,818 of record OZ037737.1, read on the forward strand.
TGGCAGGTAGGTGATGTGTCTAGGAGTAACATAGGCTACTTTTATTTATGAAAAATATTAAGGTTCCGCGACAATAAGGATGAAACTAAATCTACGCGGGTGAAACCGTGGGGCACAGCTAGTTATGTATATACGAGGTCCTGAGTTCGTTCCCGTGTCAGGTAAAGAGTTATTTGGTTTTTCTGTTATTAATTTCTTAGTAACAGCCTGGATACTGGATCGCTTAACAATATGCAATATGAAATTTAGAAAATTAAATTTAAATAACATAGAGTAATATTGTATTACTTTTAAATACATTATATATGCTCACGCCAGTATTCCCCGAAGGGGTAGGCAGAGGTGTTGTAATAACAACACCTACTTTTCACCGAAGATGATTAAGTGCCATCGTGACAGATGGTGATCGCCGCCTCGCACTATACATACGTCTTTTGAATTACTTCTCAGACATATGCAGGTTTCCTCACGATATTTTCCTTCACCGTAAATCACGTGTGATGATGCACATAAGTTTTTAAGAAAATGTCTTTAGTACAGCCGCTGGGAGTCAAACTTGCGTCGCTTGCGGATTAGGCGGCCCTACGGCGGTTTCACTTTTTATCCCGGAAAAATAACAGGTTCTTTTAATTCCTGTAATTTACAGACGAAGCCAGGAACTATATTATTATATATGTATATTCGTTTAAATATTCGCAAAAACGGCTACGCAAAATGTTATAAAATAAAATTGTCGTATTTTCTCAAATTGTACGGTGTTAGGGCTGCGACTATCGTTTATCGATATCGATACTTTCCACTAGGTTTCATTCGAGCCGAGAATCGAATTGTATTGTTATTTTATACGTTTTCGGTAAGTATTGCTACGTACGAGAAGTATAAGGAACGATAAGAAATTTAAGATTATTGCTACATTTATTTTATTGTAGGTATATTTTACGGCATTGAATTTTTAGAGCTGTGGTTTCTGTGGGGTTTGGGCAGTTGCCTACTACGCAAGGGACGCAAGTTCGAATCCCAGCGGCCTGTACCAATGAGTTTTTCTAAAACTTAAGTGCAGTAATATCACCCCACGTGCTTTACGATGAAGGAAAACATTGTGAGGAAACCTGCTATGTCTGAGAAGTAATTCAAAGATGTATGTATAGTGCCTGAGACAGCGATGGACTCACCATCTGTCACGTTGGCACTTAATCATCTTCGGTGAAAACTCTGCTTTCCCCTTTATTTTTGTATTGTTACATTTAAAGATTTTTTCACTGTTACCCTTATTAGCATACTAGCTGTGCTCCGCGGTTTCACCCGCGTAGATTTAGTTTCATGCTGTTTTTTTTATAAAATTTGCCTAAAACACTCCTTGAAACATCAGTCACTATCTGCCAGTGAAAGTCCCGTTAAAATCCATCCAGCCGTTTAGGCGTGATGCCGTGACCAAGGGAAATGGGGATCCTTTTTATATATAAGAAGATACTCGTACATTTAAAGATTTTTAAAGTTACCCTTATTAGCATATGTTTAATATTTATCAGACTGTAATATACTTCATTTAAAATAGTTTTAGTTAGCATCCTTTAAATCACTTATATCAAGATTTTAATTCTTTACATTATTTTTTTTTGATTATGAAAATATACCCAATCTGTCACATATGCACTTATTTCTAAAAAAAATATTGTTATAACATCAACTACCCCCTACGAGACCCTTTAGAAGACAACCAAACATTGAACTAAAAAAATCCGTATCATCAAAAAAATATCAAACACTTTTATTACTAAGGAAACTAACTTAACGTGGAATCCCAAACATCCAGTGCATGTGTTACTCGGTAATATAGCCCAAGTAATTTAATTAAGCAAGCTAAGTCAATGAATAACTTAGATCTAGAGCTTGGACATAACTAACCGGACCTGCATCAATTCTACACTTAACTGGATGCCACAGACAAGGATATATAGGGAATTTGGAACCTGGATTTTGTTGGGGTTTACGCAACTTTTTTCCGAAGTCACTGTTGTATTTTGTTAGTACTTTCAAATCGTCAGAATAACATAATTATACAGTGGTAGGAACTTTGCGACTTTTCGACCGAAACTTCGTATATCGTTCGTTCGTTTTGCTATTCGATTCGTTTATTGACATCTTTGCGTTAGAACTGTGTCCATATAAATATTAGGATTCCGCGACAATAAGGGTGACCCTAAATCTACGCGAGTGAAACCGCGGGGCACAGCTAGTTCTATAATGTACTAGCTGTGCCCTGCGGTTTCATCCGCGTAAATTTAGTTTCATCCTCATTGTTGCGGAACCCTAATATTTTTAAGAAATAAAAGTAGCCTAAGTTACTCCTTGAAACATTACCTACCTGCCCGTGAAAGTCCCGTTAAAATCAGTCCAGCCGTTTCGGAGATTACCCGGAACAAACAGACAGACAGACAGACAGACAGACGGACAGACAGACAGGCAGAGAAAAAATGTATAACTTGGTTTTTTAGTGTCAGTAGCGTGTATACTTTCAGATGCATTTAGTGAAAAACTGTTATTTTGGATTTACAAACAGACACTTCAATTTATCTGTATATCTGTATAGAAGATAACACGATTCACACGAATTAATAAACGAATATCGATATTCCTAAGGCCACGTCCCATCACTAAGTGCACTAGTGAGGCTCATAAATCAACCAGTGTCACATGTAGTCACGTCTTAATACAATTTTCTACTGGAAACGAATGATATCTTATCGATATATTTTTTGCTGTTTTAGTTATGATGCCCAGAAAGCTATTTTAGCTAGACTACGTTATTAACTGACTCTATCTTTTCTACTTATAAAAATTAATATTTTGTTTGGTTGAATTCTGCTGATGTTTGAATGAATGTTTCAATATAGAAATACCAATACCTACAATGACTAGATGGTGTTTGGACATAATTATATTAGTTTTTTTTCTAGTCTGTCTGTCTGTAGTCGTTATACCGCTGATACTAAAATATGGATCAGATTGAAATTTGACATGTTAATAAAATTATTTTGCAATAATATGTATTTCCAACTAAGAGATTAATTGATGTTCATAATGCCTGGCTGAGTTTCTTGCCGGTTCTTCTCAGAAGACTAATTTCCGAACCGGTGGTAAACTTTCAACATTAATTCCCTTACCAGGGCCCAATCTGAATAAATCTTTATAATTTTCATATTATTTAATCATAAATTTATTTATATTATAAGACACAAATTACTTACGTTTGATGTTGTGTTAAAAACCGAGTTTGATGTTATATTTGGCAACAACTTCAAGAGTAAGTTATTTCGAATATATTTATTTGTCTCTTTTTGAAGTTGGTTTTACTCAAATAAAAACATCGACTTAATCCGAATCAAGCTCAAAACATCGATAAAAACGAGTTAAGAGCGAACGTGTCCCATCATTATCTTTACACGTACATAAATCATGAAGACATATGCCCTATCTGTTGCCCGGCTTAATACGATCCCCGAATGTCTAGGGGTACACCCCCTACCCCTAGGGGATGGGGAAGGGGATGAGGGGGGTGAATGGTTTTTTAACAATATCTCCATTGGTAAAATGCTGAGTAACAATGAATAGTTTAAAGTCTCAGGCGACGTTACCAAGCATAATATCTAGAGAAGTATTTGTACGACATTATTTTGTTTGTAACATTTTTGAGTCATATTGATTAATGGTTTTAAGGCTTTCAATAGTTCTAGACTTCGGCTATCTATGTCAGTATTGAGTGAAGTTAAATTATTCCAAACTTACTGTAGCCTTATTTTTCAGTCTCTTATTTTTTCCTTTTAATATTTTTCAGCTCTGATCCCTTGTTCTTTCTCTGTATATTGTTTGTAATTTCAAATTAACAGCTTTTACTAAATGTAAACGAAAGTATATACAGTACTTAAAAAAAATCTTAGTATTTCTGTCTGTATGAACAAGGAGTATCTTAGGCTACTAGGATTTTTAAAAACATCGGGGATCCGCGGGTAACCATGATATTAAAATCTACGCGAGTGAGACCGCAGGGCACAGCTAGCAATAACTCTGTTTCGAATTGCCGACTTCATATATCTAAAGCTGATGTCAGAACGAAGACAATTTGAGATAATTAATATCCTTACCTGTAAGCCATTCTGATCTGTTCCCCATTCTTGTACCAGATGAGCTGAGCTGGTGGGTTCCCTCCTCGACTCCTGCAGACCAGCTCCAAGCTCTGCCCTCGGCGGACTGTCTCCCCTTCAGCATAACCCTCGATGTACGGCGCTCCAGGAGGGTCTAGGAAGATAAAAACATAATAATAAGTACCTGGTTAACTGAGCTGTGCTCGGTTTCTTTTTCTCACAAAAATCTGAACTTTTTCCCACAAAAGAAATAAACTTGACGTTTTCTCAAAAAAGCTAGTAGAAAAAAAAGGAACCAAAAGAAAAAAATCGAACCGGTGAACGTCAGTCTCGAACCGGGGTACTCTAGTTTCGTTATCACCTCGTAAGCTGACAGCCTCACCTCTGAGCTCATAACTTGACAGTTGTCGGTGAAATTTACTGTCGTATTGTATTGATATTTTATGAGTTTTTCAGTGCATGAAAACATGGTCAAAATGATGTTTTCTGAAAGAGAAACCTAGCTAGATCAATTTTTGCCCCCAAAACCCCCTACATACACAATTTCATGAAAATCGTTGCAGCCGTTCCCGAGATCCAGATTCTATATATATAAATACAAGAATTGCTCGTTTAAAGGTATAAGATTGTAGCAGCGTTTCTCCACTCGCCACATAGATGGCGCTACTCGCTAACAATTGCAGTTTGAGTACAAATACACGAGAACCTAAATCGCGCAATAAGAGTTTTCGAGCGGATTGTAGTATATTATATTCAATAGTAAGTTTTCGCGACGACGACTGAGCCACTCCGTTTTTTCTTTAACATCATGAATACGAAAACACTGTCAAATCTAATTAGCTAGGACATCGTTACCGTTTAAATTACGTGAATCGTGCTTCGGAGGTTCTAGATCATTTGCGAATTAGTTCTGAAATGGTTGGGATTATACGGGTGTACATACAGTAGAATTCAATCCGAATTCCCATAGACCCAAAACTTATATCTTAATCTCGGATCTCTTCATTATCCGTTACAATGTTGGTAAGTCCGGAACTTGAACTAATTGTTAAGCAACTAAGTAATTTACTTAACTTACTATACGTATTAAGTCTGCATTTCTATACGGGTTAAGTTATTTTCAAGAAGTTACTGAAGTCTAGCTGCTGAACTTTAGATAAATGATTGAACTGTCTCATTGTTATTCCAAATTAATAACTTTTCACTATATGCATATGAAAGTATGTACGGTGTGTCTGTCTCTTTGTTCCATCTAATCTCAGAAACGGCTGGATCGATTAAACAGGACTTTCACTGGCAGATAACTGATGTTTCAAGGAGTAACTTAGGCTACTTTATTTCTTTAATAGTTATAAAAACTCATTAGTGGCCAGTGAATTTGAATTTGCGTCGTGTTAGCAGACGACCATTCAAACCACTCGTCCACTAATACCCTGAAGACACGTGATTCTCTAGAATGCTCCAATCTACTACGTGTTAAATTAACACTATATCACATAATACTCCTGGAATTATTATTCATATTTCGTTCGTTGACGAAAATTACATTCTCCACCGTATTACAAATGACATATAATCTTGTTTTGTTTAACAAACGAGTTCTTGTGAAGCGTCTTTTATATTAAGTACAAAGGCCTTATTAATAACTGGGGGTGGGGTTAATGGACTCGGTTTTGGGGTAATTTCCCCGTACACTCGTTTGGAAAAGTGTTACCCCATTGTCATAGGATTGTGACTAATCACCCCGTTTGAAGCATCGTATAAATTATTGCAATCACAAAGGTTGTAATATTCAACCGGCGTACTGTACGTATGGGGTAAATGTAAATAACTATTCACTACATAGTAAAATGTCGCTTCTTACTGTCTGTATGTCCTATTTTTATATTGTTAGATTTATTTCATGCTTTCATTTGCGGAACCCTAATATGTTTTCTAAATAAAATTTGCCCAAGTCAATCATGAAAAATCAGAAAAAAAACAAATTTCTTAATAACTTACTCTTGGAAGGTCAAAAATCCATCATCGAATGTTCTCAACTCTGACAGCAAAGCACTTTTAATGAAGGCTTTGAGAAAAATTAAAACGCGCCCTTTGTTTGATATTCTCCTTCGCGGCCCAAAGGGTTGTTTGCCCTTAAAACCATTTTGTTTGCCTTCAAAGCATCATGTACTTTTGTTTTCCTGAAAACTTGTCTTAATTTTCCTTTTCTTGACTCGTATAAAAACATCTTGACCGATAAATAAGCTATGTTTCTGCTATATCTATACAGATAGTTAAAATTTAATTGTCAGTTTGTAATTCCTAACAGTTTTTCACTAAATGTATCTATATCTATACAGATAAATAAAATTGAAGTGACTGTTTGTAATTCCAAAATTACAGCTTTTCACTAAATGCATATGAAAGTACGCTACTAGCACTAAAAAACCAAGTTTTAAAATTTTTCTCTGTCTGTCTGTCTGTCTGTTTGTTCCGGGTAATCTCTGAAACCGCTGGACGAATTTTAACCAGACTTTCACGGGTAGGTATCTGATGTCTCAAGGAGTAACTGAGACTACTTTTATTTATTAAAAATATTAGGGTTCCGCGACAATAAGGATGAAACTAAATCTACGCGGGTGAAACTGCGGGGCACAGCTAGTCTTTATATATAAAAATGAATCCCCATTTCCCTTGGTCTCGGCATCACGCGTAAACGGCAGTACGGATTTTAACGGGACTTTTACTGGCAGATAGCTGATGTTTCAAGGAGTGTTTTAGGCTAATTTTATTTAAAACAAAAGCATGAAACTAAATGTACGCGGGTGAAACCGCGGGGCACAGCTAGTATAAATATAAAAGTATAACATATACGATACTGACATGACAAAAAAGTTTTTTTTTATATTTCTCTGTCTGTTTGTTTGTCACGGCTTATCGTATGCGTACTAACGTAGAAAAACCAAATTTAAAATATTTTCTCCGTCTGTCTGTCTGTTTGTTGCGGCTTATCTCTAAAACGGCTGGACCGATTCTAACGGGACTTTGACTGGACATAGCTGATGTTATAAAGAGTAACTTTAGATTATATTAAATCTACGCGGGAGAAATTGCGGGGCACAGCTAGTTTTTAAGATAAGTTACGAAAAAATAACACAAAATAACTAATTATATAACCAGAAGCGGTAACATAAACCCATAAAATTGGTTTTGTTATAACTAACAATACGCCGGCAATCTTTTCGTGTATATAATAAAGTATACAGCATGCTCCATTAATGAGGGTGGTAAATTCTATCACGCTGTATAATTACATGGCACATTTTGTTTTCTTTACCCCTATGCTCGGCTTACACGTTAGGGATGTGGAAATGTCGACGTAATTACCTCACTCAATGTCGGTAAAATTACTTTGGCTTCGCAGATATCTATTTCAACATACGAAAAGGAAGGCTGTTACTTAGTCATGTATTATTCACTATAAGAGGTGTAATATTGAATAGGTAAGAGCCGTGGTGGCCTTGGGGTTAGAGCAGTCGCCTGCTACGTAAGCGACGCAAGTTCGAATCCCAGCGGGGCTCGTACCAATGATTGTTGTTGTTGTTGTGACAATGGTTGTTGACCAAAAATTGTTTTTCTAGAAAAACTTATGTGCAGTGATTTCACACTGCGTGCTTTACGGTGAAGGAAACCTGCATATGTAAGACGTATGTATAGTGCCTGAGACGGCGATGGACTCACCCTCTGTCACGTTGGCACGTAATTATGTTCAGTGAAAAGTGGGTGTCGTTATTACAACAATTCTGCATACCCCTTCGGGGAATACAGGCGTGAGCATATATATGTAGGTAAGCAGAGGCGTCACGAGTTATGAGCCCTGATCTTGAAGGCGCAGTAGTAATTTTATAAGTCTGTCTCTGCCATAGTAGATCGAATGAAAAATAGTGTGATAAGAGACAGTTGCAAGTTGAAAAATAACGTGGTGACTAGAGTTGAAAGAAATATGTTGAGATGATTTGGATATATCGAAAGAATGAGTATAAGGCGATTAACGAAACTAATTCATACAGCGAATGTGTCAAAGTCAAAAATATATTTATTCAATTAGACTTTATACAAAGCACTTTCAAATCATCAGAATGACACAATTTACAGGATTATACATGCTACCGCCAGGTTCGGAAGGTTGCTTTTACTGAGAAGAACCTGGCAAGAAACTCAGTAATTACTCTTTTCAAAAATATTATACAATTTAAAAAAAAAAACAAAATAAATCATTTGAGAAATGTAAGCGGAATGTGAGCGGAAGTGTCGGTAGAGCGCGTCCAAGGAACAGCTACTATGACCAAATTAATTTTATTTTTCAGATTCGGAGCACTCGTAACCGAAGGAAGGGTGTGAAAAGATCCATGAATGTGAAAGCAAAGAAGTATGTAAGGATCGTAGCAAGTGGCGAACGGTGGTCTTATTGATACCATCATCATCATCTCCCTGGCCTTATCCCATGTATTTGGGGTCAGTACTTGATTCAACCCGATGTGGCTGATCACCTGATTTTTATACGAAGCGACTGCCACCTGACCTTTGTAACCCCTTTTCAAGGAAAATCGGCAATCTAGGTTAAACCAGTTGTCAGACTTTCTTAGGCCTCTGACTGACCTGGAACGATTGCTAAAGATGTTAAATTGGCAACCGGGACCGACGGCTTAACGTGCTCTCCGATGCACGGAGGGAACTCGGGCGGTCACCCATCCAACTACTGGCTAGGCGTATGGTTGCTTAACTCCGCTGATCGAATGATATGCGCAATAGCAACCGTGCCACGAGCTCCTCTTCTTGATACCATGACTCATATTACCAAAATGCAATTTTAATTATTAAAAAAATATCGATAAAATCGCATCCTTATCGAGTTTTGTTTTCCAAAGCCGTCGCCAAGGGGGTACGTACATATTTTTTTTAAATTACGCACACAAACAAAAATAAAGTATAAAAGCCCTACGGCTAATAAATGGGCTTTGTATTGAAATAACAATATTAAAATCTGGAAATAACGTTTAATACAATCTTATTTCCTTTGACGTAACATTGTTGGTTCATTCATAATGAAATATTACTAATGAGGTCAAATGTTTAACATTTTTTGTAATTAAAAATACATTTCAGAACATATTTCTGAGAAGAATCTTTAAAGAGAATTTAAAAAAAAAGATGTTTGTGTCCGATACGCTCTTTTTGGAAAATAGAATGAGGACACATAAGCATGTATTGTCATCTATACATCTATAGGGAAAAAATAATTTGAAGTGTCTGTTTGTAATTCCAAAACAACAGCTTTTCTTTAAATGCATATACGTTATTCTTTATTGATTAAATAAATCTCGGTACTATTATACGGAATAGTCACTTTGGGCTAATGCTAACTTTAAAACCCGCGATTGGTCGAAACGTGATATATATCCTTCCTCGATAGGTGGGCTCTCTAACACTGAAACATTTTTTCAAATCGGACTAGTAGTTTTTGAGATTAGCGCGTTCAAACAAACAGACAAGCTTTATATATTAGTACGCGGTTTCACGCGGTTTACGGTTGTAATTTTATGGGTCGCCCGCGAAACCTTAATATATTTTCTAAATAAAAGTAGCCTATGTTACTACTTAAAACATCAGCTACCTGCTAGTGAAAGTCACGTTAAAATTGGTCCAGCCGTTTCAGAGATAAGCCGGGACAAACAGACAGACAGATAGAGATTTTTTATATTGTGTTTTTCTTTTAGTACCGTATATACCTTCATATTATGCATTTAATGAATAGCTATTAATTTGGAATTACAAACAGACACTTCACACATTGATCTGTATGTAAAGATAAAATTAAATCGTAAAATTTGTCTTAATCTTTACCTGGAACAACTATAAAGGTAACCATTACATAATATCAAGCCTTTAGTTTGTAAAACTAGGTTCCTCTGACTAATCATTGGGCTGGTCACGTCCTAAGTCAATTTCATCAGTAATCACCTATCAACATTCCGATTGTGACGCAAGCGGCCTCGGAGCCGTTGGCTGTGAGGGTAAATATTGATACTAGGGGTCTCTATCGAATGGGACAATTAATAATTCATGTCAACCGAAGCTCGTATTTATTTTGGGGGATGGCTGTATGTTGGACGCAACTCTCTGTTTATAGAGATAGGAATACAGGTATTTTTGTGTATTAAGACTGTAAATCAATATAAGAGAGAGTAGAAGAAGATAGAATAATAATCCGGACAGTAAGAAACACCCTCCTGTTTCTGCAAGATGATTGGACTCTTATTACGACAATAGAGTTGTCATGCTCACTAAAATGCCTTTGCTTGCGGCGGCGTCAGGATGACGGGTCGCTCACTACCCTCTATAATGGTTGAGGAGGGCGAAGGCTGGCATTCTCGTCATACTTGTGAACAGGTGCTGCTTGTGGGGGCTGGTCATCTCAAGCTACGCATTTAGATATTAGTACAACTACTAGACTTTTCCTTATGTTCATTTTTATCGACATTTGTGCATTGGAACTGTGTCCATGGGCTTACATTTCTGAAGTGATTTATTTTGTTTTTTTTTTAATTATATAATATTTTTTAAAGGAGTAAAAAATTACTGAGTTTCTTGCCAGGTTCTTCTCAGAACCTTCCGAACCTGGCGGTAGCATGTATAATCCTGTAATTTGTGTCATTCTGACGATTTGAAAGTGCTTTGTAAAAAGACTAATCGAATTAAGATATTTTTGACTTAGCTTTTGACTTTGAGTATGATTTATTTAAAGTTAAAACCTATTAATCTGTTTGATCTCCAAGTCAGAAGGGCACAGTTGCTACTTGCAAAATTACCCAAATTAACCTCCAAAATTCAAAATGGCAGAACGTAGTGTCGTGCAATTAAATGGTGCCCCATCGAATAGCGATAAAGTCAATAACGACCCAGCGAGTGTAAACACCGAGCCGGTTTAAATGGAAAATTAATAATTCATGGGCAAAGCCGGGGGCTGGGAGATGTATTTTTTACATTTGCGTTCCTTTTCACGTAATGGCGTTTCACTACGTTTATTTTGAAAGTTTATGCTATCTTATTATTTTAACGTTTTAAAATTGGTAACTTGTATAGTTGTTTATAATGTTATCTGCATTGCGTCGATGCATAGATTCAAAATTCTAGAACTCGAAGTTTTTCATATCTTGTTTATCTTTGATTAAACGCTATCAGGTGCTGTCACGAATTATGAGCGCTCAGCAAATATTGTAGGAATACTGCGCATATTTCATCAAATAATAGTAAGCGCCAACGTTACAGAGGATGAGTCCATCGCAGGCACTATACATACGTCTTTGAATTACTTCTCAGACATATGCAGGTTTCCTCACGATGTTTTCCTTCACGTGGGCTGAAATTACGGTACTCAAGTTTTTAGAAAAGCTCTAGTAAAGGCCGCTGGGATTCGAACATGCATTGCGTAGCAGGACTCAAACCCCCACGGCCACTACGGCTTCCATATAATAACTAACGGACGTCACACGGTTTCACCTGCGTAGTTCCCGTTCCCGTGAGAGTACGGGGATAAAATATAGCCTATATTAATCAGTGATAATGTAGCATTCAAATGGTGAAAGAATTTTAAAATCGGCCTAGTACTTTTTGATCCAATTCGTTACAAACATACTTACATACAAATCTTTCCTCTTAATATTGGTGTAGATAAATAGATACTATTCCTTGTATATTATCCACTGTATTACGTCTGACCTCGTACATAAAAACATGGTGAATATTATAATATAATATTCCTAAAATAACGTGATGTTATATCAATACACGTTATTAGTACTCCTCAGCGTGGGGCCGACCTAATTCTAACCGACCGTAGGGCTACCACGACACGAAAATTACATCCTAATCTATACATCTATACAGATAAATAAAATTGAAGTGTCTGTCTGTAATTCAAAAATAACTGTTTTTCACTAAATGGATTTGAAACTATATACGGTAAAGACAAAGAAAAACCAATTTTTCAAAATTTTCTCTGTGTGTCTGTCAGTCAGTCTGATTGTTCCGGGTAATCTCCGAAACGGCTGGACCGATTTTAACGGCACTTTCACCGGCTGGCAGCTGATGTTTCAAGGAGTAAATTAGGCTACTTTTGATATAAAAATAATTAGGGTTTCGCGGGACACCCATGTAACTAACTATACGCGGGTGAAACCGCTGGGAACAGCCAGGAAACAATTAAGAGCGTTGCTTGCAATAATATTTATTTGCAGGTTTCGATTGATAGTATTCTTTTCTGTGGCATGGTAACCCTAGTACCACCGCAAATATCACAGTCCGGGGGTGACATCAGTACACTCTCCGACCGACATTACACCGTTGTATGATTAATGTCACCATTTATGACATAATGATGCTTTTTCTAACAAATATCCTTTTCGTAACACGTGGATACTTTGTTATGACGTCAACAATTTTAGATCGTAGATATCTGAACGTGTTGAAAGAACAGGCCCTGTAGACAAAGTAACATTACCCTCACGCTTCGCTAGTAGAAACGATACAAAATGTACGGGAATGACATATGTCACGTGACTGATTTATGTCATTCCCATACAGAGAATGTTACTTTGTCTACGGCTATTGGAAAGAACAGGGCCTCTACCATGACCTCTTATTTACAAGCGGACGTCAAGCGGTTTCACCCGCGTAGTTCCCGTTCCCGTGGGAGTACGGGGATAAAAGCCTATGTTACTCGCTGATGACGTAGCTATCCATTGCTGAAAGAATCAAAATCGGTCAAGCGGTTTCGGAGCCTATTCAATGCAAACAATCAAAAACAATCAAATCTGGGGCCCAACCATGAGCTCTTATTGCAATGATAATTCAGTTGTGCGACAGTGACAGATGTATGCACGTCACATACATTTGTGTCATAAATGAGTAAAACTACCATGGCAATAAGAGCTCGTAGTAAGGCCCCTGACATTACGACCACGACCGCTCTGCTAAGAGTGTAACGATTGAGAAGAATTATTGGATTTCCATCTGTAATTTTAACAATAGATACTGGGGCCTAACCATGAGCTCTTATTGCAATGATAATTCAGTTGTGCGACAGTGACAGATGTATGCACGTCACATACATCTGTCTCATAAATGAGTAAAACTACCATGGCAATAAGAGCTCGTAGTAAGGCCCCTGACATTACGACCACGACCGCTCTGCTAAGAGTGTAACGATTGAGAAGAATTATTGGATTTCCATCTGTAATTTTAACAATAGGTACTGGGGCCTAACCATGAGCTCTTATTGCAATGATAATTCAGTTGTGCGATAATGGCAGATGTATGCACGTCACATACATCTGTCTCATAAATGAGTGAAACTATCATGGCAATAAGAGCTCATGGTGAGGCCCCTGTTTTCTTAATAACATTAGTGTAAGCAACTTACATAGAACGCTGAGTTGAACAGTACTTCTCATTGGAGTATCCCTCTGTAAGGCTTCATGGCGAGCCTCACACGTGAAGTCAGCGTAGTCATCATCAGCCGTCGCCTTGAAATGGACCCTGGGGATAGAGAGATAAGGATTAATTTCCAGAAAAGCTTTCAAGTGGAAGGTGAAAATGTATGCTTACGGCGAGATCAGCTGTGAATTTGAGCAATTAAATGATTCTAGTAGGTACTTTTTCATTTATTACAAACAATAAATTGATCAGTAAGTATTTATATGTAGCGAAAAAGTATCAACTTTTCGTCAAAATAGTTCGAAGTCTATACCTGGGGTATTAAAACACCGATGGTCTAGTTGTTAGTACACCTTACTGATACATCATGTGTCGAGGGTACGATTCCTGCGATGGGGAAACATTTTGTGTAACGAGTTTTTGCGTTTCTTTGTGTCTGGGTGTTGGAAAAAAAATCATATCCTTATTAAGTACATAGTATATGCTTTGTTTAGTTTGAAACTTGTATACAGATAAATAAAATTGAAGTGTCTGTTTGTAACTGCAAAATATCAGTTTTTCACTAAATGCATATGAAAGTATACACGCTACTGACACAAAAAAACCAAGTTTTAAATTTTTTCTCTGTCTGTCTGTCTGTTTGTTCCGGGTAATCTCTGAAACGGCTGGACGGATTTTAACGGGACTTTCACTGGTAGGTAGCTGATGTTTCAAGGAGTAACTTAGGCTACTTTTATTTATCAAAAATATTAGGGTTCCGCGACAAAAAGAATAAAACTAAAACTACGCGGGTGAAACCGCGGGGCACAGCTAGTTATTTATATAAACATCGGCCTCTTTATTTTTAGTGTAATCGCTTTCTATCAAGCACCCTGTATAGTCCTAGCGGACGATCAGTGATCATCAACGAGGATAATGTTGCCAAAAAAGTTTTGTTTATGAATGTAGATGCTTACAAGGGGAAAGGAAGACCTAAAAACGATAGATGGATTGTGTGAAAGATGATATGGCTAGAATGGGAGTGAATACAGATATGACGGCTGACCGAGAGGAATGTGGATGGTTACAAGGGGAGAGGAAGACCTAAGAAACGATGTATGGATTGTGTGAAAGACCATACGGCTAGAATGGGAGTGAATACAGATATGACTGCTGGTAGAGAAGAATGTGGATGGTTACAAGGGGAAAGGAAGACCTAAAAACGATGGATGGATTGTGTGAAAGATGATATGACTAGAATGGGAGTGAATACAGATATGACGGCTGATAGAGAAATGGAAAAGAAGAACACATTGCGCCGACTACAAATAACATGGGATAAGGGCAGGAGGATGATGATGATATAATCTACTGTTACAACCAACCTCTACGCTCATTTATGTATCCCTACTAATATTATAAATGCGAAAGTAACGCTGACTGTTACGCTTGCCCGCTTAAACCTCTCAACCGATTTTGATGAAATTTGGCATAGACAATCTTTAGACCCTGAGAATGGACATAGGCTACTACATTTTTATTTATTAATAATATTAGGTTTCCGCGACCATAAGGTTGAACCTAAATCTACGCGCGTGAAACCGCGGGGCACAGCTAGTGTTGTAATATAAATTTTCTTTCTTTCGTATGTCATACTAACGCATGATTTTATTAAGCTACTCTTACATAAAGCCACCATATTGCAACGATAACTCAGAACTTACACTAGATTTAAACCAATATGATAGTATATCTAGCCTTGGATTTTCTAGCTCTAGTGATAAATAGCGCTAGAAAAGTACGGATAATAAATCATATACCCGGATATCATTATTTCCCGGGTAGCACTTGGTATTGGGAGCGAGGTTTAAAATGGTTTTGTATTTTTTTGTAAAGTTGTTGTACTGTAACAACGTGGAAGGCTATTATACTCCTCGTCAAAACTATACAGATAAATAAAATTGAAGTGTGTTTGTAATTCCAAAATAACAGCGTTTCACTACATGGGTATGAAAGTATACACGCTACTAAGACTAACAAACCAAGTTTTGAATTTTTTCTCTGTCTGTCTGTCTGTTTGTTCCGGGTAATCTCCAAAACGGCTGGACGGATTTTAACGGGACTTTCATTGGCAGGTAGCTGATGTTTCAAGGAGTAAGTTAGGCTACTTTTATTTATAAAAAATATTAGGGTTCCGCGACATGAAACATGAAACTAAATCTACGCGGGTGAAACCGCGGGGCACAGCTAGTCTTTATAATATTAGTATAGATTACTTATGATTGAATCTGAAATAATTTAGCAACCACTTAAATAATTTGACGTCCGGCAGTCCTAATTCAAAAAATTAAGTAGTCAAAGTTGCTATCATCAAAAAACACTGAATAAATCATAGTTAAACACCAACTACCAAACACGCAGTTAACAAAAAGCTTACACCCGAAAATTGCAGCTTTAATGAAACCGGAAACGTCATATTTCATACAAAGTCGGCTTCGTGAAAATTTCATGCGAAACTCAACTGTTTTTCTGCGACATTGCGTAAACTACGTAAAGTGACACACTGAAATGTTCTCTCTGTCTCGTTGAAATGCTAAGCATTTAATTTGAAACTTTTTTGTTTCAAGGCTTTTAATTAAATCGTTCGCGTTCAAAATTGTCGACGTTTAGGGATTTATATACACACTAGCTGCGCCCCGCGGTTTCATCCGCGTAGATTTAGTTTCATCCTTATTGTCGCGAAACCCTAATATGTTTAAGAAATAAAAGTAGCCTAAATTACTCCTTGCAACATTAGCTATCCGTCAGTGAAAGTCCCGTTAAAATCCATCCAGCCGTTTCGGAGATTACCCGGAACAAACAGACAGACAGAGAAAAACATAAAAAATTGGTTTTCTATGTCAGTACCGTGTATACTTTCACATGTATTTAGTGAATTTCGAATTACAAACAGACACTTCAATTTTATTTTTCTGTATAGATACATACACACACCTGTATATAGATAAGCCGTAAAAACAGACAGAAAAAAAAAAAAAATTGGTTTTTTATTTAGGTCCCGTCATCATTATCACCGTGGCCGTATCCCAAACATTGTCGT
Source organism: Watsonalla cultraria (assembly GCA_964035505.1). Classification (NCBI taxonomy): domain Eukaryota; kingdom Metazoa; phylum Arthropoda; class Insecta; order Lepidoptera; family Drepanidae; genus Watsonalla; species Watsonalla cultraria. The sequence continues at coordinate 5,803,516 of OZ037737.1, forward strand.
GGTCGGCACTTGATTCAACCCGATGTGGCTCTATGTTAGTCGCAATCAACTTATTAACTCCTTGTCCGTTATGTGCGCCTGGTACTTCGTGTACCATATCATCATCTCCCTGGCCTTATCCCAAACATTGTTGTGGTCGGCATTTGATTCAACCCGATGTGGCTGATCACCTAATTTTTATACGAAGCGACTGCCATCTGACCTTCGTAACCCCTTTTTTTGAGGAAAATCGGCAATCTGGGTTAAACCAGTTGTCAGACTATTTTAGGCCTCCGACTGACCTGTAACAATTGCCAAAGATTGGCTTAACGTGCTCTTCGAGGCACGGAGGGAACTCGGGCGGTCACCCGTCCAATTACTGGCTAGGGCTAGGGTTGCTTAACTTCGCTGATCGAATGATATGCGCAATAGCAACTGTGCCACGAGCTCCTCGATTTAGGGCCCGTATATTCTTTCATAATTAATTTAGTGAATAGCTGTAAACTTCGAATTACAAACAGACACTTCTATTTTATTATATCTATGTATATATGTATAGATATAATTTAAAAAAATATCTAAAGTTAACACACATGTCACACTAATCACCCGCAAAATCCCTGCTTTTTTCACTTTACACCCCGAAATTCATGACTTATCGCCCCAACGGTTAAAACGGTGAATCCACAATGTAATAAATTCGGCATTACTGCAGATATAACCGGATATAACCGGATTAAACCGAATATGGCGGGGCACGTGACAGCGTGGGAAATACCGACTTCAGAATTGAATGATGCGAGACCTTTATAAGCTAGAAAGGGGGTAAATAAGCATACAACTTTATTATCATTGCCCTGACCTTATCCTATACATTGTTGGGGTCAACACGCATTTATATTGGTCACCTGATTAAAACACAAAACTACTGCCAAAATGATTTATATTGTACTACTCAGAATTGTAACTTTTTTTTTGAAAAGATTAATTACTGAGTTTCTTGCTAGGTTCTTCTCAGTAAAAGCAATCTTCCAAACCCGGCGGTTCCTGTGTATTCGAGACGTTGCCAAGATTAGCCGGAACGAACAGACAGAAAGGTGTTGAGATGGATGTGTGGCGTCACGAGATTGGATAAGGTAAGGAATGAGTTTATAAGGGGAAGTCTGAAAGTAGCACCAGTGACTGAGGAGTCGAAGAATAAACATTAGTCGTGGTATGGAAATGTTATGCGGAGGGATGAGGATAATGTTGCCAAAAAAGTTTTGTTTATGAATGTGGATGGTTACTAGGGGAGAAGAAGACCTAAGAAACGATGGATGGATTGTGTGAAAGATGATATGACTAGAATGGGAGTGAATACAGATATGACGGCTGATAGAGAGAAATGGAAGAGAAGAACACTTTGCGCCGACTACAAATAACATGGGATAAGGGCAGGAGGATGAAGATGTATAGATGTATAAATAAACGCCATTTTATACTCGACTGCTCTGCGTGTGTGTGTGTATTTTCACACATATTGCGCAAACTCAACAACAGTAATACTTCACAAAGGAAATAGCACATGAAGTGAGTTGAAAAGTTTCGAATTCATAATTTAAATTGTGTTCCAAAGTGTGCGTTTGTGTGTGTGAGCAAACTGGATGAAACCGGTTAGAGGTGGTTGTTACCGGTTCCAGCTGACTTTTGGAATATATTATTCAAATATGTGTTGAGTTTAAGTTATTATTGCCGTAGCATTAGTAGAGTGAAAACGAAAATATATCCCATGGGGGTAGGCAGAGACCACCGTTCGCCACATGCTACGATCCTTACATACTGTCGCTTCATCCTCATTCATGCATCTCTTCATACACTTCGTTTTCTCTTAAACCCGTAAAATCTTCCTAATAGGGTTTCCACCCACATTCAATCAAAGATAAATATTTTCCAAAGTACTTTCTTCACATAACGTCATTGAATTTCTTCACGGACATATAAAGGTTCCCTCACAATGTTTTCCTTCACCGTAAAGGAGTAGTGTGAAATCATTGCACATAAGTTTTTAGAAAAACTGCAGATGACAAGTCAAACCCTACGGCCATCACGGCTTGTAATTTTATTATATTTATATATGATGTCATTTTGCCATACGGTTTAAGTTTAAGAAACATAGAGATAAGTTCTAAAATAAAAATGGTTACTCCTTATACAGGCACATAGCTGGCGAAAGGTGGGTGTACTAAAATACACCTCTGCCTATCCCTTCTGGGAATATAGGTGTTTGTGTTCAACTTAATACCTACGCGTATTTGATAAAAAGTGTTTTGATACACTGACGACGAAATAATCAAAGGATTATTTTCTTCCTTTTAAGCTCTCTAAAAATAAAACGGAAATGTCATAAATGTCGCCGAATCGAATCGTTAGGAAATATAGCAGTGAAATCGAAAATCTATACAAATATTATAAAGAGAATAGGTTTGTATGTTTGTAACGAATTGGCTCAAAAAGTCCTAGACCGATTTTAAAAATAATTTCACCATTCGAATGCTACATTATCACTGATTAATATAGGCTATATTTTATCCCCGTACTCCCACAGGAACGGGAACTACGTGGGTAAAACCGCGTGACGTCTGCTAAGGCACTTTGTCGAAAATTTACTACTGGTTCGGAAACTAGCCTTCTGAGAAGAACCAGCAAGAAACTCAATGTTAAAACATGTCTAAAAGGAAATGATTAGGACCACAAAACTAATTTGCAGGGATGACAAAGTCCGTCGGATTGTGACGTGGGTCAGTGTCGCCATAAGGAATATTATATTGGATGTTATTACAACTGAGATACAAGTTTAATACGATTATGGTGATTTTAAACGGGTTAGGGGCTAGTCGGTGGTCATTTGTGTTAATGGAAAGATTAGAAGAAATTTTGTTTGTGTAATAAAAGCTGTGGTACAGTTGTACAGTGGCACAGTTGCTATTGCAACCATACGCCTAGCCAGTAGTTGGATGGGTGACCGCCCGAATTCCCTCCGTGCCTCGGAGAGCACGTTAAGCCGTCGGTCCCGGTTGCCAATTTAACATCTTTGGCAATCGTTACAGGTCAGTCAGAGGCCTAAGAGAGTCTGACAACTGGTTTAACCCAGATTGCCGATTTTCCTCGAAAAAGGGGTTACGAAAGTCAGACGGCAGTCGCTTCGTATAAAAATCAGGTGATCAGCCACATCGGGTTGAATCAAGTGCCGACCCCAAATACATGGGATTAAGGCCAGGGAGATGATGAATAAAAGCTGTGGTGGTCGTGGGGTTTGAGTCGTCTGCTATTTATGCAAAAAAACAACTGTAGTGATTTCACTTTACGAGTTTTAGGGTGAAGGAAAACATTGTGAGGGAACTTGCATAATAATATGTCTGAGAAGTTATTCAATGATGTATGTATATAGTGTCTGAGACGGCGATAGACTCCGATCTGCCACGTTTGTATGAAATAATCTTAACAACACCTCTGCCTACCCTTTTGTGGTATACAGACGTGAGCATATATTTATGTATGTATATACTTTTGTTACTAAACAAATTGTTGTTTTTTTCTGTTTGCAATCCAGCTCGAAGGACCAAAATTTGTATGACACAAATTAGGCCTGGGAACCAGGATCAGTCGGAGCAGACCTTGGGTGGTTGTAATGAAACTCCGTAACTTGGGCAGTCCTGGTTTATTGGTTCGACCACTATTGTGTAGTGCCTGCGCATCGCCTACAAAAAGTGCATGGCTCATTTTTAGGACAGAGCACACGCTTCTATAATAAATTACCAACAAAAATTGTAAACTTGCCCTTCAACAAATTTAAAGAAACAATTAAATCAGTTTTGCTTGAAAAAGGATATTATACTGTAAGTGATTATATTTGTGATAAGGGAGCCTGGGATGTACCTGATAATGTTTGTAAATAATCCCATTGGCACTGTACTTTTGCTACAATTAATTAATCTTAATTTTGCTTTGACTGGCTGGAATTTGCCATGCTCACATATATTTGTACTATATTTTTAGTTTTTAGTTTTTATTTTTGACAATTGAGCATTAGAACTGTGTCCATGGGCTTATAGTTGCTTGAACAATTTATTTTGTATTTTTAAAACTGTATAATATTCTTTAAAAGAGTAATTACTGAGTTTCTTGCCAGGTTCTTCTCAGTAAAATCAACCTTCCGAACCTGGCGGTAGCATGTATAATCCTGTGTAATTGTGTCATTCTGACGATTTGAAAGTACTTTGTATGAAGTCTAATCGAATAAAGATATATTTGATTTTGATTTTGATTTTGATTGGTTTGTTCACTTGACCACACTGATATTAGTTTTAGTACTTACATTTGACACTGAAATATATACGTACATAAAGGAGAATCTTAACATCGAGATGTAAAACAATACAGCGCCATCTTGTGAAAAGATGGCTAACTATTATATATCCCACGTTAAACATTAGTACCTATCAGTAAATCAACGTTTAGTAACTAAGACATGTTTCCGTATAAGGGAATCGCTATGCCCACATAATGAAATATGACAGTATACATATATATATATATATATTTACCTTGATAACGTAGTATATCTCATCGATTTGGGGTTGCCATTAGCACTCTCCACTTCCTTAATTTCTTCTTTAGATACTGTAACAAAGAAAAAAATATTATAAGCATTAGCACTTCCACGTCTTCAAGAGTCTACCTGTCTACCCTTCTGACCAGGAGACCGTGGAGTTTAGTCGGTGCGAGTACGATATAACCCTTCCAGTGCCAGGGTAAGCCCATAACATAAGTAAGAAAGAAAATTTATTTTTCATAAAACATAAAACAATTCCTTATACTTTCATGGCTGACAAAGGTAAAACCGCGGGCGAAAGATGTTTGAAATTGGTTCATCTGTGAAAATACAGGCTGGTGACAGACGGACAGACAGACAGACAGACAGACAGACGGACTGCGGACTCTTAGTAATAGGGTCCCGTATTACCCTTTGGGTACCCGAAAAAACGCGTGATGAAAAATTTAACCCAGGTACACTATATTGTATAGACATTGAAAAACATAGTTAAAAGTCGTCCCAGGTCTAAAGCCAGCTGCACATTTGCATAAAACTAGTGTTTGAATGTTTTAAACGGTTTATGCGGGGTGTAAAGGTGTGAGTACACTCGCGGGGGTGTAAAGGTGTGAGCACACTCGCGGGGCTGTTTAATTTTAATTTAAGTTACATACGCTCGTTCGTCGCGGGACTTTAGGTACATTTATTGGATGAAAGGTCATTATTTCAATTGTTTTGGATTACAATGCGTGTGTGTAAAACAGTGCCGTTACGAATTATGAGCGCTCAGCGAATATCTATACAGATATCTATACTCTATACAGATAAATAAATAATTTCACTAAATGCATATGAACGTATACACGCTACTGACATTTTTCTCTGTCTGTCTGTCTGTTTGTTCCGGGTAATCTCTGAAACGGCTGGACCGATTTAAACGGGACTTTCACTGGCAGATAGCTGATATTTCAAGGAATAACCAAGGCTACTTTCATTATACAAATCATTAAGGTTCCGCGGGCCACCCACAGCTAGTATACAAGGAAATGTCATTTAAAAAAAATCGGATAAAATATTTTTTATTGTGATAGCATTTTAACTCCTAAAACCCGGTTTTATTTCGTCGTCATCATGGGCACCCTGTATATACCTACTAACCAGAGTCCCTAGTGCGAGTTTTCTTAAAATCGCCGTCACAAGTCACCGCGTCGACGTAAACGCAGATTTGTATGGGCTCACAATAGTGTCATGTTTAGGCCGACAGAGGCGTTGCTTCGATCCCATACAAATCTGCGTTAACTTTGACGCGGTGACTTGTGACGGCGGCTGTGAAAAACTCGCACTAGGCACTCAGAAATTATGGAATCCCAGTCAAACAGGAGTGACACGAAAAATAAATTCCAATTTTGTTGAATAGTTGAAAATACCAATTAATCGGGTTTATTTTCTGACATTTCCACTTAAACTTATCAATGGGCATTCCAACCAGATCTGTTAATTAAACTGGGAACTTAGGTACACAACTTTGGGGTTTTGATAAGCCAAGTGGTATTTTAATTTGGATCGAACACCGTAACTAACTTTAACCCGCGAATTCTCACGAATAAGTTTCATTACGTAAAGCTGCCTATGTTCTTATATATATCTTTATATTTCATATATATTTGTATGCTGAATTTCTAACTAATTGTCTTTTATTTAACGGTTATAAATTATATATATACTAGCTGTGCCCCGCGGTTTCGCCCGCGTAGATTTAGTTTCATGCTTCATGTCGCGGGACCCTTATTATTATCCCGATAAAATCGGTCCAGCCGTTTCAGAGATTACCCGGAACAAACAGACAGACAGACAGAGAAAAATTTTAAAACTTGGTTTTTCAGTCTCAGTTAGCATGTACACTTTCATATGCATTTAATGAAAAGCTGTTATTTTGGAATTACAAACAGACACTTCAATTTTATTTATCTGTATAGATATACGGTACTGACATAAGAAAACAGTTCAGAGAGGAGCTCGTGGCACAGTTGCTATTGCGCATATCATTCGATCAGCGAAGTTAGGCAACCATACGCCTAGCCAGTAGTTGGATGGGTGACCGCCCGAGTTCCCTCCGTGCCTCGGAGAGCACGTAAAGCTGTCGGTCCCGGTTGCCAATTTAACATCTTTGGCAATCGTTACAGGTCAGTCAGAGGCCTAAGAGAGTCTGACAACTGGTTTAACCCAGATTGCCGATTTTCCTCGAAAAAGGGGTTGCGAAGGTCAGATGGCAGTCGCTTCGTATAAAAATCAGGTGATCAGCCACATCGGGTTGAACCAAGTGCCGACCCCAAATACATGGGATTAAGGCCAGGGAGATGATGACATAAGAAAACAGTTATAAATGTTTGCGTTGCGTTCTCCTTACCCCTACGGAGACCCTTGTAAATATGAAGCTTTAGATCATTATCAGTAAGTCATATGGATGTGTAAATAGGCAAATAACAGTTAGGACGAACCACAAAAAACTTCCGGCCAATAATCGCTGGAAGGGACCGCGAAACCCTTCAAATGTCCTTATATTGACCCAAGCTATACGCTTTTGAATAATTCATGTTTTACTTAAGGCCACTTGGTATTTTATTGTTTTAAGATGGTTAACTGACAAATTCATGGAGAAGCCTTTGCCAGAAAGAAAACATTTTAACTTTATTATATTACACTGGTACACCTCAAATGGCAGGAAACGACAACGCGGCAGGCCTCGGAGGAGATGGCGGGATGAGCTTGATGCTTTCAGGAGCGATTGGGAGAGGACTGCTGAGGACAGGGAAAGTTGGAAAAGTGGAAGGGAGGCCTTTGCCCAGCAGTGGGACATTACAGGCTAATAATATAATAACATAATATATATATTGCCTATCCCTACTAATATTATAAATGCGAAAGTAACTCTGTCTGTTACGCTTTCCCAATAAACCTCTCAACCGATTTTGATGAAATTTGGCACAGACAATCTTTAGACCCTGAGAAAGGACATAGGCTACCTTTTATTTATTAGAAATATTAGGTTTCCGCGACCATAAGGATGAAACTAAATCTACGCGGGTGAAACCGCGGGGCACAGCTAGTATAATATAAATATGCCTCTTATGTTTTGCTGTGCCCTAACAGGGCTTATATTAGCATGCTAAGGTTATCATTATAATTACGATTATTTTGTATATTTATGTAACTAACATACGCAATAAATAAATAAATATTACACTAGCGGACAGCGGTTTCACCCGCGTAGTCTTAGTTCCATGGGAGGCTCGCGGAACCCTAAGGTTTTTTTAAATAAGAAGTAGCATTAGTTACTCCTTGTAAAATTAACTATCTGCCTGTGAACGTCCCGGAACAAACAGATAGAATAAAAAATAAAAACTTGGTTTTTTCATGTCAGTATCGTATATACTTTTCATATGCATTTAGTGAAAAGCTGTTATTTTGGAATTACAAACAGACTTCGTTTTTATTTATCTGTATAGATATGTACTGGACAGGTGTGGTAAAACAAGGTAAAAGCGGTAAAAAAATTAAAATACATATTATGGATGAGGAGAGCATTACAGATTTAAGAAAACGTATTCATTGTGCGACTTGCCTTATACATTAGGATTTTTCGTAATTTCCCAGTCCGGAGTCTGGATTAGTGCCTGGTTAGCGGCAATAGGCTCGTTCCATTTCATCAAGCTATCCCTCATTCATTCTCAGCTCGTAACATAACTGGTGAAATGTGTACCCCCACCCCTTCGAGGAAGGAGCTACAGACGTGGTGACGTATGAAGGCATGAAAGATAAATAAATAAATTAAACGCTTTTCGCTCTTAAATTAAGCCACATATGAAAGAACACGAGAATTTCTCCGGGCCTTTTTGAAGGTTTCTTTATCTACGTTATTACTTTGTAATTTTCTGTGCAGAGATATAAAAAATCGATCTGCTGTTAAAATATATTAAACGGTATTTCTTTAGGCGGGCTTACGTTACTTACTTACTTATATTCTCCGTATATTTCTTTGTTTACGAAAGATCGACAAATTTCATTTTTGTTTTCCTGTTACGTCGAAAATATTAACTTTCCTTACAATATTTGATTTGATTTGAACATTTTGAATAGCGTTAGTTTTAACTCTAGGTACTGATACTGGTAGTGGTACTTCAGTTCAGTCAGTCAAAATTGCGAGTTAATACTATCTACACTAATATTACAAAGAGGAAAGATTTGATTGTTTGTTTTTTTGAAACTACTTGACCGATCTTGAAAATTCTTTCAGCAATGGATCAGCGAGTAACATATGCTATATTTTATCCCAGTACTCCCTCGGAAACGGGAAATACGCGTGACGTCCGCTAGTTAGCTCATAAACTGATTTACACTAGCGAAATATATTGCACATCGACTTCAAGAAACAGACCAAAATTTGCTGGTTGTCACGGTCTTGGGGTCAATTTGCAATATATATCAGCGGCTACTGCATAGGTGCCGTCAGGAGTTATAAGTGCTGACCTTGAATGCACAGCAGTCATTTAATGAGCCTCTTTGTCTGTCTGTATGGCATGAAACGAGTAAAATACACGCGCTGCTACCCCCGCTACTTTCGGTAAGCGCTCATAGTTCGTAACTGCTCCTGTATCTTAGTAGTCTTAGGTAGAAGCGATATCTATACAGATAAATAAAACTGAATATATTCGTATGTAATTCCAAAATAACAGCTTTTCACCAAATGCATTATGAAAATATATAAGGTTCTGACTTAAGAAATCATTTCTCTGTCTGTCTGTCTATCCGTCTGTTTGTTCCGGGAATCTCTGAACCGGCTGGACAGATTTTAACGGGACTTTCACTGGCAAATATCTAATCTTACAAGGAGTACCTAATTTAGTCTACTTTTATTTTAAAAAAACATATAGGGTTCCGCTGGAAAGAAATTAAACCCATGCGAAACCGCAGGCACAGCTAATTTATAATAAATACTGTTATTTATTTGTGTTAAAATACATAGTTCGTAACGTTATAACATACAATCCCTACTAATATTGTAAATGCGAAAGTAACTCTGTCTGTCTTAAACCTCTCAACCGATTTTGATGAAATATGGCACAGGCAATCTTTAGACCCTGAGAAAGAACATAGGCTACCTTTTATTAAAAATGTTAGGGTTCCGCGACAATAAGGATGAAACTAAATCTACGCGGGTGAAACCGCGGGGCACAGCTAGTTTTATTATAATTCAGGGCTCTAAGTAATGAGAGCTATAAACTTCAGCTCCTCGTGCTAAAGAACTCTTCAAGGTGAAAAAAGGTAGAAAATTATATTATTTTCCTGTCCGTAATATCCTTGTATTGAAACGAAACGGCAGATCATGTTGAACGTTTTAATTTGGGGATGAGGTTGCGGTGAAAATCAAATTGGGACTTGCATGACGTAGGAAGAATATTGAAATTGACTCGTTAATTATCTTGGAATTTTTGTCTGAAATATTTCATGAGGTATTAAAAGAAAAACGAAAAACCCGTTAAATAAAACTGGTACAAGGATACATAATGGTGATGATAATGAGCATGAATGGTGATGACGATAACATAATACACAAACTAATAAATAATTGTGGAACATTAATTAAAATCAAGCATAAACAACGCAAAACTACAGTCACGTGAAATTCTTCCAAAATGTTAATAAAAGAAGCTATAAAAAAGTAATTTTATTCCAATCCGAATTCCACAATGAAATCAAATTAAAAATCCCGTAACCCACGACACGGGTACGCTAAGTCGACGAGGCGGGGACGAATTTTTTTGCGTACCCGTATTTTCCGTCAAAGTCATGCCGATGCGACATGGTAATTACTATATCATCCATATAAATAGCTTCATTTCTTTCAACTGACTGATTAAACTGTTGATTGGGTGACTAAGAGTATTCATTAGTCGTTCCAAAACATCATACGCATTAATACAAACATGGATTAAACGTATATTTTGATGGATGGAATGTTGACTCCATCTTTGGATCATTTTAATTTGGTAATAACCACAGGCCATATCTATGTACTAGAAAAGGAAATTTCCAATGATTTTGTTTTGATATGTGTGCTTCAATGAAATTATTTCATGCTAACAGCGGCCAATATACTAAACTGTTAAAAGCATGTGACTATATGACAGTGACAGATCTATATGACAGGCTTATACTGGGAAATTACTGACGGAAAAACCCAATAGCAATTTGCCCGCTCGGAGATCTAACCCAGTAGTCCCCAGACCTTGGGTTTCACATTAAAACGAGCGCTAGACCCACAAAGCAGTCTAGCATAGACAATTATGCTTATTTTATCATTCATCGTAATAATATAAGCCTCGATGTTAAGAGCATATTACCTTACAACAGGGGTGCGTAGACTGTCGAGAAAGATTGTGAATTATTGCGAAATTGCTCGGATCATGTCACTGTCATTCAACGTTATTGGGTGGATGTAAAGATAGCCTGGATGTGGCACGGACGTAATTTAAATTGATATTTCTCCCCCAAATATAAAAGATCCCTGTTTTAGCGTTGAATGTCAGTTTAAGTGACATTCGTAGAGTAAATCTCTTAAACATAAAGAAATATTTATGGAAAGATTGAAAATGAATTTTCTGATCTCATCCGGAAAAATGCGAGAACATGTACCTATTTTTATACAAATTACGGTTTAATGTTATCTTTCGTCTTATTTTTTTCTTTCCGTACGCCTTTTCATACATACACTGCCCTGACAATGAGATACACAGCAATAATAATAAGTAGCATATATAACGCCTTCTTAAAATGGTGTCCGAATGATTTGGTAACAGGAGAGATATAATTGCTAACATAAGAGATCAAATTTGACAGAAAAGAGGTAAAACTAAATACATAGCGAAGAAAACCGATGCCTTTTGAATCGTTTAGTAATCGTAAACGATGCGACACACTTGCGAATGCATCTAATATATAACTCTGCATACACGCAAAGACCATTTAGCTTTTACCAAACGGATCGTTATTCACGGATACGCTATCCAGAATACCAATATTCACACAGGTCTAGTGATGCACACAAACGAATATCGACAGCTAATATTTTATGCCACCAAACTCGGATATGCGAATACACCGGATAATGCGTTCCCGCTTTTTCTATTAATATGTTTGACGTTTTTGCCCCGAGCGGTGTTTTCAACGGGGAAAAAGGATTTAATATAAATACGATTTTCGTAAAAATAGTTTGTTTTATAACCAGTGAGTTGGACATTTTCATTCTATCTTGTTTTCGGTTGCTGTGTGTGTTTTAAGCAAATTGTCGCGCGTTTCGTCAATTAGTCGTGTGATTGCATCATGGATCGAATTTCAATCAGTTCTGTTGTAGTATTACTGTCAGAGTTTACTTTGTCAATGCTCATAAATCAGTCATTCTAACTAATCAGTAATATCGATGGAATAATCGAGACAATTCCATCACTCATATAACCTCGTTAGTACATTACAATTGTTCGGGTAATTGAAATCGAAAACTTGCTTAATTAATGACTGCAGGCATGTCAGACGATTGGCAACGACGGGCCAATTAGAGATGTACCTATCACACCAATTATGCCGATATCGAGTGCTCTGTTATTAAATATTCTAATAATATAATTAAATTTCGGCAGGGTAATTTTATACTTGTTAATTAAAGGATGGAAAATGAAGAGAACTTTGGACGTTGATTAGCCTTTCGTTGGGTTTACAGGCTCGGGATGTTATGGAAATAAATAACAATGAGTTGTTTCCTAGTAACACATTTAGTTGTATTGGATCTCAAGTTCCGAATACAACAGTAATTAAAACATTCTAAGCAATAAGCTTAAGATCGAGATTACTTTACCATGAAATTAGCTGTTCCCTGCGGTTTTGATGGCGTAGAATTAACGATAATACATTACTTACAGATATATCTTATAACTAAATGTGCCCCGCGGTTTCACTCGCGTAGATTTAGTTTCATCCTTATTGTCGCAGAAACCTAATATTTTTAATAAATAAAAGTAGCCTAAGTTACTCCTTGATACATCAGCTACCTACCAGTGAAAGTCCGGTTAAAATCGATCCAGCCGTTTCAGAGATTACCCGGAACAAACAGACAGACCGACAGACAGACAGAGAAAAAAATTTAAACTTGGTTTTTTGTGTCAGTAGCGTCTATAATTTCATATGCATTTAGTGAAAAGCTGTTATTTTGGAATTACAAACAGACACTTCAATTTTATTTATCTGTTTAGATGTATAGATAAGAGTAGCCTAATTTACTTCTTACTAATATCAGCTGCCTGTCATTGTCAAAGTCCCGTTAAAATCGGTCCTTTTGAGAGATTAGCCAGGACAAACATACAGACAGATAGCTTTGACGTTTAATTTTGAGGTACCAAAATAAACCTGAAGAAACGAACACTTTTTCTAAGGTATATAGCAGTCCCTAGTAGAACTCAACTCCTTATATCGAACAAGAGATCCTGTTATGTCCTAAGAAGAATTTCAAACACTCTCTTACGACCAAAAATCAATACTGGGCACGTATTTAGTAATCGTTTGCATTCATTACGAAGGTTCTTATCAGCACCTGCTTAAAACGTGTTTCGAAGCATTTTCCTTTACATTGGAAGTATTTAATTAGTAATTAGTGAATGGAATAGGTTGAACGTTGGCGGAATTATCGGTTATAAGGATTAAATGTGACCAGATTAATATTCCAAATATGTCCAATTTTTTATTGATAATTACAGTAATTAATAAAATAAGTGATGAAGATTGGAAGGGTGTGTATAAAGCGATTGTATGTGAAGATGCTTGTGCTAGCATGTGGTTTGCGGTGAAGGAAAATATCGTGGGGAAACCTGCATATGTCTGAGAAATAATTAAAAAACACGTGTCGGCGATAGACTCACCGTCTGTCACGGTAACACTTAATCATCTTCGGTGGTTATTTCACTGCCTAACCCTTTGGGGAATACAGGCGTGAGCATATGTATGTTTCTGCCTACCTCTGTGGGATGCATACGATGTACAAAAAAGTAGAAAAATATCTAAAAAAAATGGCTTTACAAACACACAATAAATTGGCAGAAAAAAAATGTTTTACTTACCCTACCTTTCACCTTATTCACCTTATTTCAAGATGATTGTAAATACTTATAAGGAAGTATTACAAAGAATTTCCTTATTTTTGCAATTTCTCACAAACCATAAAAAACAAGTTACCCTCGTAATTTTATTGAACATCCACTACCTACAACCCGACCAATTATAAAACGCAGTATTCCGGACTAATATCGTATCTACAGAGGCCTACGTAAAATTGTAGCGTAACGTATATTTCACGGTACGTTACTCGTTTCGGAAGCCAGTTTTAATATGAGATTTTTAATTTAAATCTCAGGTATTATTTAAGTTTCACTGAGCTTTCATGTTTAAAAGGTTTTGCGTATGATATTTAAATGTATAAAAGCTTTTCGAGTTTTCTACTTGTTTATTTATAAGACTTATTCAACCCGCGGCTTCGCTCTTGTTCGATCAAGAAAATAAAGTTTCATAGAAAATTTCAATAAAATATTCTTTTGAAAAAGAATTGGCTCTGTGACCCATTAAATTAAGTCTACGCAGGTGAAACCGTGGGGTACCGCTAGTTTACTTTGTGGGAGAGCGAGTGATCATGCTCATCCCCAGCAAAGGGAAGATCTTCCAGCCAGGCGGGTGTCATGTCTGGGGAACACCGGCTCCAACTGTTCTAGTTGGAAACTTGTACATATACTGCAATGCGCTTGAAAACTCTTATGGCGCGATATAGGTTCCCTTGTATTTGTACTCAAACTTCGCATTTGTTAGCGAGTAGCGCCATCTATGAGCGAGTGGAGAAACGCCGCTACAACTTATTTGCTCGTGCTACGCCGTTAATCAAACTATCACCGTCGCTCATTTGAATAATTATTTCAATATTCAGAACATACCAGAGCCGCGATGGTTAAGGGGTTTAAAATCTGACACAAGCGACGCAAGTTTGAATCCGAGCGAGGTCTGTACCAATAAGATTTCCTAAAAACTTAAGTGCAGTGATTTCTCATCACAAGTTTACGGTTAATATGTCATCATAATGAATAAATACATATGTCTAAGAAGTAATTCAAAGACCTATAGTGCCTCAGCCGGCGATAGACTCACCATCTGTCACGTTGGCACTTAATCATCTTCAGTGAAATGTGGGTTTCAGTACATACCTTTATTCCCCTTCAGCTCGACATTCCCCCGGTACCAGAGGACCTTCGCTGCTGGCTTCGAGTTCTTCACCAGGCACTCCAGGGACACATCCTCACCTTCCTTCACCTCTAACTTGGAGTTCGGTGGGTGGTTCGTGATCTCTACTGCGTTAGGGGGTGCTGTGGACAAGGAGAAAAACAATGAAAATTATTTATTCAGTTTAGGCCCTGGTAAGGCACTTTTGAACGTCGAAGAAGTGACCACCGGTTCGGATGCTAGCCTTCTGAGAAGAACCAGCAACTGAATAAGACCTTCGTTAATCCTTACATGCTAATTGTATACGTGTTTAGATCTCCGAAACAAGAGTCGAGAAATTTGCATTAAAATTTTGCGGGCGATAAAAGGTTTTTAAATGAAAAATCGAGTATAGCTCTTTCAACCACTTGTATCTTGTCATCACACACTTGTATTATCAACTAGCTGTGCCCCGCGGTTTCACATGCGTAGATTTAGTTTCATCCTTATTGTCGCGGAACCCTAAAATTTTTAATAAATAAAATAGCCTAAGTTACTCCTTGAAACATCAGCTACCTGCCAGTGAAAGTCCAGTTAAAATCAGTCCAGCCGTTTCAGAGATTACCCGGAACAAACAGACAGACAGACAGACAGAGAAAAATTTTAATACTTGGGTTTTTAGTATCAGTATCGTGTATACTTTCATATGAATTTAGTGAAAAGCTGTAACTTTGGAATTACAAACAGACACTTCAATTTTATTTATCTGTATAGATGTATAGATATACTTATTGAAAATATAAAATTCCATTAACATATTGTTTACATTTAATATCATCTTTATAGTTCTTAATCTAATTAAAATCTAGCAAACAAAAACAAATTAATATGAAAATAAATTGAATAATGAGGCATGGCGTTTATGAGACATTTTTTCCGTAATTTTTACATCTCATGATTTTCAGTTAAATTAATAGTCTTTCCTGAAGTTAATACCACGGTTGGTCACCCCAGTCGGTCAATTAATAAGGATTTAAATTTGGGAATATTGCCCAAAGTTTTGAGGTGACATTTTTTCGCCTTTTAATTATGTTAATTAAGATTAATTCTTGTATCTCGGTTCGAAATTACAGCGTTTTTTATCAAACTGTCATCTTTCAAGCTATTAATAATATCTTAGTAGTTAAGCCGAGGTGGGGAATCTATAGATGGTGAGACATCGCCGTCTTAGGCACTTATTCAAACTTTTTATCATTTCAGACATAAGTATGCAGGCTTGAAGCAAGTTTTAAGAAAGAAATCATTGGTACTGGGGCCCAACCATGAGCTCTTATTGCAATGATAGTTCAGTTGTGCGACAGTGACAGATGTATACACGTCACATACATCTGTCTCATAAATGAGTGAAACTATCATGGCAATTAAGAGCTCATGGTAAGGCCCCTGATTACTGGGATTTGACTGATGTTTGCGTACGTAACAAGTGAACAATACATACATATGCTCACGCCTGTATTCCCCGAAGGGGTAGACAGAGATGTTGTAATAACAACACTCACTTTTCACCGAAGATATTTAAGTGTCAACGTGACAGATGGTAAGTCTATCGCCGTCTCAGGCACTACACATGCGGATTTGAATTACTTTTCAGACATATGCAGGTTTCCTCCACCGTAAAGCAATGGTGTGAAATCACTGTCCACTTGCATCGCTTGCGTAGCAGGCAACTACTCAAACCCCACGTCCAACGCGGCTCTTTAGAATAATATCCACGCGCAAGAGACCGAGGTCAATGGTTTTATACAAATTCTGATACAAATACAAAACAATACTAATAAGCATTTCAACTCTCAACAATAGCCAATCATACAAGATAGCAAATAATGCGAACTAACTACGAAACTCAACTTAAATACTAAAGATTTAAGACTGAAATTGGACTTGTGGAATTCCGTGAAAGGAAATCAATGTTACAGAAATCTCTCGATATCTGCGCTAGTTCCGCAGCGACAAAATGGCGTCCTTTTATAAAACTAAGTACTTATTTTCTGGAAATACGAAGTTCCTTGGAAGGAGTATCTATTTTAAGAGAGTCGTAGCAAAGTGATTTGAAAAGTAGTCTTCTGCGCAATGACGCAAGCTCAACCACGGTTTCTACCACACAGACATATGCTCACGCCTGTATTCCCCGAAGGGTATACAGAGGTGTTGTAATAACAACACCCACTTTTCACCGAAGCTGATTAAGTGCCAACGTGACAGATAGTGAGTCTATCGCCGTCTCAGATACGTCCTCGTCTTTGAATTACTTCTCAGACATATGCAGGTTTCCACACGATGTTTTCCTTCACCGTAAAGCACGTGGTGTGAAATCACTGCATATAAGTTTTTAGAAAAACTCCATGGTACAGGCCCGAGAAATGGCCACGACGGGATTATATAGTAGTGCTTCAAATACTTAATGAAAATTAACAAACGCACTAGTCGCCACTGAGATTTTCAAAGGATCCCTTCTCATGGATACCATCATGAGAACTGAACTAAAATAAAACCACATGGGAAGCACCACCTTCAAACAAAAAAAGAATCATAGAAATCAGTTCACTCAGTGGAAAGTTACGAAATGTTTTTTTTTTAAATTAAGTCGAATAGACAACCTCTTCCTTTCTTGAAGTCGGTTAAAAGTTAGTAGCACTATTCTGTACCCCTATCACGAGTATGCCACCGTTTTCGTAATTTACAGTCGCTAGGTCACCGTCGAATATTTAGAATTGTACAGCGCCTCCAAGCGGTGACGTGAAGAACTAAAATATCTCATACAAATATTGTCGGTGACGCTAGCGAGTATAGATTATAAAAACGATGGCAAACTCGTGATAGGGGTACAGAATAGTGCTACTAACAGGGGTACTGTAGTATGACGTAGCGGCAAAGTGGCGCATCGCAAACAAAATAACAATTAACTTGGAGCAAAATCTTACGGTTACGACACTAGCCACAACAAATTTACCTACGAACAAAATGAGTTTCTAGGAACGGCTCAAGGCATTAGACGTAGCGTTTAAATTGAATAGCCATTACATTTTATAACGCAGTCAAATGATATTGATCCACTGACCACTACTCTACAAGTACGCAACGTGGTATTCTATACAAAATTGCATGTTACCAGCTTATAAATAAACTTACTAAGCAGTATGGAATCTAGACTATATTATCTTTATACAGATATATGTAAGATAGTTTTTGTTTTATTTAAGAGCTGTGGATTTTGTAATAAATAAATGAAATTTAAGTGTCTGTTTTTAACTCAAAAAAAAAAACAGCTTTTTACTAAATGCATATGAAACTATACACGCTACTGACACTAAAAAACCAGGTTTAAATTTTTTTTCTGTCTGTCTGTTTGTTCCGGGTAATCTCTGAAATGGCTGGACCGATTTTAACGGGACTTTCACTGGCAGGTAGCTGATATATCAAGGAGTAACTTCGGCTACTTTTATTTATCAAAAATATTAGGGTTCCGCGACAATAAGGATGAAACTAAATCTACGCGGGGAAACTGCAGGGCACAGCTAGTACCAAATAAAGAGGTTTACACTATATACATATGAATGTTTATGATATGGTGAGTGTATATTGTCTATACAACGTTTTAAATGTTCTCTATCTATCTGCCTATCCGCCTGTGTGTCTGTCTGTTTTTTGCGTATATACTTTCGTACGAATTTAATTAAAAGCTATTAATTTGGAATTACAAACAGACACTTAAATTGTATTTATCTGTAAAGATATTGGTAAATCTAAAAACAGTCTTTTAAAATTTTCTCTGTCTGTTTGTTCCGGCGAATCTCCGAAACGGCTGGATTAATATTAAGGGGGGGCTTCCACTGGCAGAAAGCTGATGTTCCAAGGAGTGACTAAGAGTACATATTTTTTTATAAATAGAGTTCTGCAAAACCAAGCCTTCGTGGGTGAAACAGCTATTAAGAACACGATTCTAATTCTAAAGCTCCTAATAACAGTTGACTTGCTATTCGCTCTCGCCGATGTTCTAGACCACAGCACCAGGATATTGCAGTAGCCACGGTTCCGTGGCGCTCTACAAAGGTGTCCTCGGCCTTTGTAGCGGCCACCGTTTCCCAAACTACAACAAACGCCCCATTTTTAATGAACAATTTGTGGTCTCGTAATTTTACTTCAACAGAAGGCAAATAAACTCGAGGTATGTATATAATAAACTAGTACAGCTTAAGTAGGAGCAGCTTAGATAACTAGGAATATATCGTTCGAAATAGCACACTTACACGCGCGCATCTACGAGATAATAAGCGAAATAGGCAATCCCAAAACACTGTTAATAGATGACTAGGCTATCACAGCATGGCAAGGTGGATCAGTGAGGTATAGAAATAATCTATACATACATACAGATAAATAAAATTGAAGTGTCTGTTTGTAATTCCAAAATTACAGCTTCTCACTAAATGCATATGAAAGTATACACGCTCTATAACCAAGTTAATTTTTTTTTTTGTTTTGACAGAAAAAAAATGATTTTTGAGTCAATAGCAAACGGACTTTTCAATTTTATTTATCTGTATGTATAGATATACTGATTAGTTTGCATATAATTCAAGCACTATATTTTGTACTAGCTGTGCCCCGCGGTCTCAACCCGCGTAGATTTAGTTTCTTCGTTATTGTCGCGGAACCCTAATATTTTTAATAAATAAAAGTAGCCTAAGTTACTCCTTACAACATCAGCTACTTGCCAGTGAAAGTCCCGTTAAAATCCGTCCAGCCGTTTCAGAGATTTCCCGGAACAAACAGACAGACAGAGAAAAATTTTAAAACTTGGTGTTTTAGTGTCAGTAGCGTGTATACTTTCAAATGCATTTAGTGAAAAGCTGTTATTTTGGAATTACAAACAGACACTTCAATTTTATTTATTTGTATATATATATATGTATATAGATATAACCCAGCCCCTAAACATTAGTATCTATCAATGTGAAATCTCTAAGGAGTTACTGGATTTCTCTCAAGCTCCTAAAGAAATTGCTATTGAAACCCAGTCATCCCTTAGAGAATACATTTATAAGTCTAATAAAAACTTTCGTAATCTATCAATCCATTGAAACTCAATTCTAATCAACTGCAAGATCTTTAGCCAAGATTCTGTTTAGACTTATTTGGGATTCTCCGTAAGTGCGGACAATTGAGAAAAAAAAGTTTCGTTCGTTAAAACTTCAGGAATTTGACCCTTTTTGCCCTAAAACTTCCTGAAGGTATTTGAGCGGAATAAGCAATTCTCTCGTCTGTTTGTGTAACTGTAATAATTAGGCTAACGAACTATTGAAAACAAGTATGATTCGCAGTTGATTTTAGACGTTACAGGAATTGAAAGCTTTTTACCGCGTTGGTTTAGTCGCAAAGACTACTGCAGACCACGAGGTCCTCAGTTCGATCGTTTGTTTCGCCGTTTCTTCTCCTGACAGGCTTACTTTTGGAAACGGTAGTAAATTAACTTAAGTTAGCGTAAGAGAAATGACGTTCAATAAGTGTTCCAAGTGTCCCTTATGTTGAATAAAACTTTTTGATTTTGATTTTTTTTTGATATTGATCAACAGTAGGCATAGTAACATTAGAAATGACATAAATCAGTCACGTGACATATGTCATTCCCGTACATTTTGTATCGTTTCTACTAGCGAAGCGTGAGGATACTTTGTGTACATGGTCAGGGCCCTTACCATCAGCTCTTATTGCCATGATAGTTTCACTCATTTATGAGACAGATGTATGTGACGTGCATACATCTGTCATTATCGCACAAGTGAATTAACATTGCAATAAGAGCTCATGGTTGGGCCCCAGGTCAGATCGCGAAAAGTGTTATTGTATTCTTCAACAGCCTGGAGTCTGGGTAAGTGTCCGGTTACTGGCGATAGCCTCTATTACATGGGATTTAACCATAACTTGAACCGTGGTGGCCTTGTTTGAGCAGTCGCCTGCTACGCAAACGACGCAAGTTCGAATCCCAATGGGGCCTGTACTTAAGAGTTTCTCAAAAAGAACTTATGTGCCGTATTTTCACACCACGTGTTTTACGGTGCAGGCAAACATCAAGAGGAAACCTGCATATGTCTGAGAAGTAATTCAAAGACATATTGTATAGTGCCTGAGACGGCGATAGAGTCACCTCCTGTCACGTTGGCACTTAATCATCTTCGGTGTAAAGAGGGTGTTGTTAAAACACCTCTGCCTACCCTTTGGGGAATACAGGCGTGAGCATATGTAAGTATATACGTTTAAAAATATGTATTTTCCTACAGAAACTCACAAACCGATCTAAATTCATGAGTTCTGCTGCTCCATCCGAACAGTACTGCAACAAATAGCCCGTGAGGCTCAGTATTTATAAACTTTAAACTTGAGTGTAACAAGAAGCAATTCCCCAGTTCTTGGGGAAAAATACAAAAGACCAAGTCGGAATTCTGCCGGACTAGTAATGCAATTAGAAGTGCCGCTTGTCGGGAGAGAGTGTGTGCTAAGTGATACGCGGTAGCGTTTCTATCAAACAAATTGGTTTTTACTACGATCACGACGAGCTAAGTAGCAGGAAATCAGTGGTATCATGTATATTTTTAATGTATTCTATACATTCCATATACAGTATCCCTATTAAGAGTTTGCCACCGTTTTTTTAGTCTATACTCGCAAGCGTCTCCGCCAAATATTTTTCCTGCGTAGAGTTAACACGGGTGACCTGGGGAACCCTAATGTTTTTCTTTACATAAAAGATGTTACATCAGCTCACTGTCAGTGAAAGTCCAGCTGAAATCAGTCCAGCCGTTTCACAGATTACCCTAACCAAACAGAAAGACATAGAAAAAAAATTTGGTTTTCTATATACCAGTACCTACCGTTAGCTGTATATACTTTCTTATAATTAAGAAGTATAGATTCGGGTACGGTGCAAACAATGTGCAACCATGAAACCAAGCATTTTATCTCAAATCTTAAGTATCATAACTTGTCGCTGTAACTGCAACCCCAACTTTATACGCCTCAACTCCAAGATTCATCTAAAGTGGTATAATTGGTCGCTATCAGTGCAGCCCCGACCATATCCGCGGAGCCTCTGACCGTAGCTGAGAGGTAATTATTGACTTTGCAACTTCCAGGCCTGTCGAAGAGAGATAAGGCAAGTGCTAATTAAAATGTGCCACGCTCTTCTGGTCTTCTCACTTCCTCGAAGCGAGAATATTTCTGATTGGTTTGTGCCAATCAGTTTTATAAATCCAATATATACTTAGGTACTAATATAATACTTAGAGAGAAATTGTTTGTATTTTGACTGAACTCAAAAACTACTGAACAGATGCATGACAGACAGAGAAACATTTTAAAACTTGGTTTTTCAGTGTCAGTAGCGTGTATACTTTCATATGCATTTAGTGAAAAGCTGTAATTTTTTAATTATAAACAGACACTTCAATTTTATTTATCTGTATGTATAGATTTCTAATCGATTTTGGTAACTTCCGTTACCAAATTCCTTCAGCATTTTCAGACTATATTTCACTGGAGACTGGCCGGCGAAGTGCAAGTTACAAAAAGGGATAAAAGTCGATAGTGTCCCCAGCAGCCAAATCCTCGGGAATAAAGCTTTTGGGCTAAAAATTAAACAATACACGGTGGGTCTTGCCAAAAATCTATGCTATTTTGTTTGATGCATATCTCAGATTTTGGCACAGTCCCCTTTGACTACAAAAGAGTTGCGAGTTGATTGCAATTTTCTACAATCTGGTTATTTTGTGCATACGAATATCTAACCTTTTTTTACGCAGGAAAGGTCGAGGGTAAAAGCTAGTAAGAGTAGATCAGATGAGAGGATCAGACCGGAATAACTCTCATCAACTTTGTATTACATTAGAGACTGACAGACGTCACGCGGTTTCACCCGCGTAGTTCCCGTTCCCGTAAGAGTACGGGGATAAAATATAGCCTATATTAATCAGTGATAATGTAGCATTCAAATGGTGAAAGAATTTTTTAAATCAACCCATTTCAGGGGTTGGCCGCCTTTTTCGTGATCTATACTCGCTAGCATGTCACGCAATATTTATATGAGTCTAGCCCCGCGGTATCACCCGCGTAGATTTAGTTTCATGCATTATATTTTTTGTAAATAAAAGTAGCCTAAGTTACTCCTTGAAATATCAGCTACCTGCCAGAGAAATTCCCGTTAAAATCGGTCCAGCATTTTCGGAGATTACCCGGAACAAACAAACAGACAGACAGAGAAAAATTTTAAAACTTGGTTTTTCAGTGTAAGTAGCGTGTATATTATCATAATATGCATTTAGTGAAAAGCTGTTATTTTAGAATTACAAACATATAAAAAAAAGTATAGATTTGTAAATATTCAAACAACGTGGGGCATAGATTCAGCCTTTGCTAGTGGTAACTTAGGTAATAAATCGCCGAATATTTCGCGTTGGTAATACATAGAGTGCAATGGCAATAAAAATGATAAAAATCTATGTATCCATCCGTATATCGACGCAGAACAAACATTAGCTAGACAATAGCTCGCGTTATTGCCAACTTTTAGATTGGTTGTAGCGGATTTTCTAAGAGCATTATGTTAGCTATTGTATTTGAACAGTATACTGCTTCTACAGTACTATCAACAAAGTGAAAAACAAGCACTTTCATCTATACAGACAAATACAATTGAAGTGTCTATTTGTAAATCCAAAATAACAGTTTTTCACTAAATGCATTTGAAAGTATACACGCTACTGACACTAAGAAACCAAGTTATAATTTTTTTCTCTGTCTGTCTGTCTGTCTGTTTGTTCCGGGTTATCTCCGAAACGGCTGGACCGATTTTAACGGGACTTTCACTGACAGGTAGCTGATGTTTCAAGGAGTAACTTAGGCTTAAAAATATTAGGGTTCCGCGACAATAAGAATGAAACTAAATCTACGCGGGTGAAACCGCAGGGCACAGCTAGTCTACAATAATACTAAAAAGCGGAAAGATTTGATTGTTTGTTTGCATTGAATAGGCTCCGAAACTACTTGACTTATCTTGAAAATTCTTTCAGCAATGGATAGCCACATCATCAGCGAGTAACATAGGCCATATTTTATCCCCGTACTCCCACGGGAACGGGAACTACGCGGGTGAAACCGCGTGACATCCGCGAGTTACACATAATTTCCTATTCTCTTTTTGAAGCCGTTTTGCATAATGTTTTTGGAAATGATGAATTTACTGTGTCCTCAAACTGCAAGTTCAATAATAATAAATTTAATACAGGGTCTGAAATATCTATTAGAAGCTCCATAAATTCCCAAAATAAATGATTTACTAAGGGCGTTAATGATTTAACCATTAATTATTTAACTGTCATTGCGCATTTAATGATTTAATACTATCATTGTTTGTGACAGGGGCAGTTTATCCCAATGATTTATTTCAGCCCGTTCGATTTTAATATTTTACGATGCATAAACTATTATTTTATGACATTGTAAAGTATATTTTATGCAGTTGGTAAATATATTTTGAACTTAAATCGTATTAAAGGGATTAAAGAAATTAGTTTTGGGTTTAATCTTTACAGATAAATAAAAGTGTCTGTTTGTAATTCCAAAATAACAGCTTTTCACTAAATGCATATGAAAGTATAAACGCTACTGACACTAAAAAACCAAGTTTTTAAATTTTTCTCTGTCTGTCTGTCTGTATGTTCCGGGTAATCTCCGAAACGGCTGGACTGATTTTAACGGGACTTTCACTGGCAGGTAGCTGATATATCAAGGAGTAACTTAGGCTACTTTTATTTATTAAAAATGTTAGGTTTCCGCGACAATAAGGATTAAACTAAATCTACGCGGGTGAAACCGCAGGGCACAGCTAGTACGTAATATAACCTTAAGAAAAGCCGTGGTGACCTTCGGGTTTGAGCAGTCGTCTGCTACGCAAGTGAAGCAAGTTCGTATACCAGCGGCCTGCATCAATGAATTTTCTAAAAACTTATGTGCAGTGATTTCACACCACGTGCTTTACCGTGACGAGATCTGCATATTATGTCTGAGAGGTAATTCAAACACGTATGTGCCTGAGACGGCGATAGACTTAACATCCGTCACGTTAGCACCTAATCATGCTCGGTGAAAATAGTGTATTGTTGTTACAACACCTCTGCCTACCCCTTCGGGGAATTCAGACGTGACCATATGTATTTATGTACTAGCTGTGCCCCGCGGTTTCACCCGCGTAGATTTAGTTTCATCCTTATTGTCGCGGAACCCTAATATTTTTAATGAATTAAAGTAGCCTAAGTTACACCTTGAAACATCAGCTACCTGCCAGTCAAAATCCCGTTAAAATCGGTCCAGCCGTTTCAGAGATTACCCGGAACAAACAGACAGACAGACAGACAGAGAAACTTTTTTAAAACTTGGTATTTCGGTGTCAGTATAGTGTATACTTTCATATGCATTTAGTGAAAAGCTGTTATTTTGGAATTACAAACAGACACTTCAATTTTATTTATCTGTATGTATAGATGTATAGATGTAGTATAGATTAATATGGATTTATTAGGGCTAATTAAGGAGAGATATGAAAAAAAACAAGTAGGGGGATGAAATACAATAAAGAAAAGCATGACTTCAAAATCAATCGAATTATCCCTTAATAAATACAAGGCCTTGTAGCTATAACGAGACCCTTTGTTCCCGACATCCCTCAGGAATCCGAATATTTCCGGATGCCCGCCCTTCGGTCGAGGGAAATTATTTTTTTATTGAACCGGTACTGTAACGCTTTTTGGCGAAATTATATCCAAGAGTCCCATGACCTCTTATTGCCATGATAGTTTAACTCTTACTATGAGACAGATGTATATGACGTGTATAAGTCACTGGTGTTACTTTCAGACTTCCCCTTATAAATTCATTCCTTACCTTATCCAATCTTGTTACGCCACACATCCATCTCAACATCCGTATCTCAGTTGCATGCAGCTTACTTTCATCCGTCACCTTTGTGGCCCAACATTCTGATCCATAGAAGTCCTGGGATCCTACTATGACCTCTTATTGCCATGATAGTTTAACTCTTATGAGACAGATGTATATGACGTGTATAAGTCTGTCACTGTCACACAGTGGAACTATGATGGCTATAAAAGCTATAGTAAGGCCCCAGGACTTAGTTATATGTTAGTGCCAATAGAAGTCTTTCACTATTCGCACTAGCATTTATATCAGACTAGCGGACCCGTGTAGTTCCTGTTCCCGTGGGAGTACGGAGATAAAAATATAGCCTATGTTACTCGCTGATGATGTAGGTATCGATAGCTGAAAGAATTTTCAAAATCGGTCAAGTAGTTTCGGAGCATATTCAATGCAAACAAACAAACGATGAAAGCATTCTTCTTTATCATATTAGTGAGAAAAATAAAATTTAAGCGTCTGTTTGTAATTCCAAATCATCAGCTTTTCTCTGTCAGACTGTTTATTCCGGCTAATCTCCGAAACGGCTGAACCGATTTTAAAGGGATCTTAGAAGGAGTTACTTAGGCCAAAAACATTAGTGTTCCAAAAAATAAAACCTCCTATGAAATCCAGCCTACGCGAATGAAACCGCGTGGCACAGCTACTTTAAAACAGAGACAAAGTTGCGAACAAAAGCTAGTTTACAATAAAACCCCATTATAGAATTCAAACGAGCAAAAATTCCATGCCCCACTTCCTGTCTCGGGCAAAGAATATTAACAAATCATTATATAATTTCGGCCCATCCTCGACCATTCACAATTCAGGGGCTGTGGACTCCATAAATTTATCTTGGCATATCTCCAAGGATCTAGCACACTGGAAACTGCATTTGTTTGGGGTAAGCCACAAGCTGGGGAGGGCTGCGGTTAGTTTGTAGATGTGGGAACCACTTTGCTTAAAAAAAATATTAATTTTATTTATATAAAAATAAAAATTTTAATAAGGGCGGTGGTGGCCTTGGGGTTTGAACAGTCGTCTGCTACGCAAGCGATGCAAGTTCCAATCTCAACGTGGCCTGTACCAATGAGTTTTTCTAAAACGTATGTGCAGCAAAGACGTGTGTATTGTGTCTGAGACGACGATAGACTCACACTCTGTCACGTTGGCACTTAATCAAATTCGGTGAAATGTGGGTGTTGTTGTTACAACACCTCTGATTATCCCTTCGGGGGCCCTTCTGGGATGGCGTGAGTATATATATATATATAATAATATAGACTTGTATTTAAAAAAAAAGTGAACCTTTGGTGTTGCTTACCATCAGGCAAACTTACGTTTGTTTATCAACTTTTCAGTGTGCCAAAGTGAAAGATGGCGAGTCCATCTAAGTCTCAGGCACTATACATTCGTCTTCGAACTACTTCTCAGACATATGCAAGTTTTCGTCACGATGTTATCCTACACCGTAAAGCTGATCACTACGCTTATTTTATTTAATTGTACATCAATATTCTTACATCTTATACCACACAATCAAATTGTAAGTTAATTGTTATATGCGGTAGCTTTTCGCTCCGCAGCGGTCTTCCTTATAATGGAGCTATCAAATAATATAAACACATACCGGGGCTTCGTAAATTGTTTTGTTCAAATGGAAATAGTTTTGCTTTTGGTCATGTTTGAATTACACACAAAGTATTCCCCGAAGGGGTAGGCAGAGGTTTTGTACTTCAACGAAGATGATTAAGTGCCAACGTGACAGATGGTTAGTCTATCGCTGTCTCAGCCACAATACATACGTGTTTTACTTCTCAGATATAAGCAGGTTTCCTGACGATGTTTTCCTTCACCGTTGTTCGAACCAAATTGAACTACAATAATATAAATTAGGGAAATATTTTTTTAAATATGTTGTTGTCTTTTGGGATCTTCTCGTTACAAAAAACTAATATTTCTTTTGTTTTATTATAATACACTAGCGGACGTCACGCAGTTTCACCCGCGTGGTTCCCGTTCCCGTGGGAGTACGGGAATAAAATATAGCCTATGTAGTAACATACAGCAATGGATAGCTACATTATCAGAGAGTACTCTGATAATGTAGCTATCCATTGCTGAAAGAATTTTTAATATCGGTCAAGTAGTTTCGGAGCCTATATATAATATTAGTATAGACTAGTAGTTGTACAAATTCTATAATGATCTTAGGAAATCTGGCCAGCATCTATCAATCGATACTCAATCTACTCAAACTATTAAACGCAGAAATTCAAATAGATTTGATTGATAGTCTAAAACAAAGGCCAAACGTATCTGAAAGGCAGTAGAACCCCAATGATTAGAGTTGAAAGGGCATTAAGCAATTAAAAATATATAGAGACAGACGCATAGTGCTGTACACTGAGCAATTAGAGTGAGCGTGCCAAATGCTAGGGGAGCGGGAATATTAAATTGTAAGCTGATAGCGATACAATTTTCACATTTGGAAATCCATACAAATAAAATTGAAGTGTCGGTTTGTAATTTCATATTAACAACATTACACTATGTGCATCTATACATCTATACATCTATACAGATAAATAAATTTGAAGTGTCTGTTTGTAATTCCAAAATAACAGCTTTTCACTAAATACATATGAAAGTATACACGCTACTGATACAATAAAAACAAGTTTTAAAATGTTTCTATGTCTGTCTGTCTGTTTGTTCCCGCTAATCACCGAAACGGCTGGACCGATTTGAGCGGGACTTTCAATAATTAACATTAAGTAGTAACGTAGGCTACTTTTATTTTTAAAAAAATGGGGGGTCCACAGTCCCCCATGAAATTAACTACGCGGCTAAAACCGCGAGTGGCAGCCAGTTTTAAAATACTCACGCCATCCCAGAAGGGTCTCCGAAGGGGTAAGCAGAGGTGTTGTAAGAACAGCACTCACATTTCACCGAAAATGATTATGTGCTAACGTGACAGATGGCGAGTCCATCACCGTCTCAGGCACTATAATACGTCTTTGAATTACTTCTCAGACATATGCAGGTTTCCTCGCGATGTTTTCCTTCACCGTAAAGCACGTGGTGTAAAATCACTGCACTTAAGTTTTTATAAAACTGGTAACAGCCCCACTGGGAATCGAACTTGCGTCGCTTACGTAGTAGGCGACTGCTCGAAAAAGATAACTGATTTCAAATTCAGTTGCAAGATTTCATCCTGACACACAAACATACATTGCGAGTTAAAAAAAGTGCTTGCTTAAGCGACAAACCTTCTAAACCTTGGACCCTAAAAAATGCAGCTAAACAATTACTTCAACCCTACCACGTAGGGAATAAAGGTTAGATTAGCTTAGCACATGTATTTTTTGTTCGGCCAAGTCAAGAGTGATTACCATTCGGTCAAATGGGGCGAATACTCTAAATCGTAGTATTTACTAAATGGGGTAGCCGTAATGATGATTTCATTACATTTGACTTAGTTGTTACGGTCCATTTGTGGTTTTATTTTTTGCGCATGGCAAGTATCGCGAAATTATTGGTGGCCAATGTTGTCATATCTATACATCTATACAGATAAATAAAATTGAAGTGTCTGTTTGTAATTCCAAAACAGCTTTTCAGCATATTATGAAAGTATTTACGTTACTGACATTTAAAAACAATTTTAAATTTTTTTTCTATGTCTGTCTGTCCGTCTTTCTGTCTGTCTGTCTGTTTGATCCGATGATTGATAATGATTTTAACGGGAACTCTACGCGGGTGAAACTGCGGGACACAGCTACTTAATAATACAAAAGATACAAGTGTATTATAATAATAATAATGATTATTTGGCATAACTCTGAATACAGAATACAAAGTAAACAGATAAAAGATTGTCTGTTTGTAATTAAATTTCACATATAAACTAATACACAAACAAAATCGTCACCGTCAAAATGTAAATATTTGGGACACACAGTGAACAATATATTTCAAAGTCAAAGTCAAAGTCAAAAATATCTCTATTCGATTAGACTTTTTACAAAGTACTTTCAAAGGTTGCTTTTACTGAGAACAACCTGGCAAGAAACTCAGTAATTACTCTTTTCAAAAATATTATTAAACTAGCTGTGCCACGCGGTTTCACCCACGTAGATTTAGTTTCATGCTTCATGTCGCCTAATATTTTTAATAAATAAAAGTAGCCTAAGTTACTCCTCGAAACATCAGCTACCTGCCAATGAAAATCTCGTTAAAATCGGTCCAGCCGTTTCAGAGATTACCCGGAACAAACAGACATACAGACAGACCGACAGAGAATTTTTTTAACACTTGGTTTTTTCAACTCAACTCAACTCAACTCAACTCAAATATATCTTTATTCGATTAGACTTTATACAAAGTTCTTTCAAATCGTCAGAATGACACAATTACACAGGATTATACATGCTACCGCCAGGTTCGGAAGATTGCTTTTACTGAGAAGAACCTGGCAAGAAACTCAGTAATAACTCTTTTAAAGAATATTATACAGTTTTAAAAATACAAAATAAATCGTTCAAGCAACTATAAGCCCATGGACACAGTTCTAATGCTCAATTGTCAAAAATAAAAACTAAAAATATAGTACAAATAGTAAGTAAGTACAATTTAGTGTCAGTAGCGTGTATACTTTCATATGCATTTAGTAATAAGCTGTTATTTTGGAATTACAAACAGACACTTCAATTTCTATAGATATAATCATCATCAATTCAATTTCTATAAAATCTGTATAGATTTTAAAAATGCAATATTACCACTTAAGAGGTAAGCCCATGGATACATTTCCAATGCACAAATGTCGATAAAAATTAACATGAAGAAAAGTCTAGTTATATCTAAATGCGTAGCTTGAGATGACCATTTTTAATTATAACTCAGTGACATACGAAGGGTTTCCCAATGCTGTCATTTCGCAACGTTGCCCTGAAACCGGGGCCTTTAATCTAAGCACAATCAAAATCCTTTCAGCTGATAACTGAAGGCCTAATATCCTCTGTCTCGCTCTCCCCAGAGCCTGAAGGATGTTTTCTTTCAATTTGACCAAATGTTTGGTTCGTATTTCTTGTGACGACTGCCGAATCTCTGGGGTGATGTCGTTTTATATACGCTCATGTTGTGGGTTTAGGGATGGGACGGTTATATCATCGATAAATCTGAGGCCCTAGTGCGAGTTTTTCACGGCCGCCGACACAAACACCGCGTGGACGTAAACGCAGATTTGTATGGGCTCACAATAGTGTCATCTTTAGGCCGACAGAGGCGCTGTTTCGATCCTACACAAATCTGCGTTTACGTCGACGCGCTGACTAATGTCGGCGGCAGTGAAAAACTAGCACTAGGGCCTCAGATGCCGTCCAACGCCCAACCCAACAACTTCCAACACTCAACCGGAATTTGGTATCATTATTTTTATTAAATAAACTAGCTGTGCCCCGCGTATTTACCCGCGTAGAGCTAATTTCATGGGTGACCGGTGATCCTAGGGACCATAATGTAATTTTTTTATAAATGTAGCCCAAGTTAGTCCTTGTAACATTACCTATCTGCCAGTGAGACTCCTGTTAGAATCGGTCCAGCCGTTTCGGAGATAAGCCGGAACAAACAGACAGACAGACAGACCATAATTACCAATAGTCTGTAAGCTGCTCGAAATAGTTGAATAATCTAAAATGAAAGCTTTGGGTGAAAAAACGTAGTACTTAAATAAAGCAGTATCGATAAACATATTTATCGATGGTAAGTACGCAACATCGTCACATCACTAGCCAGGAGATCCGTGCCGACGATTTCGTTACGAAAATAAAGACAGGCAGTTGATTTTATTGGATATGAGGAATCATTTCTGATGTGTCTTGCGTTTGGGAAAATTTGATTCATGTCTTTTCATTAACCGTCGTCAAAACAACCTTATTACTGCTGTGATTAAGGTTATATTTATAACGCGAGGTCCTGGGCCCTTACCATGAGCTCTTATTACCATGATAGTTTCACTCATTTATGAGACAGATGTATGTGACGTGCATACATCTGTCACTTTCGCACAACAGAATTATCATTGCAATAAGTGCTCATGGTTGGGCCCTGGGTCCGATCCCGGGTAGGGTAGTGTTATTGAGTTTTTGCATCTGTAAATTCAAAGTAGCCCGGAGTTTAGATAAGTGCCTGGTTAATTGTGTATATATATTATAGATAGTTGTGATAGATTTAGTTTCATGCTTATTGTCGCAGAAGCCTAATATTTTTGATACATAAAAGTAGCCTTAGTTACTCCTTGAAACATCAGCTACCTGCCAGTCCCGTTAAAATCGGTTCAGCCGTTTCAGAGATTACATGGAACAAACAGACAGACAGACAGATAAAAATTTTAAAACTTGGTATTTTAGTGTCAGTAGCGTGTCTATTTTCATATGCATTTAGTGAAAAGCTGTTATTTTGGAATTACAAATAGACACTTCAATTTTATTTATCTGTATAGATATAGATATTTTCCTAATCTTGAGTCAACAAATTATGTTTATTTTGACAGTAAAATATAAGTTTTAAGAGTACAACTCTCACGCTTGATGGAGCTAACGTTCTTATATAAAACAAATGGTCCAGATTTCATATTGCTTAGTAACCTTCGCTTATATTTTACTGTGGTTTAGTCGCAAGCAAAAATACAGGCTAACAGCATAAAAGCCCGTGAGTTTTTTTAATTACAAAACATTTTTTATATAGTTCTTATAAATGGTTAGATACGAACACGAGGCGGGACTCGAACCCACGGCCTCTGCAAACCGTGCACTTGCTCAGCCAACTGAGCTACTCGTGATCACATATTATGCGTCGAATTTTGTTGCAGGACCGCCACTTATATTATAAAGAGTAAAGATTTGTTTGTTTGTATTGAACAGGCTCAGACACTACTAGACCGAACTTAAAAATTCTTTCACGATTTTAATGCTACATTACCACTGATTAATATAGGCTATATTTCATCCCCGTACTCCCACGGGAACGGGAACTACGCGACGTTCGCTTGTCTTATATATAAAAATGAATCCCCATTTCCCTTGGTCACGGCATCACGCCTAAACGGCTGGATGGATTTTAACGAGACTTTCACTGGCAGATAGCTGATGTTTCAAGGAGTGTTTTAGGCTAATTTTATTTAAAAAAAACAACATGAAACCTAATTAATCTAAGCGGGTGAAACCGCGGGGTTCAGCTAGTTTTTTTATAAATTCAGTAGTCTAAACATAACCCATCATAGGGAATTCCTTAATACTCCAGTTGGAAACTTGCATCCAGGATTTAATCAGCAGAAGCAAACTTCTTACATAAACCACGAGAAGATTGCTATCTGAATTAGAACCTTCAGTCGGAACCGACTTGTTCACACATAGAAGTTTATCTGCACGCATTCTTTCAGACCTCTTGTTTACTACATAGTTGATAACAACTTTTCCTGTGTTCCGCAAAGGTGGAAAAACAGCTATGATTATAAGCGGTTACTGGGGGCCTACTCGCTTTCTCCGAAAAACGAAGCTTCGGCCGAAAGTTCGCAAAGTTCCTACCACGGATCTTATTCGTTCTAAAATTACGTCCGAACGTGGACTGCTAGAACATTCTTTGACATTTATATATTTTAATCCTACTTTGACAAAAGTATTAAACAAACGAAAATTTTAATTTGATAAAAACAAAGCGATACTGAAACTACGTTTAATTATCTTTCGTTTGCGAAGTTTCGTTTTCGGAGAAAGAGAGTAGACCCCCAGTTCCTTATAAACTTTTTCGTTCAGGTATTCCAAGATTACCCACATTAAGAGAAAGTAAAAGAGGAAGAATATGTATATTTGTTTATATAATAATGATATCCTAACGAATTTCGGTTACGGCTAATCTCAACGGGGATCAGCCATCTGCGCAGGATATATTATAGTGCACAAGTATGCAAACACAGATGCACTGTTTATTCCCTCACTCTCATAGTCCAATGGGACGGCAATCCGACACGACCGGAGAGAGATCACGCGTAGGAGGGGTGTAAACACTGTCAACTTCCAAACTCCGAACATTTTTACTGTGAATTCCTTGACAGAGAAATCCAATATCTATTTTTGACCCTGGACCTCGTGATTGGCAGGCGAAATTACTAACCACAAGACCAACGAGGCAGTCATACGTCATAGATATAGATTGATAAAATGTACATAAATAAAGGTTTTTCTCCGAAGACTAGTTTCCGAACCGGTGGTAAATTTTCGACATTCATAAGTGCCTTACAGGGGCCCAAACTGAATTAAATTCGCTATCATTGTAAAAAAACATGTCCGTAATTCATTCTTTAAGTAACTGGGTTATAATAACACAGATAACCCAACGAGAACGGAAAACTACTAAAGAAAGCAAACCACTATCTTAACAAGGAATGTCACTTTCTGAGTGTATATTTCTCTTCAAATAATATACCAAATTTATCTTAAAGCACCGGTTTGGTTCATGAACGGAGCGGTTATGATAGCGGGAAGTTACAAGCGATACGGTGGGCGGGTAAATATTTATAAAAATATAATACCAAAATGGTCATGAACTTTTAAAAGAGGTTGCACGTCGTCTGTTAGAAGCCTCTCGTGACAAGGGTGGGGAGCTCTTCTAGCTCAGACAAGCAGCATTGCACCGATTTCGGCCAAGTTTTCTGCTTGTTAATTAGTTTTAAGTACAAGGGGGTGTCCCTCGCCATCATCGCTTTAATCGGAGCGTATTAATAACTTCTGAGCTGTGACTTTTAATTTGACCGTAATTAAACGTCAAAGATGAGAAGTTCTCAATATGCGCTGCTTAAACGATCATAGTCTGCACTTTTTCCTTGTACACATAATTAAGTTTTTGATTAATAAATGATTTAAAACCTAAAACCCGACTAGTAAAAAATCACGCTCTCAAATGTATGATACTAGTGATGTTCTAAGAATACCCGTGGTCCGCTCCCGCTCCGCTACCCTCGCCTCCTATCACAAAGACCTCCCCCGACCCTTACCCCGTTCCACACAACATAATAATACGTCATATTTATATAACCACAGTATCGCATGTTGCGGCTCCATACATTCTTATTTGCCATTCTGTTGGCCCTTCCATTTTTTGTATGGAAATTCCTGATCTTTATGAAAATCCGAAAGTGATTGGTTTCAGGCGTAGTGTTGGAAAGGTAATTGAATAAGAGCCGAGGACTTGTTCAATTGTTATTCCACTAATATTATAAACACACCACGTGCTTTACGGTGAAGGAAAACATCGTGAGGAAACCTGTCATGCTTGAGAAGTAATTCAAAAGTCGTATGTATACTGCCTCTGCGTATGTGGATGTCGTTATTATAACACCTCTGCCTACCCCTTCGGGGAATACAGGCGTGAACATATGTCTGTTACTCTTTCATATAAAAACTACTGAATGGATTTGAATGAAACTTTACAATATACTAGCTTATACATCGGAATAACATATAGGCTATTATTATTAAGACATTTTCGCGGTAGTTAAATTATACGCGGGGCTCAGCTAGTATATAGTATTGCATAAGTACATGGTCATTACAGTATTGCATAGGTACATTTGGCGGACGTGCTCTTGATGAGGTGTCAGTCATACTAAGAAAGGGTTTTCCGAAATTTCACCCCTAAGGGGGTTGAATGGGGGTTGAAGTTGCATGTGAAATCTTAAGAGACCTTAATTGCAGGAATAGTTACAAACAAGGAAGGAAAATATTCGTGCGTATGTCAAACTTTATCGATATATAATCTCTGTATCTATAATCTATAACTTAGTCTCTATCTAACCAAATCTATATCTATACACATAAATAAAATTGAGTGTCTGTTTGTAATAACAAAAAAACTGTTTTTCACTGAATGCATACGAGTATGATAGTATACACGCTTCCGACACTAAAAAACCAAGTTTTAAATTTTTTCTCTGTCTGTCTGTCTGTTTGCTCCGGGTAATCTGAAACGGCTGGACCGATTTTAACGGGACTTCACTGGCAGGTAGCTGATGTTTCAAGGAGTAATTTAGGCTACTTTTATTTATTAAATTATTAGGGTTCCGCGACAATAAGGAT
Organism: Watsonalla cultraria; assembly: GCA_964035505.1. Taxonomy (NCBI): domain Eukaryota; kingdom Metazoa; phylum Arthropoda; class Insecta; order Lepidoptera; family Drepanidae; genus Watsonalla; species Watsonalla cultraria. The sequence goes on from OZ037737.1 coordinate 5,839,510, forward strand.
GAAACTAAATCTACGCGGGTGAAACCGCAGGGCACAGCTAGTAATTAATATTCATATAGTAGGTACACAGAAAGCGGCCTTTTTTTCCAGGGAGTCTATACTCTTCCTCCGATAACGAAACTTCTCAAATTTTAATGCGCAACGATAATCGTTGACATTTAAACATGTAACCTATGAAAACTTAAACCAAAATTCATACGAGAGAAACAATTCGCTATGTACCTTTGTACTTAAACCCTATACATCATGTCTCGTATAAAATATACAAAATCACGTAGCCATTAAATTATCCTACTCCCCGGCAGCCAATTTGCCATAAATCTTATGTACCTACATTATTATTTAGTCAGGATTCAAGGTATCATTTTCGCGTGTGAAATTTTAATATGTAAGTATTTTCTTCCCTCTTACACGTTATTAAATCCGGCTTCTACCAATTATACTGGTATACTTACCTATATCTATACAGATAAATAAAATTGAAGTGTCTGTTTGTAATTCCAAAATAACAGCTTTTCACTAAATGCATGAAAGTATAGGTACATGATACTGACACTAAAAAACCAAGTTTTAAAAATTTTCTCTGTCTGTCTGTTTGTTCCGGGTAATCTCTGAAACAGCTAGACCGATTTTAATGGGACTTTCACTGGCAGGTAGCTGACGTTTCAAGGAGTAACTTAGGCTTAAATTTATTATTTATAAAAATTTGGGTTCCGCGGCAATAAGGATGAAACTAAATCTACGCGGGTGAAACCGCGGGGCACAGCACAAACAGACAGAACAAACAGACAGAGAAAAAATTAAAAGACTGTTTTTAGATTTACCAATATCTTTACAGATAAATAAAATTGAAGTGTCTGTTTGTAATTCCAAATTTATTGTTTTTAACTAAATGCATATGGAAGCTTATAAGGTACTTACTTTAAAATTCCCTGTCAAAGTCCCCTTAAAATCGGAAGAGCCACTTCAGTCAGTAGTCGGAACAAACAGACAGACGGAGACCTTTTTTAAGAATTGTATGCTCTTTATGTACTGTCGTATATGCATTCAGTGCATAGCTGTTCATTTAAAATTTCAAATAGGCACTTACATTTTATTTACCTGTATATTACATACATATTCTCACGCATGTGTTCCTGAAGGGGTAGGCGGAGGTTCACGAAAGACGATTGCACTCAGCCACTATACAGACGTCTTTGAATTACTTCTCAGACATATTCAGGTTTCTTCACGATCTTTTCCTTGACAGTAAATCGCGTGGTGTGAATTTTTACAAAACTCAAACTCAAATATATCTTTATTCGATTAGACTTTATACAAAGTACTTTCAAATCGTCAGAATGACACAGTGGTACAGGCGCCGCTTTGAGCTTGCGTCGCTTGCATAGCAGGCGATACTATAGCCACTATATAGTCACCGGGACCCTTCTATATTGTAAACATAGATACTGATGTATAAGTGTTTAATATAAAGATGGCTTGCCGAGAAGAAAAAATACCGGATGAAATGTAAGTAAACCAGCAAATATTTGCTCAAATGCAAACACGAGTACCGAATGAACCATGCACTACACCAAATTACCAATTAATATTATATTGGATTGAATTTAATTTTGGTAAGAGCATGCAATTTATCTCCGCAGTAAATTACTTAGATAGCTTTATTTGGTTAATTTTAACAGTGAATTAATGGAAATTATTTAAGTGGTATGTTATATTGCAAATTACGTTTTTGAATGCTCATTCTATTTACATAGAGCTTCGTTCAAAGAGAACCTATTTTAATTGTATATTAGCTATATATAAGAACCTTCGGCCTTGGGGTTTCATTAGTCGTCTGCAACGAAAGTGACGCAAGTTCGAATCCCATCAGAGCAGTGATTTCACACCACATACTTACGGTGAAGGAAAACATGAGGAAACCTGCATATGTCTGAGAAGTAATTCAGAGACGTCTTTATACAGCCTGAGACGGCGATAAACTCACCATCTGTCACGTTGGCACTAAATCATCTTCGCGTGAAAAGTGGGTGCTAGTCAAAGTCAAAGTCAAAAATATGTTTATTCGATTAGACTTTATACAAAGCACTTTTAAATCGTCAAAATGACACAATTTACAGGATTATACATGCTACCGCCAGGTTCGAAAGGTTGCTTTTACTGAGAAGAATACAGACGGGGAATACAGACGTGAGCATGTTGGTATGATGTTATGAACAAATTAATACCATGCACAATGTTACCGTAAGATAGACCTATAAAGTAATTTGACTGCGATCTTCTCAAATATGGAGGTACATTACATGTGAATATTTATACCTGTTATCAAATTAGATTTTTTTTATGATGAATTATATTGTTTCGATGAAAAGTGCATGATGCCTGGCTGAGTGTCTTGCCGGTTCTTCTCAGAAGGTTAGTTTCCGATCCGGTAGTTAATTCCTCGACATTCATAAGTGCCTTACCAGGGCCTAAACTGAATAAATATTTTTTCATTTTCATTTTTACAGTCCCCAGTCGGGTAGCTTCCAAGTTTACTCTACCTCGTTGAACCTCAACCTAGACCGGAGAAACCAGATAGATCTAAAAGAGCTATTATCACGGTCGTATTACGTTCACAGATTTATGGGCACCGGGCGGTGAATATATTAGGGGGTAAAGAATCGGTAGATTCGAAACGAGTGTAATGTATCACTGGTGCTTGCGCTGACTACACAACCTGCTACGGTTATAATGAACGTCCACGCTAAGTCAAAGTTGGTGAATGCATGAATGACAACCTGGTAAATTGTTATTTGCTTTAGATAAAATAATTAAGTCAGATATTTTTGGGAACAATATTATAATTCTAAGCTCAATTTATTTTATAGTCTAATTAAAAGCATAGTGGAGAATTTCATATCTTGACTTGAAAATTTTGTACTCACATCGTTATTCAAAAAAATAAAATTTCTTTTAACAACAAAATTAGCTTTGAATTTTTCCAATGTCGTCATTACGTCATACACTTTTCCAATGATAATAATTACCCATTAGTTACAAATCTTATCATCAAGTATATTCCAAAAGTTTTTAGGGAAACCGCGCGGGTTTTTTGTCTATATGCGCGTCCTGTTGTGTAACGAGCACAAATCGCTATCAACAAGGCCCACGTTTTGCGAATATCTCTTGTTTGTCCTCCGTTCGAATGTGGTGTATTGGTTTAATATAAATTGTGCTCGATTGGCGTCGTTAGCTGACCGCGCTCTTTCTGAATTTACATTCTGGTTGAATTTAAAAAATATTATTGTATTATACCATCAAATGGCTAGCTGTTGTAACCCTGCGTTGTTTCCATTACATCCATTTATTTATACACTAGCTTTGCCCCGCGGTTTCACCCGCGTAGATTGTCGCGGAACCCTAATATTTTTAATAAATAAAAGTAGCCTAAGATACTTCTTGATACATCAGCTACCTGCCAGTGAGAGTCCCGTTAAAATCCGTCCAGCCGTTTCAGAGATTACCCGGAACAAACAGACAGACAGACAGACAGAGAAAAATTTTAACTTGGTTTTTGAGTGTCAGTAGCGTGTATACTTTCATATGAATTTAGTGAAAAACTGTTATTTTAGAATTACAAACAGACACTTCAATTTTATTTATCTGTATGTATGTATATGTATAGATGTATTAATTACAACGGCTAAAAGCCAATTACACTAATTAAGAGTAATATTAATATATACAAAAAACACATTCATTCGCTCCCCTCACAATACTCCAGGCATGCTGACATTATCGTCTGCCATTCATCCGCGAACACGTCACAATCAGGGTTGGAGTCCAAAAGAGCGTTGAGGGCGGAGAGAGTGCGGGGGACTGGCGAGTGAGCGCGCGCCACTGTGCGACTTGTACCCACGGCCAATAAATTGTGTCTCCGGCCGCGAATGTAGTTGTTAGGAACAAATATCCTAGACAACTCTTCATGCAGCTCCGGAGCATCTGATTTTCCATGTAAGACCTTGCATACATTAGCTCAGGTCTGTATTCCCTGAAGGGGTAGGCAGAGGTGACGTAGTAAAAACATCCACATTTCACCGAAGATCATTAAATGCCAACGTGACAGATGGTGAGTTTTTCGTTTCTGACTGACTGCTTCATTAGCCAGGGTCTAAGAATTTGGATATGGTATCCCATGCCTGTCATAAGAAGCGTCTAAAAGGGGGCCGGAGGGACTGCTGGCGGTGCTCGGGGTGGGAGGTTTGACCACCGAGTCGCGGGCCCGGGGAGGTGCCTTGCACAGCGAGGTCTCCAGGGGCGGCGATACAGCTGCCTCGGGGATGTGCTAAAGCAAATTGCAGGGGGAACACCGATGAGATCTTAGACTCGCCAGGGTACCCCTAAGTATGGAAGATGGCCACCGACGGGGTTTTAGTGGTCGCAAGCACTACTGCGGACCACGAAGTCTTGGATTCGACCTCCGGGTTAGGTAAAGAGGTTTTTCGGTCTGTAATTTTCCTTTTACATAGGATTATAAACATAACTGGCGTAATGGGAATACAGGCGTGATCTTATGCATGTATTTTCTTACATCTAAGGGTAGGTAAAGCTATATTCAAATCTCATATGTCTCATATTACCTGCTATTTAATATGTTCAACGGAACGACATTGGATCACGGCTGGCAATTTAATTCGTTCTCAATATTGAGAGCTAATTCAACTTTCGCAGATAAATTTCGTCCAACTTTCGGAATATATCGTTGAAGATTCGAAGTGAAGTTAATTCGGTCTCCGGTAACTTCTGTCTTCCTCGTGACACGCAATTGTGATCCTACTTGAGCTATTTTCTAAGTTTAAAATGGTAATTTATTACATTTTAAAAGCTTCGCTTTGTACGTGACTATGGCACTGGGAACTTGTTTACACCTACCCTTAAACGGTACCTTTAAGGCGTAAGATGAGATGATTCAGCACCCATTTTAACCATAGATGTCTAGGTGCCAACGTGACAGATTGTGAGTCCATCGCCGTCTCAGGCACTATACATACGTTATTGAATTTCGTCGCAGATATATCATGCAGGTTAAATAAAATTTGAATAGTTTTTTTTATGTTATATACTTTCAACATTTAGTGGAAAGCTGTAATTTTTTGGAATTACAAACAGACACTTCAATTATATTTATCTACTAGCTGTGCCCCGCGGTTTCACCCGCGTAGAGTTATTTTCATGGTGTCCCGCAGAACCCTTATGTTTTTTTTTAATTTAAATAGCCTAAGTTACTCCTTGAAACATCAGCTATACGCCAGTGAAAGTCCCGTTGAAATCGGTCTAGCCGTTTCAGAGATTACCCGGAAAAACAGTTTTTCTGTGTCAGTAGCGTGTATATTTTTATATGAATTTAGTGAAAACCTGTTATTTTGGAATTACATACAGACACTTCAATTTTATTTATCTGTATAGATATATAGATTAGCGGACGTCACGCGGTTTCACCCGCGTAGCTCCCGTTTCCGTGGAAGTACGAGGAAAAAATATATTATTTATAAGCTTATATTAATAAGTGATAATGTAGCATTCAAATGGTGAAAGAAATTTTTAAAATCGGTCCATTACTTTATGAGCCAATTCGTTACAAACATACAAACAAGCCTTTCCTCTTTATAATATCAGTATAGATTCTATAAACCGCGGGGCACAGCTAGTAATATTATATTGGGCCGATGTCAATAGAAAGTAGCCACCCTTTTAAGATGAGGATTCCGAATATTCGAGTCTCGTAAGGCTCGGAGGTGGCTGCTTAACTCAAATATCGAGTAGTTGGGATGAATTTGAACGCTGTTGGTGAAACGATTTGCATTTAGTACCAATATAAGGATGTCGAAGGACGAACGATGTCAAATAATGTTTAACTAGCTGTGCCTAGAGGTTTCACCCGTGTAGATTTCATTCCATGTAAACCTGATGTGTATTTGAATAAAAGTAGCCTAAGATACATTGTAACATTGGCTTTCTGCCAGTGAAAGTCCCGTTAAAAGCAATCCCACCGTTTCGGAGATTAGCCGGAATAAACCGACAGACAGACAGTCAGACAAACGTACAGAGTTTTTTAATATCATTACCTACCCTACATATAGAAGCCCAGTTTTCTACTTGTAATATATGTTTTCATTCAACAAATGTATTAAAAATAATTTGTATAGCTATATATAGGTGTACCTACTTTCCCTCAAATTTCTTCAGTAGTCATTTATTCCAAAGATATCTTCCCCTTGGCGCAACATAAGGTTTCCAAGCAATAAAAAATCTATTTCTACAAGGTGAATTTTCAATCAGTTATCTGTTGATAAATGACAGCAAAAGACGTAAATGACGTATACGTGACACCTACATGTATACTGTGCTTGTTCTAGTGGCGTAAAGCTACCAATAATTTACAGCAATAATTGTATCCAAACTTAACCAAAAAAACTTAGTTCAAAGATGCATTAGAAAAAAGGAAACAGCGTTTATGAAAACACCGCCTTTCTACATACATATGCTCACGCCTGTATTCCCCGAAGGGGTAGGCAGAGGTGTGCCAACGTGACAGAGGGTGAGTTCATCGCCATCTCAGGCACTATACATACGTCTTTGAATTATTTCTCAGACATATGCAGGTTTCCTCACGATGTTTTCCTTCACCGTTAAGCACGTGGTGTGAAATCACTACATAAGTTGTTAGAAAAACTCATAGGTCTGCTCTAACCCCGAGGCCACCAGGGCTCCACCGCCTTTCTGTGTGAAAAATAGCTACATGTCAAGCAAACCCGCGGCAAAAACAGTGCATGATAAACTGCAAAGATAGGCCGACCATTTATCATTGCGAAGGAATGAAAACAACATAAGAAGCTATAAATAGCCCCGCGGGGCTCTCGATAAGATTGTCTCGTTTCTGGTGAAATAATTCAGAAGATTGCATTATTCTGAATACAAATGATAGGAAGTAAGAGTAATTAACGACTCCATTGGTGCCTGCTACTGTAGGTGTCGCTGGTTCAATTCCCGTGTCAGGGAAAATATTTTATAACTAGCTCTGTCTGCGAGGTGAAAAGATTTAGTTTCATGCTTTATTTCACGGAACCCTAATGTATTTTCTTAATAAAAGTAGTCTACGTTACTCCTTGAAGCATTAGCTGTCTGTCAGTGAAAGTCCCGTAAAATCGGTCCAGCCGTTTCAGAAATTACCCGGAACAAACAGACAGACAGACAGAGAAAAATTTTAAAACTTGTTTTTTTAGTGTCAGTAGCGTATGCATGTATGCGTACTTTCATATGCATTTGGTGAAAAGCTGTAATTTTGGAATTACAAACAGACACTTCAATTTTATTTATCTGTATAGATATAGATATAGATTTTAATGAAGTCGCGGTTACTTCAGCTCCAATAATTAAAACGGGGATGAATTTTGCCGGAAAAAGTCACCCAATAAAATATTATTAGCTTTCTGTGACGGTTCTGTGAGTTGTTAAAAAAACGTAATTGGTTTTAACTGTTATTGCCGAAGTCGGATGTGATCAAATAATATTGTCGTTCAAATGCCTTGCAAATGGAAATTTAGTTTTCTTTCAAAAACAAGGTATATTTCTAAAATATTAAGGGCTTATAAGTGAGGACTTCGTCACACAATTGCTATTATGCTTATCATTCGATCAGCGAAGTTAAGCAACCCTAACCCTAGCCAGTAATTGGATGGGTGAACGCCCGAGTTCCCTCCGTGCCTAGGAGAGCACGTTAAGCCGTCGGTCCCGGTTGCCAATTTAACATATTTGGCAATCGTTACAGGTCAGTCAGAGGCCTAAAATAGTCTGACAACTGGTTAAGTCCAGATCAGAAATTCACCTCGTTAAAGGGATTGCGAGAGTCAGATGACAGTCGCTTCGTATAAAAATGAGCTGATCAGTCCCATCGGGTTGAATCAAGTGCCGACCCCAACAATGTATGGGATAAGGCCAGGGAGATGATGATATGGTACACGAAGTACCAGGCGCACATAACGGACAAGGAGTTAATAAGTTGATTGCGACTAACATGGAGCCACATCGGGTTGAATCAAGTGCCGACCCCAACAATGTATGGGATAAGGCCAGGGATATGATGATATGGTACACGAAGTACAAGGCGCACATAACGGACAAGGAGTTAATAAGTTGATTGGGACTAACATGGAGCCACATCGGGTTGAATCAAGTGCCGACCCCAACAATGTATGGGATAAGGCCAGGGAGATGATTACATACAGAGCTTAAACGTATTAGATGAACATATTTGGCATAGAGCATCGATAGGTGGAATCAAAAGATAAAAAAAAGAAAGAAAAACCCAATATCTATTTTTGACACGGATCTTGGAGCTGGTGAACTTATTAACTACTGTACCAGCGAGGTAGTTGGCAACCAATGTAATCAAGATAGGAACATCAAAACTTAAATCATGTTCTGATCTCCGGTTTCCGTATTGTCCTACCATCTTTGAATGTAAATTACTTGGGTAAATTGTTTTTGCGCTGTTAGGTACAGCCTCGTCTTATCAGCTTAGATAACTCTTTTGTGATTCGACTTTAAATTCATGGAGTTCTGGCGAAATGAGCATCCGATAATAATTGAATGAGTATTTAAGTTTTAAGGAAATTTAAACGAAGCGATATTTTGGTCGCGACTTTTTCCGTGATGGCAGAGTGGTTTGTATAGACACTTGCAAGTATGGCATTTCAGAAAGGTCCTGAAAGGTTTAAGAAAATAACAACACTTTTCGTCGAACATGATTAAGTGCCAACGTGACAGAGGGTGAGTCTGCTGTCTCACGCACTCTCAGGTCTTTGAGTTAAGAAGGTTTTCCCACTATGTTTTCCTTCAACTTCAAGCTCGTGTTATGAAATCACTGCACTTAAACTGGCGAAAAACTCATAGGTACCTCAAACTGGCGTTGCTTGCGTAGCAAGTGATTATTCAAACCCCAACGCCACCACGACTCTTAGTAGTAACTAGCTGTGCCCCGCGGTTTCACCCGCGTAGATTTGGTTTCATAAAACTTGGTTTATTATTGTCAGTAGTGTATATACTTTCATATGCATTTAGTGAAAAGCTGTTATTTCGGAATTACAAACATACACTTCAATTTTATTTATCTGTATGGATATAAGAAGAATACCCATCATATAAAGTCCTCCTCCTGCCATCATTCTCCTGCCCTTAAACCATGTAAGCTGGACTATGAGCTGTCACATCTGTATTCACTCCCATTCTCAAAACGCTTGGTTGACGTCTCTGGTGACCGTCGAGCTGAGGCCCAACCATGGGCTCTTATTGCAATGTTAATTCAGTTGTGCGACAGTGACAGATGTATGTACGTCACATACATATGTCTAATAAATGAGTGAAACTATCATGGCAATAAGAGCTCATGGTAAGGCCCCTGGTTCTTACCTCGGTCAGAAGATCAGTTTAGCGATCCAGTGAGACACTAATTTTAATCCTCCCACCCTAGCCATACCATTTTTCACAAAATCCATGTTTCTTAGGTCTTCCTCTCCCCTTGCAACCATAAACATAAATAAACAAAACTTTTTTTACCATCATCATCTCCCTGGCCTTAATCGCATGTATTTGGGGTCGGCACTTGATTCAACCCGATGTGGCTGATCACCTGATCTTTATACGAAGCGACTGCCATCTGACCTTCGCAACCCCTTTTTCGAGGAAAATCGGCAATCTGGGTTAAACCAGTTGTCAGACTCACTTAGGCGTCTGACTGACCTGTAACGATTGCCAAAGATGTTAATTTGGCAACCGGGATAAATTGGCTCTCCGAGGCACGGAGGGAACTCGGGCGGTCACCCATCCAGCTACTGGCTAGGCGTATGGTTGCTTAACTTTTTTTACCAACATCCTAAAATATTCACATTTTACCACAAAATTTACGTCATAACATTGACAAGCATACAATCGGCTATATACATAAAAATTGATCTTTTGAAACGTTGTAAAAATGTATGGATTTATAAAGTTATCGCGTGGACCAAGTTTTGGCAAACTGGGCTAACTTCGCCCATTATGCGATCCGTATCGCTCAGACGCTTACAATTTAGAATATGACTACATAATATCGAGTGTTGAGGTTTCATATAAATGACTAGCTGTGCCCCGCGATTTCACCCGTGTCCCGCGGAACCCTCATGTTTTTAATTTTTTTTGGTAATTTAATGTAGCTTAAGTTACTCCCTGTAATATTAGCTATCTGCCTGTGAAAGTCCCGTTAAAATCGATCTGGCCGTTTCGGAGATTACCCGAAACATACACAGACAGACAGATAGAGAAATAATTTAAAAATATGTTTTTTTGTGTCTGTAACGTATATACGTTCATATACATTTACTGAAAAGCTGTTATTTTGGAATTACAAACAGACACTTAGATTTTATTTATATGTATAGATGTAATACCTACGTCACTGCCTCGTTGGTCTGGTGGTCTACTAAAATTTATATTTCCAATGAATTCAAACACCTCTAAGGGAATTTAATGTAATTTAAAGTTTATATATTTTGCAATTTTTTTATCTTATATGAAATAATCCACCAACTCTTGGCAGACGAATTCACGGCTAATATCTTGTATTAATATATAGGTAGGTATTATATCTAGGAAGTATGGATTTTAGAAATCTCTTGGGCTCTTGCCAAATATGTTATCCAAACATAATCTCTGTCATTGCATTTAACGCGAAGATTCCATCCGACCTCTGAAGAGCGCTATAAATCATCCGCCAAGGGACCTTTGCTGCCCTTATGTTGTTTTTATGAGCCCTTTGTGGCAAGTTTTAAGGGTTTTGATAACATTCACGTTTTAACAAACTTATAAAAAACACACGTTTTTATTTTCGTATCGTCTTATCTTTCAATGTGTTATCGTCTAGTGATATCTGCAAGTTTCTAAGATCGTTTTTTTGTTTGAGGTCGAAAAATCGGGATATTAACCGTGTTCCTACTGCTACCCACAGTGTGTCCAAGGGTAATATTTTGTTTACCCGTAGACCAACTGTTTCAGTATTAATTTATCCTTTTTGAAAACATTGATACCTTATGCTAGGGAATACCCGAATCACTCTTGAATGTTTAGCTAGAATTCTTGTCCGTAGGCTAACAGAAACTGCTGGGTCTACGTGTAAAAAATATTACACGTGGTATAGTGGTTTTAGTAACCGTCAGCTACGCAAGCTATGTATATTCAAATCCCACCTGTCAGTACAGCTATGTGCTAAGTGTAAGACGACAGGGTTTTTGTCTAACTAAGCCTACAACACTTCTATTGACATGAAACACTGATCCTGGTGTGTATTAAAGGATACGTTATTATTATTGAGTTGGGACGTGACATTATCTTCCTAAGGCAGTAGCATCGCTTGCCAATCTAAAATTAACTTTATAGATATAACTTTACGATCCAAACATTAAAGAGTGCTTGAACGATGGTCGGTGACCTAAGTCACCGAAACACTACTCTAAAAGAAGTATTGGATGCGTTTTTCCATTAGGTGTAGGGCGGACAGCTCCAAGATTCCGTTATGTTCAACCCAGTGACATATATGGGGAAAAACGAATGACCATGCTCATCCCCAGCAAAGACAAGATGTTCCAAGGGTGTCATGTCTGGGGAACACCGGTTCGGCTCCAACTGTTCTAGTGGAATACCTGAGTATATATGCAATGCGCTCGAAAACTCTTATTGCGCGATTTAGGTTCTCGTGCATTTGTACTCAAACCTTGCATTTGGTAGCGAGTAGCGCCATCTATGTAGCGAGCGGAGAAACGCTGATACAGATGGCTAACTTATGCAATAAATTTAAATATAGTGGTAATCGCTTACCGACAAGCGGGTAGCATGGCTGTATGCCAGTATTGTAGAATAAAAAATAACAAACAAACTCGGTACTGGTCCTAAATAAACAGGTCAGGAAATGCTACGTTTCAGCGCAACAAAATATTCACGTTTTAGTGGAGTTTGGGCACTCAAAAGTTGGTACAATTAAAATGTATACAGTAGCACAACTAAGTTAGAACATACGTATTCATACTTCGTTATGGAAGGCTTATTGTTGTGTTAAAAACAACTAAACGCGAATTCGAAAAGTTTTTATATATTAACTGAACATTTATTTACTGTGTTGGGGTAATCTACTAATATATCTCTATACAGACGAATAAAATCGTTGGATTTGAGCAGTCGTTTATAACGCAAGCGACGCAATTTCGAATTACCGAATGAGTTTTTCTTAAAACTTATGTGCAGTGATTTAACATCACTTGCTTTACTGTGAAGGAAAACATCATGAGCAAAGCAAACCTGCGTAGGTTTAAAATATTCAAAGACGTATGTATAGTGCATGAGACGACGATAGACTCACCATCTGTCACGTTGGGACTTAATCGTCTTGTGTGAAAAGTGTGTGTTGTTATTACAACACCTCTGCCTACCCCTTCGGGAAATACAGGCGTGTGCATATGTATGTAGTATAGAAGGAAGAATTTTAGTGATTCTTCAATATTACCATATTATTTTGACACTTTATCAAACAACTTAATAAAAAATCTATAGCATGTCTGGTTTTAAAAGCCGATCCTTAACCGGAAACTTCAGACATAAATCGCTTTAAATGATTTAACTTAAGATATAACTAATATAACTTAATGTTCGCATGAAATATGGGTAAAAACTTTTTTATGATAAGATAAAAAATAACAATCTTCTGCACTTTTAATCTTATGTTCAACCGACTTTGTTGACGATTGTACGATAAAACTGATTCAATGTGAACAAGGGCCAATTATGATCGCTAAAGCAGCGCGTATTAAGTACTTCTTAGCTTTGACCTTTAATTTTACGGTGCCAAAATGAAACGAGGAATAATCTCAACGAGGATCAGCCATCTGTGCAGGAGATATTATAGTGCACAAGTGTGTGCAAACACACATGCACTCTTTATTGCCTCACTCTCATAGTGGGATGGGAGGCAATCCGACACGACCGGACAGATCAGGGGCCTTACCATGAGCTCTTATTGCCATGATAGTTTCACTCATTTATGAGGCAGATGTACGCGACGTGTATAAATCTGTCACTGTCGCACAACTGACTTATCATTGCAATAAGAGCTCATGGTTGGGCCCCTGGGGTAGGACAAACGGTACAACGTGCGCGCCGAGGCACGGGGGTGGAAACACCGCCGACTTACAAACTCGGTATTTATTGTGAATTTCTTGCAAAATCCAATATTTATTATGGACCCGAACCGGGACCTAGTGATCGGTAGTTACTTACCACTAGACCAAGAGGCAATTAACTGAAGTTCTGAATACGCTTATACCGATGCAGATAGCCCCGCAGTAATTGGTCAATCGTCGTCGACCTATTTATATTTATATACATACTAGCTGTGCCCCGCGGTTTCACCCGGGTAGTTTTAGTTTCATCCTTAGTGTCGCAGAACCCTAATATTTTTTATAAATGAAAGTAGCCTAAGTTACTCCTTGAAAAATCAGCTACCTGCCAGTGAAAGTCTCGTTAAAATCGGTCCAGCCGATTCAGAGATTACCCGGAACAAACAGACAGACAGACAGAAAGACAGACAGAGAAAAAATTTAAAACTTGGTTTTTTAGTGTCAGTAGCGTGTATACTTTCATACGCATTTAGTGAAAAGATGTAATTTTGGAATTACAAACAGACACTTCAATTTTATTTATCTGTATAGATTATGTCGTATGTGTCCCAAAGTTTTGACACTTTTAAACGTGGTCGCTTAACCTTGCGTTTTAGTGTGGCTCAAAATGTGTTAATACTTTCGCTGAATTATACTTAATCAATAAGTTCTATGAATCTGATGACGTGCTAAGAAATAATATTTGAAACGTTCAAGGGCTTATGAGTTAAACGGTTGTTCTAGCCAAGTTGGACTAGCCATAGTTATTGGCGATTCTTCAAGTGAATCTTAAGATAAGTAAAATATAAGTTCTGGCGCCGACCTCGGTGAGACTTTACAATTTATAGCCTCCACAATAAATTTAAAGTATGAAATGTTAAGTCGCACTCCGACTCGTGAATAGCGCGAACGAGTGAGTTTTATCACTTTTTGTTTCAGCTCAATTGTAGCTGAAATTATTGAATTTATACGTTCCTTTTCTGGTTTTGATAAGAATGTTGAACGGAACCAATTCACAAAACTGGAGATTTGATTTTTTATCTATATTTAGTTTCGTTTCAGCTATCATTAATAAAATTTTCAAAAATTGCTTTTAATTTTAAATTAACGGTACTTTCATATGCATTTAGTGAAAATGCTGTTAGTTTTGAATTACAAACAAACACTTAATTTTTTTATATTATATATAGACAAGATAGAAGTGACAGTTTTACGTAGGTTGCAGTAGCCGCTTACCATCAGGCAAGCAGAAAAACATTAACTTCTAAACATCACATAATTTTATCACAAATCTACACTTAATATTATAAGGAGGAAAGATTTGATTGTTTTCTTGTTTGTTTGTTTGCATTGAATAGGCTTCGAAACTACTTGACCGATCTTGAAAATTCTTTCAGCAATAGATAGCTACATCATCAGCGAGTAACATAGGCTATATATTTTCCCCGTACTCCCACGGAGACGGGAACTACACGGGTGTCACCGCGTTACGTCCGTTAGTGTGGAATAAAGATAGTTTTATCCCCAACGTCCAACTTGAACCAAGGTCTAAAGTTGCCTATCTTCACACTTCATTAAACAAACATCAAAACATCTCGAGTGACTTGGCTTTCTATTGATTTGAAGGTTTATAAGGAACAGGAAAATATAAGATCACGTGTGCAATGATCGGTTCTAAGGTAGCAGGTCCTTTGGGGGCAAGTTTTGGCGAAAAAAGGAAACTTTTCTAAACAAACACTGAAGATTGATGGCTTAACCTCTGTCCTTGCATACAGCGAGACACAGTGCTTTCAACGATGGCCAATATTATTTGCAACTAGCTATGCCCCGAGGTTTCACCCGCATTTCATGGCTTTATATCGCAGAACCCAATTTTTTTAATAATTAATATTTAGTTCGCTATCTGCCAGTGAAAGGTTCGATAAAATCGGTCCAGCAGAAATAGAGAAAAGTTTATAAATTCATGTTCATCATTTGAGTACCTTTTATACTTTCATGAAAAGTTGTTAATTACAAATTACGAAGACACTTCAATTATATTTATCTGCAAAACTGTATATAGACGATAGCTTGTAAGTGAACTGAAATAGTGCGAGAGCAGAGAAAAAGCAGCTGACATGTAATCCGTTTATTTTTGAAAAGTAATAAAAATACTATAAAATCATAAATAATTAACAAAAACTAATCAATCAGCTTTTCAAAGAGCTGGGGCTGTTCTCGCTCAGAAAATCAGCATTGTTATTCAACGTGGCAATGCTGCCAGCCTTCTTGGCACGATCCCGAGAGACACCGACTTGGGACAAGTTTTTTACCTTTAATTAGGGGGCGTCCATAAACTACGTGAGGTGTTTTTTAAAATTTTCTGCCCCTCCCTCCCCCGTTGGTGAGACGTCGTGAGATTTTGGTCAACCCCCTCCCCCATCCCGCAATCTCACGTGAGATTTTTCAGAATGTGGGTTTCTTACGTAAACGCGTTGGGTTGTTATTGTATAATATGTATTTACGACTAGTTAAGATTATTGTAAGTATTCAATATTGCTGAGAGTTATAAATGTAATAAAAATTTGGATTGAATGGACCAAAATAGTATAATTTTTTTTTTGTTACAATCAGAACAATAATTGCGTGATATTTGTCTAGACCCTCCCTCTCCCTAACGTGAGATTATATGAGATTTGACTCGACCCCCTCCCCCCCCTAAATCATCTCACGTAATTTATGGACGCCCCCTTAGTTTTAAGTACTGTTCCTTGTATACCTATATAATTAAGTTTTTATTGAATAAAAACAAATCAATACCAATAGTTTTCAACAGTATCATAAAAATTGGCCTAGTTTTTAAGTACTTATGGGAATTGGCCTTTAAGTATATATATATAAGTAAGTATATACACATTACACATATTTTGATAAAAATCATTGCTCAATTATCCAACCTACTAAACAGTGTGTCCGTAAAAATTTACAAATACCCACAAAAAAGATTTCTCCATCTGAAATACTTTGTTAGTACAAAGGAAAGCCGATCAATCAATCTGAATGGGATTTGTAGAAGTTTCCTATAACACGTTGCCGCAACTTTGCTCGCCACGAACGATTTGTTCCTAATATCTTAAAAGTTGGAGGTAAATACGAGAAGCGGTATTTCCGCGAAATTATTACATGACAAGAATATGTCGGAGAACTTTTGTGAATCCTCTCAACGCGCGGGGAATAAAAATCAAGTTGCTATTTAAGTTTCTACAGAGCACCTATACTCACAATTATCTGATCATCCAAGAAGGGTCCCCGAAGGGGTAAGCTTATGTGTTGTAATAACAACACCCACATTTTACAAACAGCGTTTGAAACAGTGATTCTATGATTCTAATATATAATTCCTAAAATAACTATCACGTAAATCAGTTTAAAAGATTCGTAAAACCTTGATGAGACAGACAGACAACCTAGTCATTATATTTATATATGTTAGTCACAATCAACCTATTAACTCCTTGTCCGTTATGTGCGCCTGGTACTTCGTGTACCATATCATCATCTCCCTGGCCTTATTGATTCAACCCGATGTGGCTGATCACCTGATTTTTATACGACTGCCATCTGACCTTCGCAACCCCTAATACAAGGAAAATCAGTGATCTGGGTTAATCCAGTTGTCAAACTATATTAGGCCTCCTACAGGCCTGAAACGATTGCCAAAGATGTTAAATTGTCAACCGGGACCAACGGCTTAATGTGCTCTCCGAGGCACGGAGGGGACTCGGGCAGTCACCTATCCAATAGCTAGGGTTAGGGTTGCTTAACTTCGCTGACCGAATCTACACATTTAGATATAAGTAGAACCTAAACTTTTACTTAATGTTTACTTTTATCTACCTTAGTGTATTGCAACTGTGTCCATGGGCTTACATTTCTTAAGTAATTTATTTTTTATTCTTAAAATTGTTTAATATTTGTGAAAAGAGTTATTACTGAGTTTCTTGCCAGGTTGTTCTCAGTAAGTGCAACCTTTCGAACCTGGCGGTAGCATGTATAATCCTGTATAATTAAGTCATTCTGACGTTTTGAAAGTATTTTGTCGAAAGGTCTAATCGAATTGAGATATGTATTTCTTAGTTTGAGTTTGAGTTTGAATGATATGCGTAATAGTAACTGTGTGACTAGCTCCTCGTGGAAATCTTAATTTAGTTACACAACTAGCTGAGCCCCGCGGTTTCACCCGCGTAGATTTAGTTTCAATCTTATTGTCGCGGAACCCTAATATTTTAAATAAATAAAAGTAGCCTAAGTTACTCCTTGAAACATCCGCTACCTACCAGTGAAAGTCCCGTTAAAATCCGTCCAGCCGTTTCAGAGATTACCCGGAACAAACAGACAGACAGACAGAGAAAAATTTTAAAACTTGGTTTTTTAGTATCAGTAGCGTGTATACTTTCAGATGCATTTAATGAAAACTGTAATATCGGAATTACAAACAGACACTTCAATTTTATTTATCTGTATAGATAGATATAGATGTATAGATGTATAGATATCGATATTAATAGCAATACACATACTCTTTTTGTTTCAATGGAATCAAGTACCTTTACAAATCAGACAAATACTATAACATAATAAAGCACCTGCCCTATTTACACAGTCCATTTAGAGACATATCACGACATGGAAGAGTAACATGAGGACGGCTTCCAAATTACGCAAGACGTTCGCGAACGAGCATTTCAGTACCCCAAATACATCTATACAGATAAATAAAATTTAAGATTCTGTTTGTAATTCCAAAATAACAGTTTTTCACTAAATGCATATGAAAGTATACGCGGTTCTAACATAGAAAAATCAGTATTTTAAAATGTTCTCTGTCTATCTGTCTGTCTGTCTATCTGTCTGTCTGTCTGTTAGTTCCGGCTAATCTCTGAAACGGCTGTACCAATTTTAACGGGACTTTCACCAGCATATAAATTATGTTACAAGGAGTAACCATTTTTAAGAAGGACTTCCTCAATGAAGTCAGCCATCCAATTAAGTCTACGCAGATAAACAGTTGGTCATGGCAATAAGAATGAAATTAACCACCCAATGTTAAATTATGAGAGCAGTCTCTCTGTATGCATAATACCTGAATCCCAACAAATGTTTATATACAAACGGACCTGATTCAATTCTGATGTTATTGGATTTTAAGGTACGTCGGGGATTAAATCCAATCACGAAATATACGGATTACCGGCTGGGTAAGGATATCTATACATAGCTAGGCTTAATTCTGTTGTTTGACATCAATAGGTTGCTTTACAAGTTACTCTATACAAATATACGCTGCGACCCAAATATAACTTATACTAGCTTTGCCCCGCGGTGTCACCCACGTAGAATTAGTAATTTAAAATAAAAAGTAGTCTTAGTTACTCCTTGAAAGTCCAGTTAAAATCGGTCCAGCCGTTTCAGAGATTACCCGGAACAAACAGACAGACAGACAGACAGAGAAAACATTTAAAACTTGGTTTTTTACTGTCAGTAGCGTGTATACTTTCATACGCATTTAGTGAAAATCTGTTATTTTGGAATTACAAACAGACACTTCAATTTTATTTATCTGTATAGAAGATGTAAAGATTTGAAGCGCAAAATTGATAATTAGTTTTGTTTAATATAAGCACCTCGTGCTATATGACAGCTTCTTTAAATACCTCATAGAAGGGAAGAGAGGAAGACCAAGGTTATACATGAGACAAGTTAGTGAAGGGGTGTCTGTCATGACGTATACGGAGGTCAAAGAGATGGCACTGGACAGTTACGTAACGAAATTCGTCAGCGTTGAAATATGTCAATATATATAGTAGATCATGAATCAAATAGATGCTTGTCTCACCCAATTATGAAGGTACGATGTGAAGTACTTACCTGAAAAAGGAAAACAATGAAATCAGTTTTATTCCTCAAATATTTAATGGAAAAATAAATATTTATTTATTTATTTGGAAAACAAACAGCTTTTATATCAAATGTAAACATGATTTAAAATATTACAAGCCTTCAGTTTTCGCTGATAGGAAATAAAGATACAATTCCGTCAATGAGACAATTAAACAATAGAAATATCTGAGTATTATAAGTAAACTGTGCCCCGCGGTTTCACCCGCGTAGATTTACTTTCAAACTTATGAAAATGAAATGAAAAATGAAATGAAAATGAAAATGAAAATGAAAATGAAAATGAAAATGAAAAATATTTATTCAGTTTAGGCCCTGGTAAGGCACTTATGGCACTATGGTCGCGGAAACCTAATATTTTTAATAAATAAAAGGTAGCCTTTGTTCTTTCTCAGGGTCTAAAGATTGTCTGTGCCAAATTTCATCAAAAGCGCTTGTGAGGTTTAAGCGGGAAAGCGTAACAGACAGACAGACAGAGTTACTTTCGCCTTTATAATATTTGTAGGGATTAATATGAAATTGCTAGCTGTGCCCCGCGGTTTCACCCGCGTGGATATAGTTTCATGCTGTTTTTTTTAAATAAAATTTGCCTAAAACACTCCTTGAATCTTCAGCTATCTGCCAGTAAAAGTCCCGGTAGAATCGGTCGAGCCGTTCACGCGTGATGCCGTGACCAAGAGAAATGGGGATTCATTTTTATATATAAGAAGATTTGATAAATTTAGTCCTTCATAAAGATCTGAGGGCACACCCTCAGATCTTTATGAAGGTCTAAATCTATCGTCATCGCAGGCACTATACATACACGTCTTTGAATTACTTCTCAGACATATACAGGTTTCCTCACGATGTTTTCCTTCACCGTAAAGCACGTGGGGTATAAACAGTACAGGCCCCGCTGAGACATAACGGACAAGGAGTTAATAAGTTGATTGCGACTAACATGGAGCCACATCGGGTTGAATCAAGTGCCGACCCCAACAATGTATGGGATAAGGCCAGGGCGATGATGATTTCATTTTCATTTTAAAACTGGCATAAAACAAGTATCGTAAGGCTTCGTACACACCCTTTGTATCCGTGACACGAACTGTCACCCGCGGTATCGGAATATTCTAAGCATCTTGTTAATTAACAGTGAAGATACGGCCTAATTAACTGCTCAAGCTCGACATAGAAAAATATGACTTAACGCAATGTGCATAAAATTCATTCTCGCGCGTATGCTCGGATAATAAATGGAACGAAGTGATTTTATAACGTATCAAGTGGCGGGTAAGGTTCAAAGTCCTTTGTTTGTGGTGTTGTTCTTTTCTCTGAAGAGATTCTCACAAAGCAAGATAATTTTACATTAATTATGGTATAAGGTATGGATTACACAGTTATTAATTGTTATTTTTCTGCTTTTTTCATCATTATTATAACTAATACTATAACCCGCGTAAGGATTTATTTCATGAAAACCTATTTAAAATAAAAAGAACAACTAAGCCTGAAATACTCTTCGTAATGTCAGCTATCTGCAAGTTAAAATCGGTCGAAACAGGCAGAAAGACTGAGATGCGGAAAAAAAAATTGTTTGAGTTTCTATTAGTATGCATTTGTAGCAGCGTTTCTCCACTCGCTCATAGATGGCGCTACTCGCTAACAAATGCGAAGTTTGAGTACAAATACACGAGAACCTAAATCGCACCAGAAGAGTTTTCAAGCGCATTGCAGTATATATACAAGTTTCCAACTAGAACAGTCGGAGCCGCGGTTCCCCAGGCATGACACCCGCCTGGCTGGAAGATCTTCCCTTTGCTGGGGATGAGCATGATCACTCGCTCCACAGTGGTGACCCCGTTGAACCTGAACATCAACAACCTTCGCATCATTCTCCTCACAACCATCAGCAGCAGCAGCAGTCACACAGCAAGCCAGCATCGAGTATCTACAGGTCCATTACAGCCGACGCACCGCGCTACTGGTCCTGGCACTCATCTCTCCACCGACCCCGCACGTCCACCTCACGCAGCCCACGCCGGACGCCTACTCATCGCTCCACGTGGCACGCCTGCGCTGAGCCTGCTGGACTCGGTCGGCATCTCCGCTCAGTCTCGACTCACCGCAGACTTCGAAGCACCCTGGCCCTTGCAAGCTATCTTAAGCACGCACTGCACGCACACAAAGAAAATTGGATCGACCTTCGGTCTTGGAGGGGAGTGATGTAGCAGCGTTTCTCCACTCGCTCATAGATGGCGCTACTCGCTAACAAATGCGAAGTTTGAGTACAAATACACGAGAACCTAAATCGCGCCAGAAGAGTTTTCAAGCGCATTGCAGTATATATACAAGTTTCCAACTAGAACAGTCGGAGCCGCGGTTCCCCAGGCATGACACCCGCCTGGCTGGAAGATCTTCCCTTTGCTGGGGATGAGCATGATCACTGGCTCCCCCCACACATTCAGTTTAGAGTTTAGAATTTAATATGCATTCAGTGAAAAGCTGTTATTTTTGGTTTTACAAACGATACACTTAATTTTTTTATGCATAGTTTGACCTATGTATTTGGTAATTTAGTTTTCTTATAAAAGACTCAATATATAGGTGATACACGATTAAAATTACATACCTCTTGTCCCCGACCCTAAGACCCAATTTTGATAAGACTTGAGCTTACAAAAATATTTTTATTCATACGGCCATCGGTATAAGCAGAGCGTATTAAGAACTTCTGAGCTTTGACATTTCATAGTACCGTAAAATTTAACTTCAATAAAATCACAGTTGGCTTTACCATAAGCTCTTATTGCCATCATAGATCCACTGTGTGACAGTGACAGACTTATACACGTCATATACACCTGTCTCGTAATAGTTAAACTATCATGGCAATAAGAGGTCATGGTAGGGGCCCTGTTCACTATATATTATTCATAGTTTGTGACCTAAACCGAAATTCAGTTACAACTAGATTTAGCCGGCTGTAACTAGAAGCCACCGCAATGTTATTAGGTGTGTCCTGTTTAGTTTCTGTTTAAACTAGGAGTATCGTGCGTCATTTACGTACATTTTGTGTTGCAATAATCCTAGCTAATACTATATTTTAGACTAGCAATAAAAACTGGATAGAGATCTTAAGAAGTAGGTTACATTTGCTATCTGCTAGTGAAAGTCCCGTTAAAATCGGTCCAACCGTTTCGGAGATTAGGCGCAACAAACAGACGAACAAATTTTTTTTTAATTAAAACTGGCTATGCCCGCGGTTCACCCGCGTAGACTTAAATTTACGGGGGGCCCGCGGAACCCTAACGTTGTTTTTAAATGAAAGTAGCTTATGTTACTCCATGTAACATCTGCTATCTTCTAGTGAAAGTCCCGTTTGAATCTATCTAGCCATTGCAGAGATTATCCGGTAAAAACAAACAGACAGACACAAAAACATTTAATTGTGGTTTTTCCATGTGTGGTGCACACATGTGGTATTTACTTTCATATGCGTTTAGTGAAAAGCTGTCAATTTAAAATTACAAACAGACACTTCAAATAGATTTATCTATAAATAGCTTGTTTTGTGTTAAGTATCGCATATACTCGTACTTTCATATACATTTATTGAAAAACTAATAATTCGCAACTACAAACAGACACTTTGTATGTTATTTATCTATATATATACATAGATACGGCGCACTCCACCCCACCAGTATTACAGTTACCGTCAAATAAAAGCCTTATTCGTGAAAATCCGTGCAAGGACAAATGATCACCGCGTCGTCATCCCCGAGGTCTATCAAAGATGGCGTCATTTGTCATGATTTGCATCTCGTATATACCACGCCTTACGCTCGACGTCATATCTAATGTTTTGTGTGTCATAAGCATTATTAATAACCTGTTTTTGTCCTATAATAAAACGGTAGGGTGTTACCGTATAGCGCATAAATTTTAACAGTAGCTTAAGTTAATAATCAACATGCATACATATGCTCACGCCTGTATTCCCCGAAGGGGTAGGCAGAGGTGTTGTAATTTCCAACACCCATATTTCACCGAATATGATTAAGTGCCAACGTGACAGAGGGTGAGTCCATCGCCGTCTCAGGCACTATACATACGTCTTTGAATTATTTCTCAGACATATTCAGGTTTCCTCACGATGTTTTCCTGCATGGTGACGTAAAACTTCCTACACTCGCCGCTTGGGGCGCTTTTTAACGTTCGCATTCAACAAGAGGAAAAACGCAGGAGATATCGCCAACGTAAAATGTTAAAACCTATATTTTGGACACTGAGTTTGTTTACAATATGTGCACATCTTTGGTAATTTATAATGTGCATAGGCCTAGTCACTTTTAATGTACTGTTAGTCATGTGAGTTGTGGTATAAGAGCGCACATTAAAGTCTTTGAAAGGCCGTTTATTTCATCAAATGGAGCAGAAATTAATATTATGTTGTGTTTTGGTTAACGACTACGGATTCAAGTATTATATTTTACTTCCAACCTTCAGTTATGCTTACGCCTGCATTCCCCGAAGGGGTAGGCAGAGGCGTTGTAATACCCTCTTTTCACCGAAGTTGATTAAGTGCCAACGTGTCAGATGGTGAGTCTATCGCCGTCTCAGCCACTATACATACGTCTTTGAATTACTTCTCAGACATGCAGGTTTCCTCACGATGTTTTCCTGCACGTGGTGTGAAATCACTGCACATAAGTTTTTAGAAAGCTCATTGGTACAGAGGGCCTAGTGCGAGTTTTTCACTGCCGTCGTCACAAGTCACCGCGTTAAAGTTAAAGCAGATTTTTATAGGAATAGAGCAGCGTCTGTCGGCCTAAAGATGACACTATTGTGAGCCCATACAAATCTGCGTTTACGTCGACGCGATGACTTGGGACGGCGATTTTAAGAAAACTCGCACTAGGCCCTCTGACCTCGCTGAGATTCGTACTTGCGTCACTTGCGTAGCAGGCGACTGCTCAAACCCCAGGACCACGACTCTTAAAAACAAGATTCTAAATATATCACACATCTCGAAATGATAAATCACAGTATCATAAAAGACATCTTGCAGATTAGCTATCAAAAAATAAGGCCAACATTTCATATTGAGGTCCTTTTTCATCTCCTCGTAAAGGAGGGGGACGGTGCTATCTCACGAGATAAGGTTGTCAAAAGGAACGTGACACCGTGACATCACGTCGGGGAAAATGTTGCTTGATTTATTAATAAGTTTTAAGTAGTGATATATCTTTATATATCTTCAAGATTATTTATTTCTTTATCTAAAAACTTTACACGACTTCTAAGAACATTGACGAAGATTTTAAAGAAGAGATTAACGGCAACACTGGCCGGAACTGTCAAGTCTTTACGTCTCCGTAAATTTTATTGTAATTAAACTTAAAATTAGTAATAGATTAAGATAAAACTTATTAATAATTATTAATTAGTGTATAAATATTAACCAAAAGTGTTCGTGAAGTAAATCTCGCAATACTTTCGTCACAATAACAACTTTAAAATTACGACTTGTGTGAACTGTCAAACAACGGACGTTATTCAAAGTTTCAAACCTATAGTGATTCATCGGAACTAAAACCCGGGGAGTATAGTGTTTTATAATTGTTTACTCATAATAATACCACACATTACATCCCTCACTACCACATAACACTGCTCATAACCTATGAGCAACGTCCAATACACACCTGGCCCAGTGACAATCTCACTTTACTTGACTTGTTAGTGGAAGTAAAGTTGAAGACAAATACTATCGCCACAGACAGATATACACTACCTTCTACCCGTTAAATGCTATTACTGTGCTAAAATATACATATACACTACCAATTTTATTGTTGTTACACATTACTAACTGTACCTAACAACTAAACAACTTAGTTTTAACTGCTTCAGATCTCTCACGTCTCTTAATTTGCATTCCAGTCCTCTACAACAATGAATACCATGATGACCCGTAAAGCAACAGCCCGGGATGTAGAGGACAAACTCAGGAAAACATTGCAAGAACTAAAATTGTCTAAAAATCTATGCGACAAACTCCTACAAGAGAGGGATGAGAGTGAAGAGGAAGTATCTAATATCAATAGGAAAAACAGTCAGTTGAAGAGGGAAATGGCCGAACTACATATACAATATACTGTAGTTGAGGAGGAGCGGAACCAGTTGCAGAACATTGTTTCATCGTTCAATGAGTGCAGCGACACCCACGAGAGGGCCCTGACTCGCATCTCTGAACTGGAGAATAGCTTGAGTCTTGCTCACACACAGGTGACCAAACTGGAAACAGAGAGGGACATCAACCAGACCACCTCCGCGCTCAGCCTCTACGATGAACTGGTAAACACCGACTCCGGAGCCATGCCAACCGACCATCTGGTTACTATTGACCTTACTGATGATGTTTCTTCGAATGTACATATGTCTAGCCATAATAAATTAAAAAAGTATGTTAGGTATAATAGGTTAATTAAAAAAACTAAGAAATTAATTAAAAATCATAGAAAGTTTTTCAAAAATGTAAAATTGACAAAAGACTGTTTATCCTTAAGAAAAACAATTGATTCTTATGAGTGCAGTTTATCTAGCTTAAATTTAAGATATGACACTGACATCCAACGATTGCAATCTGACTTGCAGAGCAAAGAACAGTATTTAGTTGATTTAACTAACAGATACATTAGTGCTCAGAAACAGATAGATGAGCACATTTTGGCTACCACCGAACTAGTCGATCTTTGTAATTACAATGAGGAGCGCTTTCAGTCATTGACTAATAAACACAAAATCAAAAAATCAAAATCAAAATCAAATATATCTTTATTCGATTAGACTTCATACAAAGTACTTTCAAATCGTCAGAATGACACAATTACACAGGATTATACATGCTACCGCCAGGTTCGGAAGGTTGATTTTACTGAGAAGAACCTGGCAAGAAACTCAGTAATTACTCTTTTAAAGAATATTATACAGTTTTAAAAATACAAAATAAATTGTTCAAGCAACTATAAGCCCATGGACACAGTTCTAATGCTCAATTGTCAAAAATAAAAACTAAAAATATAGTACAAATATATGTGAGCATGGCAAATTCCAGCCAGTCAAAGCAAAATTAAGATTAATTAATTGTAGCAAAAGTACAGTGCCAATGGGATTATTTACAAACATTATCAGGTACATCCCAGGCTCCCTTATCACAAATATAATCACTTACAGTATAATATCCTTTTTCAAGCAAAACTGATTTAATTGTTTCTTTAAATTTGTTGAAGGGCAAGTTTACAATTTTTGTTGGTAATTTATTATAGAAGCGTGTGCTCTGTCCTAAAAATGAGCCATGCACTTTTTGTAGGCGATGCGCAGGCACTACAATTTTATGTTTGTGTCTTGTGTTTACATTATGCACATCACATTTCCTTTGAAACGATCCAATGTTTTGATGCACAAATAATAAGTTAGCTAAAATATACTGTGAGGCCACTGTCAAAATTCCAATTGATTTAAATTTTTCCCTTAACGATTCTCGCGGTCCCAAAATATATATAGATCGTATAGCCCTTTTCTGTAGTGTAAATATAGAGTCTATATCAGCAGCTTTGCCCCAAATTAAAATAGCATAGGACATAACGCTATGAAAATAAGAAAAATATACAAGTCGAGCTGTTTCTATGTCGGTGAACTGTCTAATTTTTCTAATTGCATAAGCTGCGGAGCTGAGTTTTCCTGATAACTTGGATATATGTGGGCCCCACTGAAGTTTATTATCAAGGGTTACACCTAGAAATACTACAGAATCTACTATTTCCAAAGTTTCACCATTTACCATGACCTTTGTATCAACAGGTTTGACGTTTGGTAAAGTGAATTTAATACATTTAGTTTTTTTGGCATTTAAAACTAAGTTATTTACATTAAACCATTTCAATACCTGATCAAGTGCACTGTTTACATCTTCATAATTCGTTTTGGCTCTGTCGACTTCAAACAAAAGAGATGTGTCATCAGCGAACAGTACAATATCACACGTATTCTTTACTAAATTTGGTAAATCATTAATATATACTAAGAATAGAAATGGTCCTAGGATTGAACCCTGTGGGACGCCCAATAGTACTGGAGAACCGGAAGATCTGACCCCATTTACTTCGACTTTTTGAATCCGTTGACAAAGATATGATTTGATTAGGTCGAGTGCCCTACCTTTGACACCGTAATAGTTTAATTTAACTAATAAGGTTTCGTGTTGTACACAATCGAATGCCTTGGATAGGTCGCAGAATACACCTATCATGTCGTGAGCGTTTTCCCACGCTCTATAAATATGTCTAAGAAGTGCAACACCAGCATCAGTGGTTGAACGACCTTTGGTGAAGCCATATTGCTCACCATGTAGAATATTATTAAGATTAAAGTAAGCGACTATTTGATTCAGCATAATTTTTTCGAAAATTTTGCTGAGGGCTGGCAAGATAGAGATCGGTCTGAAGTTAGTAGGGTCACTAATATCACCACCTTTAAATAATGGAATAACTTTACTATATTTCATGAGATCCGGGAATACACCGCTCTTAATACAACTGTTAAAAATGTCAGCTAAGTAAGGGGCAATTATGTCAATAATATCGTGAAGTACTTTCACTGATATATCCCATAAATCACCAGTCTTTTTGGAATTCAAACTTTTAAATGTCTTAATTATTTCAAAAGGCGTGATAGAACAAAAACTAAAGCTAGTGCCGCACTTAGAAACATTTAATTTCAGTAATAATTCGGCGTCTGTGGGAGATGAATTTAGGGAACTAGTAGTTACTATAGGAACATTTGCAAAGAACTTGTTGAAAGTTTCAGCTATTTCACCATCGTCTTGGATTACTTTGTTATCTATATTTAAAGTTAAACGACAATCGCGACTTTTTGCCTTTCCCGTCTCGGCATTAATAACGTTCCAGGTAGTTTTTATCTTATTATCAGAATTCTTGATTTTCTGGGCAAGATGCAAGGCTTTAGCTTTTATACAAACTTTCTTAAAACATTTAGAGTATCTAGTTACGAATGCTAAGAATTCAGGACTATGATCATTTCGTTTCATACCATAAAGTTCATACAACTTCCTTCTACTTTTATGGATACCTACAGTTGCCACACTTGTGACTGTGTGCCCCCATCATCACCATCACCACCATCCTGCAATAGTGAGCCGCTGCCACTGCCCTGCAAGTTGCAGGTTGCTGAGTTGAATGAAAGTGTGGAACAAATAAACTCAAGTCCACCAGAATACAAAACGGTCATGTATTCAGATAAAATCGGTAGGGATTTTAGTTGCTATTTAAGAAATAAATTATCTCATGCTGTAATAAATTACTGTATGCCAGGAGCTTCATATAGACAAATTGTAAATAAAATAACTAAAAACAATCATGACAGTCACACAACAATCATAATCTTAGTTGGACAAAACCCTAGTATTACCAAACGGGAATTAATTAATAGTTTTGAGGACTTGACAAACCTGCATGTAGGCAGGGTTGTATTGTGCACTATTCCATATAGTATTAGCTATAATGAGACACAGAACAAGCATTTATCATACATAAATAGCTTATTGCATAACATGACGTGTCATAATGAACGATACATACTGTTTGACACTAATAAATTTATTAGTGGTGTAAAGGTAACTCGGGAATCTCTTTACATTCCCAAGATATATAGACAAAAGCTTGCTACATTGTTAGCTTATAATATTAACACTGTTATAGCCAATATAACAAAGCATAGGTTAAGTGACGAGCCAGTGGTAGATAGATGTTCTACTAGCACTGTGACCAATCTTATTGATTCTTTAAACCATTAAGTCAGACAACAGAGAAGTCAGGTGCATGTATTATGCGTCTGCTACACCAGAATATTAACCGCTTCTCTGGCAAAATTCTTGATCTAGAGTTATTACTAGACAAAATACCTATTGATTTTCTCTGTTTTACTGAAACTTGGTTGAAACCAGATACCATGATGTTTAATATTACTAATTATACCATTGCCAGTTCTTATAACAGACTCTCAGCGGAGGGAGGTGGTACCATCATCTTACTGAATAGTAACTTTAAGTCCAAAGAGAGAAAGGATATTACTAGTCTTTCTGTAGAGCGAGTCTGTGAAGCGGCTTGTGCAGAGTTGGATAATTATATAATTGTATGCGTATACAGACCTCCATCCTCTGATATTCACTCATTTTGTTCAACAATGGAGGTCATTCTTAAGAAAATATTTCGAACGAATAAACAAATATTGATATGTGGTGATTTTAATGTAGACATTTTAAGAAGGTCTTCTGAGGCGCGTTTATTTATATCTCTTTTTAAATCATTTAACCTGGACTTTGTATTTAATGAGCCCACGAGAATAACGGCCACTTCCTCTACTTGTATCGATAATGTAATAACTAATGGTAGTATAATAAAACAGTCTCAGATAAGTGGAATTCGATCTGACCACATGGCTCAACTAGTTGAGTTGCAATGTAGTAGGCAACCTTCTAAATCTTTTAGGGAATCTAGACCTCTCTCTGTCCATAGACTGCTGAAGTTTAAAAATAATGTTGAGTTAAAAATTAAAAAAGCAGAGTCTCGCGAACCAAACAAATATTTCAATAAATTACATGATGTCATATGTACAGAATTCAACAAGGCATGTCCTAAACAACAATATAAATTAAATAACAGATTACAGTTCAACAACTGGGCAACCAAGGGCATAAGGAAAAGTAGGGACACTTTATATGAGTTATACCACAAGAAAGCCCAAACAACTAATGTCGCTTTTCATAGTCACGTTAGAATGTACTCAAAATTATTTAAAAGAGTTTGCCAGATTGCCAAATCAAAACATATAAGTAGTGAAATTAGCCGCTCTGATGATAAAATAAAAACTGTTTGGAAAGTTATAAACAGGGAGACTGGTAGAAATAAAACTAAAGAGCAAGTAAGTAAGCTTAAAATCAATGATAGTATTATATCGGATAAGTTAGAGGTCGCAACTGCTTTTGAGAATTTTTTCGCTAACATTCCCACAGAGACTACCAAACATCTTAACTCTAGTCCGAATACAGCTGAAAGCTTATTGAAACAATCGTTACGAAAAAGCTTCCCAGATTTTAGTTTTAAACATGTACGTCCTATTGATATCATGAAGGCATTTAAATCGCTTAATATTAAAAATACGGAGGACTTATGGGGACTCTCAATTAAAAGTATCCAATCTATTATAATAACGATTGCTCCCGCATTAGCTTCTATTTTCAATTTATGTATAGATCAAGGTATATTTCCTGATATTATGAAATATAGCAAAGTAATACCGATATTTAAAGCAGGCTCTAAAGAAGA
This sequence comes from Watsonalla cultraria, assembly GCA_964035505.1. Taxonomy (NCBI): domain Eukaryota; kingdom Metazoa; phylum Arthropoda; class Insecta; order Lepidoptera; family Drepanidae; genus Watsonalla; species Watsonalla cultraria. The sequence goes on from OZ037737.1 coordinate 5,870,060, forward strand.
TCCTTCTGATTATAGACCTATATCGATTCTTCCCGCGCTTAGCAAAATATTTGAAAAAATTCTGCTTAATCAGATGTTAGCTCACTTTAACGTACATAACATCTTGCACGATCACCAATTTGGCTTCACTAAAGGTAGATCAACAACGGACGCGGCAGCAAAATTAATAAAACACATTTTTGAGGCTTGGGAGGGCGCCTATGACGCAGTAGGAGTCTTCTGTGACCTTTCTAAAGCTTTTGACTGTGTGGATCATCGTACGCTACTTCTTAAGCTAAACTATTATGGAATTCGCGGAAATGCTCTCGACCTTTTATCCTCGTACCTATCAAATCGTCATCAGAAAGTTGGCGTCGGTGGTGTAACATCCAAGGGGTCAATAATCAAAACAGGCGTGCCGCAAGGCTCCATACTAGGCCCATTCCTGTTTCTAGCGTATATCAATGACCTACCACTTGTTGTAGAAAATATCTGTGATATTGTTCTATTTGCAGATGATACATCTTTAGTTTTCAAAGTGAGTAGAAAAGACAAAGATCTTAAGGCACTAAATGAAACTCTAACATCTGTTTCAAAATGGTTTGATGCAAATAATCTCGTTTTAAATTCTAAAAAAACAAAATGTATCCGATTTTCACCACCTAATACATCGCAAATAGATACAAATATATCATTAGTTGGGAGTCAATTGGAGTTGGTCGAAAGCACAGTATTCTTAGGTCTTACCTTAGATTCTAAATTACAATGGGGCGCCCATATTGAAGCATTGTCAAAAAAGCTTAGTTCAGCTGCGTTTGCGGTTAGAAAAATTAAACAAATGACGGATATTGATACTGCTAGATTAGTCTACTACGCTTACTTTCATAGTGTCATGTCATATGGCGTATTGTTATGGGGTTCCGCAACAGACTTAGATTCAATTTTTATACTTCAAAAGAGAGCCATCAAGGCAATATACTCGCTGGACCCCCGAGATTCTCTTAGAGATAAATTTAAAGAAATAAATATTCTCACCCTACCGTCACTGTACATTTATGAGAATTTGCTATACATGAAAAAAAATATTCATCTATTCAATTTAAACTCGGACATTCATTCAATTTCAACACGAAATAAACACAAAATTGTAGCTCCTAGATTCAGGTTAGCAAAGGTAAATAAATCATTCATGGGGAATTGTGTTCGTTTCTACAATAAAATCCCACAGTCAATAAACGCGTTAAATTATGATAAATTTAAGACACACATTAAAACTGTACTGATGAAGAAAGCTTATTATACAATTTCGGATTACATAAATGATAAAGACATATGGAATTAAAACTCTGCACAAGTAGCTCCTGGCAATGACATGGTATGCAAACATGATATGTAAATCATTTGGTATTGTTTTTACGTTTTTAATTATTATTTTTTACACATGCATGCTGATACAATTTTCACTATTGTGAATAATTTATGATGTTTTTTTTTTTGTAATTATTATTATTTTACTGTGTAATGAAATGTACATGATGCCAGCTGAGTTTCTTGCCGGTTCTTCTCAGAAGGCTAGTTTCCGAACCGGTGGTAGATTCCTCGACGTTCATAAGTGCCTTACCAGGGCCTAAACTGAATAAATCATTTTCATTTTCATTTTCATTTTCAAGAACGTTTGACGTAAATAGTTTTTAATTCAATTCATTACAATTTCTTTGATACTAGCGGTCGTCACGCGGTTTCACCCGCATAGTTCTCGTTCCCGTGGGAGTACGGGAATAAAATATAGCCTATGTTACTCGCTGATGATGTAGCTATCCATTGCTGAAAGTTTTTTTAAGAGGTAAGATTTGATTGTTTTTTTGTTTGTTTGTATTGAATAGGCTCCGAAACTACATGACCGATCTTGAAAATTCTTTCAGCAATGGATAGATACGTCATCATCGAGTCACATAGGCTATATTTTATCCCCGTACTCCCACGGGCTCGGGAACTACGCGAGTGAAACCGCGCGACGTCCGCTAGTATATTATTAGCCCATGGACACAGTTCCAATGCACAAAATACGAATATTTTTTTAAAAACTAAAAGTAAGTACTATACGTATAATTATGTAGGTAGCTTGAAGTACCACCATATGAACAAAATCTATTTTATTTTTACCATATTAAAAGTGTGTAAATATATTTTTCCTATTGTTACCACAAACATATTATCTATATCTATACAGATAAATAAAATTGAAGTGTCTGTTTGTAATTCCAAAATAACAGCTTTTCACTAAATGCATATGAAAGTATACACGCTACTGACACTAAAACACCAAGTTTTAAATTTTTTCTCCGTCTGTCCGTCTGTCTGTCTGTCTGTCTGTTTGTTCCGGGCAATCTCTGAATCGACTGGACCGATTTTAACAGGACTTTCACTGGCAGGTAGCTGATGTTTCAAGGAGTAACTTAGGCTACTTTTATTTATTAAAAATATTAGGTTTCCGCGACCATAAGGATGAAACTAAATCTACGCGGGTGAAACCGCGGGGCACAGCTAGTAACAAATATAATACGAAAAAAATGTTTAAGAACTCATAAAGTACTTAACTCGTTAAATAGGACTTTCGCATTATAGCCCCTTAAATTTCAAAAATATACGCATTTAAAAACCCACACACATATTAGTAAGCTCAGTCATAATTATTTAAGGCGAATTTATTCTCACACGCACAAAGCCTTTAAAGTACCGACCTCGCGTTACAAAGTAAATAACATTTTTTATTTCTAAACTAGCTGTGCCCCACGGATTCACCCGCGTAGATTTATTTTCATCCTTATGGTCGCGGAATCTTAATATTTTTAATAAATAAAAGGTAGCCTATGTCCTTTCTCAGGGTCTAGAGATTGTCAGTGCCAAGAGGTTTAAGCGGGAATGCGTAACAGACAGACAGAGTTACTTTCGCATTTATAATATTAGTAGGGATTTAAACCTGCCCTTTCAACCCATTACAGTTAAACAGGGTTGCCATTAAAACACTAACAATATGTCATGACAAACTAACGACGTAACTTTTTTATCAACCTTACTAAATGTTGGAACTACAGATAAATGCTTGTAGCCTCGCGGGTCTTTTTAACCCAAAAACCCCATAAAAGTGTACAAACCAGGTTTACCCGTTAGTTGTAGTTTTAACCCTCCCGTGTGGCTAATTTGCTTGACGCCCGTTTGTATGATGGGTGCGTGTGCCCACTGCACTCTACTATATCATCATCTCCCTGGCCTGCTCTTGATTCAACCCGATATGGCTCACCACCTGATCTATACTATATCTATACAGATATATTAATCTGAAGTGTCTGTTTGTAATTTTAAAGTAACAACTTTTCATTTAATGTATTTGAAATTATATACGGTGCTTAAAAATTAAGGAGAGAAGATAGAAATCCGTGTGTCTGTTTGTCCCGGCTCGTCTCTGAAACGGCTGGACCGTTTTTTCGGGACTTTCACTGGCAGACAGCTGATTTTTCAAGAGTAACTTAAGCTATTTTTTATGTAGAAAAAATTTAGTGAAAGAAAGAAAAAAGAACCCGAAAAAGGGACAGTATCCGTTAGTTTTTAAGACTTTTTACCAAAGTTTTCAAACAGACAATATACTAAACAGATAAATAAAATTGAAGTGCCTGTTTGTAATTCTAAATTAACATCTATTCACTAAATCGATATAGTTTGTCTGTCCGTCTATACTTTTATTTAAAGAAACGCGGGTGAATCTGCAGGGCAAAATTAGCAAGAATATTTCCGAAACGTCGTGTAAAATGACGTGATACAATGGAAGCGTGCCGTCACAGTAGAGCACGCCCGAGCCCATATAGCGCACTTAACACCTAGCGATCGCTAATAACGCATTATTACAAATTAACTGCTATTTTTCGCTCGCTTAGTTACCTGACAAGCGTAACGGTTTGCAGTGAGTTCGTTTCTATATTTGAACTAACGCATTTGAAATTAGAGATATGATTAATTTTACTATATAGTGTGTCCTAAATGTCACCTTTTTTTTGGAAGCAATGGCTAGTATTAGTTATATTGACCTCGCGAACAAAATATTTTGAAAAAGCCGTGGTGGATCCAGGGTTTGAGCAGTCGCCTGCTACGCCAGCGACGCAAAGTACCTATTAGTTTTTCTAAAAACTTATGTACAGTGATTTCACACCACGTGCTTTACGGTGAAGGAAAACATCGTGAGGAAACCTGCATATCGCTGAGAAGTGATTCTAACACGTATGTATAGTGGCTGAGACGGCGATGGACTCGACATCTGTCTAGTTGGCACTAAATCATAATGTGAATCAATCGGTGTAAAGTGGGTGTTGTTATAGCACCTCTGCCTACCCCTTCGAGGAATACAGGGGTCTAGGCCAGGTCTTAGAAGACTTCAAACGTAATTCCAAATCGATGGCAAATCGATTGCATGCATAAAATCAAGCGTCGGTAACCCGTTAAGCGATCGCGTATTGAATCGATTATGATCACTCGAATTTCAATTTCTATTGCGAATCGAATTGATATTATCCATAATCGATTTTTCTTACTGTTACATTTTATTAGAAGCGCGTGCGCAGTTTTAGGTCTTACTTTTGTATTGGACATAAACCCGACAGGTTGGTATGATGAAGGAAGAATATATCGAAATATAATAATATAAGAATACTAGCTGTGCCCTGCGGTTTCACCAACATAGATTTAGTTTCATCCTTAATGTCGCGGAACCCTAATATTTTTAAGAAATAAAAGCCTAAGTTACTCCTTGAAACATCACCTACCTGCCAGTGAAAGTCCCGTTAAAATCGGTCCAGCCGTTTCGGAGATTACCCGGAACAAACAGACAGACAGACAGACAGACAGACAGAGAAAAAAATATAACTTGGTTTTTTAGTGTCAGTAGCGTGTATACTTTCAGATGCATTTAGTGAAAAACTGTTATTTTATATTTACAAACAGACACTTCAATTTTATTTATCTGTATAGATGTATAGATGTATAGATATAGGTGGAGTCTAGAAGAAATGAAATTTGTCTTCTAAATTTGTCTCGTAAAAATTCAGTCTATTGAGCAGAGGTCCAACTTTTTTTTATCATGTCGACCAACTAATTGGCGTGTTTTTCAGTTATTAAAAGATCATTTTTTTGTGTAGAATCATGTATACACCACATTTGACACCTAGTATATTGTAAATGAAAGTGAAAATGATTTATTCAGTTTAAGACCTAGTAAGGCACTTATGAAGGTCGAAGAACTGCCTTTGAAACATATTTAAATTTTATGGTAAAGTAAAAGATTTTTGGTTTTGAAAACCAATATTGTAAAAATTTAAATGATGTATTCAGTTAAGACCTTGGTAAGGCAATTATGGACGAAGAACTGACTATTGTTTTGACTTTGAAACATTTAAATTCATTAAGTAAGTATGGCAAACTTAAATGGTAAGCTCGCTACAATGAGAACCGTATTCAAATCCATTTACATGTCATGGATATCAATTTTCTGACTTGAAACCTCATCATCCCCTCATCTCAGCCTCATCATCGACTAATTCCACAAATCAGCACTTAATATTCCACGTTTAGTACCTGATAGTTGCACAAGGAAACAAACAAATTTTTAAAAATGGTCTGAAAAAATACGAAGCTGAACTCGAACCCACAACCTCTGCAAACCGTACAGCTGCTCTTCCAACTGAGCTACTCGTGACCTCATGTGTCGAATTTTTCCATCCTTCCAAGGGGTGTCGAATTTGGAATACATTTTGGTGCTTAACATGGAATACCTAACCCAACGCCTTATCTAAAGAGGTATAGAAACCCTTATATACCTTATTAAGGGATTCGCTTAATCCCACACATTTCTCGTTGAAAACCGAAGCAATTCGGGTCAAATACAAAACCGATTCGACCCTTCATTGCCTGAAAACATTTTCAAAGTAAAAAAGTTATTTCATCGAAATACTTAGCGGTTTGTACCGTTTGCTTTAAGCTTCAGAGTGTGGGGGTAAAACCGATTGTGTAGGAGCTAGCAAATAACGGATTTACTGGGATCTTTGCCAAGTCTTTCAATAATTATGATATAAGAACATTACTGAACATGACATACGTATGAGAATGAGAGAGAGTCTATATCTATACAGATAAATAAAACTGAAGTGTCTGTTTGTAATTCCAAAATTACAGCTTTTCACGAAATGAATATGAAAGTATACACGCTACTGACACTAAAAAACCAAGTTTAATTATTTTTTTCTGTCTATTTGTTCCGGGTAATCTCTGAAACGGCTGGACCGATTTTTATGGGACTTTCAGGGGAGGTAGCCGATGTTTCAAGGAGTAACTTAGGCTACTTTTATTTACTAAAAATATTACGGTTCCGCGACAATAATGATTAAACTTATACTACGCGGGTAAAACCGCGGGGCACAGCTAGTAGAAAATAATGTGTATCATATATACATACAGATTAATTAAATAGAAGTTTCTGTTTGTAATTTAGAAATAACATATTTTCACAAAATCATGTGAAAAACGAATTTAATTTTTCTTCTCAGTCTGTCTGTCTCTTTGTCCGTCTGTCTGTCGATTTGTGTGTTCGTTCCTGCTAATCTCTGAAACTGAACCGATTTCAACGGGACTTTCTATTATTTACTTGAAGATACTACTTTTAATGATACAAGGAGTAAGGCTATTTTCACACAAAAGTCTATACGAGTATAGCCCATAGATAGTTTCAAAATAAAACGAACGAAATCACACATTTACAGAGATGTCGGTCGATCTTCACAGGTCATGTATGAGTACATGTTCGGGGAAAATCTTTTTTCCTGTCGTGTAGCTGTGCAAATATTTAACCCACCTAACATCAAAGGTACGCAAACTTTAGTTGCGTCTCAAATATACGCGTTTGTGTGTCGTGCCCTTAAATATCTCAAAATAGTATCTATATATTAAAGTGTTTCCATACATAAATTATTTTGTCTGCTTGAGACATCGTTCTACTAAACTAAGTTACGGATCTTACAAATGATGTTTTCCTTCACCGTAAAACACGTGGTGTGAAATCACTGCACATACGTTTTAAGTAAAACTCATTGGTACAGCCACCGCTGGGATTCGAACTTGCGTCGCTTGCTTAGCAGACTACTGTTCAAACCCTACGGAGTTCATGAGTGGCCCGCGGAATCTCAATGTATTTTTTTAATAAAAGTATTTCAATCTATTGCCTGTAGATTTATACTAGGTTAAAAATATTGACATTAGCTCTCTGCCAGTGAAAGTCCCGGTAAAATCCGTCCAGCCATTTCAGAAATTAGGCGGGACAAACAGATAGACCGCCGGAGATTTTTTTTCAATTAGGTGTTTTATGTGAGTACCTACCGTATATACTCTCATACGCATTTATTGAAATGCTATTAATGAGGAATTACAAACAGACACTTCAAGTTTTCAATTATATAATTATCTGTATAGGTATAGATTTGAAGGCACTGTAGAAACCTGTTTATTATAATTTTTGACTCAGTTTGAAGTTTACTATTCCACACATTAGCTACAAAGACCAAAGCGTGAAAATTCTAGCTCACTGTGGCTTTTAAAATGATCCACAATACGAATTACAAGTACAATGGATCGTGGCATTCTTGGATAGCTCAAAAAGACCGCAAAGCGAAATTCGTGTCGTATCTCTCGTTCTTTAATCAAGATATTTTAAATGCTCACGCCTGAATTCCCCGAAAGGGTAGGCAGAGGTGTTATAGGTGGTAGAATAACACCCACTTTTCACCGAAGATGATTAAGTGCCAACGGCACGTATGTACACACATGAAAAACTTTTTTTTTTATATTTATCTCTGTCTGCATGTCTGTTTGCTACGGATAATCTCTGAAACGGCTAGACAGATTTACTAGCTGATGTTACTTGCAGTAGCTTAGATATTTAAAATTTGTGTCCCCTGAAAAAAAGCTACGCATAAAATTATGTCTTCGTGGGTACAGCTAGTTAAATAAAATAAATGAAAAAACTTGAATAAACACATTAGGTAGCCGTCACACGTGTTTGGTGTACACAGCGTTATAATTTGAAAATGAGCCAAAAGTCGTCCCAAATTACATAGGCCTTATCTGTTTTTTCCCCAAAAATAAATTTACAGAACGAGTAAACGAGACGACCATACGCTAGCCAGTAAGAGTGACAGGGACCGCAATAGGGTACGTTTCAAATTGTCGCCACTGCAATATTCGTGATTAAAAGTAACGCCTCGGTTGGCATGGAAATTTCGTTGTACAGTCGCGCACACAAGTGCTACAAGTTTATTATTTTTATTCCCCTTTTTAAGCCGGAGGTAATTGGATTTCTTTTTTCCTGCCGTTAGCGATGGCTCGTTGATTTACTGTACGGCTCGCTACCGCCAAATGGTGGGCTCAATTATCAGTTTCGAGGTTTTCATTGTCTCTTTTATGGAAATGACTTTACAGGAAATTTGATTTAAAGTTGCGGTGTCAAAAGAAAGTGCACATTGCTTTTTATTATAGCAATGAAGGGGTGGGGACATTTTTAGAAATTAGTTTTTTTTGCTTAAATACGAGTTTGTAAGTTAATTAGCTACTTGAGTTTAGTATTGTACTTCTTTGCAAAGGCTAAGCAGTAGCTGCAATATTATGCATTTATGCCAAATATATATAAAATACGTATGTATTCCATACTTCCATGATTGAATCATCGTAATTGTATATTGAATACAGGATATGAAAATTTGAGTAGCATATTCCAATGTCTTAAAAGTCAAAGTCAAAGTCAAAGTCAAAAATATCTTTATTCGATTAGACTTTTTACAAAGTACTTTCCAATCGTCAGAACGACATGGATTATACATGCTACTGCCAGGTTCGGAAGGTTGCTTTTACTGAGAAGAACCTGGCAAGAAACTCAGTAATTACTCTTTTAAAAATATTATACAATTTTTAAAAACAAAGTAAATCACTTGAGAAATGTAAGCCGACTTGAGAATGTAAAAGACTGCAATGATTTCACTCCATTAGCAAGTCTGCAGATGTCTGGGAAGTAATTCAAAGAGTATATATAGTGTATATAGTGGCTGAGATGGCGATATACTCACTATCTGTCTAGTTGGCACAGAATCATCTTCGGTGAGAAGTGGGTGTTGTTATCACAATACTTCTGCCTACCCCTTCAGGGAATACAGGCGTGAGCATATGTACGTATGTATGGAATATACCTGAACGACTAACCATACTATACTTAAATATTACAGATATGAACTATATATGCCTTTATTTCGATTTATTTTCATGATAACGATTGAATAATAAACACTAATTTCACAATTATATGAGGTGTTTTAATAATCCCCCACGCTTTTAATATATTACGGCAACACTTTTCCAGCTAATAGTACAGTGAACATACTATCACACGTAAAGCTTCAAAACCTACACACAGCCGTTTCGGAGTCTCCTGAAATTCAGCAACAACGTTTTTACCTTTGTATATTTTATAGATATACAGTTTTAAATGGCGTAAGCACTTTTATTACTCATAATACTAGCTGTGCGGTTTCACCCACGTAGATTTAGTTTCATCCTTACTGTCGCGAAACCCTAATATTTTTAATAAACAAAAGTAGCCTAAGTTACTCCTTGAAACATAAGCTACCTGCCAGCGAAAGTCCAGTTAAAATCGGTCCAGCCGTTTCAGAGATTACCCGGAACAAACAGACAGACAGACATACAGAGAAAAAAATTAAAACTTGTTTTTTTAGTGTCTGTAGCGTGTATACTCATAATATGATTTAGTGAAAAGCTGTTTTTTTGGAATTAAAAACAGACACCTTGACCACATTGTCATCCCTTACGCATAACATGTCCATAACACGACAAAAGTTAATCCATCAACTCAGTCACTCTACTTTCAGACTACCCCTTGCTTGAGTCAAACTACCGTCCTGATAAGATTCGATTTTACATTCCTAGATCTCCATAAACCCATCTGATTTAATAAAAAATCCCAGCAATTCAAACCTTTACACCTCCGGTAATTTCATAGCAAGAACAATAAACTTATAAAATATTACAGTCTCATGTCATTTTCATTTTATTTCGCGTCGTAAAAATAACTCCCGTTTTGCCGAAATTGTCTGCCCTCAGAGAAATATTCATCTGTGTTATTCCTGGAGGATTTTGCTACAAAAATATGGAACTTTTAGTTCTCTTTTAGGTTCTAGTTCTAATTTTAATATTTGACAGGCATTTTAATTTAATACTAGCTGTGCCCCGCGGTTTCACCCGCGTAGATTTAGTTTTATCCTTATTGTCGCGGATCCCTAATTCTTTTTATAAATTATTAAAATCGGCCAGGTGCGGCGATACAGCTGCCCCGGGGATGTGCCCCGGCAAAGTGTGGGGGGACACCGGTGCGATCTATCAGAGTACCCGGAGTCCTCCTGAGCACTGAGGATGGCCACTGGGGGGGCTTTAGTAAAAAAAAGGCTGAGTTTTGAAGTTTGAACTTGCATAACAGGTGGCTACGAAAACCAATCGGCTACCACGGTATAGATATCATGTACGTATGATAGAATCTATGAATATCGTTAACAAAACACGTGGTGCATGTATTATACGGTCGGCATAACATTAGCATGCGCGTTCAATAAAGCATTATCCTGCTTCGGCAAGCATTTGATTTACATGAATATATGTGTTGCTGTCAAAACTACCTTTGATTTTGAGATTGGTCAAATAGTTTTGACCGATAATCATTGATCAAACGTAGGTAATTCTGACTGCTACTTTTCAGTCAAAAGTTTTTACCAACGCTGTGAGTCAAAACTACGTTGACTGGTTAACATATAAAAAATAATCAAATTTTAAACAAAGAATTCCAATTTTTTTTTTTTTATATTTTCGTCTATTTTTACTTTCATCACCACAATATTCATTGCAAACTCTAAGCTATGTGAAGCCAGGATTAAAATATAGCTTCATACGTACAGACATATTTACGAGTACTACCATAATTTTGTAATAGATAATTAAGCTTGATGTTGGCAAGTGCTTAAAATGTTGAATCCCATTCCTAAATATTGACAATTTCAATAATTAGGCAATTTGCAATGCGGACCAAGATTTCCAATGGGCGATTTGAAATGCCAACAGAATCGAAAACTAGCCACAGACCGCGACTTTATTGACGTTGAATGTATAATAAAACGAAATTAACTATCCTGGTATAGCTTTCTGCTAATTATTATTAAGGACCTTCCAAATCAAAGCCTTTTTGCCGAATCCTATAGATCCTTTTCATAAAATAAAAAAATGCTTACGCCATCCCCGAAGAGGTAAGAAGAGCCTTTGTAACAACAACACCCACATTTCACCGAATCTATACATCTATACAGATAAATAAAATTGAAGTGTCTGTTTGTAAATCCAAAATCACAGTTTTTCACTAAATTCATCTGAAAGTATACACGCTACGGACACTAAAAACCAAGTTAAAATTTTTTTCTCTGTCTGTCCGTCTGTCTGTCTGTCTGTCTGTTTGTTCCGGGTAATCTCCGAAACGGCTGGACCGATTTTAACGGGGCTTTCACTGGCAGGTAGGTGATGTTTCAAGGAGTTACTTAGGCTACTTTTATTTCTTAAAAATATTAGGGTTCCGCGACAATAAGGATGAAACTAAACCTACGCGGGTGAAACCGCAGGGCACAGCTAGTATTATACTAGCTGTGCCCTGCGGTTTCACACATAAGTGCCAACGTGTCAGATGGTCAGTCTATCGCCGTCTCAGGCACTATACATCTTTGAATTACTGGTCAGAATAATGCAGGTTTCCTCACCATAATTTATTTCACCGTAAAGCACGTGATGTGAGATCACTGCGCTTTAGGTTTTTTTTAGAATACTCATTGGTACAGACACCGCTGGGATTCGAACTTAGTAAGTAATTACTGAGTTTCCTGCCAGGTTTTTTTCAGTAAAAGCAACCTTCCGAACCTTGCGGTAGCATGTATAAACCTGTAAATTTATATCATTCTGACGATTTGAAAGTACTTTGTAGAAAGTCTAATCGAATCGAGTCACTTGCGTAGCAGGTGACTGCTCCTTCCTCCTCTTCTCAATCCATTTCATCTTCATCCATTATCATAGACATCAACAGTCAACTACTGAACTACCTCTGCCCATCTGAACAAGGGTAAATCAATACGCAGAACCATACACAAACCCGCTAAACTAAAATAAACAATTCATTCGTCCGAACCGGTGGTAGATTCCTCGACATTCATAAGTACCTTACCAGGGCCTAAACTGAATAAATCATTTTCATTTTCATTTTCATTTTCATTTTCATTTTCATTCGCAAAATAAAAAGATTACCGGTACTTGCAAACCGGCGTTTATTTCTGAAAGTTGTAAAACTCGTGTACATTCGGAAAGGTTCGTGTCACATCGCGAATGAAATATATGAAGGCAGCCCCAAGAGCCTTATTGTGGCGGTTGAATTACTTCAAATTGAATTTTTACACCTTCCCTTATAATTTGGAGTGTGTCATTATGTTTCTGGCGTGTCGGCTTGGATGAGGACGTTACGCTGAATTTATATTGTACGGGCCGTTTTTACATTCGCTTGGGCGTGTCGGATGAAACTTAAAGATATGACAAGAGAGGTATGGCAGAACGGGATGACGAAGTCGAATTAGAAGGAGCCGTTCGGAGTGATGAGTTTTTCGGTGATTTACGGTGATGAGAAACATCGTGCGGAAATCGTGCTTGTGGGGGTTGGTCATCTCAAGCGACGCTTTTAGATATAAGTAGAACTACTAGACTTTTCTTTATGTTAATTTTTATCGACATTTGTGCATTGGAACTGTGTCCATGGGCTTACATTTCTCAAGTGGTTTACTTAGTTTCTTTTTAAATTGTATAATATTTTTGAAAGAGTAATTACTGAGTTTCTTGCCAGGTTCTTCTCAGTAAAAGCAACCTTCCGAACCTGGCGGTAGCATGTATAATCCTGTAAATTAATGTCATTCTGACGATTTGAAAGTACTTTGTAAAAGTCTAATCGAATAAAGATATTTTTGACTTTGACTTTGACTTTTAAACTTGTATGTCTGAGAAGTAATTCAAAGACGTTTGTATAGTGCCTGAGACGGCGATAGACTCACCCTCTGTCATGTTGGCACTTAATTTTTGTAAAAGTGCCAACCAGGGTCGGTATTACATCCAAATGCAAGCTGACTAACTGGAATTCACATCTAAAATACAAGGTAGGATTAATCTCATAAAACGTGGCGTATAAATGCAATTTTATAATTCATTCGCATAAATTTATCCTACCCTTCAAAGGAATGGAAGCGATTTTAACCTTTGATACTACTCAGCGAAGGTTTGAAATAAAATAGCAACTTGAATGCTCTCTTAGGATTAGCATTATTTTAACTGGAAACTTATGAAAGAAGAGTCAAGATAAACTTAATGTATCTAAGTGCCATTTTAAATCCTCAGGGAAGCTTGGAATTGAACAATCATCACGAGGGAGAGAGAGGTTGAAGCTGTCTTAAGTGGGACCGAGATCGGCATAGGTTTGTTAGGGTCTCTTCATAGATTTAGATAAAAACTGATCTGAGTTTATTTTAAGAAAATTGTTTTAAAAGAGTAATGTTATATTTAAGTATTATTATTATTTGTATTGTTCTTGTGCTCTGTAAATACATTTTCAAAGATGAGGTTACTAAGATAACCGTGGTGGCAGTCGTTTGGTACGCAAGCGACGCAAGTTCGAATCCCAGTGGCCTGCACCAATGAGATTTTTTCTAAAAACGTAAGTGTTATAATTTCACATCACGTGCTTTGCGGTGAAGGAAAACATCGTGAGAAAACCTGCATATGCCTGAGAAGTAATTCAAAGAAGTATGTATAGTGGCTGAGACGGCGATGGACTCACCATCTGTTAATTTGGCGCTTACCCCTTCGGGGACCCTTCACTATACAGGATAAGAAATGTTACAGCGTGATTGTTTACCCTGTTAAGAACGTAGGGAAAAATATTGGAGCAAAACTACAAACTGGTAATATTTGAACCTGCGTGGCGCTTCATGGCATACTGGTATAAATCTTTATTTACCACTTCTAAGTTTTTTAAAAAAAAGTTTTGAAAACTATCTATACAGATAAATAAAATTAAAGTGTCTATTTGTAATTCCAAAATAATAGCTTTAGCTAATTAGCTTTTTATATACACGTTACTGACACTAAAAAACCAAGTTTTAAAATTTTTCTCCGTCTGTCTGTCTGTCTGTTTGTTCCGGGTAATCTCGTAACGGCTGGACCGATTTAAACGGGACTTTCACTGGCAGGTAGCTGACTCAAGGAGTGACTTAGGCTACTTTTATTTATTAAAAATATTAGAGTCTCGCGACAATAATGATGCAACTAAATTTACCTCGGGGCACAGCTAGTTTATAATATAACTATTTATAGCTTTAAATACTATGCATAAGAATTTGAGTTTATTCCATTTTAAAATCGGATTTTGTGAATAAATCATAGACCTCGCTATCGTAAACGCAACATATGATACTTTACCACAACTCGATACAAACTAGCTGGCAACACTATAAATTTAAAAAGCCGTACATTAGACAATTTTTAATGTTCGCACAAAACTTTAAAAATACGTTACACTCTCGTAAATATCTTTTATGGCATACTATAATGTGTAATTTATTTCCTTCTCACGAAAAACTAAGGAACAACCAAAAACGATATGCGAAATGGCTCAAAAACGGAAATTGTGACTTACTACAGTTTGATTTAGGGGTGTTGATAAAAATCGTAAAAAGAATTTATAGCCAACGTAACGACAAAAATAGGTAAATACATACATATGCTCACGCCTGTATTCCCCGAAGGGGTAGGCAGAGGTGTTGTAATAACAACACCCACTTTTCACCGAAGATAGGTTCACAAAAATAGGTTTCTATAAAAATCCAGCTATTTTGATAATGCCATAAATATAGGTTATAAATTATTTCCATTGTGTATAGAATTGTATCATGTTAGCTTAGTTTTTAAAATTTTGGATTTATGTTGTCCCAGTTAAATTGTATCGATCCATGATTTTTACATAAAACACGGAATACTTGTTCGACTTATACAGGTGCTTCACAAGTTATGAGCGCTGACCTAAAATGCTTACATGTCGTTTTATGAGTCTGTCTATGTCTGTCTGTATGGCTTGACAAGAATAAAGTTACCTCCTATTTTTCCTAAAAACGTAACCATATTGAAGGGATGATTGTACGTAAAAAGCGTTCTTCTCAGTAAAAGTAACTTATAACGGGTAGCATGTACAATCCTGTATATTCACGTCATTCTGATTTGAAAGTACTTTGTTAAAGTCTACTCGAATAAAGGTATTTTTGAATTTCACTTTGCGTTTCAGCTGAATAGTTCGCTCTCTTCCATATTGTATACTAGCTGTGCCCCGCGGTTTCACCCGCGTAGATTTAGTTTCATGCTTCATGTCGCGGAACTCTAAGTAGCCTAAGTTACTCCTTGAAACATCAGCTACCTGCCAGTGAAAGTCCCGTTAAAATCGGTCCAGCCGTTTAGGAGATTACCCGGAACAAACAGACAGACATACAGAGAAAAATTTTAAAACTTGGTTTTTTAGTGTCAGTAGCGTGTATACTTTCATATGCATTTAGTGAAAAGCTGTTTTTTTGGAATTACAAACAGACACTTCAATTTTATTTATCTGTATAGATGTATAGATAAAGTTAGCATAAAATGTATGTCTGTTTATCATGGTTTCTGGTAAAACTTACTTTCAACAGTTACAGTTCATTGGTAAAAGCCAATAAAAGAAATATCGTGTGATTATGTACTCTAGATTACGGCGTCCATTGTAGGCTTATGGGAAACATTGTAAATTGTCTATTGTCTCGGCAGTTCCCAAAGGGTCCGTTACGAGCCGTAAACTAACTGTGGTCTTGATTGCTTGCTTCATACGTTGACTTTGGATGTTGGAGAAAGATAACTCAAACCCAAAAATATCTTTATTCGATTAGACTTTTTACAAAGTACTTTCAAATCGTCAGTATGGCATAATTATACAGGATTATACATGCTACCGCCAGGTTCGGAAGGTTGCTTTTACTGAGAAGAACCTGGCAAGAAACTCAGTAATTACTCTTGTCAAAAATATTACACAGTTTTAAAATACAAAATAAAACACGTATTAAATGGACACAGTTCTAATGCACAAATGTTGATAAAAGTTAAAATAAGTTAGTCTAGTAACTACTAGAGAACTCTACTTATATATAAACTAGCTGTGCCCTGCGGTTTCACCCGCGTAGATTTAATATGATTCCCGCGGAACCATCAATAAAAGCTCAATGTAGTTTCTTTCTTCAGACGATTTAATAATTTTTATCAGCATAAAAGCTGTTATTGTGACTAAAATATGGTAGTTGAGATGACCAGCCCCCACAAGTAGCACTTCTACTGCTACACTAAAGACTTTAAAATAAAAATGAATTAATACATGCGATATGTAATACGTGCCTGCAGTCCCCGAAGTGGTAGGTCTAAGTCCGAGGGGGCGAGCCTATTGCCATTAACCGGCCACTAATCAATACATTACTATACTTTGCAATTCAAATAAAGATGTTTTAGATTCTCTTATTTTGATTGTGTACAACTCTGCCTTCCCCTTAAGGGAATACAGACAAAATCATATATACGTAAGTACCTCTCTTCTTGATTTTTCCCAAACGAAATAACCACTCTATTACCGCAAAACTTGCCTCACTACATACTCTATAAAATTATTCCCACAACGAGTCCATTTACAAATTGCAAATGCTTAAAAAATAACGGTACCCACAAATAAACAGAGTTAAAAAGCACTGTATTGTCCACGTGCTAAGTTGTATTTTTGTTTGTATATTTTTCTAGCATTTCTTATTCTGCAAAAACCTTCGGGAAATCTTAGACTGAGTTAATACTCTTTCTTGGACACTGTAACTAATGCATAGTAGCCCGGATGGTTTATAAGGACAGCTTAAAAGCATGTGAGGTCTTAGAATTGAATTAAGCCACGATAAATTACCCAAACTTATTTACTTTTCCGGCCTCACTCAATTGTAAGTAAATGTCAGTTGGTTTTTCCACCTAGGTATTTTCAAGTCGAAACTTAGTTCTGCGCAATCCAGGCTGAGTAAATCTATACATCTATATCAATACAGATAAATAAAATTGAAGTGTCTGTTTGTAATTCCAAATGAACAGCTTTTCACTAAATGCATATGAATGGATATACGGTACTGACAGGAAAAACCAATTTTTTTTTCTCTGTCTGTCTGCTTGTTCCGGCTAATCTCCGAAACGGCTGGACCGATTTAATTGGGATTAAAAAACTTTCATTAAAAGATGGCTAATTTTACAAGGAGTAACTTAGGCTACGTTTATTTAAAAAAACTATAAAACCGCGGGGCACAGCTAGTTGGTGAATAAAATTGAAGTGTCTGTTTGTAATTCTAAATGAACAGCTATATATTAAACGCTTAAGAAAGGATGTTAGGTGCAGTAATTTTTTTTTTTTCATATTATTTTAAAACTTTATGAATTGTTAATTTTGAACAAACAGACACTTCAATTTTATTTATCTGTATAGTTGAAATGTCATGCTATAACGTTATTTGACAGGAATCCTATTTGGCTTCAATTTTCAGCAAATATCTATCCACAAGCTTAAAGCCGAAGGCAATTTACGAATTATCTCCAACGATAACATTCCTTTCACTCGATGAAAGTAAACAACCTATCTCTGTTTCTGAGAATAAATTTACCCTATATTTTTTGTTTTACCCTATCTACTTAAGTAGTTAGTTTTGACAGATTCCAATTTATGTTTTGACATATTGACTCTTTTGAACTATTTGAGATCTTGATAAATTTGTAACTGATAAAATTATTTTAAGAATTAAATCTTTAAATTACAGAAATACTTATGTACAGTGATTTCACACCACGTGCTTTACGGTGAAGGAAAACATCGTGAGGAAACCTGCATATGTCTGAGAAGTAATTCAAAGACGTATGTATAGTGGCTGAAACGGCGACAGACTCACCATCATGTTCGGTGAAAAGTGGGTGTTACTATAACGACACCCCTTCGGGGGATACAGGCATGAGCATGTGTCATCATCTCCCTGGCCTTTTCCCATACATTGTTGGGGTCGGCACTTGATTCAACCCGATGTGGCTGATCACCTGATTTTTATACGAAGCGACTGCCATCTGACCTTCGCAACCCCATTTAGGAGGAAAATCTGTGATCTGGGTTAAACCAGTTGTCAGATTATTTTTAGGCCTCCGACTGACCTGTAACGATTGCCAAAGATGTTAAATTGGCAACCGGGACCGACGGCTTAACGTGCTCTCCGAGGCACGGAGGGAACTGGGGCGGTCACCCATCCAACTACTGGCTAGGCGTTTGGTTGCTTAACTTCGCTGATCGAATGATATGCGCAATAGCAACTGTGCCACGAGCTCCTCAATGGCATGGCAACGAGGCATGAGCATATGTATGTAATTAAATCTTTAAGATTAAAAATCTTTACAATTCACAATAATCTACCTCTTGGTTAAGTGGTTGTAAGCGACACAGCAAGTTCCGCGGGACACCTATAAAATTATAACACACCTAATCTATACATCTATACAGATAAATAAAATTGCAGTGTCTGTTTGTAATTTCAAAATAACAGTTTTTCACTAAATGCATATGAAAGTATACACGGTACATTAAAACCAATTTTGAATTTTTTTCTGTTTGTGTGTCTGTTTTTTCCGGGTAATCTCTGAAACCGCTGGACCGATTTTAACGGGACTTTCACTGGCAGGCAGCTGATGTTTCAAGAACTTAGGCTACTTTTATTTATTAAAAATATTAGGAATCCGCGACATGAAGTATGAAACTAAATCTACGGTGAAACTGCAGGGCACACCTTATATTTGTCTAAATCTTCTACTATTATCGTTAGCAACCATTATAAGTCTTATTTCCTTACAAATTCTCAACGTTTTAGTTCAAGCAACTAATGAACAAAATGATAAATAATGATTCGATACCGATTATTTTTCGGAAAATTCAGAAACAATATGAATTCAACCCCGTAGATCCATCATGAACATAAATAGGAACGCTAAGTCATCGTTGCTTCATTAAACTTAACTAAGTATTCAAGTAAAATTAATTATACCGAGTGCTTTAACTTAATTATTTAACTTGGATGTTGGTCTGCTTAAAATGCTCAAATCCCTTCTAAGTATGGGGTCCTATTTTTGTTAACTAGTGATGAACTTTCATTCGATTTTATAAGATGATCGGACTACCATAACTATTGTAATCTATACGTGTCTGATTGTAATCTATACATCTATACAGATAAATAAAATTGAAGTGTCTGTTTGTAATTCCAAAGTAACAGCTTTTCACTAAATGCATATGAAAGTATACACGCTACTGACACTAAAAAACCAAGTTTTAAAATTTCTCTCTGTCTGTCTGTCTGTCTGTTTGTTTGTTCCGGTTAATCTCAGAAACGGCTGGATGGATTTTAATGGAACTTTCACTGTCAGACAGCTGATGTTTCAAGGAGTAACTTAGGCTATTTTTGTTTACGGTTTCGTGATATAAAGCATGAAACTAAATCTACGCGGGTGAAACCGCGGGGCACAGCTAGTTTAAAATAAACAGCTTTTCAGTAAATGCATGTGAAAGTATTATATGTTACTAACAAAAATCCAAAACAATTTTTAGAATTTTCTCTATCTGTCTGTTTGTCCCGGCTAATCCCTGAAACGGTTAGACCAATTTCAACGGGATATAAACTGGTTTAAAGGAGAGGCTTGGCGATTGCTTCACCGACAAGAGCCTAGCTCTTAAATAAATAAATGATGATAAACTGGTAGAAAGCTGATGTTAGGAGGAACTGAGGCTACTTTTCATAAAATTAGAATTCTGCGGAGCACTTATAAAATTAAGTCTACGTGAGTGAAACTGCGGGACACAGCTAGTTAATAATAAATATAGTAAAATAGTCCTGTCAGTTGTAAGATTATTTAAGTATGTATATATTTGTGAATACTTTATCATTGTGCGATCTTAAAGACATAATATGGCGTCATCTAGCGATTATGATTAGTGCGCTCTTTTCACGAACCGTGTTTTATGGCGAAAGGCGAAAAGAACGAATAAAGGTAAGAAAATGTATTTTTAAACACAAATTGCGACGCAGCATCTATTAAATTTCGATAAAGTACAAAATAATGGTTAATTTAAGCACATATAAACGTCACAGACATACATTAACTCTTTAGCACAGATACTGTTACTCTCTCTGGTGCCGGGTTGTATGTCTGTAGGCCTTACTCCAGTACCATGAGATAACGACTGCGAATGATTTACTTTACCTATAGCCATATACCACATTCTTCCACAAGCAAAACAACATACACACGCTCACGCCTGTTTTCCTTCAACGTGTAGCACGTGGTGTGAAATCACCGTACTTAAGTTTCTTAGAAAAAGTAATTGGTACAGCCCGGCTGGGATATGAACTTGGGTCGCTTGCGTAGCAGGCGACTGCTCAAATCCCAAGACCACCATGGCATGAATACTAACCGTATTCTTGACTACAAAATTGTGTGAACAAATGTAAAGTCACAACGAATAATAAAGATTGTAAACATTTAAAAGTTCGAGAATTAAACGCACTCCAGAGACCGTACATGCAATATTTTCGCCTAATATTAATTACAAACTCCTAAGTGAAATAGTTTAAGTTTTGGGAGGGGAATTCGTATCCAAGTTGTTATGTAGTGCATGGTCCGGGGCACACTTACTTCAGTAATTACACAGTCATCAATTGTGTTCATAAACTGTGAATGGGGGTAGATATAGCAGAGGTAGGATACAGGCCTTAGACATTATAGGCCACACAGATTTTAGTTGGGGGCACACATCCATCTACACAGATAAATAAAATTAAAGTATCTGTTTGTAATTCCAAAATTACAGCTTTTCACTAAATGCATATGAAAGTATACACGCTACTTGTTAATATGTATCTGTGCATTGAAATAATAATCTAAGTTGTTATCTATGTTCTTATGTTATCTATTACTGTGTGACGGAAGTAGCGCCATTTATGTTAATGTGCATAATTAAAAAATAAAGTCAGTCCTTGCAAAATTCTTGACGCGTTTTATTAGGTTATGGGCCCAGTCCCTGAATTTGCAAGAAAAAGTCGTTAGTATTTCGTGTTAAACTCTTTATCTTATCGTGGACTATCAGTGTTTTGAAAGTGCGTATAGAAACAATAATAAAGACTGTTGTTTGGTGTTGTTTTTATGCAAATAAAATCCGTACTGCATTTGAGTTGCAAGATGGCCGGTAGCTATATAGTGAACGTTCCTAAGCTAAAAGGAAGAGAAAACTATGACCAGTGGGCGTTTGCTGCAGAAAATTTCCTAATCCTCGATGGTGTCGACATATCTAAGGAAGTATCGGTGGAAGAAGCTGCTTCAGCGGAAGAAAAAAAGGCAAAAGCAAAGCTGATAATGACCGTTGATTCCTCATTATATGTTCACATCAAAAATGAAAATACAGCTCGAGATATATGGACGCGGCTGAAAACACTCTTTGATGATTCTGGCTTCACGCGGCGCATTAGTTTATTGCGGCAGCTTATTTCTATAAGACTGGAAGACAGTGAATCAATGACGGCATATGTAACTCAGATGGTAGATACTGCACAAAAGCTGAAAGGAACGGGTTTTCAAATCACGGATGAGTGGGTTGGATCTTTATTATTGGCGGGTTTAACAGAAAAGTTCGCGCCAATGATTATGGCCATAGAACATTCCGGTATTACAATTAGTACCGACGCCATTAAAGCAAAATTGATGGATATGCAATCGGAGGTTGGCAGCACTGAGGGCGCTTTTTTGTCTAAAAGTTGGCAGCAGCGTAAAAAAGTTAGTGCCAACATGAAGAACGCAAATATGGCGGACAAGTCAAAACTGTCAATGTCAAATCCAAAGTCAACAAAAACAGTTCGTTGTTACCGTTGTAAACAACTTGGACATTATATGAATAAATGCCCCCAGAATAGTCAAAATAGAACAGAAAACGCATTTAGCGCTGTTTTCTTGAATCCTGAAAATCTATTTCAAGAGTCAGATTGGTATATTGACTCGGGAGCGAGTTCACATATGGTTGTTGACAAGACGTGTTTGGAAAATGCTTCACCCAGCCACAAGATAAAGAGTATAGTGGTCGCGAATAAAGAGACAGTGCCCGTGTTGTGCACAGGAAATACTAAAATAACGACAGTGGTCGGCAATACAGAATTTGATATTACAGTGAGTGACGTTTTGTGTATACCTAGTCTCACCACAAATCTGCTATCAGTTAGTCAGCTTATTCGGAATGGAAACAAGGTGAATTTCGAAAAAGAGGTTTGCTATATACGCAATCGACAGAATGAACTGGTGGGAAGAGCAGATTTAGTGAATGGAGTGTATCGATTGAACATAAAGTCAGATAAGTTGTTTGCAGGCTCAGCGACAACTACGACTAGTGAGATGTGGCATCGAAGGTTTGGACACATTAACTGTAAAGACCTAAACACTATGAGAAATGGTGTAGTAGATGGCATTGATTTCTCAGACAGAGCTATGGTTGACAAGGCAAAATGTATTACGTGTTGTGAGGGGAAGCAAACAAGATTGCCTTTCTCGCACAAAGGTGCCAGATGTGAGACTGTGCTCGAGGTGGTTCATGCCGATGTATGTGGACCCATGGAGTCAGTATCAATAGGATCATCACGCTATTTTCTGCTCTTTGTCGATGATTATAGCCGAATGGCATTCGTCTATTTCCTCAAGGCCAAAAGTGAAGTATTTAACTACTTGAAGGAGTTTAAAGCTTCAGTCGAAAGGCAGACAGGCAAAAATTTAAAAGTTTTGAGGACAGATAATGGAGGCGAATTTTGCTCTTCGGAAATTGAAAATTATTTGAAAAAAGCTGGAATAATTCATCAAAAAACAAACCCTTATACCCCAGAGCAAAATGGGATGTGCGAGCGATTAAACCGAACAGTGGTGGAAAGAGCTCGGTGTATGCTGTTTGATGCTAAACTTGACGAACGTTTTTGGGCAGAAGCCGTTAACACTGCTGTATATCTGAGAAACAGAACTTTAGCATCTGGATTGACAAAGACACCATATGAACTCTGGACAGGCAAGAAGCCAGATGTCAGCCACCTTAGAGTATTTGGGAGCACCGCTATGGTTCACATTCCAAAAATCAAAACTACAAAGTGGGACAAGAAGGCAGAAGCTCATATTTTGATGGGGTATGAGAACAATATAAAGGGTTACAGGTTATATAATCCCAAGACAAATAAAATCACCACCAGCCGAAATGTCATTATCATGGAAGACACGCATAATAGTTCTGATGTGATCCAAGCTGAAATTGTGGAACAACATAGTGATAACACCACAGAGGAGGAAGAAGAAACTGTTGTCAACGCTTCAGATGACACATATATACCTGACGAGACTGACAGTAGCAGTTCTTCAAGCTCAGATGAATTCTACAATACTATTGGTGAACCTGAAGTGCCCCATGAGCCTACCACCTTGGGTAAACGTCAGAGAAAGCAACCGGATAGATTTGGATATAATAACATTTGTATAGAAAGTGGTGGTGATGAAAATTTAACATATGAAGATGTCATGAATGGGATGGAACGTGAACAATGGTGTAAAGCGATGCAGGAGGAGCTGCAGTCGTTTCATGAGTGTGATGCATGGGAAGTGGTGGACAAGCCAGAAAGTGGGACGGTAGTGCAGTGTAAATGGGTTTACAAGAAAAAGCTAAATAGTGACAATGAAGTGCGATATCGTGCGCGTTTGGTGGCGAAGGGATTTACGCAAAAAGAAGGTATTGATTATAAGGAGACTTTCTCACCTGTACTAAGATACTCCACATTAAAGTTACTATTTGCATTAAGTGTTAAATTAGATATGAATATCACCCATCTTGATGTAACTACCGCATTCCTAAATGGTGATCTTGATGAGACTGTATACATGCAACCACCTCAGAATTTTACATTTGATAATAAAGTATTTAAATTAAAGAAGGCAATATACGGTCTGAAGCAATCAGCCCGAGCCTGGTACAAAAAGATAGATGAAAGTTTGTATCAATTTGGTTACAGAAAATCAAAATATGAACCTTGTTTATTTTTAAAGTCATGTGGAGGTAAAAAGACCTTTGTAGCTTTATTCGTCGATGACTTCTTTATATTCTCGAATGAAGTTACCGAAGTAAAAAAGGTCAAAGAACAGTTAAGTGCCAGATTTAAACTTAAAGATTTAGGCAATATAAAAAAATGCTTGGGTATGCGAGTTGATACTTGTAAAGATAAATTGTATATTGACCAAGAAGGATTCATTGATAGTTTATTAAAAAAATTTGGAATGGAAAATTGTAAAACTGTGTCAGTAACTCCTATGGAAATAAATCTAAAATTGGATAAATGTGATACTGTTGATTGTAATGTCAAATATCCTTATCAGCAGTTAATAGGCAGCCTCATGTATCTAGCTGTTCTTACTAGGCCGGATATATCATATGCAGTGAGCTACCTAAGTCAATTTAACAATAATTACAACAAAACACACTGGCTGCATGCTAAGAGAGTTTTGAAGTATTTAAAAGCAACTAAGTCTTATCGCTTAACTTATACTAAAGATAGTTCAGATCTAGTTGGTTTTGTTGATGCCGACTGGGCTTCCAACACTGTTGACAGACGGTCTTATACAGGTTTCTGTTTCATACTTTCGGGAGGAGTAGTTTCACATGAATGTAAAAAGCAGCAAACAGTAGCACTCTCAAGTACTGAAGCCGAGTACATGGCAATTTGTGAAGCAAGCAAAGAGGCTATTTTTCTTAAAAATTTGTTACTAGAACTTACTGGTAAAGATATAGGATCTGTTATACTGTATAATGACAATCAAAGTGCTAGAAAACTTACTGAAAATCATATGTACCATAAACGTTCTAAACATATAGATGTTAGATTTCATTTTATTAGAGAAGCTGTCTGTAATAAATTGGTAAAAATTGTTTATTTAAATACAGAGAATATGCCTGCTGATATAATGACAAAAAGCTTGTGTAGTGTTAAGCATTATAAATTTCTGATGAAATTAGGCTTGATTGATTGTAGCCATGTATAGTATAATAAACATTCTAGTACTGTGAAATGTTTGTGTGTGTGTAAATTTTATTTAGTACATGCTAAGTTTATTTCAATGAGTGGTGGTGTTAATATGTATCTGTGCATTGAAATAATAATCTAAGTTGTTATCTATGTTCTTATGTTATCTATTACTGTGTGACGGAAGTAGCGCCATTTATGTTAATGTGCATAATTAAAAAATAAAGTCAGTCCTTGCAAAATTCTTGACGCGTTTTATTACTACTGACACTAAAACACTAAGTTTTAAAATGTTTCTCTGTCTGACTGTCTGTCTGTTTGTTCCGGGTAATCTCTGAAACGGCTGGACGGATTTTAACGGGACTTTCACTGGTAGGTAGCTGATGTTTCAAGGAGTACGTTTCGGCGTTATGTTGCTACTTATTTTTGTGGCAAAGTGTAGTTGACATGGGGTTCATAAAGGTTTGGTTTTAATTGGAATTGGAACATGAGAAAATGCTTATTTGTATTGAAAAATTAAATTTTAATAACGACACTATCCCAAAACCCAGTAGTAAGTTTAACGACAAATTTAAGAAAAATATTAAAAGATTTATCTACATATTTTTTTAATTTGATATGTACCATCAACTGAAGATAAGTGCCAACAATGTGCGCCTTAAATGTCTAGACCTAGCGATACCTAGACATAACGAGAAATTCAACTCGATCCGGGACTGAACCTCCACCATACAGAATATCGTAGTATACATATAATGCTGCCTTAGAGGGGAAGGGTGGAGGCGCGTTGCTAGCAGAAGCTGTCCTTACGTTCGCACTTTTAGTGTTACAAACTCTCACCGGTAATTATTATACAGTGTGCATGTTTGCCACCTATGCAAATAGTATTATATCTATGTTCATAACAAATCAAATGGGTCCATTCTCTTTGTGGTGAACACGAGATATTTGTACGTCATCATTACTTCCTCAACAATCAAAGTTCCCACAAACATTATTGAAACATTCACGCGCAATTAAACAAATTAACTTTGGATAACCAAACTCCGTTCCAACCAAAGCCTTTGACAACACAGATCATTGCAAAACACCCGTCACACTTAAACTATGAAAACGAAGAATGAATTTCCACCAACAATTTAACCTTTGTAGCAAAGTTGAAACAATTCAGAGCGCCTCACAATACTTCACAGTGGTATTACTTGAATTTATGTTGGGGTGTCGCAGGGTACACTTTTGAGCCCGCTTCTCTTTACAAAGTTCAAGGATAGGCGTTTTGTTAAAGTTTCAACGTTAAAAAGAAAGCCTGGCTGTTATGTCTCAATAGCAGTAACATGAAAAGTTATTTCACTGAGTTTATTCAGGAGTGAAGTATTAAAGTAAACCGTTAGTACAACATTTTTACAAACTGACCGTCAGCAATTTTTAGCAATAATAAACTGTTATGTTGGGTCAGTATGTTATGTTTATCTAATACCTTTATTATATATATACATCTATACAGATAAATAAAGTTGAAGTGTCTGTTTGTAATTTCAAATTAACAGCTTCTCACTACATATAAAGTACATACGGTAGGTACTCAAATAAAAAATCCATTGTTTTCTCTGTGTGTTTGTTTGTTCTTACTAATCTCCGAAAGGGATAGACCGATTTTAACGGGACATTAGACTACTTTTACAACTTACTACCGAGCATTTACAGAACAAATATTTTTTGCATAAATCAATTTTTTTCCGCCGCAAGTACGAAATACCTGGAATGTGGCCTTAATTAGGGCAAACCTTTAAAAACTGGCTTACGTACAATATCCCAATCAATTAATTGAAATTCCCGAGCATTTCGGACTTAATGGTATTTGATAAGGATATGTTACTTCCTCTGAAACACGTATTGAATTCTGAAAGGTTTTCAATTACGGTGGAAAGAACCTTTAGCCTAATTTCGTAATTTTAATTAGATTTGGGATTTCAGAGATTCGTATAATGTATGTATGTTAAAAGGGAATAAAAACTTTTGTTCGGAACTTTACTAATTACAATGATTTTGAAGTAATTTTAGCAAACTTCATGCTACACGTTAATTACACGAAATGAGCTCGATACATCTATATCTATCTATACATCTAGTGTCTGTTTGTAATTCCAAAATAACAGCTTTTCCCTGAACTCATATGAAAGTTTATACCGTACTACATACATATGCTCACGCCTGTATTCCCCTAAGAGGTAGGCAGAGGCGTTGTAATTTTCGACACCCACATTTCACCGAATATGATTAAGTGCCAACGTGACAGAGGGTGAGTCCATCGCCGTCTCAGGCACTATACATACGTCTTTGAATTATTTCTCAGACATATACAGGTTTCTTCACGATGTTTTCCTTCACCGTTAAGCACGTGGTGTGAAATCACTATACATAAGTTTTTAGAAAACTCATAGGTACAGGCCCCGCTGGGATTCGAACTTGCGTCGCTTGCGTAGCAGGCGGCTGCTCTAACCCCGAGGCCACCATGGCTCTCGTATAGGTACTGACATGAAAAAAACTATTTTTAAAATGTTTCTCTGTCCGTCTGTCTATCTGCCTGTCTGTTTGTTCTGGCTAATCTCCAAAACGGCTGGACCAAATTTAACGGGACTTTCAATGCCAGAAAGCTAATTTTACAAGGTGTAACTCAAGCTACTTATATTTAAAAAAACATTAGGTTTCCACGAATCACCCATCACCGCGGGGCATAGCTAGTGAAGTAATAAACATTGTAACCAGACACTATCCTAGAGGCTAAAGTCTGATAGAAAAAGCAAAATGGCGGATTTATTTTCTGCGAACGCAGTAGAAGCTACTGCGTTTATGTTTTTTGTCTTAATATTTTTTAAAACCAGCTGCTGAATTTATCCTTTTTGTATATGGCATTTCTGGTATTAAACTGCGGATTCCAGCTATATATAATATTCTGGTGATGGAAATTGGTTCATTATTTTCAGAAGGCTAGTTTCCGCAGCGTAAATTTTTTGACGTTCATAAGTGTTACTAGGCCCTTAAATCATTTCATACATACATTCATGCCAGTACTCCCCGAAAGAGTAGGCAGAGTTGTAATAACAACACCCACTTTTCACCGAGCACGATTAAGTGCCAACGTGACAAATGGTGAGTCTATCGCCGTCTCAGACATATGCGGGTTTCCTTACGATGTTTTCCTTCACCGTATAGCTCGTGGTGTGTTATTACAGCATATAATTTAAAGAAAAACTCATTGGTGCAGGCTTCAAGGTTTCGAACTTGCTTGCGTAGCAGTCGACTACTTAAACTCCTCGGCCACCACGGTTCTTCATAATTTTCATGTTGTTTTCAATCTCGCAGAAGGTATATTTGTATAAAAAATATCTTTGTATTTCTATAACACATTTTCCTGTGCTTTCATTCATCGATCTTTTATACAGGCTATCGGGGAAATCGGGACAGCTCTTAAAATATGTGATAGGGTATAATTTTAGGAAGCAATTTAAATAATTATGACAAAAATATTTTCTTCCGTTTTCGAGTAATTGATGTTCAAAGTTGACCATATCAATACCTTATATTCGCATAAAGATCAGCTGTAACGTAGAGTTATTCGCGTGAAATCTAACTACGTTTTTATTTTTTTTCTCCCACTAATAAATCCTGAAATAATCCCATTAAACCATTTTTCGAAGCCATTACCCTCCCCCTTAATTTAAAAAGTTGAATGACCGCGTACGGAATGTAGGTAAACGCGACCGCGCGTTCATTCAATCGCTTAAAGCCGCGAGCTCTTCGGCCATAGCTTATAACTACGTTAACGTCATAAAACCCTACAATTTCTAGAAGACAACTGTTCCTTTTTCTGCGACACCTTGTATAAGGTTGTTCGCCACAATTTCCTTTTGAAAAAAATATTGTACAACACCAAGGAAAAGTTTCCATCAAAGTATTCTCACGGTGCAGTGTTAAAGTAAACATTATGCATGAGCACAGATCCTCACAATCTGAAATCCACGGCTATATCAAAGTTGAGGAAACTTTTTATATCTTCGCTCTTTGTTCCTTGCGGAATGGACTAGCGAGATTTTTATATGACTTCTAAAGTAGTTGAGCAGTATTTACTTTATACCTATTTACCGTTTTGTGTTGTTTTGTAGCAGATTTTTTCCTTTTCACTTTGTTTTTTTGATAGTTTTAGCCTCTCTGTATTTATGAAGCCTTCACTTCAACTGGAGTATTTATTATTCGTTTGCGAGGATCTGAAGTGTCATGTGTTGGAACAGGATAAATATAGTTCGGGATAACGTAATGCGTTTTTATGTGCGTTAAAGGAAAACTAATAGATATAGGAATTTTATAATGCCATTACCACGCGACTTCATTCGTGTGGATTGCTTATTTCGGGCTAACGCTAACTTCAACCCACGATTGGTTTTGTATGATGGTATATAGCCTATAATCTTCTTTAATAACTATCTAGCACTGAAATATTTTTTCAAAGCGGTCCAATACTTTCTGAGACTAGCGTGTCCAACCAAATAAAAGCTGTAGTGTCCAGACTTTTAAGCGCAAATTTTTGGCACAGAAACTCGTCTAGGTGTATGTACTCGTATTAATTAAATAAAAAATCATCGTTCGATGCTTTTTGGATGATATGTGGAACAAAGGACTTCTACTTTGAGTTAATTGAAATTATAGAAACTATAATGAATCAAATTTTAATAAAATAAACGACTTAACTATATTTTTTAATAGATATATCCCACCAACGGAACCTCTGTGCCAAAAACGTGCACCTATAAAGTCTCAACTTTATATAGATGTGAACAAACAGACAACAGATTACAAAACAACACATACTTCTAAGCAGAGGAAAACCTATACCTCCTCCTGTTCTCACCCACAGCAAACGCAATCTCAGTAGCATAAAATTTGCAAACACTATAACAAGAATTATGTTTTCTGCGTAAACCCTTCTAAAATATTGATAGAATTCCGGCTCCGCTCGCGATAAAAAAGATATACAGGGTGCGTAAGGGCTAAAATCTTTGCAAAAAGTTATTGATAACCTGTCCCGGGTCAAAATGGGTCCGTAATAAAAATGGTACGCGCCCTGCGACAGGGTTAAGTGTGATTTTAATAAGGGTTCATTTTATTATTTAGAGTACGCTCCAACGATTATTAATATCGTCGGTTTAATTTCATCTTTTGTATTTTGTTTGTTACCTTGTGACTTACTGAGCTGAATTTCAATTACTTAGTACTTATGTGCCTATGTCATCATCATCTCCCTGGCCTTATCCCATGTATTTGGGGTCAGCGCTTGATTCAACCCGATGTGGCTGATCACCTGATTTTTATACGAAGCGACTGCCATCTGACCTTCGCAACCCCTTTTTCGAGGAAAATCGGCAATCTGGGTTAAACCAGTTGTCAGACTTTCTTAGGCCTCTGACTGACCTGTAACGATTGCCAAAGATATTAAATTGGCGACCGGGACCGACGGCTTATCGTGCTCTCCGAGGCACGGAGGGAACTCTGGCGGTCACCCATCCAACTACTGGCTAGGCGTATGGTTGCTTAACTTTGCTGATCGCTTCATATGTGCAATGGCAACAGTGCCACGAGCCCCTCGCTTTATGTGCTTATGTATATACATATAAATAAAATTGAAGTGTCTGTTTGTAATTCAAAATTAATAGCTCTTCACTAAAAGCATAAAACACAAATCACATTTTTACGATTTTTTCTGTGTCTCTGTCTGTCTATTCGTTCCTAAACTCTGAAATGGCTGGACCGACTTCAACACTTTAAGTGGCAAATAACTGATGTCACAAGTATTTTTGGGGTTCCGCGTAACAAAGCCATCTATTTATTCAAACTGAGCATACCTAATTATAGATACGTTACTTAATTACATTTTATTTTTATTTTAACTTTGTTTATTTTTATTTTGACGATTCTTGATTCTCGTCAAGTTTACACAAGTACATAGGTAGGTGACATTTGCATGGTTTTTAAAGTCCTGGGGCCTTACCATGCTCTTATTGTCATGATAGTATCACTCATTAATGAGACAGATCTACGCGACGTGCATACATCTGTCACTGTCGCACAACTGAATTATCATTGCAATAAGAGCTCATGGTTGGGGCCCTGATATGTTTTTTTTTCTTTTACCTACTTACAAGTGAACTAAGAAACGCATTTCACCTTCTCATATCATTGTAATAAGGTCACTGACCAATTAGGAACTCCCAAAGAGGCACAACTATTATACAGACACTTCCTGGAACGAAACAGGAAAAATAGTAATTATCCCGCTTCCACGAAACTTTGTAGGGAATATAAATGAAATAATATCTGCACTGGGATGCCAAGTAAGATGGCGGGCAAGGAATCCGAGCCAAAAGCAGTTAACAAATTATTAACTGCTGCGTTATTCACGAAGGCTTCTCAGCGTCGCACTCGTCGTCGAGTGTTGATTTTAAAGATACGATATTGAACCTTATCTATGTACTTGTGAACTAGGTGCTGCTTGTGGGGCGCATTTAGATATCAGTAGAACTACTAGGCTTTTCTTTATGTAAATTTTTATCGACATTTGTGCATTGGAACTGTGTCCATGGGCTTACATTTCTCAAGTGATTTATTTTGTATTTTCAAAATTGTATAATATTTTTGAATAGAGCAATTACTGAGCTTCTTGCCAGGTTCTTCTCAGTAAAAGCAACCTTCCGAACCTGGCGGTAGCATGTATAATAATCCTGTATAATTATGTTATTCTGACGATTTGAAAGTGCTTTGTAAAAAGTCAAATTAAATGGAGATATTTTTGACTTTGACTTTGACTTTGCTATGGTTGTAACCAGCGCTCGTCGTCGAGTTGGACGCTGAGAAACCTTAGTGAATAACTCGGCTGTATTTGTCTTGTACAATCTTGAAAATACAGAAACAATAGAATTATGGTTTAAGTTTTACATACATGTACTCACGCTTGTATTTCTCGAAGGGGTAAAAATCGTTCCTGTACTTTTTGTGCCAATTCGTTACAAACATACATACAAATCTTTCCTCTTTACAATAGTAGTAAAGATTATCAATTGAAAATAGGAATTTGCATGCTGTGAGTTGAATGTACTATGACATTACCGCAGCATCGATAAAGCCATCCGGGATTTAAAACAAATAAGATACATACATATGCTCACGCCTGTATTCCCCGAAGGGGTAGGCAGAGGTGTTGTAATTTTCAACACTCACCGAATATGATTAAGTGCCAACGTGACAGAGGGTGAGTCCATCGCCGTCTCAGGCACTATACATACGTCATTGAATTATCTCTCAGACATATGCAGGTTTCCTCACGATGTTTTCCTTCACCCTAAAGCACATGGCGTGAAATCACTGTACATAAGTTTTTTTTTAGAAAAACTCATAGGTACAGGCCCCGCTGAGATTCGAACTTGTGTCGCTTGCGTGGCAGGCGACTGCTCTAACCCCAAGGCCACCACGGCTCTTAAAAAAGATAAAATTATAAGAATTATTATCGGCAAATAATTTTCATGTAAGGTCCGCAAAAATATAGGGGCTTCTAGATTGGATACGGAACCGGTGAATTTGAATAAAAGGCGGTCGTAAAATAGTCGCGATCCTATTACTGCGAGTCGGCTTGAGTAGGGATGGGAATTTATCGATATTGTTCTTAACGATGGGGTTCGTTCGATTATCGATGTTTTTGGGAGTGATATTATCGTGAGCTATACGACAGTTATGTATATTTTATTAACCTTAACGTATTATTAGAACCGGTTCCATTACAGTGAAGGGTTCTGGAAGAAAATTTGAGCAAACACAATCC
Source organism: Watsonalla cultraria (assembly GCA_964035505.1). Classification (NCBI taxonomy): domain Eukaryota; kingdom Metazoa; phylum Arthropoda; class Insecta; order Lepidoptera; family Drepanidae; genus Watsonalla; species Watsonalla cultraria. The sequence continues at coordinate 5,903,276 of OZ037737.1, forward strand.
AGAATACCATTGGGGACCATTTATTTAATGAAACCCGTAATTTTACCGATAAAAATTGTGTTATCGTGAAAGCTAATTAATGAATTAATATCTTTAGATGGAGCATTAAGTGGTACAAAAAAAATATCTATAAAACTATCAATTATTTCTTTCTTCTGGTGATAGCTATCTATATCTACATACATACATACAGATAAATAAAATTGAAGTGTCTGTTTGTAATTCCAAAATAACAGCTTTTCACTAAATGCATATGAAAGTATACACGCTACTTACACTGAAAAACCAAGTTTTAAAATTTTTCTCAGTTTGTCTGTCAACGTACAAAAAAAAACGTAGGGGTTCCGCGGGACATTAACGCTACGCGGGTGAAACCGCGGAGCACAGCTAGTTTATTTATAGAGTAAGTTGTAAAATAAATACGTTGTTATGTCAGCTGCTTTTTTTCACTGCTCTCTCTTCTAATCTTGCTTAAATTCGCTATCGTCTACATTTTGGTCCTTCGAGCCGATTCGCTATTGTCTACAAGTTTTACCACATTTTATGTGTAGACTTAACACGATTCTAACTATAGCTGTTTTCTTTAATAATGTTGAGTAGTTTAGTAGTAATGACAAACAAATTAACTTATCAAACTTGGGACAAGTTTTCTACCTCCAATTAGTTTTAAGTACTGTTCCTTGTATATACATATAACTAAGTTTTTATTGAATAATCTTATCATAACCCTCCTTTTTACTTCACTGTAGTCAGGTAAAAACTGTACCAACATTTGTTATAATGGTATAAAACTTAGGCAATTTTTAATCGCTTTAGCACAAAAAAATCATCGATAAATTTCCTGCCCTTCCCCCTGACCTATCATCCCTAACCTTAACTGCCATAAACCGGGCTAAGACCGACATGACCCAAGGTCTTGATTCTAACCCTTCAATAAAAGGGTATCTTTTACACCCTGAAAGAGCCGAACAAATTTACAAGTGTATTTTTTATTTTGTATCTCAAATACGAAATGAAAATTTTACATGAGAATTTGGCTAAGTAAATAAAATATAAGTTCAAAATAATATAACAAATAATTTCAAAAAAACTGCACCGTTTTGGATTTGTTAATTCCTTTTTGTCATGTTATACATATGGTCACGCCTGTATCCCACGGGGGTAGGCAGAGACCACCGTTCGCCACATGCTACGATCCTTACATACTTCTGTCGCTTCATCCACATTCATGCATCGCTTCATACACTTCCTGCGGTTACGAGTGCTCTGAATTTGACCTTTCTGAAAAATACTATTAATTTGGTCATAGTAGTTCTTCCTTGGACGTCCTCACATTCGGTCTATAAATTTGTTTCGTTAGTCACAAATCAATATACTTCTTTCAATAACGTTATAACAAATGATTTTTGCTATAACGTTTGTTGGTACAAAAGTGAACAAACACATTTTTACGATATTCAATTCAATAAGAATGCGTATTACACTAGCAATGATGCAAGATAGTAAAACAATATATCCTACTCGGCACATTTGCTCGTAAATTTTCTAATAACACCCTACTTTGGCTTGGTATTATTATATATTATATTTGCTCTGTGTTACCCTACTAACTTCATTTCTGAGGCCCAACCATGAGCTCTTATAGCAATGATAATTCAGTTGTGCGACAGTGACAGATGTATACACGTCACATACATCTGTCTCATAAATGAGTGAAACTATCATGGCAATAAGAGCTCGTGGTAAGGCCCCAGTTTTGATGTTCGGCTTTCACGGGGTGGATTTGGGTTTGTTTTTATTATTATTGAAATTTTTTTTTCTTAATTACATTGTAGGTGCCCTAGGTGCCCCGCGGTTAAGCATAACTGGTAAAATGCGGGTGTACTATAAGTACGTAAAAGTTATTATGGTTATGAAATTCCACTCAAATTATTACCAACATAAACGATCTAGTTTTCAAACTATTCGATAACAGTTTCCAATCTATTTTGGAGCTTAAATACTTTATACTTAAACTTAAATTGCTTTGTAACTAATTTTACATTTCACCGATAAGTAGTTCTCCGAAGGTCTGATAATAATTTTCGATATCAAAGATTTTCAAGACCTATATTATATTATTATCAGTTTTCTAATCATGACAAAGCCTTCTACAATGTCTAGCCCACGGCTTCATCCAATAAAACCTTATTTTCCAGAACATCTCTATAATACCCAAATGTTTACTTTAGAAATTGAACGGAGACCAATCTTCAGACTATCAGAAGCCTGTTATATTTTAATAAACTTCTCGGAAAAATGGGTTATGAATGTCAAATAGAATTCGGTATAAGAGTAAACACAAATATTCAGGATGTCTAAAATGAACAGGTTATTAAGAACTTCTTATCTTTGAATTTTTATCGACATCAGAGTATGCTTCCCGAAAAATATGGTAAAAATTCAGATACAAATTTCGCATTTGTCTTAGAACAATAAAACTATTTTGTCTGTATCTAAACGTGGGTATGTAATTTAGTCTTGTACTTGTTGTTAGATGGAAATCTAATCTAGGATGACATCATGTAGTCGAAGTCAATGACTTTAGATTTGCATGTTAATGGCTGCGTGTAGCACATTTTGTTAACTATATATTTATTGATTTAGCTTAATTCTTAAACATCTGTTGATTTTAACGAAAGTATGACCGAGCTTTTATATATATACTAGCTGACCCGACAGACGTTGCCCTGTCTTAATTATGAGAATGCAGCACGAATTCTGTCAATTCTATGTCAAACGTCATAAGGTTACATCAAAAAGATTTTATTGTCCAAAGCGCTAAGGTTAGATTTAAGAAGAAAGAAATAAATTAAGTGTTCTAAATTTTTTTATAGAATCTGATCTCGGGAACGGCTGCAACGATTTTCATGAAATTTTGTAACTAGGGGTTTCGGGGGCAAAAAATTGATCTAGCTAGGTTTCACTTTCAGAAAACATCGTTTTGAGTTTTATTGTGAAAAAAAGGAACCGATCATAGCTCGTCAACCAGGTACTTATTATTATTCTAAGAATAATGAAAGTACTTACATATAACGGTGAGCGAAGCGTTGGCTCTGATCCCTTTCTGCATAGGAGCAGGTCCAACTTGGCACTGGTACTCTGCATCGTCCTCCAACGACACGTTTACGATGCGAAGGTTGTAAACACCGTTCCGTCTGTCACCGAACATCGTGTAGCGAGGGTAGCCCGGGATGACTGACGAGAAACCTGTGAAGATATCGAAGAATTAGATACATACATAGATATGATCATGCAAAATCAAAGGGGTAGGCAGAGGTGATGTAATAACAACACCCACATCTCACCGAAGATGATTCACCGAACGTGACAGAGGGTGAGTCCATTGCCGTCTCAGCCACTATACATACGTCTTTGAATTACTTCTCAGAAATATACAGGTTTCCTCACGATATTTTCCTTAACCGTAAAGCACGTGGTGTGAAAGTACTGTATTTAAGTTTTTTGAAAAACTCATTGCTACATGCCTCGCTGGGATTCGAACTTACTTAAGAATTAGATACATACATTCATATGCTCATGCCTGTTTTCCCTGAAGGGCGGTAGGCTGTAGCAGGTAGCGTCGTAGGTAGAAATGCATTTATAGAACCCTACATTTTACCAGCTACGTTTCTTCTTGTAGTGCCTTTCCACTAGGCCTAGACATTATTCTCTCGCACTTGCGCTAATAGAAACGATACAAAATGTATGGAAATGACATAAATCAGTGACATATGTCATTCCCGTACATTTTGTATCGTTTCTACTAGCGAGACGTGAGGATAATGTTACGCTGTCTACAGACCCTGGTCTGCCACAGTAGCGCCAACAACATGAGAAAGAGGAGGACCAGGAGTCCACGAAGCAGGTATAGGCAGTCATTAATTGTAAATAGTAAGTGTAGATCTATAACCTAAGTCAGACACGTTGTAACGTTAAAGATAACGTTTGCGTATTGACTGCTGGAAGTATATAAATCTGCCATTTTAGGATATCAAGCCGTCCGTCAAAAAATAATAAACTTGCTCGCAACGATATATCTCTATTCTGAGCAGAAATGTGTGTTGACTTGTAGGGAGGCAAACAAACACATTCACGCATTTATTACTATGTATGTTTCTGAGTTAGGATAAAGAAATAAAACGAATATCAATTTCTGTTTCAAAAAATAAAAAAAATAGTGGTCACGCCATCCCAGAAGGGTCCCCGAAGGGGTAAGCAGAGGTGTTGTAACAACACCCACATTTCACCGAATATAATTAAGTGCCAACGTGACAGGATGAGTCCACGCCGTCTCAGGCACTATACATACGTCTTTGAATTACTTCTCAGACATATGCTGGTTTCCTCACGATTTTTCCTTCACCGTAAAGCACTTGGTGTGAAATCACTGCACATAAGTTTTTGAGAAAAACTCATTGGTACAAGCCTCGCTGGGATACGAATTTGCGTCGCATGAGTAGCAGGATACGTCAGCATATGTCATTTCTGTTATAGACGTCCGTAAACCATTGCTTTGGAAACTAGCCTTCTGAGAAGAACCGACACATTTCAACAGAAATACAGAATTTACTAAAGGAACTTGAAAACACAGTTAATGTTTGTCTAATTAATAATCCAACTATAGCAATTAATCTAAGAAACCAATTATCAACAGATATTACGAGATGCTTCTAAATAAATGCATACATATTGTCGGCTTCTTTACATGGCTGCACTAGACGTATTTACTCGCACTAAATTTTACTTCTGGAAGTCGCTTGACTTGATTTGGGATTTTTATACATAACTAGCTGTGCCCCGCAGTTTCACCCGCGTAGGTTTAGTTTCATGCTGTTTTTTTAAATAAAATTAGCCTAAAACACTCCTTAAAACTTCAGCTATCTGCCAGTAAAAGTCCCGGTAGAATCCATCCAGCCGTGACCAAGGGAAATAGGGATTCATTTATATATATATATAGATTACGTACACGTACATATTAGAAGACCCAGGTTCATATACATGAGACAAGTTAAGGAAAAAGTGTCTGACAGTCCTCCTGAACCTCCCTAGGTTCAGGAGATTGCACTTGATAGAGACGAATGGGAGGAATTGCATCGGTTGCACCGACAAGAGTCACAACTCTTAAATGTATGATACGTACACGTCTATGTGTGAAACTATTCTCTACTGATGTGGAAGGCTCCCCTTCTGGTATTTTTTTATTGATAGCATGGGCAATCATCTTCGCTTCAAGCCTCACAATTCGCTAAGTGATTAAATAGAACTTTTATTTCACGCCAACTCAATTGATTTGCGTTTGATATGGTATGTCTGGTTTCTATTTCTATAAATACTGTTGTTACATAATCGTAATGATGATGCAGTGTTGCTAGTTTTGGATTGTTGCAATCTTTAAACAGAACCATCATTGCCTTAGGCTTATCGTATATATTTTTGAGATTTTTAGATAGATAGATGGATATTCCAATTGTTCGTCGTCATAAACAATCTATACAGACAAATAAAATGAAGTGTTACAAACAGACACTCCTTAATAACAGCTTTTCACTAAATGCATATGAAAGTATACACTCTACTGCTGCATTTTTATTGATTAATAGAGGCTATATTTTATATTTTTAGCGGACGCCTACGTCATAAAATCTACCTGCATGCCAAATTTCAGCACGATCCGTCCAGTGGTTTGGGCTGTGCGTTGATAGATCACTATGTTAGTCAGTCAGTCAGTCACCTTTAATAATTGGATGGGTGACCGCCCGAGTTCCCTCCGTGTCTCGGAGAGCACGTTAAGCCGTCGGTCACGGTTGCCAATTTAACATCTTTGGCAATTGTTACAGGTCAGTCGGAGGCCTAAAAATAATCTGACAACTGGTTTAACCCAGATCACAGATTTTCCTCCTAAATGGGGTTGCGATGGTCAGATGGCAGTGCCACATCGGGTTGAATCAAGTGCCGACCACAACAATGTATGGGATAAGGCCAGGGAGATGATGATATGGTACACGAAGTACCAGGCGCACATAACGGACAAGGAGTTAATAAGTTGATTGCGACTAACATGGAGCCACATCGGGTTGAATCAAGTGCCGACCACAACAATGTATGGGATACGGCCAGGGCCAGATGAAGACTATAAGTACACATCTGTGAAAAAGTGATCTCTAAAGCAATGTTAACAAAGATCAAAGCTTACATTCAGAAACATTAATTAGTCATTTATATGTATTAATTATGAAGATCACAGGAGAAACGAATATTTTAATATTTATGAAAGCAATCCCGATACAGTAATTAATATTATTTATGAGAGGTAGGGCATAACGAGATGTCCAGTTTAAATTATATATTACTCTACAATGAGTGGCATTACGACAAGTGGCACTACGTCGAGTGTCGTTACGTCGATCCAAAACCAAAAACTCAAAAATAACTTTATTCCATTAGACTTTTTACAAAGTACTTTCAAATCGTCAGAATAACATAATCATACAGGATTATACATGCTACCACCAGGTTCGGAAGGTTGCTTTTACTGAGAAGAATCGATCGAGATATATCGAGTTTACGACATGCGTTAATGCGTATAAATGTAACGCGACTTGGCGTCATTGACGTCACTTGCATAGATCTTAATTGTGCAAAACTGCTCGAGTTTACAGAAGATCGAGGCAGATTGGAAAATTTACTTTTGAACCTTCTTTTATACAGTTTTGTATACGGCTCTTCCAAGAAGGCTAGTTTGTGAACTAGTAACTGGTAAATTTTCGAGATTCATGAGTGCCTTACCAGGGCACAAGCTTAGTTAATACTTTTTACTCGGTTTCACCCGTGTAGTTCCCGTTCCCGTGAGAGTACGGGGATAAAATACATCCTATGTTACTCGCTGATTATGTAGCTATCCATTGCTGAAAGAATTTTCAAGATCGTTCAAGTAGTTTCGGAGCCTATTCAATGCAAACAAACAAACAAAAAAATAATCAAATCTTTCCTCTTTATCATATAAGTGTAGATTTTCATATACAATACACACTAAACCATCTAAATCTTGCAGTCACGATTGGAAAATCCGCGCAAAGAGAGAGAGTTAAGTAAGGGTAACTTACCAAGTGCAAATCCATCTTTGGCCCACTGCACCTGGCCGGCCAAGTTAGCGACTGAGCATTCGAGAACTGCTTCAGACGATTCTGTCACCCTGAGGCTTCGGGGCAAGGTCCTGAAGTATTGTTGCTGGACGCTCGCCACGGATACTAACACTGTGAACAAAAATACAAGGCTTAATTGACAGCGCTGTGAGTTTGTCACTGCCGCCGTAACAAGTCACCGCGTCGACGTAAACGCAGATTTGTATAGGATCGAAACAGCGCCATACGTCGGCCCTTAGACGGCACGTATTTTGATCCCATAAAAATCTGCGTTTACGTCAACGCGATGACTTGTGACGGCGATTTTAAGAAAACTCGCACTAGATTGTTGGTCTGATATGTACCATCAGCGTTCTGTAAGGTCCCTACCTCGAACTTTACGTCGATTGCCGGTTTCAATCATTGAAAATTGATACGTAATACAAAGGAGATAAAGTTCAATTTCGTGTCTTTGGAACCGACACTCGATGTCGAGTGCGACATCCAACTGTTAGCCTGGGGTAGGGTTTCTTAACTTCGCTGATTGAATCATACGCGCAATTCTTGCACAGTTGTTGCCACGAGCCTCCATAAAAATAAATATGTTACAACATTATTAGCCGAATTTTGTTTTTGAAGTTGATGTTTGACACTAAGTTTGGCACCAACTTGAAAAGTAAGTAGGTAATTTATTTCACATAATTTTATTTTTCTCTTTATGAAGGCGGTTGTACATTTTTGGTAAAAAAAAAATTTCTCTCTTTACAGTGACTTTTTGCAAAGTGCAGCTACACCATAAACCATGAGCCCTCTAGGTGTAATTTTTTTTTTAATCATTTATTTAGAAGAAGGATTTTTCAGTATGTATCAGCCTATACTGAAAAAAAATATATAAATAACGAATGTACATAGCCTATGTACATTCGTTATTTCATATCAGCTAGTAACGTGATTAACGCTACCTGTATATCTGACGTCAGGGTTTATTGTCGTCAGCGAACGAACTACCTCAGGATCGACCTATTGTGTTTCGGTCGACTACCCGTGAAGGAATATCCCTATTTTCTCGCGAAATTACCGAACCTTTTGTCCAATTTACACAATAGATAAACAACAAAACAGTATCTCATGTTATATTAAACGTTCGATTTACTCACCCACATATAATATACTTGCTGTGTCCTGCGGTTTCACCCGCGTTGATTTAGTTTCATTCTTATTTTCGCGGAACCCTAATATTTTTAATAAATAAAAGTAGCCTAAGTTACTCCTTGAAACATCAGCTACCCGACATTGAAAGTCCAAAGTTAAAATCAGTCCAGCTGTTTCAGTGATTACCCTGAACAAACAGACAGACAGACACGTATGTATAGTATCTGAGACGGCGAAGGACTCACCGTCTGTCACGTTGGCACTTAATCATCTTCGGTGAAAAGTGGGTGTTGTTATTACAACCTCTGCCTACCCCTTCGGGGAATACAGGCGTAGAGATATTATTGTTTTGTTGTTGCTATTTGTATCTGTCGCTAACCAGTAACAAGTATAAATACGTGTATACATGTAGATATCGCAGGCTAATACGCAGCAGTGGGCGTTGAGTGGTCGCGACAGACTCTCGAAAGGTGAACGCACCCGCGAGACAAAGATATAGCTGTGGAGGTGAACATGAGCGGAGCGATTAAAGCTTTTGTTTTTCTTAATCGGTAATGAAATGTCGTTTATTTAGGTACTAACTGTGACCCGCTAATACCGCAAAACCCAATTTAAAAAAAGGACAGTAGCCTAAGTTACTCTTGGTATAAGTAATTAAAAATATGATAAATAGTAACATCAGCTATCTGCCAGTGAGGCCCGTTACAATGGTTCTTGAGATAAGATGAAAAAACAGACAGACAGACAGTGCAAAAAATGGTGTTTCATATAAGTATCGTATTTACTTACTTACTTTCATATTACGGATTTAGTGAAAAATTGTTTATCGTCGTTGCGCGTTCAAAAGTAGCTATGTGTTTTTACACACTTTAGGAGACGCAGATAAGGATTTTCTCGAAATATGGACCGAGTACTCAAAAAAAAAATATTCTTACTACTGATACATATAACAAATTTATATAGTTTTTTTTAGATTAATGTTGGATAGATATTATTATTAATAATGACAAAATTAAACATTACTGGATATTTTGACACAGAGTTCACGAAATGCACATAGCGACTTTTGCACGCGCAACGACGTTATTTTGAATTACAAACAGACACTTATAGTTTATTTATCACTCCAGTCTATGCTTAGTAATACGTAAAGCTGAAGAGTTTGTTTGTTTGCTTGAACGCGCTAATCTCAGGAACTTGGATTGGAATATTTCAGAGTTAGATAACCTATTTATCGAGAAGTGCTATAGGCTATATATCACCACGCCAAGACTAATCGCGAGATAAAGCTAGCGTTCCCCCAAACTACTCGACGCGGACAGAACCTAGTTCAAATAGTGTCGCGATTTAAAATAACTTTTAATGATCGCTGTCGCTCAAGGTACCACGCAACCTTAATTTTAAAGGACCTTACACGCTTGAGTTAGGCACCCTACACACGAGCCGGCGTGAAAATTGCCACGCGAGTGTTTCACTCAGTTATTGTGAAGGCAGACAAAAGGAAACGTTTTGTTTAAGGTTCTTATTTACCTTAAAATAATACTCATCTTTCAGACTGAAAAAGAAGCTACAGTTTGCGGAAGTTTTAAGCGGAAAATGCTCATGCCATCCCAGAAGGGTCCCCGAAGGGGTATGCAGTGTTGTAACTGTTAAATGAGGAAAGTAAACGCAAATATAAATTTCGATATGACTGCTTTTTATAGGTGACACGAGAAGAGAGAACAGACAAAAGAACAGAATGAAATAATAAAATAGTTTACATTTTACTCTTTATTTATGATAAGACTAGCTGTGCCCCGCGGTTTCACCCGCGTAGATTTAGTTTCATGATTCATATCGCGGAACCCTAATATTTTTAATATATTAAAGTAGCCTAAGTTACTTAGTGAAAATCCCGTTAAAATCGGTCCAGCCGTTTCAGAGATTACCCGGAACAAACAGACAGACAGACAGACATACAGACGGACAGACAGACAAACAGAGAAAAATTTTAAAATTGGTTTGTCGGTGTCTTTTGCGTGTATACTTTCATATTAGTTTAGTGAAAAGCTGTAATTTTGGAATTACAAACAGACACTTCAATTTTATTTATCTGTATAGATATAGATATTATTTACATGGGAACTCTATGCTGGGTTTAGTTCAACAGTAACACCAACACTCACATATCACCGAATATGGTTATGTGCCAACGTGACAGAGGGTGAGTCCATCACCGTCTCAGGCACTATACATACGTCTTTGAATTACTTCTCAGACATATGCAGGTTTCCACACGATGTTTTCCTTCACCGTAAAGCACGTGGTGTGAAATCACTGTACTTAAGTTTTTAGAAAAACTCAATGATACAGGCCCCACTGGGATTCGAACTTGCGTCGTTTGCGTTGCAGGCGACTACTCAAACGCCAAGGCATATATGTATGTAAGTTTATGGGGTTAGGTACACGCGTAACCATAAACAAAGAACCGGCCAAGAGATTGTCTATATCTATGGAAAAGTGCAAAAATCATTTCGTTTTTTGTATGGGAGCCTACTTAAATATTTATTTTATGCTGTTATTAGCGCCAACAGTTCATGAGATACAGCTTGGTTACAGACGGACAACAAAGACTTGGTAATAAAGTCCCGTTTTACCCCTTTGGATACGGAACATTACAAATGAATCCCGAACACCCATATAGGAAACATTCAAAACCTTTTATTCACCGAATCCTATATGATACCCGGAAAATATAAACAAACAAACAAGACAAAAAGTAATTAAATGTGCGATCCGTGGGTATTTAAACAAAACTAACCCAAAACCAATTTACAATATCGCAACAACTAAAAGTATCGAAATTATTATCAAACAGAAGTAAGGTTATACGCATTCCCGAAACATTTAGGGGTGGAATGTCGGCTTGGCCGCGGTTAACGCGATATTACAAAAGTATATCTCCACTTGCTTTTAGATAGGGGCTGCGTCACAAGTTGTGAGCGCTCAGCGATTATAGTGTTACCTAAACTATTATACTGCCATGTATTCACGTCATACAGACAGACTCGTCTACACGAATTTTATAAAGAGGAAAGATTTGTTTGTTTGTTTGCATTTGATAGGCTCCGAAACTACTTGACCGATCTTGAAAATTCTTTCAGAAATGGATAGCTACAATATCAGCGAGTAACATAGGCTATATTTTATCCCTGTACTCCCATGGGAACGGGAACTACGCGGGTGAAACCGCATGACGTCCGCTAGTAACATATTAGTGACATTAGTACTCGGATAGTGAAAATTGGCTGGCCCCCTACTTGATGCCAACTGAGTTTCTTGCCGGTTGTTCTCAGAAGGGCAATTTCCGAACCGGTGGTCAATTCTTCGACATTCATAAGTGCCTTACCAGGGCTTGACTGAATAAATTATTTTCATTTTCAAAATATAAGTGAGGAAATAGGGGTGTACTATAAGTACACATCTGCCTGCCCCTTTGGGGAATAAAGCTGCCAGCATAAGTATGTATTATTTATTACTTTAATTGGAGATTGTCTACTCTCAAAAAAAAATCAGTGTTACCACAGTAGTAAATAATGATACACTTACATTATTATTTGATACTGGCAACTAATAATATATCTAATAAGACCAAACGATACAACCTTAAGCGTTCTAAATTCAAATGTAATAAGCGGTTATCCCGATCCCGTTCCATCGACAGAATGTGGATGTTTTTCACATCACTTACAACTCAAATGCAATTGAAAAGCGACCGTACTTTCAGAGCTACACATTTGAAATTCCTTTGAAGGTAACTTGCGTATAAAATGGTGGAGACGACCATATTTGAAATTAAGTCTTATTGCTACTGGTTTAGGGTTGAAATTCGCTGAGTTATATATGAGGGTATAATTTAAATATATCTCATAGCAATAATTGTCAAGCAGCAAGCTTATAGAGGGTTGCCTCGTTACCGTTTTCTGTATAATGTGAGCTATGTATAATATAGATAAGGTTGGAAATAGAGAGATAGAAATTTGTGTGCTAAGGACTTAGGTTCTTTTTGACATTCCCGCGTGTGTAACGTGGTCATCCGCCTGATGGTGAGCGGTTACCATAACCTATAAACGTTGGAGGGCATTACTCTTTATCGATTAAGTGCCAATGCGACAGATTGTAAGTCTATCGCCGTCTCAGGCACTTTACATACATACGTCTTTGAATTATTCTCAGGCATCCTTCACCGTAAAGCACGTGGTGTGAAATCAAATTGGTACAGGCCCCCGGGATTTGTGACCTATAGCATCCTTATGTTTTTTCTTTAAAAAAAGTAGCCTCACTCGTCGTTAAATTAGCTCTCTGCCAGTGAAAGTCCCGCTTAAGTCCCGGAACAAACAGACAGCGAAAATTTTTTAAAAATATTTTTTTATTTTACTACCGTATATACTTTCATATGCATTTAGCGATAAGCTGTTATTTTGCAATTACAAACAGACACTTCAATTTTATTTATTTACTAGCTGTGCCCCGCGGTTTTACCCGCGTAGACTTAACTTCATGGGTATCCCGCGGAACCCTAATGTCTTTATTTAAATCAAAGTCGCCTAAGTTACTCCTTGTATCATCAGCTATATATCAGTGAAAGTCCCGTTAAAATCGGTCCAGCCGTTTCGAAGATTAGCCGGAACAAACAGACAGTCAGACAGACGGATAGACAGACAGAAAAAAAATTAAAAATTGGTTTTTCTTTGTCAGTACCGTATATACTTTCATATGCATTTAGCGAAAAGCTGTTATTTTGGAAATACAAACAGACACTTCAATTTTATTTATCTGTATAGATGTATAGATAAATAGATTTTATAAAAATCACAACCCTATCCCATGTTCACAAGTACGTACCTCACAGGATCTTAATTACCTGTTTTCTTACAATGTACTTTATACGTCTCTTTCTGTCGTATTAACTATTATCATTCCATCCCTTTCCCTCTCGGATGAAATAGGTAGTACCTGCATTCTAGTTTTTACTGTAAGAAGGAACTTAGGTGAAGGTTTTCTTGCGAGATACTAATAGTTTGATTTGTTTTTATAATTCCTACAATAACTTAAGTAAGGTAGGACATAACGGGAAACTCGACTAGGTACTGTACCGCCATCTATATCTATACAGATAAATAAAATTGAAGTGTCTGTTTGTAATTACAAAGTAACAGCTTTTCACTAAATGCATATGAAAGTATATACAATACCGATAAGGAGAAACCACATTTGAAAATTTTTCTCTGTCTGTCTGTTTGTTCCGGCTAATCTCCAAAACAACTGGACCGATTTTAACGGGACTTTCATTGGCAGATACCTAATGTTACAAGGAGTAACTTAGACTACTTTTATTTTTTTTTAAAACTGGGTTCCGCTGGACACCCATGAAATTAAATATACCACAAATAAAGTTCACGCGAGTGAAACTACGGGCCACAGCTAGTCTTTCAGAATAGAACTGTGTGATTGTCCAAAATATCAAGATGATTCTTATTCTGCGCAGACGAAGTCGCGGCACATGAGTAAGCGTCATGGGCTAGTAAAGTCATAAATATACTTTCTATATCAATAAAAACTATATCCCTACTAATATTATAAATACGAAAGTAACTTTGTCTGTCTGTCTGTTACGCTTTCCCGCTTAAACCTCTCAACCGATGTTGATGAAATTTGGCACATATTTGAAATTTGAAAGGACATAAGCTACCTTTTATTTATACTTTAAAAATATTAGGTTTCCGCGACCATAAGGATGAAACTAAATCGCGGGGCACAGCTAGTATTATATAAAAAGGTTTGACTTCCAAATACAAGTACACTTTAATAAAAATATCGTGAGAAACTTTTAAAATCCGCGGAAAAAATCTACTAACTTAGCTCAACTTCGTGAACTTTGAATAGCCAAACGTCCAAAGTTAGCATTTTTTCGAAAGTTTTCTAAGTGTGTGCATATCAGTCAATATTTGAAGGGAAATATATTAAGGATAAGTGGCTTGCGAAAAGTTAGCTGGTTTGTAGCAGCGTTTCTCCATTCGCTCATAGATGGCGCTACTCGCTAACAAATGCGAAGTTTAGATACAAATACACTAGAACCTAAATCGCGCCATAAGAGTTTTCAAGCGCATTGCAGTATATATACAAGTTTCCAACTAGAACAGTTGGAGCCGCGGTTCCCCAGGCATGACACCCGCCTGGCTGGAAGATCTTCCCTTTGCTGGGGATGAGCATGATCACTCGCTCTCCCCACAGGTTCAATCCCCATCGAGGGCATATTAAATGGAAAAAACGGAGGATATAGGATCACTTTGTTGTCCGTCTGTCTGTCAAGGCCTTTTCTCAGGAACGCGTGGAGGTATCAAGCTGAAATTCATCTACACAAATATTAAAATCAGGAAAGATTTGATTGTTTTGTTGTGTTTGCATTGAATAGGCTCCGAAACTACTTAACCGATCTTGAAAATTCTTTCAACAATGAATAGCTACACCATCAGCGAGTAATATAGGCTGTTTTATCCCCGTACTCCCACGGGAACAGGAACTATGCGGGAGAAGCGCGTGACGTCCGCTAGTTTAAAAAATAAAGCAATCCACAAAGAATAAGTGTCCACGGGTGAAACCGTTAGTCTACATAATAACTCACAATGTGAAGGATTATTATTCGCAGAAGTATTTATCGTAATAAGTTCAAGAGACTTACTTATAGAAAAACACCTAATAGAGGAAATCATTTATTATGTATTTTAAAACTGTATAATATTCTTTAAAAGAGTAATTACTGAGTTTCTTGCCAGGTTCTTCTCAGTAAAATCAACCTTCCGAACCTGGCGGTAGCATGTATAATCCTGTGTTATTGTGTCATTCTGACGATTTGAAAGTACTTTGTATAAAGTCTAATCGAATAAAGATATATTTGATTTGATTTGATTCCACATTATGTGAAAGAATTGATAGTTTCATTCTCAATCTAGTGCCAAATTAGTTTTCCGGTGCTAAATGATCTACGGTGATTTACACACACTATCCCGAAAATAAAACATCGTGAGGAAACCTGCGTCTGAGAAGTAATTCAAAGACGTATGTATAGTGCCTGAGACTACGATGAAATCATCTGCCACGTTCAGTTAAAGTGTTGTTATACTGCTTACCCCTACGGAGACCCTTCTGGGAATGCGTGAACATAATAAAACCTGCATAAGTGAATAAAAAGCATCGAGATTTATTTCCTATAGCTGTGCCCTGCGGTTTCACCCGCGTAGGTTTAGTTTCATGCGGAACACAAATATTTTCAATAAATAAAAGTAGCCTAAGTTACTCCTTGAAACATCAGCTACCTGCCGGTGAAAGTCCCGTTAAATCGGTCCAGCCGTTTCAGAAGATTACCCGGTACAAACAGACAGACAGACAGACAGACAGACAGACAGACGGACAGACAGCGAAGAATTTTAAAACTTAATTTTTCCGTCTCAGTCGCGTGTACACTTTCATGTGCATTTTGTGAAAAGCTGTTATTTTGGAATTACAAACAGACACTTCAATTTTATTTATCTGTGTAGACTAGAGGATGTCACACGGTTTCACCCTCGTAGTTCCCGTTCCCGTGGGATTACGGGGATAAAATATAGCCTATGTTACTCGCTGACGATGTAGCTATCCATTGCAGAAAGAATTTTCAAGATCGGTCGAGTAGATTCGGAGCCTATTCAATGCAAACAAACAAACAAATCTTTCCACTTTATAACATTAGTGTAGAAAATTGCAAAGTAATAAAATGAGTCGTAAAAAATTGTCAAAAGATGTTTATTACTCGCTAAAAGATCGCTGCAAAGAGCGTAAATCTAAGAAGAAAGTCTCTCAATATTTAAAAGGTCCTTATCAGTGCGGAACTCTAAAGTACTTAAATAGAATAAGGGACAGTTAATGAGTATTTTTATCGAAGTCTTGCTTTTGACAGTTTTAAATTGCCCCCGGAGTTGGGAATTATGGGTTCACAGGCGACTTAAATATTCTATTCAGTTACTTAAACACTTTTAAAAAAAACCAACTGTGCCTCACAGTTTCACCCGCGTAGATTTAGTTTCATCCTTATTGTCGCGGAACCCAAATATTTTAAATAAATAAAAGTAGCCTAAGTTACTCCTTGATATATCAGCTACCTACCAGTGAAGTCCCGTTAAAATCTGTCCAGCCGTTTCACAGATTCAGACAGAAACAGACCGAGAAAATTTTAAAACTTGGTTTTTTAGTGTCAGTATCGTGTATACTTTCATATGCATTTAGTGAAAAGCTGTTATTTTGGAATTACAAACAGACACTTAAATTTTATTTATCTGTATAGATAACTATAACTTGTTTGGACTTTGGCATACAACTTAAATATAATTAATTTAAATATTATCTATCAAAGGATGAGGTTACCTACCGACATCACATAGAACTATTCGCATTACCCCTGAGAGTCAGAAGGGCTACAATTGGGCCAATTTAATAAGTCCTTTATAACAAAGTTACGTAGGAACCTATTTTGTGTAAATCTTGTGTGTGACGAGTTTGAAGTCTTACCTTCTCAGAAGGCTAGTTTCCGAACCGGTGGTAAATTCCTCGACATTCATAAGTGCCTTACCAAGGCCTAATTAAATAAATCATTTTCATTTTCATTATAAAGCCAAAAGTTATCCGCTGTTTTTGTCTGCATTACATTCCTAAACGCTCATTTGACAACTGACAAGATTTTCATATATATATTTATTTACTAACTATGCCTCGCAGTTTCACCCGCGTTTTATGCTGTATTTCGCGGCACCCAATTGTTTTGATAAAAGTAGCCTATGTTACTCTTTGAAACATCAACGATCTGCCAGTGAAAGTCCCGTTATAATCGGTCCAGCTGTTTCTGAGATTATCCGGAGCAAACACACAGACGGACTGATAAAAATTCAAAGTTTTTTTTTTCAATTTTACCTATCTTCATATGTATACATTGAAATATAAAATAAAACGGATTTAAAATTAATCATGAATAAATTTTTTTTCGATATTATTTATTTTAGGACTTTATTTGCATTTAATGAAAAACTGTTAAGGTACGGACACATCAATATTATTCCTCTGTACAGACGTTCGTAGCAACAAACTACACCTTTTTATCAGAAACATGATTAGCGAGTAAAACCACGTAGCGCACATAGTGTCAACTCAATTTCTCATTAACAAAACGAACATACAATTCTCAAGCTTAGTGAAATTAAGCCGTACTGCCAAAGGAATAAAGATAAATATTGAGTGGTCTGGATTAACATTGAATGTATCATATCTAACACAAGTATCGCGAATCATTCAATCATACTCGGTCCTAGTCTGGGGATTTATTTATCATTCGTTCACTTCTAATTCTCGCATTAATGCCTAACAGACGCAAATATGTCGGCACTAGCCTATACTAATGGTTCACTATTACAAAACGAATATTCTAATCTCATCTAAACAGATAAATAAAATTGAAGTGTTTATTTGTAATTCCAAAATTACAGGTTTCACTAAATGTACTTATAAAATAAAATGTAAAAGCAAAAAAGTTAATACGGTACCGAAGTAGAAAAACCAATTTTTATTTTTTCTCTGTCTGTCTGTTTGTTCTCTAAATCTCCGAAACGGCTGAACCGATTTAAAAGGACTTTCACTGCAAGATAGCTAATGTTACAAGGAGTAATTGAGAGTTCTTTTAAAAGAGGGTTTGCGTGCCACCCATGAAATTATATCTACGCGGGTGAAACCGCAAGGCACAGCTAGTTTAAGTAATGATGTAAGAAGAAGTAATAAGAGACAGTTGCAAGATGAAGAATGATGTGGTGACCAGAATTGAAAGTATGCAGAGATGATTTGGACATAACACGAAGGGATGTGTGAATGTGTGGATGAAGCGAAGGAAGTATGTAAGGATCATAGCATGTGGCGATCGGTGGTCTCTGCCTACCACCATGGGATAAGGCAGTGGCGTGCATTGCATATAAGCAGGTAAGCAGAAGTTACAGTTTGTGATCACTGAATACACTCGTGTCGTGTGTGTGTGTGTTTATGTTCGTATGTGTATCTTTACCAAGACGTACGTACCTACGCTGCGTCATATAGGTATGTACTTAACCTGCCTACCTACCTACTGATTGTTTATGCCTACCCCTCTGAAAATCCAATGCACGCCCCTGGATACAGGCGTGAGCATATGTATGTATGTGTGAATGTAGATTAACGAAAGAAATTAATACAGCGAATGTGAGCAGAAATCTCGTCCAAGGAAGAACTATGACCAAATTAATAATCTTTTTCAGAAAGGTCAAATTCGGCGCACTCGTAACCAAAGGAAGTGTATGAATGTCTCTGCCTACCGCGATGGGACATAGGCGTGAGCATGTATTATGCGTGTATGTATGTCGTTTAAGTAGTCTTTCAACGCAATCGACGCAAGTTCGAATCCCAGCGGTCTCAACCAATGTTTTAGTAAACTTAATTGAAGCGATGTCACACTGCGAGCTTTATGGTTCAGGAATACATCGTGTGGAAACTTGCATATTATTACTGAGAAGACGGTGATGATCTCAAAATTTGTCATGTAATATCTTTATCTTGAAAATACATTAGCCCTGAGCATATTTACGCATAAAACCGTAAAGAGAAACCGGTTTTTGACCCCTTTTGTTTTGGTCGAGATTCTCTCGCATTGTCACCTTATAAGTCGAATCATTCTCACAAGTTTCTCGCGACAAATTCACTCGAACAAGTAGTAGGGTACAGTCCAATCCGTCATTTTGGCATTTCGTCTACAGTGGCTAATTGATCGCATTATTTTTCTTGCTATTATTAATCGTAACGTTTTGCGAGGCGCTTAATCAACCCGGGGTAAACGGGAGAGTAATCGCTCTTATCCAAGGTTGGAACTCGGATGGGCTAAATTTTTTGGAGTTTAATTAATTTTCGTTTTAATCATCCTTTCTCATTGTTTTTATACTACTTGCGACAAATAAGCGTACATCTGATGGTAAGCGGTTACTGCCTATGAATGCTCGAAAAACCCAAGCGTCACACCCGTGGTGCCAACTTTAATAATTACATACATACATACATATATGCTAACGCATGTATTCCTCGAAAAGGTAGGCAGAGGTGTAATAACAGCACCCACTTTTCACCGAAGATGATTAAGTGCCAACGTGACAGATGGTGAGTCTATCGCCGTCTCAGCCTAAACATACTTCTTTGAATTACTTCTCAGACATCTGACATATGCAGCTTTCCTCTCGATTCTTTCACCGTAAAGCACGTGGGATGAAATTACTGCACATAAGTTTTCGGAAAAATTCCACGATGCAGGAGTCTGAGATTCGAATTTGCATTGCTTGCGTAGCAGGCGACTGCTCGAACCCCACGGCCACCGCGGCTCTTTAATAATAATGAAATGCTTTTTGCGAAAAGTGTCTCTGTCTGTCTATCACATTTTCACAGTTCAATCGCAGAGTAGATTTAAGAGAATATTTTATATTGGAACTTCGACACTAAAACCTTATACGTAAAAGACTATTACTTTATATATGATACTAGCTGTGCCCTGCGGTTTCACCCGCATAGATTTAGTTTCATTCCCGCGGAACCCTAAATGTTTTTTTTTAAATAAAAGTAGCCTAAGTTACTCCTTGGAACATCAGCTACCTGCCAGTGAAAGTCCCGTTAAAATCGGTCCAGCCGTTTCGGAGATTACCCGGAACAAACAGACAGACAGAGAAAAAATTTAAAAATTGGTTTTTTAGTGTCAGTAGCGTGTATACTTTCCTATGCATTTAGTGAAAAGCTGTTTTTTTGGAATTACAAACAGACACTTCAATTTTATTTATCTGTATAGACTAATCCTTCACGTGTTCTATACAATAAAAAACCTTCGGAATAACCGTAAATCTGACAACATTCGACAAATTGTACATGTAAAAAATACGGTTTTTAACTTTTATTTGTACCTATTGTAATCCTTTCAATTTTATTCGACAATAAAATAGCCAGTGTTCAACGAAACAAAGCAAAAACCATATGTTTCCGAATATAGGCGTAGGTACCATTGTTTAGCTCCTGTTTATTTATTGTTGAGGGCAGGTCGGCTGGATTTGAATACTAAGTTATTTAGTGTTGTGTGTAGGGATGTCGATTATCGATATCTATACATCTATACAGATAAATAAAGTATACACGCTACTGACACTGAAAACCCGAGTTTTAAAATTTTTCTCCGTCTGTCTGTCTGTTTGTTCCGGGTAATCTCTGAAACGGCTGGACCGATTTTAACGGTACTTTCACTGGCAGGTAGCTGAAGTTTCAAGGAGTAACTAAGGCTACTTTTATTTATTAAAAATATTAGGGTTCCGCGACATGAAGCATGAAACTAAATCAACGCGGGTGAAACCGTGGGGCACAGCTACTTTTAAATAAAGCAAGCAGTGCCCCACGGTCCCACACCCATAAACATAATTTCATATGCTAAGTAAATCTTTGTAACATCAGCGATCTCCCAGTGAAAGTCTCGTTGAAAAAGGTTCCACCGTTTTAGAAATTAGCTGGTAAACAGAAATTTTTGAAAAGTGTAATTACTGAGTATCTTGCCGGGTTCTTCTCAGTAAAGACAACCCTCCGAACCTGGCGGAAGTATGTTTAGTTGCATAATTATGTCATTCTGACAATTTGAAAGTATAATTTTTTTTTTATTTATTTAGTGACAAACTGTTAATTTGTACAAATAGACACTCAAATTGTATGTATCTATATTTATGTATATATGTGTACCTTTCCAAGTAGAAGTGGAACAGCTTACAACGAGTGGACCCTAGCCGCTCAACGATTTATAAGTTTCCGTCTTTAATATAATATGAAAAAAAAAATATCGATATCATTCTATATCGATATTTAAACTACACTACTCTCATTAAAATGAATTCTATACCTCTCAGTTAAAGTTGCTTTTCTTTTGTTCAACCTAAAAAGCAAATTGTTAACTTTTTGACTTATTGAAACGGGGCTCGAGGTGAAAAAGTAGCTAAGTATGTTTTTACTAAATTACGTAAGTACTTCTTTTAGATTAGGGTCGAAGTTGAAGAATGAGTTTTGGTTTTTACATAATTGCAAAAGGTACAATAAGTAACCAGTTATACACTATTGGCATATTGTATTTTGCAGATCCAGTAATTAGTTAACTGTTAGTTTAATAACGAATCTTCTATACAGATTAATAAAATTAAGGTGTCTGTTTGTAATTCCTAATTAACAGCTTTTCACTAAATGTATAGAAAAAATTTTTTTTTTTTTAATTTTTGTCTTAGTATTTACTCCGGCTAATATCTGATAATTGGGAATTTCACTGGCAGATAGCTGATGTTTCAAGGAGTAACATAATTATGTATTTATTTAGGAAACATATTAGGGTTCCGCGAAATAATGAAAGCACGTCTACGCGAGTGAAACCGCGGGCACAGCAAGTTTAGTTCTAAAAGTAAGGTCCGGATAATTAAATATTTTTGATGTTTTTTTTTATAATTTTTGTTAAGTAAAATATTGCCGGAGAGACAGTTAGACTCACCAACACTTTAAAATATGGGTGTTCATACACCTCCTGTACACCATTAAAAATAAGGACAATACGATTTTAATCACCCTTATTACTACTTGCAATGTTTAAGTTATATTTTACAGTGTTGCTAGCCACAAAAAGTAATAAACGATATTGCAGTAATTACAACGCACAATTGCCGATTAAACTAAAGTGTTGCTATTCATAAATATGATCCGTGAAATTGTGTTATTTTAACCATCAAAATGCTAATTAATGCATTTATAAATAATATGATTCGGGTGATTGTGATTACATCTGCACTTGTATTAATTGGTTTTAAACTATATGCATTTAACATTACTACTCACTTTTTCACGAGGAGCTCGTGGCACAGTTGCTATTGCGCATATCATTCGATCAGCGAAGTTAAGCAACCATACGCCTAGCCAGTAGTTGGATGGGTGACCGCCCGAGTTCCCTCCGTGCCTCGGAGAGCACGTTAAGCCGTCGGTCCCGGTTGCCAATTTAACATCTTTGGCAATCGTTACAGGTCAGTCGGAGGCCTAAAAATAATCTGACAACTGGTTTAACCCAGATCACAGATTTTCCTCCTAATATGGGGTTGCGAAGGTCAGATGGCAGTCGCTTCGTATAAAAATCATGTGATCAGCCACATCGGGTTGAATCAAGTGCCGACCCCAACAATGTATGGGATAAGGCCAGGGAGATGATGTGATGTACTCACTTTTTGTATTTACTTTTAAAATATAAGCGAAATTTTCAACGACCCCTCAAATACAATGCAAAAACGCATTTTGTATTTTTTTTGGGATCAATGTTTATAAGCGATATTCTATGGAGATCTTAGAATTTTAATGATATAGTAATCTGTCTGTAATGTCATTTTAATTCACAAAAAGCATGATTATAAAACTATGTACGGTAGTGATTACAATACACTATGTTTAAAAAAATTCCTGGGGCCTTACCATGAGCTCTTATTGCCATGATAGTTTCACTCATTTATGAGACAGATCTACGCGACGTGCATACATCTGTCACTGTCGCACAACCGGTTGGGCCCCTGGTCTGTAGATAAAGTAACATTATCCTCACGCTTCGCTAGTATAAATTATACAAGATGTATGAGAATGACATATGTCACGTGACTGTTTTATGTCATTTCCACACATTTTGTATCGTTTCTAATAGCGCAAGCGCGAGAGAATTACTTTGTCAAGCTCAAGGCCTACAGGGGCCCAACCATCTCTTATTGCAATGATAGTTCAGCTGTGTGACAGTGACAGATGCATACAAGTCATATACATTTGTCTCTAAAAGGCATTAGCATTTGATAAAACATTATTATTTCCTATGTGTGTTGAAGCAAAATTGGCCAATTTTATTTATTGTTCTAATTTATTCAGATCTTGAAGATTAAGCGTTCGCGATCTAGGAAATAAACTAGGAGTGGAGGAGTTTATGTTAATTAAATTGCAGGGCGTTTTCTTTACTTTGCCGACTTAATTGAAGTATTAAATGAAATTACCGAGCTATTTAAGAAAGTAATATTCTCCTAGGTTTAATAATAGGGTCAAGAAAACGCAAAAACTAAAGTCGGTGCGTGTTTCTAGAAAATGTTATTCAAAGTGAGAGTTAATTAAACCATTGAAATATAAAGTCTTTTCATCTACTTTATTTTGTTTTGTTTTCTCTATTTATACAAACGACTTTTTTTACGTTTATTTGGGGTTTTTATGTACTTAAGTGTTCTTGGGTCAAAACCAAAAAATCTTGAAAAATCAGCAAAATTTGAAACATACAGATAGCTTCAGGTAAGTAGGTAGCCACAATATTGTACCATACGTCAGAAAAACTTCATTATTTTACGCTTTTTTGCCCGACTAAAGTGTAGCAAATGGAGGGTTAATATATATATATATATATATAAGTCCCCCTCATAACTCTAAAACTACCTATTATAATTTCAGTAATACTTTTCCATATTTCACTACGACTCAAATATAATACAAGAAAACCCCCAGTCTGTAATTTAAAATAAAACCTTCAAAAACATGTGATGTAGAAAAAAACGTTGAAAGGCCAATTTCCTTTTTATCAAAGAAAATGTCAAGGACAGAGAAATAAAATTATTCGGCGGATAATTTCATATTTAGGGGAGACCTTGAAAGTACCTACTCCTTTCTGTAATTATTCTCGAGGTATAAAGATAGACTCATTCCATTAATTGAGACTGATTACACGGGTAGAGGTTGCACGTGACTATAGTGGTTCAAAAACATTTTTTTGCGAAAATTAGACTTAACTACTTTTGCCTACATAGATCTATACTAATATTATAAAGCTGAAGCGTCTGTTTGTTTGGTTGAACGGAATCTCAGGAACTAGTGGTTTAAATTTAAAATGTTTTTCTTTGTTTCGTTAATTTGACGAATTTGGAATTTATTCATATTCATAAACAGAATTGAATCTTTTCAAACGCACATTTTTAGCACAAAAAACAAAAAATTCTAACCTCACAATTTTTCGTCGTTATAGTTACTATTTATATTATGGTCAGTGTAGTTATCAGAGGTTATTAAAGGATCGATTCATCAGGCTACGATTCGAATCGATTTAAAAATCGATATTTTTCGGAGTGAATCGCCATCTATAAAACCGAGTTGATATCGTGAGTCAAGCATTCATATTCAGCATGATACGACGCAATTCTAGACACTAGGCAGTTAGTTTATTCAAATACCACAAGCCTATCTCCATGATGGGAAGGTACAAATTCAAATGACAGATCCACATTTGTGGAAATATCAAAGCCGGTATCGGAATAGGATGACAGGTAGTAAGCCTATGGGATTAGCTTTGGTCTCGAAATATCTAAATATAATTTAAGTTAATAGCATTATTTTGCACTAAACTAGTGGAATTGTTGAAATAACTATTTAATATAATTTTTAACTATCACTTCTCGGAACAACAATTTGCAGTATCTAATCCAAAATTGTATAATTTTTTTTAATAACCATAAACAAGAGAAAAAAAAAAAACTTAACTGCAAGATTTGCAGAGGTCGTGGGTTCGAGTCCCGCCTCGTATCCGTATTTTTATTTTTCCTAACCATTATTAAGAATATATTCTATATTACACTAAAACCTGTGTGTAATATTAAGACAACAACAGACATAAATATTTTTTTAATATTAGATAACTATTTGCACTTACCACAAAATACAGCAATAACAATTCCCACTTTGGCACCCATTTTGAATTATCTATTAGAATTGCACTGCTCATACTTTATCCTAAGTCAATTATTAATCACCTCCACATTTTGTCACTGTCCGTCCGTACACAAATCACTTTTTTGTTCACCACTGTCACTTTTGGCACTTCAAGTCACTAAATTGTCACTTCACCTCTGTCATTTTCGGCACGCAAGCGATATCTGAAAAAAAAACAAAGTTTAGTTTCATATTTAGAAGGAACACAATAGGGTTCAAAGAATATTTGAGAGTTAAAAAAAATATTATTATTAGTTATTAAAAACGTCGATGCGAAAGTCACTAAATATAGTCACTAAGTAAATATTTATTGTCACAAAGATAATACATATACAATGTTTAGTTTTCTCAATTCCTAAACTAGGCTTAGCCTGTATTATAGGTAATTGATTCATACCGAGTAACATTTATGTAGTATAAGTAGTTCAATTTGGAAAGTTATCCTGACAGGTGATGTCAGTTGTGATTACCCCTTTGAAGACCCTTGAGAAAGAAGTGAAGATCTCAAAAATAATTACTTAGTGCTACTAGAGGATTCAACCCGGCACCGCAATATCTCAACCAAAACGTATAAATGTAAACCACTGGTGCCTATAAAACAAAAAACCTTGATTACCTAAGCGTAAAATTTGGCAAAATTACCTACACATGTCTCAATGTATTGACTTTCTGATAGCGTGGGTAAACATTCGAAACCGGTCTGACCATTTGTGTGGGAACGAAAAAGCGGCTACAAAAAAAACTCATAAAATTTGTCACGTCTGCGCCGTCCTAAACAAACATTGGCAAATGCATTTTTTCCTAACGCAAACAAAACTGAATGATTCTGAAAGAAAAAAAAATGTTACATTTTTTGCAAAAAAATATAAAAACAATTTTAGAGGTGTCTTAGATTAGGAACGGTCGCCAATTGGACATTTTAAATTTTCTACATGCCCTATTCGCATGTCCGAGGGGGTAGTATATCCAATTTTCATGTTAGTTAATTAGGTAAAAAAACTGGCCTGAACAAACAAGCCCTAGATCGCATGGGATGGAAAGTGGGAAGGAAGGCCTTTTCCTAGCAGTGGGACACATCGAGCTTATAATAAATAATTAGATACGAGCTTTATAGATGGCAAACATGTCGCATGATACCGTCAAACACGCCAAGATTGCCCACAAGGGGAACTTTGCCCGAAGATCAATTTAAAAGCTTAACATTGATTTGCAAAAATATTATTGCAATATTAATTGGCCTCACAGTTGTTGCTGATGAAGGTAAATATTTACATTTACGTCGCTATACATTTTTTTCTTAAAATGGCAAAAATCTAAAATAATGGGCAATGTTGGCTATTTTGACGGTATCAAATAAGTCACTGATATTATAAGAAATTCACAAAATATAAAAGTAAAAATTACTAATTGGCGGTTAGCAATTTTTTCAGTAAGTATAGAGGAAATATTTCTAAAAAATTACATTTCAAAAGGTCTTTAAAAGAACATCATAAAGCTTATAACGACACAATTATTTTGCAGATAAAACGTGGGTCATAGTTGTAAAACTTGACATAATACGTTTCGGGTCCCGGTAGAACCATAAAAATTGTGTTCACTAAATAAATAACTAAGTTGAGATTTTTTACAACGTTTTTATGCTTTTCCGAGTTGTGCTCTGTGAAGCGGGTGAAATATAAGTTTTAATTTGACATTGTAAAGAATAAAGGCATAGTTAAAGTGATCGTATTTAAAAAAAAAAAAAAAATTTATTAAGTAATTCAAAATGTATTGTGAGCATCCGATGAAAATAATATTTTTTGTTCAAAGAAAAATTAATTTTTTTTTTTTTTACCCGATGTTACAAAGGTTATCCTATTCCTTATGTTGCATTATATTTACCGTGAGAACCTTTTATAAGGAAGAACAGACATGTTATTATATTCCACCAAAAAAATTGGTATTTTTTTATTGGCTATAAAAATGAATTGACTTGGTGGTGATGTACTCCTAAATTCAATTAATCAGCAAACTTTTAATGAGGGCATTAAATCACTTCACTAACTAAATATGGTTGGTCTGGCCGAGTGCCCACGCGACGAAAAAATACATTATGTTTTGAAAACTCGATTCGAGGCTTACGACACACCGAGCCCACGCTAGCCTACTTTGAATTCGTGGGTCAAGTTACAAGTTATGACATTTTAATAACGCTATGAAAATTTAAAAATACATAATACTAGCGGACGTCACGCGGTTTCACCCGCGTAGTTACCGTTCCCGTGGGAGTACGGGGATAAAATATAGCCTTTGTTACTCGCTGATGATGTAGCTATCCATTACTGATAGATTTTTCTAGATCGGTCAAGTAGTTTCGGAGCCTATTCAATGCAAACAAACAAACAAAAAACAATTAAATCGTTCCTCTTTATAATATTAGTGTAGATAATGCTATGAAAATTTATAAATACATAATATGAGCAACAACTCCAATTTTTTTTTGTTTTTGTATTATTTTACCAAAAAAATCATTTATCATTTAAAAAAGAGTTCATAAAGTTCATATTATGTCTGCAAAAGTAAAGTCACCCTTAGTCAATCGCTGAAGTAGGATTAGAAAAGTTAAAAGTACTCACTCTTAGCTGTAATAGTGTATGTAAAGGTTAATGAATCGAACGAGAATCTCACAAGATTTGTGTAAATTATGAGATCCTAAAAAAGTATGTGAATTTCGAATTTAAATATTTTAACGAATTATTTGTATCTGAGCATTTACAACAAAAAAAAAACAGTTCAATATTTTTTTTTATCGTAATCCTAACAATGATTTCTAAGCAATTCAAGCATCGCTGTCAACTTACAACTTAACCAAACTAAGGTTTAAGTGTAGGCGTCGATATGTTTGTGAGAGGTAATTATTTTGTCTTTCCGTTTGTCTGTTAGTTTGTCTATGTATAATTTCAAGCTTTTGTTTGATTCAGTTTGCACTACCTTTATTTGAAGTTTTGACGGAAACAGTTTATGGAAATGATTGTTTGTCATTCAAATTATGATTGTGCAGCAAATATTTTTCGATGAAATGGTTTTTTCATAATTTAATATGAATGAATCATTATATTTTTTTATTTGTTTTTGCTTATCGTAAATATATTAACATTGACTACATAATAAAGACCAGCTACTATATTATATAATTAAAAAAAAAACATATTGAATATCAAAAAAAATATTTTCAAAAATTTCAAAAGTTAAGTCTATTGACAAACCCATTATGTAGTTTCCAAAAGTAATAAAAATTACGACTGTTGAACAAAACTGTATCAACAACTATAGTTATTTCAAAGTATAAATACCTAATAATAAATATTCCAATAAAAGCCAAATAATTTTGCTTGTAATAAAACAATTTTGTTGCATGATGCAACCATTTTACTTTGTAATAAAAGACCCATCTTACTCTGAATTGCAATTCGAATATCATATCGTTCTGAAATTTATAGATGGGATATAATAAAAATGCACTTATAATTTAATAGATACATATTATTTGTGAATATCAACCTATTTTTATGGAAAAATATTTTTTAAGTAATTCAATTCAACGTCTGTGCGTAATTATTTTTGGAATAATTATATATTTAGCATCCTTTAAAAAAATATTTTATGCTGTATAATAACTTTATCATAGAGTGCACCAGTGAAACATATTGAAGAACCGTGAAAAAACCACTTCATTGCGGACTGAAATTCATAAAGTTCAGTACTTGTTCCTTTTTAAAAAACTTCGCAAAAAAGTACGAATTTGTGACGCATGTGCCTGTGTTTCTCACGATTTAAGTACCTACCGAACAACCGAATGTGTGTTTGCAAGGTTTTTTTATAAGATCCATTTACCAGATATCATATTGCTATAGAATGTTATATAAAAAATAAGACCGTTCCTTCAAAAAACATGAATTCAAAACAAAAAAAAATCAACACAAGGGACACTTGGAACGAACTTTGAACGTAATAGTTTACGCCAACTTAGGTTAATTTACTATCGTTTCCAAATTTAAGCTGTCGGGAGAAGAAACGGCGAAACAAACTCCCCGGTTTTTTTACACAGTGTGTCCTTTTTTATACATAGGGTTGTTTGCATTGAAGTGAGTAACTCATTGCCATGCTTAGCTATCATCAATATACTCAGTTACACTATAATATATGTCATGCATCATAAGTCAACCATCCAATCAAAATCATAAAAGCATCCCTTATGGCAATTAAAATGCACTACAAATTTAGTGTGCCTTAGCTTGTTGGCTACTATACAGCATGCATCATAAAAATGGGTTCACTGTTCCAACATAGTTAAAGACGAAAATGATCCTGCTTTAGCTAGCTCAGAGACTTCATTCATCCTTTCCACTATAATTATTATAATGGTACATATTAAAACGAAAATAATAACAGCCACCAGACTATAATGTTTGTTTGTCGTTTTGCAATACAAGAAACAAGTGCCTAATTGTTTGAAGACCTGCTTGCAAGTAGAAAAACAATTACTTATGTTTATCAAACATTCGTCGAAACAATTGTGGTACAATGCAATAGACCCAACTGATTACAGAAATAGATTTTAATTTAATGGGTCACCCACAGGGTCCCCTATTTTTAATAAACGTAGTCAAAATTACTCCTTGTAACATTAGCTATTTACCAGTGAAGTCCCAGTCAGTTCAAATCAAATACAAGCAGACAGACAGACAGACAGAGAAAAAGAAATGGATTGTTATGTGAGTACCGTATATACTTTCATATGCATTTGGTAAAAATCAGTTTATTTTTTATTAACTACAAAAAGACACTACAATTTTATTTATCTGTATGTATAGATGAACAGATAGGCAAACTATGTAGTTAGTTCGGTTTTGATTGAGTCATCAAGCGCTGATTTATGTCATCAAATTACACACATATACGCCTGTATTATCCAAAGGGGTAGTAAGAGGTGTACACCCGAATATCGCAATTTAGTAGGAGAGCCCATTGCTATTAACCTGGGACTAATTCAGACTCTAGGCTGCTACTGAGAAAACATAGATTGAAATAATCAATAACGTTTTTTTATTAATTTTTTACAAAAGTTTGTTATGCAATTTAAAGTTTTGCCAGCAGTAGATAAATCTAAATTTTTAATTTAAGAGTAGTATATAAGTGGAAGGAACATCTGCACACCCCTTTAGAGACCCTTCTTCAAAGTCTAGAATTTAATGAATTAGTCAAGGTTATATTTAATTTTTAACCAGCATAGAAAAAAATATTAAAAAAATTTACACATGCAGAACTCCCAGTGATAATAATTTTGCAAGTAATAAAACAATACGACGTCCAGTATCGCAACACTGGAGTAACATACAGTAATAATACAATGTATGAGATCTGCCACACGTGTGTGCCAAATGTGGTAAGCACATTGCCGACGTGGGGGACTGGGCGTTATTTGTGGAACTCTATACAGATTGATACGGACAATTTTGTGCAAAAACAAAAAAAAAACTCAAAAAAATAAATAATTCATAAGAATTTGGATATTTGGTTTGGATATATCAAAACTACAACTACTTACTTACTTAAATATAATTTTCAAAAAAATTTAAAAAATATTAAAAACAATTGATATTGCTAAACCGTACTTAAATAATAAATTGTTTTGCCCATATATGAATTTTATTGAATACTAAAAATGTGTCCGTTTTTTTTATTTCTAATAAGGTAGTGTAAATGAAGTAATATTAAAAAAGCGAAGGTAAATTATATTCATTGCTATAATAAAGTATTATTTAGCAAATAATACTAGGAACACAAGAAAGGCAGGTTACAGTCCTGTATAATATAATATCATAATGTCAATGACATACATATGTACATTGATAATTCATTTGCCACACGCAATGATTTTCACACATTTGCAAATATATTATCTGTACATCTATTATCTATTACAAAACTATATTTGAGTGAAAAAATACTTCACATTCAAAAAAGAAACAGCCTGTGTCTTACCATTACGACTAAACGAGTATGACAGCTTATATTAAAAATATTATTTGGGAGTACAGACCAACGGACACACGAATATAGATCTGGAGGCACGCGCGATGGGAGATATTGACGAAACTATTAGAACACTTAAAACATTACCTAAAAAAAGGCAAAAAAAAAAAGAAAAAAAATTGACAAATCTTGTGTAAACAAAGTATTTGTTGACTTTGAAAATTACTGAATTGTTCGTCCTAGAAAACTTACTTTGCAAACAAAAAAAAACTATTTCAAAAAATTTGTTCGCTTCTATTGTAGTCTACTCGTTCCATTTCGACCTCTTAGAGAGAAAATCTAATTTCATAAGAATATTTCGTTATTCACCCACACCCACGAGGGTAGGCAGAGGTGTTACAACACCCACTTTTCAATGATGCTAATTAGGTGCCAGCGTGACAGATGGTAAGGCTGTAAAGTGTGGGACTTTGAGTAATAAATGTTTACTAATACATTTTCTCAAAAGTAAACGCTTACCACAATGAACGACTACGCAGGCAATTCGCGCAGTTAGTACTTAAAGCATGTAATGTACTTCAAATAATGTAATTGGATACGTCTGGTATAAAATACAGACATACATGACGTATGAGCTCTGGTTTGATAAAGTTGACGCCCCTTAGAGTTGATGATAATTTTTGGTTAAATTTTATAACTGGCTACAAAAATACTACTCTATCAACGAGTTTTTGTATGTGGGTTGTATGTATAATAAACCATTTTTTATCTTCCCAATATCAAGTAATAAAAAAAATTTGCTAAAAAAACTTAAAAAAAAATGTGTCAAAAAAGCTTATTATTTATTAACTCATAATTCAAAATTATTTACCATGTAACTTTATTGCAGTACGGATGGATGCTCTTTGAATTGTCATATCATGTAAAAAAAATCCCAACACCGATAATCAACCAGGAATTTTGGTGAGAAAAAAATTTGATCTGACATCTAAAAATAATCATTTTTTTGTTCATATTTTTTTTTGCAAAAAAAACTCCACCTTCCATTAGCACGCAACTATAAATAAACGTGTAGAAGATTAAGAATTTTCCCACAAACATTGATAGTGTAAACGGATGGTTGAGAACCTAAGTCGATCTGAA
Organism: Watsonalla cultraria; assembly: GCA_964035505.1. Taxonomy (NCBI): domain Eukaryota; kingdom Metazoa; phylum Arthropoda; class Insecta; order Lepidoptera; family Drepanidae; genus Watsonalla; species Watsonalla cultraria. The sequence continues at coordinate 5,935,651 of OZ037737.1, forward strand.
ACCAGTTGGAAGCCTTACGAGCAAGTGCACATCCGGTGCGATGACTCGAACCTGTTACCGTGTCCTTTGAATTGATTATTTTATATTATGTTGTATGTCAAGTAAACATTGTGTTCAATCTATATATATAAAAATGAATCCCCATTTCCCTTGGTCACGACATCACGGGTAAACAGCTGGACTGATTTCGATAATATTTTTTTTTGTGTTCGTTATTGTCAGGAGATGGTTCTTATGGAGGAAAAAACTAAGTAAATTTCGTGAAAAAATTGAAAATTTAAGTAAAACCTCAACCAAAATATAAAATTATTTATTTCTTCTAAAATCTAACCATAGCGCTTTCACAATAAATACTTTTTGATGTAACCTTATGACGTTTGACATAGAATTGACAGAATACGTGCTGCATTCTCATAATTAAGACAGCACGCTCACTCTCTCTTCTCTTCTTGCCGCCATTACACATATACTTAACCTATTGCTATATTATTAATTAATATAAAACGTGTTTAAGTGAATAACAAGTTGTTTCATTAAAAGTATATCGTCCACATAAAGCTAATTATAACCTGCGATTGTTTTTGGCGTGAAGCCTATTAGCCTTCCTCAATAAAAGGGCTATCCAACACTGAAATAATGTTTTAGAACGTGGGGCCTAACCATGAGCTCTTATTGCAATAATAATTCAGCTGTGTGACAGTGACAGATGTATGAACGTCGTATACATATGTCTCATAATATGAGTAAAACTATCATGGCAATAAGAAGTCATGGTAGGGCCCCTGTAATTTCTTAGCGCGTTCTAACAAACGAACAAACTCATCAGCTTTTTATATTGAGTTTAGATTCCAAGTGTCCCTTTTATAAGATTTTGAATGTGGATTAAGAAATTTAATGTGCTTCATTTTAATTATGTGCGTATTGCAATAATTCTCATGTATAGTAGAAGTTACGTTTTATATATACGGGCAACTTTCGTGAAAAAAAAGGTATTTTCAATTCGAAAATTGCAAATTGTTTTTTAATAATATTTTTCCCACATATGTGTATTTAAACTAATAGTTTGGCTATGTTATTTACAGTATAAGAAATAACCAGAACACGCTTTATACACATAATACGCTACGGTATTTGTTACTGAATAATATAAGTATTTTGTGGTAGTCTAAACCGCTGAGCCCATCTTGTCATTTAATGATGCTTTGGAAACCCATCAATTCTTACGGCTTAAATCTCCCAAAAGGGACAATTTTCGCCCGGTCATGAATTTAACAGGCTATCTCGAAACTCATTAATTAACTTTAAACTGATTAAATGAAAATTATTGCCAATTAGAACATGTAAATTAAACTTTAGATTTTAATCTTTGTATATAGATTTTAGATTAAGTAAGAGGCTCAATAAATAACGAGTTAATAATTTGAATTTGACACAAAAAAACCTCTAGATACAAAAAAAAGGTAAATTATTACTTATTGACTTTGACCTACAAAACAAATTAAAAAAAAGGAATAAAGAAAATTTTATTATTGAATGAAAATGTCATCGTATTTTTAGCATCAAAATCATGAGCTTCAAATATAAAACCTTTTTAAAAGCTAGTTTACAATAAACTGGTAAGTATTTAAAATTATATATAGTATAAATTATTAAGACATTTAATTAAGAATTGAAGGGAATTTGAAAATCTATTAAACCGGTTAACTTCCCATCCCCAAATTACCCTCGGGAACATTTAAGGTAAGGATTAAAATGAATTCCTCAAGGAGAACCTTTATATTATCGTGGTATATCAGAATTCCAGGAATATAATCCAATAAAGGGATGACAAAAAATGTAAACAAGCAAAAATATATTTATACTGAACTTTTCTTTCATATTTTTTTCGAAAAACTGAAGTATGAAACGATTAGAGAGAACAATATTATCTATAAATATAATCGCTATTGTTTTTTTGCATTATACACAAATATATCTATTTGAAAAACCGTAAACTCGACAGAGTGATATATTTATCAATGCATGCATGAATGTGGACGAAAGAACTATGTAAGGATCTGTGTGAGAGAACTATGTGGTCTCTGCCTACCGCCATAGGTTACAGGCGTGAGCATATGTATGTCATGTTATGACGTTTGAATAATTAATTAATGTCACATTTGTGGCAGTAAGATTACACATATAATTTTCAGCCCCAATTCTACCCCCTTAGGGGTGGAATTTAGTAAACCCTTTTATCAGTATATACCTACATATCAAAACCATCACACCCTTAAAGTTGCATGTTACTAGGACCAGTGATGTAGGTTGTACAGTCAGGACTATAAATAAACAAAAAACCTGCCATCCCTGAAGGGGTAAGCAGTGGTGTTGTAATAACAACACCCACATTTCACTGAATACCATAAGTGACAACATAACAGAGGGTGAGTCCATCACCATCTCATTCACTATAAATAAGTCTTTAAATTACTTCTCAGACATATTTAGATTTCCTCACGATGGTGTGAAATCACTGCACATAAGTTTTTAGAAAAGCTCATTGGTGCAGGCCGCTGGGATTCGAACTTACGTTGTTTGCGTAGCAGGTGACTGCCACCACTACTCTTCGATATGTATAGATAAATATTTGAATGTGGGCTTCCTTAATCTGAATAGGTAGCAAATTTAGATACGCAACACTAAATGAATTCTCGATTCAGCAAATAATATTTACTTTGGCCCTCATCGACATTCCCAGTAGAATGGTCGAATATCTAAGCCCTACTTCAAATAACCCAATTACAAGTAATTTGACGAATCGGGAATCAAACCCCAAACCACTCGAACCTTAACCAGCGGATCAAACGCGTTCGGAATGGCAATTCAATCTAATTTCCCCGATTCTTCGGAAAACATTAGCTCTAAGAAAACCTCTTCATCTTACCGCTTCGGTTGAGATACCGTGGGAAGGAAAGTTGGTATTGTTTTAATTAACCCAGGGAATCCTTGGGAAACTGCTTTTTGCCTAGTTCTGTGTGAAACGGGAACATCCGAACATTTTGATGTACTTAATTAGGCTCGTGGTTTGAATATTAACAATAAAGACATGCGTGAAAGTATTTTACCTATTCATGAGTGAAAATAAGGGAATCTTTTTATTATGTAGTTATGATATGAAATTAAGAAAATATGGATTGATTTTGAAAATGATGAAACACTTGAAAGAAAACCTAACAAGACCGAAAAACAAAAACCAAAAACCCATTCTTACAGAACGCAGAATTTTTTTCGAGATTTTATTGACACGTCCAGTGAAAGTATAATAAGTACGTATTTTTTACTATTTGAAATTTTTTTTTAGGGAGTATGAATACAGTAAAGGCCGAGAAAGAAATAGAACAGTTGCACCGTCAACAAATAACATGGGATAAGGGCAGGATGGGGATGATGATGATGATAAATTAAATCTTGTAACCCCTACTAGTGAAACGTCGCATAACTCGAAACATAGTCTAGGTAGCTTTGAAATTTGAGCTTTCTGTTATTTCGTTTGAAAAATAGTTATAGTTTGACAACGACTTAAATAGTAGATATTAAGCTCACATATATTTGTACTATATTTTTAGTTTTTATTTTTGACAATTGAGCATTAGAACTGTGTCCAGGGGCTTATAGTTGCTTGAACGATTTATTTTGTATTTTTAAAACTGTATAATATTCTTTAAAAGAGTAATTACTGAGTTTCTTGCCAGGTTCTTCTCAGTAAAAGCAACCTTCCGAACCTGGCGGTAGCATGTATAATCCTGTGTAATTGTTTCATTCTGACGATTTGAAAGTACTTTGTATAAAGTCTAATCGAATAAAGATATATTTGAGTTTGAGTTTGAGTAAGTTCAGAAGGCATTCAAATTTCAGTGATGCTAGAGCGATATATAATATTAATAATCATTACAACCAAAAATAATTATAACTGTTATGTTTGACAAAATATAAAAGTGAAAGTGTTATGGGGAAAGGACGATTGTGTGAATTTCAATGGATTGTGTCAAGCATTATTTTGCTAGAATGCAAAAAAGGTTTGAATATTGTTGATACGAAAAAAATGGTCAAAAACCTCGTAACGTTTGAAAATCTATACAGATAAAAAAATTCAAGTGTCTGCCTGTAATCCAAATCAGCAGATTTTCACTAAATGCATAAATTAAAGTATAATTACTTTTTAGGGAAAAACATTTTTTTTCCGCTAGCTGTCTGTTTGTTCCGGCTAATCTCTGAAACGGCTGGACCAATTTCAAAAGGGAATTTCATATATAGATAGCTCATGCTATCATAGCTAGATAGCAGATAGCTCATGTTACGGGGAGCATCTAAGCTTGCTTTTATTTAAACATCATCATCTCCCTGGCCTTATCCCATACATAGTTGGGGTCGGCACTTGATTCAACCCGATGTGGCTGATCACCTGATTTTTATACGAAGCGACTGCCATCTGACCTTCGCAACCCCGTTTAGGAGGAAAATCTGTGATTTGGGTTAAACCAGTTTTCAGATTATTTTTAGGCCTCCGACTGACCTGTAACGATTGCCAAAGATGTTAAATTGGCAACCGAGACCGACAGCTTAACGTGCTCTCCGAGGCACGGAGGGAACTCGGGCGGTGACCCATCCAACTACTGGCTAGGCGTATGGTTGCTTAACTTCGCTGATCGAATGATATGCGCAATAGCAACTGTGCCACGAGCTCCTCTTTGCTTTTATTCCTTGCTTTTATTTAAACAAAAACATCTAAAAGGCACAGCTAGTTCAATATAAATCTATTTTTAGTAAGTTAGTCAATCTCAAAAAATCCGGTAAGTATTTTGTCATCAAATAAAATGAAACGGAAGCTTAGAAATGCGAAAAATGACGTCCAATAACGTTAATAAATTACTGAAAATAGCTGCCTTTATGAATCACGACTCTTTCTGGAAGATAATATTATGAGTTTTCATCGTTGTTGATTCAGGGCCGGTCAATCAACAGTCTTCAACATGACTTATCGAAAGATATTATAGGTATATAAGCAAACTATAATATTATTCGTAATTCCTGTGCAAAATGTTTGTTACAGTGTTTTACTAAATACCGGATTATTTTGCGAAATATTTTGTACAATTTTAAAAATGTCGATACAAATATACAAAACGTAAGTAACGATGATAATTTTTAAAACTTTACAAAAGTATTTTTTGAAGCATCATCAATATATATACAGATAAATAAAATTGAAGTGTAATTTTGTAATTTCAAATTAACAGCTTTTCACTAAATGCATATGAAAGTATATACGGTACTCACAAAAACATTGTTTTTCTCTGTCTGTCTGTCCGTATGTTCGTCTTTCTGTCTATCTATATGTTTGTTTCAGCTAGTACTGTATAAAAAGTTAAAAAAACTAGAATATTTATATTTAATCAAATCAAATCAAAAAACCATTCAACATATGGGACACTTGGAACACTCATTGAACGTAATTTTTCACACTTACTTGGTTAATTTACTACCGTTTCCAAGTGTAGTCCTGTCAGGAGAAGTAACGGTGAAACAATAGTATTTTTTTACATGTGTCCCTTTTGTATACATAGGGTTGTTTTAGTACAATTTAATAGAAGAGACAAATTAATGAAAGCAAAAATACAAAAAAAAAATTTTTTGAAGTCTACAATTTGCAATTTTTGGCAGCGAATTGTAAATGTCCATGCACATTGCAAAAAGCGCTGTTATTTCGTGTATTTTAAATGCGTTAAATAGAATACTCAAACGCGAACCTTTGTGAGAAGACAGACTTATGTTAATTCTAGACGTGCATAATGAAATGTACAATGAAACTTGTTCTAAGCTCCAACAAAAGGAACGCTCAAATACTGGTATGTTTAATCAAACAATACCTATTTTAGAGGAAACTTCTGAAAATTAAGTTTATAATTAATTAGAAAGCAGTTGTATGAATAATATGAACGTGAATGACCTCATGTGAGAATGTAAGTAAAGTAAGTTTAATAATTTGAAAAATAAATTGCGGTTCTTTTTTCTACCTACCCCGTGAAAAATGCATTATCCAAAAAAAAACTAAAGTATATCAGATAAATAAAATTGAAGTGTCTGTTTGTAATTCAAAATTAGCTTTTCACTGAATGCATATGAAAGGATGAAGGTCCTTACATACAATAAACATTTTCAAAAAAATATCTGCCTGTATGTTTCTGCTAATGTCTGAACGGGCTGGACCGATTTTAACGGGATTTTCAATGGCAGATAGCTGATGCTTCAAGCAGTAACTTGGGTTAGTACTGGGTACTACTTTTACACTTTTCAAAGCCACCCATTAAATTAAATCTACGTGGGTGAAGCCGAAGGGCACCGCTTGTTTTTTGATAAAAAACGAAACAATATTTTTCTAATTTGGCACTTAATCATCTTCGGTGAAAAGTGGGTGCTGTTATTACAACTCTCAAAGTCAAAGTCAAAGTCAAAAATATCTTTATTCGATTAGACTTTATACAAAGCACTTTCAAATCGTCAGAATGACACAATTTACAGGATTATACATGCTACCGCCAGGTAGCTCTGCCTACCCCTTCGGGGGATACAGGCGTGAGCATATCTATGTAATATAATGTAATATTTTTCTGTGAATATTCCGCCTTAGTCTTAAACGTGCATCAAAAATGTTTAATTTCATAGTGTTATAACAGAAATTACATACATTTCTTCATATAACCTCTTAAATTGTAAGGAAATGCTGATCGTAGCTCGTGGAAGCTAATGTTATGGAAGTTATCGAAAGGCAAATTAAGTTTATAAGCGCATTGAGATCTAACCCTCATAAATTACACGAATCACCTACTCTTTTATAGGTGGCATTAAAGTCAGAGGCATTTAGAATACTTTAAAAAAAAAAAACACTATATGAGGGTAGGAGACAAAAAAAAAATTATCGACATGATTTAAATTTTATTCGCTTATGAAATTCGATGCCGATTTCAAAATTTAGAAAGTAGGTATTTAGAGATCTTATGCAACACCTGTGTTTTTTTTTTTGGAAATAAGAACTAAAAAGACTTTTTGAATTGTAATTTAAATTGTTCAAAATAAGAACACTTTAAAAGAAACCGCAGTAACGTATCTCAGAACGAGGATCACATTCCAAATTCAAAGTCAGTCATTAACTTTGGTTCCCACTAAAACGTAATTAACGAATAAAAAACAACACTTATACATAATAAAATAGGCAGGCTTACTCCCACGAAACTAGTAACGGCGGAAATCGGCCGTCCGACTGGTTTCTGTATTAATTTAATCCATCCGGTTGCTTTCATTCATAAAAAACCACACAATTACGAATCCATGTTATGTTTTTGCACACATTTCACAAAAATCACTGTGATCCGGTAAACACAAACAAAAATCGACCGCGGGAGTAGGACGGGTGGTGCGATCGTCCTGTTCTAGGCGCCACAGGTATAGGAGAGCGGTTTAACACACGTCCGTCGGGTTCGGGCGTCGGGTGCCGTTTGCGCTCGCTGGGTGTGCACGGAGGCTGCGCGGGCTGGGGGGAAGGGTTGCTGATCAGTAAAATCGGCCCGGGAATGCGTGGGGTTGCGTTGCTACGTTGCGTACTAAACGACGTACGCGCCTTTATCATTTCGCAGAGTTCTCTTTTTGAATTTTTAAATGTTTTGTTTATGTTTTGGGATTCGGTTTTTTTGTGCGCGGAATTTCACTTTTTTGTTTCTTTGTTACGGATTGGTATATCGGTCTTTTCGCTTTGAATTTTTTTTAGTTTTCTTTAGGTTTGTAAGCTGAATTGCGACTCTCTCACTCTTAAGTCATCTACACTTCGGGCAGGAAATTCTCCTTTTTCGAAAGGAGCAGAGGGTCAACTATAATCGTTTAAGCAGCGCGTTTTAAGAACTTCTTAGCTTCTTAAAATTAAACGTCAAACGTTTAATTTTACCTCGGATTTTAACGGGACTTTCACTGGTAGGTAGCTGATGTTTCAAGGAGTAACTTAGACTACTTTTATTTATTAAAAATATTAGGGTTCCACGACAATAATGGTGATGAAGAAACTAAATCTACGCGGGTGAAACCGTGGGGCACAGCTAGTGTTAAATAAAAATTAAGAATTGTCTAATGTCCCACATATCATCCAATTAACAACCTTTAAGCCATTACAACGACACTTAACCACAAAATAAGTAATAAATGTAAGTTAAAAAAAAGTTAAGGATTTTTTTTGTTATCACTGCATAGTATAAAACAAAGTCGCTTTTTCGATCCCCATGTATGCTTAAATTTTATAACTACGCAACACATTTTGATGCGGTTTTTTTAACAGATAAAGTGATTGAAGAGTAAGGTTTATATGTATATCTAGCTAGCTGTGCCCCGCGGTTTCACCCGCGTAGATTTAGTTTCATCCTTATTGTCGCGGTACCCTATTATTTTTAATAAATTGATATGTATTCGAGATCGGAGAGGAACACAAGTAAAACGCAAGCTTGCTCATAGCGCACTGTTTATTTGACTCACTTCACGGTGGACGCAGCCACACGCACACATGCATACATCTCTGTATTGCGTAAGGTGTAATTGCATACATAACAACTCCTACCCTTATTTAGAAACTAAATCTAATTTCACAAGTCCAATATAATAAGATATTATCGAGCTTGAGCTTGGAACCCTTACATCTAAAAATATCGTTTGTAATCAACCCTGGGACGCAGACGTTTAGATCTATGAGTGTTTGCTGCATTACCAGTCGATTCCTCGGTATCACTTTCAGCTTCATCCAACACTTCATTTAGCTGCTCCCTCCCATGTGGTGCCTCTGGCGATTTCGTTGATTCCGGAGTAGCTAGGTCTATTCCATCTGATCCCGTTATATAATATTAACTGATTCTTATGTTTTCTATACAGTATTTGTGTACATAAATCTTTCACTAAGTACAAAACTCTTCCAAGTTTCTGGACTATTATTCCCTTACACCATTGTTTACTATTATTGTTACCATATTTTTTAAATAATATATATTCACCGGGGGCAAAACATTTTGGTTTCCGCTCGTTTTTACTCTGTGAACACTGTTTATCAATTCGAGTTGAGTTCGTGGTCGAAGGTGACGAGTCCTTCGGTGACAATAGGTCTAAACGCGACCTCAGACTGCGTCCGTAGACCAACTGTGCGGGCGAGAAACCGGTGGTAGAATGTATCGAGTTCCTATAATCAAACACGTATTTAAGTAGTTTCAGTCTCATGTCCCTCGCGGTGCGACTAGATAATAGACTAGATTTAATACCCTTTTTAATAATTTTGACGTAACTTTCCGCCTGTCCGTTACTGGCGGGATGGTATGGCGGTGACGTCATGTGTGTGATCCCATTTAAATCACAAAAATGCTTAAAATCGTGTGAACAAAAAGCTGTGCCATTGTCACTCACAATCGTGTGAGGTATTCCGAACCTAGACATAAACTCATACAACTTCTCTACCACGGCAGTTGTAGTGGTTGTATTAACCATGTCATAAATTTCCGGCCACTTAGAATGTGCGTCTACGACTACCAGATACATATGGCCGTTAATGGGCCCAAGAAAATCTATGTGTACCCGACTAAAAACACGCGCCGGATATTCCCAAGGCGAGGGAGGAGCGCGCGGCGGGGAGGACCGTAATTGAATGCATATATCGCAACTCGCTATCAGGCGTTCTACGTAGTCGTCTATACTCGGAAACCAAAACCGTGAACGGGCTTCGGCCTTAGTCTTTACTATTCCTAAATGAGAAGCGTGTAAGTCAGACATAACTCTTTCGCGTAAAGATTCAGGAATTACGACCTTATGACCCCGCATTACACAACCATTTTCATAAGCCAATTGCATTCTACATAAATGATACGGTTTTATACGTAAATCGTTAATTATCCTAGGCCAACCATTCATAATGTATTTAATAACTAGGGATAAAATAGGATCTTTTAACGTTTCTTCCCGTAATACATTTAATTGTACAGGTAAATCTCCCTCCAAAACAAAACATATATACGCTGCGCGGTCGCATGTTATTGTTGCGTCCGCGTCGTCCGTGTCACAGCTGTGACTCCCTATCACTGTGCTCGCCCCCGCGCCCGCGCCCTTGCCTTCCCCGCGTTCGCCTTCCGTCAGCAGCGGTGTCGGCGGTGGCAAACTCGCTCGAGACAAGTAGTCAGCTGAGTTTTGTGCACCGCGTATATATTCTATGTTATAATTATAACCACTTAAAAACATCGCGTACCTTTGTAACCTGTTAGCTGAAACTTCCGGTATACCTTTATAGGGTCCAAAAATTGAAATAAGCGGCTTGTGGTCTGTACGTAAGGTAAACGGATCTGCCCTACCATAAAGGTATTGGTGAAAACGCCTGACTCCAAAAATTATAGCGGTGGCCTCTTTTTGTATTTGCGCGTAACGCTTTTCCGCAGAATTTAAAGTACGCGATGCAAACGCGATTGGCTTTTCGCAACCGTTATCTTCAATTTGTGATAAGATTGCACCCAACCCCGTTGGTGATGCATCTACAGTCAAAATTAACCTTGCTTTGGGATTAAAATGAGTTAATACTTGATCAGATGCCAGATTGTTTTTAATTTTATCAAATGCCCTTTTATGAACCTCGTTCCAAGTCCAAGTGACATTCTTTTTTAACAAATCGTATAGAGGGTGTAATATCGATGAAGCATCACGGACAAAATCTCTATAATAATTAACCAGTCCTAGAAAAGACTGTAACTGGTTTACATTGGCGGGAACTGGAGCATTGACAATGGCCTCAACTTTATCAGGGGATTTTTGCAATCCGTTCTTGTTGATAACGTAACCGAGATAACAAACTTCGTCTTTAAAAAATTCGCATTTATTTCTTTGTAATGTTAACCCGGCGTCTTGTAATTTTTGCATTACCATCTTTAGCCTTGTCAAATGAATCTGATCATCTTCCCCCGTGACTAATATATCATCTAACATACATGTTACGCCATCTATCCCTGCTAACACGCACTCCATCGCACGTTGAAAAATAGCCGGCGCACACGCTAGCCCGAACGCAAGACGTGTATATTTGTATAACCCGCGATGTGTATTAATACATGTATACTTTTGTGATTCCTCATCGATAACAAACTGATTATATGCCATAGACAGATCCAGTTTTGAAAACCTTTGACCTCCATGCAATTTCGAAAATAATTCTTTGGCAGTAGGTAACGGGTATTGATCTACAACCAAATGTTTATTAATACTAACCGAATAATCGGCACATAAACGAACACTACCATTACGTTTCAACACTGGGACTATAGGTGACGCATATTCCGAATGATCAGTTTGTTTTAGTATCTCTAAATCGACCAATCTGTCGATTTCATTGTTTACTTTTTCGCGTAATGCAAAAGCCACAGACCGCGCTTTAAAAAAAATTGGTTTTGCTGTCTCTTTCATTAACAATTTTACCTTATATTTATTAAAACAGCCCAATTTATCAGAAAATAACGCCGGGAACTGTACATGTAATTGATCTACCTCATCAGAAACTTTATGGCAGTAGTTGACCGGTACCAATTCTAATTTAAATAAAGAGATAAAATCTCTGCCGAGCAGCGGCGGGCCGCCCGCGCGCACTATGTGTACATCCAGTGTGCACGTACGATCTGCGAACTTTACCGGTAACCGCGCAACTCCTACACAGTTTATACTATCTCCCGTATAACTCATCAGTTTTTTGCGACTAGGGGACATTGGCACGTCCTTGAATTTGCTTTTGTACATATTCTCTGATATTACTGTTACCGCAGACCCACTATCGATCTCACACTTAACATTCAAACCCAATATCGACACATTTTCTACCATCGTTTCCCCCCGCACAGATCGAATACTGAAAATCTTACCGTCATCGTCATCACCTTCGTCCATGACTCCGTTATTTACGTAGTTGATCTTCGATGGACACATTCTACGTAAATGGCCCTTGACATTACACTTTTTGCACACATACTCAGCGAACCGACACTCTATAGATTTGTGATTATTATAACCGCAACCCGAACACTTTTCCCTAACAAAACCGCCACTTTTATCACTTTTTACGATTTTCTTATGATCCACTATCTTGAATAGTTGATTACTCATTCCAGCAGCTCCAGCGGCGCCAGCACTCGCGGCGGCCGCTTCCCTGGCGCAGCGGATATTCTCAGCAAACTCAATCGCTTTCTTCAGAGTCATGTCTGTTAAGTCTTGGGCATATAACTTCTCTTTTTCAACTCCCGGCAGCATTCCCATTATGAATTTGTCACGCAATGCTTCTTCCACATCCTTAAAAAAGCAATCCTGTGTCAAACCACGTCACCTTGCTGCCCATTGCGCGGGAGATTCCGATTGTTGTTGCACCGCCGCGTAGAATTTGTGCCGCTCACTGAACCCGATACTTTTCGGAGCAAAGTGAGCATCCAGCAGGTTCAATATGTCTTCGTATGGTACCTCTTGCAACTCTTTTGGTAACGCTAAATGAGCTGCAAGCCTATAGGTACCTTCCGTGAGTGCGCTTAACAAAATGGCGCGCCTTTTCGTTCCCGTTGCATCTTTGGTACTTGTCACGTCGTTCGCAATAAACCACTGTGTAAGACGACTTTTATACGTCTTCCAGTCCTGTATATTGTGGTCAAAGCTCGACAAAATGCCAAAATTTACGCTCGACATATTAAAAATGTACAATACACGCGCTTTCGTCGCCACTGATATGTATTCGAGATCGGAGAGGAACACAAGTAAAACGCAAGCTTGCTCATAGCGCACTGTTTATTTGACTCACTTCACGGTGGACGCAGCCACACGCACACATGCATACATCTCTGTATTGCGTAAGGTGTAATTGCATACATAACATAAATAAATGTAGCCTAAGTTACACCCTGAAACATCAGCCAGTGAAAGTCCCGTTAAAATCCATCCAGCCGTTTCAGAGATTACCCGGAACAAACAGACAGATAGAGAAAAAATTTAAAACTTGGTTTTTCAGTGTCAGTAGCGTGTATACTTTCATATGCATTTAGTGAAAAACTGTTATTTTGCAGTTACAAACAGACACTTCAATTTTATTTATCTGTATTGATGTATTGATGATAACGATTTGTAATAGTCTTAAAAATCCGTCCCGAAGTGAAGTGAGGGCGGGTCGCTAGTTTTGTTAAAAAAATATCACCTATTGATGGCCCTATGTGACAATAAATTACGCCTAAAAATTCTACGTATAGGTACAATTATATTAAATTAACCTAATAATAGCATTGTCGTGGAAATGAAGCCACACCCACTGGCTGATGAGAGAGGTCTGACTAATTTTGTTTACGAAAAAAGAACCTTTGACATTTAAACTCGACCAATTGCGTATTAATTAAAACCTTAATTAATTATGTTGGAGGGTAGTACGGTTTTTGAATTTGGAATTGGAATTGTTATGTCCATAGACTAGGCATCTACTGCCGTTTTTTTTTTATTTAATTAGTTAGGATAAACCGTCGTGGTCGTCGGGTTCAATAGCGACGCAAATTCGAATCCCAGCGGCCTTACCATGGGCCCTTGCAATGTTTTTCAGCTGTGTGACAGTGACAGATGTATACACGTCATATACATCTGTCTCATAATATGATAAAAAATACCATGGCTCTAAGAAGTCATGGTAAGGCCCCTGTACCAATGAATTTTTCAATAAAACTTATATGTAAGTAATTCAAATGAAAATGAAAATGATTTATTCAGTTTAGGCCCTGGTAAGGCACTTATGAATATTCACACCACGTGCTTTACGGTGAAGGAATACATCGTGAGGAAACCTACATATGTCAGAGAAGTAATTCAAAGACGTATGTATAGTGCCTGAGACGGCGATAGACTCACCATCTGTCACGTTGGCACTTAATCATCTTCGGTGAAAAGTGTGTGTAGTTACAACACCTCTGCCTACCCCTTCGGGGAATACAGACGTGAGTACATGTACGTTAGGTTATGTAACAAGGATAACTTTTGACCTTTAACCGAGATTGTGACCTATAAACCTAGGGTCAGGGTTGCCACACGCCACACATCAAATAGGAGTTAGGGTTGTGATTGCGACTGTTCTCAGTTTTAGAGTAGTTTTTAATTGCGTAAGATAATCAAGTTATTTAATGAACAAAAAGGTTCGTGATTTAAGTTTGAAGAGGAGTTTTAACTAGGTATATAATTAAGTGAAAATTATATTCAGTTTAGGCCCTGGCAAGGCGCTTATGAATGTCGAAAATTTACCATCGGTTCGGAAATTAGCTTTCTGAGAAGAACCGGCAAGAAACTCAGTCAAGCATCATGTACATTTTATCAATACAATATGAAAAACATTAACCATTGGTACAAAATAGTCTAGAACTGGGATTTTTTTTAATATCCTAACAAAATATCCATACATTGAAATAAAGTAATTTAAGAATGTAATACGTAGTAATTCAAAGTGCTACTATTAAAAAAAAAAAAACAAAAAAAAAATTTTACTTTCAAATAAACTTATTAAAAAAAATGTAATATATTAATATTATATGTGTGGAAAAACCAAAACTTCAACAGAATCACCCGCATGTCTGTCCGTCTGTCACACACAACCATTTTTTCCTAAAAAGTCCTTATATCAAGTGCTATTTTTCGCAAGTATTTTTTCAAAACTACTTATCTAATAGCCTTCTTAGAACCAAATATTTGTATCTAATATGTCATCGAACAAAAAAAGTTACCCATCGAATAGGCTGAACAGACAAAACACCTGTGCTACAAACTACGTACAAAAAAAACAAAAAAAAAACCCAAACTCCCGAACCTCTTCAAATCAGATGTCTGCTACATTTAAAACAATATACCACTGAAATCTTAATCCACCTTCGAATTTCAACCTTATTTCAAAAACCTTAAGAATCAAGGCAAATTTCAAAAACGCAAAAATTATCTAATTTTGGTTTTAGACATCAATGCTCTTAGTACCTCGACTTGCAGTTCAATATTCAACCTTATAACGTTTGTAATAAGAGTTAGTTAATTATTTTCACGTAACTGAATTCGGTAGTTTCAAATGGGTAGTTAAAAAAAACTAAACAGGTTCTTAAAACAAAAAACGGGATGCGTTACTAACGTACATTTCATTTTTACCTTCGGAAAGTAAGTTAAATGTAACCTTAGTCGCTATCATTATAAAACCGACGGGATCGTAGGAATGTAAATGACATTATATTTCACCCAAGCTTTGCCTGCGACACAGTTCAAATAGGCACAAACTGTACATGCAGGAATTTCAGAACAAATCGTTTGAAATTACACACTCACACAGACGCGTGCATCTATGAGAATATAATGTAATCATTATGATACGGACATATAGTCAAACAACATTGAAAACTACCTCTGTAAACTTCTGACGCCCTAGTACTTTAGACAAATCAAGGGACGAGTGGAAACCTCAAAAATGTCGGGGACGATATGGCACAGTGTGCGAATTTCAGGGGACGAGTGGGTCCAACCATGACCTCTTATTGCCATGATAGTGTAACTCTTATTACAAAACAGATGTATATGACGTGTACAAGTCTGTCACTGTCACACAGTAGGACTATGATGGCCATACGAGCTTATGGTACGGGGTCTGGGTTTAGAGCAATGACATCCTAAGCATCCAGCAGAGGAGCTCGTGGCACAGTTGCTATTGCGCATATCATTCGATCAGCGAAGTTAAGCAACCATACGCCTAGCCAGTAGTTGGATGGGTGACCGCCCGAGTACCCTCCGTGCCTCGGAGAGCACGTTAAGCTGTCGGTCCCGGTTGCCAATTTAACATCTTTGGCAATCGTTACAGGTCAGTCGGAGGCCTAAAAATAATCTGACAACTGGTTTAACCCAAATCACAGATTTTCCTCCTAAACGGGGTTGCGAAGATCAGATGGCAGTCGCTTCGTATACAAATCAGGTGATCAGCCACATCGGGTTGAATCAAGTGCCGACCCCTACAATGTATGGGATAAGGCCAGGGAGATGATGACATCCTAAGCATCTAGAATATCGTGAAGATGTAACAAGTATTAACATTATAAACATTGCAACACGTTGAAAGTACACAAGGACATTATAGCATTCACACAGAGCAAATGTCACCGCTCTGTCTGTTGGTATATGCCAGACCTCTCACTGGTAGGGCTGCCACTTTCAACTAGTCAAATATACAAGTATTCATCATCATCCTGCCTTTATCCCATGTTAAAAATATATATTATAACTAGCCGACCCGACAGACGGTGTCCTGTCTTACATGTATCTAAATATATATAACTCAAAGGTGACTGACTGACTGACTGACATAGTGATCTATCAACACACAGCCCAAACCACTGGATGGATCGGGCTAAAATTAGGCATGCAGGTAGATGTTATGACGTAGGCATCCGCTAAGAAAGGATTTTGATTAATTCTACCCTCAAGGGGATCAAATAGGGGATGAAAGTTTGTATAAAATTAAATTTACGCGGGAGAAACCGCGGGGCACAGCTAGTATTAATATCCCAGAAGAGGTAAGCAGAGATTTTATAATAACAACACCCACTTTTCACCGAAAATGATTAAGTGCTAACGTAACAGATGGTGAGTCTATCGCCGTCTTAAGCACTATACCTGTCTTTGAATTACTTTTCAGACATATGCAGGTTTCCTTCAACATGCAACTCGTGGTGTTACACACTACTGTGAGAAAGTTATATGAACGTTTTCCTTTATCGACATTAACATCTTAACAAAACACAATTTTTTTCTCAAAAAATTCTAAAAAAATGTTGAGCGCGCCAACCCTACGTAGGATCCCACATTATTTTCCTATAACACGTTCTTAACCAGATAGTCACGAGCGTCTTCAATATGTTAAAATTAACAAACAAACATCGTTACACGATTTTTATTATAAGTTACTACCGTACTACTTGCTACATAAAAGATCTATCGTCAAAAATTATTAGAATGCTGGAAGCGCACGCGCAGATTACAATGGTTCAAAAATGTTAGGCTTAAATCATGTTTGTATAATTTTTAACACTTGACACAGTTTTTATCTGTTTTCAGGAAGGTTCAATGTTCGCTTACATTGCCTATTTTTCCGAGCATAATTCTAAATATGTAAATTTTAATCGAAAAACACATTAGAAAAAAAATTTATTTGAAGCGAAAATTTTTTGCTATGCTGTTAGTTTTTTTAATATTTTAAAGATCTTATTGAATTTGCTTGATAATATTAAAAATACCTTAGACCTCTTTTCGCACTTTTTTTTAGTTTAATATTAAAAACTTATTTGTTACTAGCTGTGCCCCGCGGTTTCACTCGCGTAGATTTAGTTTTATCCTTATTGTCGCGGAACCCTAATATTTTTAATGAATAAAAGTAGCCTAAGTTACACCTTGAAACATCAGCTACCCACCAGTGAAAGTCCCGTTAAAATCCGTCCAGCCGTTTCAGAGATTACCCGGAACAAACAGACAGACAGACAGAGAAAAAATTTAAAACTTGGTTTTTTTGTGTCAGTAGCGTGTATACTTTCATATGCATTTAGTGAAAAACTGATAGTTTGCAGTTACAAACAGACACTTCAATTTTATTTATCTGTATAGATTTAAAACCATCTGTGTCCAAAGTTTCTCGCACGTAGACACAAATTAATGATGTAAACAAATATATTTAAAGGAATTAATGTAATTGTATTTATAAATAAAGTTACTTGCACATCTATCTGTCAGTACAAGCATTCACAGAATCGATCCTAATCGTATTGTGAACTAGCTGTGCCCTGCGGTCTCACCCGCGTAGATTTAGTTTCATCCTTATTGTCGCGGAACCCCAACATTTTTAATAAATAAAAGTAGCCTAAGTTACTCCTTGAAACATCAGCTACCTACCAGTGAAAGTCCCGTTAAAATCCCAGCCGTTTTGGAGATTACCCGGGACAAACAGACAGACAGACAGATAGACAGAGAAAATTTTTTAAACTTGGTTTTTTAGTGTCAGTAGCATGTATACTTTCATATGCATTTAGTGAAAAGCTGTTATTTTGGAATTACAAACAGATACTTCAATTTTATTTATCTGTATAGATTCGATTTTTAATTGTGGAGGAATTACTGTATGTAAGCTTATTTAAAAAAATCAATGTGCTGTGGAGGTTTGGCAATAAGCCTTTCAAACCAGCAAATATTTTTAAAATATGCAAACTCAAAGTAACGACAAAATATATTCTACCCAACAGCTACGCATAAATTACAAAGCCTTATTGTTCCAATCAAAATATATACATAAATAAACGTACTACAGCACGTTATATCACGCATTTCATTCAAAACTGCGAAACTAGGTCTCAGGACCTGTTTTTAAGATCCGGTGAGCGAGCTACAGAGAGATATTGCTATCTCTTTCAGAGACCTCTGCGCTTCTTCAATGCAATTTCGTTCTTTTTTCGTTGTCTGTGGTTCTCAAAGTTTGACGCACATTAAAGCATTGTCTGTGCGTTTTGAAGATACGGCAATGTAAATAAATATATCATTATAATGTCAACATGCTCACGCCTGTATTATCTGAAAATGTAGGCAGAGGTGTTCAACATCACCGAAGATGATTAAGTGTCAACGAAACAGATGGTGAGTCTATCGCCGTCTCAGGCACAATACATACATCTTTGAATTACTACTCAGACTTTTTTTTTATATATTTTAAAATGTATATGTACTACCAACCTACACCTTAAAAGGTTCGCCCTGTGGGTGGGGGACACCGGTGCGGTTTATCAGAGTACCCGGAGTCCCCCCTATGCACGGAGGATGGCCACCAGCCTCTCCCGGGCGGTCGGGGACCTTTGAAAGGTTTCTCCCTCGTCAGTAAAAAAAGACATCATACATGGATAATGCGAGGGGGTAATGAGAGTCTGGAGAAATTGGGAACACAAATGGCAAACGAGCCCGAGGCCGGTCTCCTACCAGATGGACCGATCAAATAAAAGACTCCAGGACCCCGAGGTTTAGCTCCGTCGTCAGGGCCGCGATGGACAGAAGTTGATGGAAACAAATAGTTCACTTAAAGTGTGGACCACTTGTTGATGACCACGATCGTCAGACATGAGGGAACGACTAGAGAGAGAGACATGAACTCA
Organism: Watsonalla cultraria; assembly: GCA_964035505.1. NCBI lineage: Eukaryota > Metazoa > Arthropoda > Insecta > Lepidoptera > Drepanidae > Watsonalla > Watsonalla cultraria. Next base: position 5,954,901 of record OZ037737.1, read on the forward strand.
AACTCAAACTCAAATATATCTTTATTCGATTAGACTTTATACAAAGTACTTTCAAATCGTCAGAATGACATAATAACACAGGATTATACATGCTACCGCCAGGTTCGGAAGGTTGCTTTTACTGAGAACAACCTGCCAAGAAACTCAGTAATTACTCTTTTAAAGAATATTATACAGTTTTAAAAATACAAAATAAATCACTCAAGCAACTATAAGCCCATGGACACAGTTCCAATGCTCAATTGTCAAAAATAAAAACTAAAAATATAGTACAAATATATGTGAGCATGGCAAATTCCAGCCAGTCAAAGCAAAATTAAGATTAATTAATTGTAGCAAATGGATAAATTTAAAACTTTGATAGTCAGTGGAATCATAAAAACTCTTTATTATGTATCCCTTTAAGTAGCAATGCGAAAGGAAGTGGCCGTATGTTGCAAATTGCCAGATAATTATTGTTTGAGAATACGGTTTTCAATTTTAATGACACTTTAATACATTATCGAATTTTGGTTAATTCTCTTTTGAATTGGAACGTGGATTACTCAGGAATGTATGAAGATATTAATGAACTAGCTGTGCCCCGCGGTTTCACCCGCGTAGATTTTAATTTCATAATGTTTTTTAAATATCTAAGTAGCCTAAGTTACCCCTTGTAACATAAGCTATCCGTCAGTGAAAGTCCCGTCAAAATCCGTCCAGCCGTTTCGGAGATTACCCGGAACAAACAGACAGACAGACAGACAGAGAATAATTTAAAAATTGTTTTTTCTGTGTCAGTACCTTGTATACTTTCATATGCCTTTAGTGAAAAACTGTTATTTTGCAGTTACAAACAGACACTTCAATTTTATTTATCTGTATAGATTAAGTAAATGTTTATCTCTTAGTCTCTTACTAAACAATACTTGAACAATTCTTAGTTCCCAAGAATCTACATACTTCTTAATACTTTTTTTTTCAGAAGGGTCCCCGAAGGAGTAAGCAATGTGTTGTAACAACAACACCCACATTTCACCGAATATGATTAAGTGCCAACGTGACAGATGGTGAGTCTATCGCCGCCTCAGGCACTATACCTATATACGTCTTTGATTTACTTCTTAGACACATGCAGGTTTCCACGTGAAACCGCGTGACGTTCGCTAATATTCTATGTTCTCAGAAAGTAATTCGAGAAATCGTCAGAACAAGAAAAACATACTTTTGATCAGAAGAACTTAGATGTCCTCTCAAAACTGACCACTATAAGTGCCAAAGTACCGAAGTCATGAAACACCACCTGCACGGGATTCGAACCCTTGAACCGTGACGGTGAGTCAGTGAGGTCAGTGGTGTCGTGGGAGAATGTTTTTACGCGATCCTTTGTTCGTTCAGGAACTAGAGTTCGTAATTTGTTTATTGACGTTACATTTGGGGTTCCGTAGCTTAATTTTAAAAAATATTACGACGAATAGTGCCTCTTGCCCCTGTGCCCCAATTAAAGGTATTTATATGATATGGCCTACGTATTTTCCTCATTATGCATGGCAATGAAAAAGCGCTCCAAGCGGCGAGTGTAAGAAGTTTTACGTCTGCATACAAAAGCGCAAAACGCAAGGTCAAGCGACGTTCGAACGTGTCTAAACCTAAACTTGGAGCACTGAAATCAGTCTAAAACGCTACATGGAGTACTGGCCACCTGACTCCCCTTGTGAACACAAGAATACTTAAAGGTAGCATTATCTCTGCCATCTTCTGTAAGACTAGCTGTGGCTTCAAGCCCCGCGGTTTCACCCGCGTAGATTTAGATTCATCCTTAGTGCCTAAGTCACTCCTTGAAACATCAGCTACCTGCCAGTGAAAGTCCCGTTAAAATCGGTCCAGGCATTTCAGAGATTACCCGGACAGTCAGACACACAGATGGACAGATAGGCAGGGAAAAAATTTTAAACTTGGTTTTTTAGGGTCATTAGCGTGTATACTTACATATGCATTTAGTGAAAAGCTGTTATTTTGGAATTACAAACAGATACTTCAATTTTATTTATCTGTATCTGTATAGATGTATTGATGGAGGTACATTCTCGAGTCGGGCAACTCCGAATATAATACGACAGATCGCTAACGCTCTAATAATGGGTTTTCCGTTACTAAGGACCCCTAAAAACACTGTGAGTCCAATGATTCAACCACTATGTCGGACTTTGTTTTTGTGTGGGCTACCAAAAGACACGTCTGTGTGTTTTGAAGTGAAGGAACGATTTATTTAGGCAAAAGACAATGCATCCCAAACCATGTTAAGACTTAATTGTGATTTGGTATTACTTGATATGCGAGAGCTATTGAAGTAGGGCATAACAAGACCTGGTAATTCGGGTAGGCAGAGAGTGGTGACCATAAGATTTGAGCAGTCATGTTCTACGTAAGCGACGCAAGCTCCAATCCCAGCGCGGCCTGAAGGGGCCTGGGAGTTTTCTTAAAAAATTATGTGCAGTGATTTCTCACCACGTGCTTTACGGTGAAGGATAACATCGTGAGTAATAAACCTGCATATGTCTGAGAAGTAATTCAAAGCTATATGTATAGTGGCTGAGACTGCGATAGACTTGCCATCTGGCACGTTGGCACTTAATCATCTTCGGTGATAAGTGTGTTTTGTTATTACAACACCTCTGCCTACCCCTTCGAGGAATACAGGCGTGAGCATATATATTACCGAAGGTTCTTATTTATTTACTAGCTGTGCCCCGCGGTTTCACCCGCGTAGATTTAGTTTCTTCCTTATTGTCGCGGAAATCTAATATTTTTAATAAATAAAAGTAGCCTAGTTACTCCTTGAAACATCAGCTACCTACCAGTGAAAGTCCCGTTAAAATCCCTCCAGCCGTTTCAGAGATTACCCGGAACAAGCAGACAGACAGACAGACAGAGAAAAAATTTAAAACTTGGTTTTTCAGTGTCAGTAGCCTGTATACTTTCATATGCATTTAGTGTAAAGCTGTAATTTTGGAATTACAAACAGACACATCAATTTTATTATCTGTATAGATATAGATATAGATGTATAGATACGGTTTATACCTTAACTAGTTCGGAGAAATTGGTTGATGTTACTTTGTAAATAGGATAAAAAGTAAACAGGTTTATTTTTCCTGCGATATTTCACATTCTCACGATAAATCCTTATATTTATACCTTGCGTTACACTCCCATACATTTGCATTTAATTTGCATGGCTGTAAACACTTTCCATAAATAGGTTTTGGTTCATTGACGAAGCTTTTTATTGCATATTGGTTTCTTTCGATATTGTAATTATAAGGTAACGTAAGGAGCTGTGATGACTTGCTACTCAAGCACTTAAGTTTTTAGAAAAACTCATTGGTACAGGCCCTGCTGGGATTCGAACTTGCGTCGCTACCGTAGCAGGCTGCTCGAACCCCAAAGCACCAACGGGTCCTGACCCGTTCCATCATCATCTTCCTGTCCTTATTCCATGTTATTTGTGGTCGGCGCACTGTGTTCTTCTTTTCCATTGCACTCTATCAGCCGTCATATCTGTAATCACTCCCATTCTAGCCATATCATCTTTCACACAATCCATTCATCGTTTCTTAGTCCTTTCTCTCCCCTTGTATTCCACAAAATCACCTTTCCATTTGTGTGATTAATGCGTTGTATTAACGAGTACGCATACGCAAGTCGAAGAAACAAATATAATTTTTAATATTTCAGATTAAAAAATTACGAGTGTTCTTAAAACAGACTGATCAGCATCATAGTAGAAACGAATAAACAGTAATCCAACTATCATACAATTGCTAATTAAAATAATTAAAGTGCCTGAGGCGGCGATTGACTCACCACCTTAAAATAATTAAATTAAGATGTATAGTGCCTGAGGCGGTGATAGACTCACCACCTGTTACTTTGACACTATATTATAAAGGGTGACAAGTAAGTGTTGTAACTATTCTCCAAAACAATTCGGAGACCCTCTCTCTCGTAAGGAATTAGCTTAGAAGCTATCACTTAGAAACCGCCCAAGTGCGATTAGCACTCGCACACGAATGGTTCCACCCATTATTTATAAAAATAAAGAAATCACAACCGCAGCAAAGCCTCTTAAATATTTATTTAATACAGTTTCTTTTTTGTATTCTTATGAAAGAGACAATATCATGATTGAAAATTCTAACTGTGTAAGTATCACAGTTCATGAGTACAGCCTGGTGTCAGAGGACAGACAGGCAGACAGACAGACAGACGGAGGCTTAGTAATAGGGTCCTAGTAAACCAAAAACGCTTTTTGAATACACAATTATCTTGCAGTTTTGTTACTGTTCAGTAAATATGCCCTATGTCTTTATCAAGTAGTAAATTTAAAAGCTGGTGTCTAATTGTCGCTCCCACGAACTATGAATGGGATTATTCAAACCGAATCAGTGCGGTTATTGCAACGCTTATACGTGGTGTCTTCGTTATTTACAGGGTGACCTATTTAAATATTCAGCTTTTTTTTTGTTTTTTATTGTTATACCACTAAGGTGGCAAACATGTGACTTACCTGATAGTAAGTGGTTACCACGGCCTATGGTGGCTTGCAATACCAGGGGCATCACTCGTAGCCAACTGTAAATATCTCTTTACAATCTTCTTGAAGAACCCCATACTGTACTCGTTTGGCAAAAAATATTTAACATTTTTGGATCAAAGAAAATAATTTAGTGAATTCCACACGACATTTTTTATGACAGAATGGTATTCACAATTATGCACATAAGTTAGATCGTTGAAATGTACATAGCCAAATAACATAACCGCTGAATTTTATGCCTAAATATTCAGAACCTTTTCAATTGTGGCCTAAACTATTTTATTTGGCATTTTTGTTGTTTCTCTGATTTTGGCAAACGTTTCAATAAAACTATGTGTAAACTAAGTAAACGCCCGTTAAAACCTTGCCCCAATCAGCCTTACCCGTTTCAGACAATACCCTGAACAATCTTACTAAACAGACAGATAGACAGAACATTATAAACATATTTTTTTTTATAAGATCTGTTTATACTTCCAAGATCATAAGCGGTTAATTTAGAATTACAAACGGGCACGTCAATTTTGTTTATATATATAGAAGACATTTCAATTATATTATACCAATCACCCTGTATGAAGTCAAGAGGGCAAGACGATATCAGGCCCCGCCGTCACAGTCGGCGGCGCCGTGTGAGACACTCCCACGACCTATCTCGGATCGCCACCACAACTTTAATTATTCATGTACGTATAACTATACTGAATTAATCTAGCTCCTTGGACTTGCACCTGAATGAACCATTGGGTTTGACCAGTTTGATAATCCTGAAGGGATCATAGCTACTTTATAATGGTTGCGAAGGAATTCGTCAAAGTCCGAATCGGTAAAGTTAGAATCGGTCGAGAAAGAACAAACAGACAAACAGAGATAATTTTTTTTATTTTATTAATTCCGGTACAGTGTGCCTAGTGCGAGTTTTCTTAAAATCGCCGTCACAAGTCACCGCGTCGACGTAAACGCAGATTTGTATGGGCTCACTTTAGGCCGACAGAGGCGCTGTTTCGATCCCATATAAATCGCGTTAACTTTGACGCGGTGACTTGTGAAGGCGGCAGTGAAAAACTCGCATTAGGCACTCAGATTATTGTATCAAAAGCTATTAAATTGGGATTACAAAGAAATTAATTAATTACAGAAACTATAATTTTATTCACTTTAATATTACACACATATACGTGGCAAAATGTGTGTGTATTAATTACACCTCCGCCTAATCCTAAAGCGTTTGTTATTAAGAAAAAAATATTTAATTCGAACTTAACACTGTAAGTACGGACCAAGGGTTGAACCTTACACCCTACAGGCTAACTACTGAGTAGCCGCGGCTATAGATAGAACTAGATGTGCCCCGCGGTTTCTCCCGCGTAGATTTTAATTTCATGGTTGCCCGCGGATCCCTAATGTTTTTAATAAATAAAAGTAGCCTAAGTTACTCCTTGAAACATCCGCTACCAGCCAGTGAAAGTCCCGTTAAAATCGGTCCAGCCGTTTCTGAGATTACCCGGAACAAACAGACAGACAGACAGATAGACAGACGGACAGACAGACAGACAGAGAAATTTTTTAAAAACTAAAATTTTAGAAACTTGGTTTTTCAGTGTCAGTAGCGTGTAAACTTTCATATGCATTTAGTAAAAAGCTGTAATTTTGGAATTACAAACAGACACTCCAATTTTGAGAAGAACTCCAATTTTATTTATCTGTATAGATAATCTCCCCTAACAGATGACCATACGTTCCATTATAACATTTTTCATTTTCATCTCCATAAATCTTAGCTGCGTCTGAAGTTTTTTCATCATTCCCCGAGTATGATCAATTATCCCCACCCCTATCAACCCTGTCTACTGAGTTGCAAACTAATAACACTAGTTTTGCAAGCGATATTGTCTGCGTTTTATAAAAGTACATAATTCTTAGAGCCCTAGTGGCCGTGGGGTTTGAACATTCGCCGAATGATGAGTTAATGTGACGTGTTATATTTTGTAATCAATACAGATAAATAAAATTGAAGTGTCTGTTTGTAATTCCAAAATAACAGCTTTTCATTAAATGCATATGAAAGAATACACGCTACTGCCATCGAAAAACCAAGTTATGAATTTTTTCTCTGTCTGTCTGTCCGTCTGTCTATCTGTCTGTCTATTTGTTCCGGGTAATTTCTGAAAGGCTGGACTGATTTTAACGAGACTTTCACTGGCAGGTAGCTGATAATGCAAGGAGTAACATAGGCTACTTTAAATTTTAAAAAAAACATTAGGGTTCCGCGGGCTGCCCATGTAATTAAGTCTACGCGGGTGAAACTGCGGGGCACAGCTAGTGTAATAAATAAATAATTTATTCTGTAAATTATGAAAATGTATGCTGCGTCAAATTATTTATGTGAAAAATAATTGTCGAATAGTTTTGAATAAACGTGAATTCTACATGGAGTGAGGACGTTTTTGCTAGTAATAGTATTAAAAACATATACTCTGAGGCTTCGCTAGTAGAGACGACACAAAATGTACGGGAATGACATATGTCACATGGCTGATTTATGTCATCATCTCCCTGGGCTTATCCCATCTATTTGGGGTCGGCACTTGATTCAACCCGATGTGGCTGATCACCTGATTTTTATACGAAGCGACTACCATCTGACCTTCGTAACCCCTTTTTCAAAAAAATCGGCAATCTGGGTTAAACCAGTTGTCAGGCTTTCTTAGGCCTCTGACTGACCAGTGACGATTGCCAAAGATGTTAAATTGGCGTGATTAATGTCATTTGCATAAAAAAATATCGTTTATTAGCACAAGCGCGAGAGAATGTGATTAGGCCTACAGAGGCCTAACCAAGTAAGAGCCGTGGTGGCCTCGGGGTTAGAGGAGTCGCCTGCTACGCAAGCGCCGCAAGTTCAAATCCCAGCGGGTCCTGTACATATGAGTTTTTCTAAAAACTTATGTACAGTGATTTTCACACCACGTGCTTTACGGTGAAGGAAAACATCGTGAGGAAACCTGCATATATCTGAGAAATAATTCAAATACGTATGTAGAGTGTCCGAGACGGCGATGGACTCACACTCTGTCAAGTTGGCACTTAATCATATTAGGTGAAATGTGGGTGTTGAAAATTACAACACCTCTGCCTACCCCTTCGGGGAATACAGGCGTGAGCATATATATGTAGAAGCCTCACCATGAGCTCTTATTGCAATGATAATTCACCTGTGTGACATTGACAGATGTATACACGTCACATACATCTGTCTCATAGATTAGTGAAACTATCATGGCAATAAGAGGCCTCAGGTAAGGCCCCAGGTACTTAGCTAATCTGATGATTCTTGTTCTCACAAAACTACAAATCGAACAATAGCATAGGTAGGCGGTGTATTCTAACTTAATTATCTTACATTACGTCCTAGTCATTTATGTGGAAGTTGACTAGTATTCCGCATTCCGGAGAAATGGCTAGAAATGACCGATAAATGCTGGTTGCAACTTCCGCTGGATAATGTTACGGTTTTGATCTGAGTCGTGTTATCCTCATGTCTTGACAATCATTTCAATTCACTTATTCATCGGTGAAGCTCGGGATAATGTTTGATACCTCAGTACTTTTTCAATCTATACAGATAAATAAAATTCAAGTTTTAAGTGTCTGTTTGTAATTCCAAAATAACAGCTTTTCACTAAATGCATATGGAAGTATACACGCTACTGACACTAAGAAACCAAGCTTTAATTTTTTCTCTGTCAGTCTGTCTGTTTGTTCCGGGTAATCTCTGAAACGGCTAGACCGATTTCAACGGGACTTTCACTGGCGGATAGCTAATGTTACAAAGAGCAACATACACAACTTTAATTTAAAAAAATATTAGGATTCCGCGGGCCACCCATGAAATTATATCTACGCAGGTGAAACCGCAGGGCACAGCTAGTTTAAGTAATAATGTAAGAAGAAGTAATAAGATACACTTAGGGAGTAACTTAGGCTACTTTTATTTATTAAAAATATTAGGGTTCCGCGACAATAAGAAAGAAACTAAATGTGAAACCGCGGGGCACAGCTAGTATATAATAAAATCTATAGGAGTTCGAAATCTGTTTGTCAAATACGTACAAAAGTAGAACACAGATAAAATAAATATCAAAGTAGTCCCCTGGCCACTTGACATCTCAACAGATCACGATACTACAAACAAGCAAATTGGCCTGCCATTATTCTATTATTGCCACAACACAAGCACACTTCAGTAGTCAAATACAATTATTATCTATCTATATCTATACAGATAAATCAAATTGACAGCTTTTCAATAATGCAATGACAGTAATTTTGACTGGCAGAAAATGCTTTTGCATTAAGTTTTTAAATAAATAAATAATGTGCATAATATAATTTATATATTGATTATAATTTATAACGTCAAATAACAATATATGGAACTTTAATATAAAATAATTACATTTTTTAAATGTTGTCTGTCTGTTTGTTTTTGTGAGAGATGATATAGCTAGAATGGGAGTGAATACAGATGTGACGGCTGATAGAGAGAGATGGAAGAGAAGAACACATTGCACCGACCACAAATAACATGGGATAAGGATAGGAGGATGATGATGCCAGGGGCCTTACTATGAGCTCTTATTGCCATTCTAGTTTCACTCATTTATGAGACAGATGTATAGGACGTGCATACATCTGTCACTGTCACACAGCTGAACTATCATTGCAATAAGATCTCATGGTTGGGCCCCAGGTTCTTCTCAGTAAAAGCAACCTTCCGAACCTGGCGGTAGCATGTATAATCCTACATAATCATGTCGTTCTGACGATTTGAAAGTACTATGTTAAAAGTTTAATCAAAAAAAGATATTTTTGAATTTGAATTCGAAGTTGTTGATAGGGTTGAAAACTAAGCATGTGTGTCCGAAATCTAGCGTTTACTACGTAGTTATGATACTGTGTATAGTACTCTATTGTAAATCGAGTATGGGCCATCGAAAAATCATTGGAGCGCGCTACGGGACTCTGTAGCTAATATAATACATAGTTTGAGATGGCTTTGCGATTGTATTTTTCATTCCAATATCGTTTTGAAGTTTGCTTTGTAGCAAGACTTTATTTATCTCACGGGTAGGCAGAGAACTCCTGAACAATAATGAAATTGTCGACACATTGAGAGACTATTGGGATCATCAGCTGCTAAAATCAAAACTATCTTTAGATATTTGATAAGGCTTCTTACAAAGTACTTTCAAATCGTCAGAAGGACACAAATAGTATATTAAACAGAACTAGCTGTGCCCTGCGGTTTCACCCGCGTAGATTTAGTTTCATGCGTCGTGGAACCCTAATATTTAAAAAAATAAAAGTAACCTAAGTTACTCCTTGAAACATCAGCTACCTGCCAGTGAAAGTCCCGTTAAAATCGGTCCAGCCATTTCAGAGATTACCCGGAACAAACAGACAGACAGACAGACAGAGAAAAATTTTAAAACTCGGTTTTTCGGTGTCAGTAGCGTGTACACTTTCATATGCAATTAGTGAAAAACTGTTATTTTGGAATTACAAACAGACACTACAATTTTATTTATCTGTATGTATATGTAGATGTATAGATTATTTTATCACCTGTTTGTCACCTGCTTGTCACAGTTTTTACCTAGCAAGGTGCGTAGTAAAGGTCAGGTAACATATAGTCACAATTAACATATCTAGTGCGATGTAAATAACCGTAAACAAATTACACAAGAAAAATGTGTGAGGTCTACATTCCGTACCAACCAGTTTTTTTACTATGAAGGTAGTTAACAAGTGTTCATGGTAAGTAAGTCTGCATGGTAAGCGGTTACTGCAGCCTATGAAAATGACAGAGTGTCACTCGCTTATTGACGACTTTATGGATAGCTGTGCCCCGCGGTTTCATCCACGTAGACTATATTTCGCGGTGCCCAAATTTTATTTTAAAAATAAAAGTAACCTAAGTTATCCTTGTAACATCAGCTATCTGCGAGTGAAAGTTCCGCCAATATCGGTCAAGATATTAGTTGGAGCAAACAGACAGACGGCAGTGCTTTCTTAATGTACCCGAGTATCGTAATACTTTCATATTAATTTAGTGAAAAGTTGTTTTTCGAAATATGTAACAATTAGACACTTCATTTTTGTTCATAAGCCTTAAAATCTCGACAGATTTGAGTAAAGCAAGATATTTTTAACCGATTTAAATTAAAGCTCGTTAACCAAAACTGAATAATTAATTATTAACACACGGGCGAAGCCGCGGCCTAAAGCCACTTTTTCAATATATCGAATATTCACCGCGGTCTTTTTTATCAATGAACATTGAACAACTCGAAAAAAATGACGAAATTCGGTTAAGAAACGAATACATAAGACAGTCGGCTTGTATCGAAAATACACCCACCGATGAACAGGTGGCGTATACACTGCCGGACAGAAAAACGGGACCGTCATTAATTCATAGCCGTCTGTCGGGTACCAGTGAGTCTAAAACAGTGATATCATACCACCAGCTTTACGGTGAAGGAAACTTTGCAATTGAGGAGACCTGCATATTCGTTTGAGTTATTTCGGTCTGATCCTCTCATTTAATCCGCTCTTGGTTATTGTTGTTTTAATACCGTTTTTTTGGCTCATAAAATACTGGACCGATTTTAAAAATTCCTTCATTATTTGATAGCAACATTATCACTGATTAATATAGACTATATTTTATCCCCGTACTCCCATGGGAACTACGCGGGATAAGCCGCGTGACGTCCGCTTGTACTTTCATATACCTACTTTTAGTGAAAAACTGTTGTTTTGGAATTACAAACAGACTATTTTATTTATCAGTATGAATGAATATTATTTATTCAGTTTACGCCCTGGTAAAGACACTTATGAACGTCGACCGTTTACCACAACAATCTATACAGATAAATAAAATTGAAGTGTCTGTTTGTAATTTCAAAATAACACCTTTTCACTAAATGCATATGAAAGTATACACGCTACTGACACTGAAAAACCAAGTTTTAAAAATTTTCTCTGTCTGTCTGTCCGTCTGTCTGTCTGTCTGTCTGTCTGTTTTTTCCGGGTAATCTCTGAAACGGCTGGGCCGATTTTAACCGGACTTTCACTGGCAGGTAGCTGGTCTTTCAAGGAGTAATTTATTAAAAATATTAGGGATCCGCGACAATAAGGGGGAAACTAATTCTACGCGGGTGAAACCGCGGGGCACAGCTAGTATAGAATATAATATAGATTGAAAGTGTTCAAGTGTCACTGGCACTGAGTGTAGTTCACCTGCCTATTGTGTGCACCTGTGATGCCGGCTGCCGAGCTCGCCGACTCACTTTTGATAATAATATCTACCGTTGTATAGGCATAATGAAGCGTCTTAAAATAGCTCCTTCACTTATTAAGTTATTTAACATAGCTTCCACTAGCGGTTTCGCCTGCCATAATAGCCCATTTACCCTGATAGAGTACCTACCTATTTATCTACATCTATATCTATCAGATAAATAAAATTGAAGTGTCTGTTTGTAATTCCAAAATAACAGCTTTTCACTAAATGTATATGAAAGTATACACGCTACTGACTCTAAAAAACCAGGCATAATTTTTTTTCTCTGTCTGTCTGTCCGTCTGTCTGTCTGTCTGTTTGTTCCGGGTAATCTCCGAAACGGCTGGACGGATTTTAACGGGACTTTCACTGGCAGGTAGCTGATGTGTCAAGGAGAAGCTTAGGCTAATTTTATTTATCAAAAATATTACGGTTCTGAGACATGAGGCATGAAACTAAATCTACGCGGGTGAAACCGCGGGGCACAGCTAGTACTATCTATTTCACAAATTGTAGCGATCATTAAATTAATGACGTCACAGTACAATGTACTCTTGACTCGAAAGCCCTTGAGTTCCAACAAAATGTAGCGCATATTGTAGTGGCTAATTAATATGGATGGATGCTTGTATGAGAGTTATGGGTTTGATGTAAAGTTGGGCTCCCAAACATCCACTTACATACTCCCCTCCACAAAGGGGCTTTACTGTTCACAAAATTCAAAAATATCTTATTTGATTAGACTTTTGACGAATAACTTACAAATATTCCGAACCACATAATATATTTATACACTAGCTGTGCTCCGCGGTTTCACCCGCGTAGATGTAGTTTCATCCTTATTGTCGCGGAACCCTAATATTTTTGATAAATAAAAGTAGCCTAAGTTACTCCTTGAAACATCAGCTACCTCCCAGTGAAAGTCCCGTTAAAATCGGTCCAGCCGTTAAGAGATTACCCGGAACAAACAGACAGACAGACAGAGAAAATTTTTAAAACTTGGTTTTAGTGTCAGTAGCGTGTATACTTTCATATGCATTTAGTGAAAAGCTGTTATTTTGGAATTACAAACAGACACTTCAATTTTATTTATCTGTATGTATAGATATAGATATGCTCACGCCTGTATTTCCCGAAGGGGTAGGCAGAAAACAGCACCCACTTTTTACCGAAGATTAAGTGCCAACGTGACAGATGGTGAGTCTATCGCCGTCTCTGGCACTATACATGCGTCATAGAATTACTTCTCAGACATATGCAGGTTTCCTCACGATGTTTTACTTCATCTTAACGCACGTGGTGTGAAATCACCGTTCTTATATTCTTAGAAAAACTCATTCACCAAATGATATCTACATACAAGTCGAATCAAATAAAGATATTTTTGAATTTGAATTTGAATTTGAATACGTAGCAGGCGACCTACCTTTAACCGACTTCAATAAAAGAGTTTATCAATTCAACTGTATCATCATCTCCCTGGCCGTAATCCCATGTATTTGGGGTCGGCACTTGGTTCAACCCGATGTGGCTGATCACCTTTTATACGAAGCGACTGCCATCTGACCTTAGCAACTTCTTTTCGAGGAAAATCGGCAATCTGAGTTAAACCAGTTGGGTCAATTCAACTGTATATTTTTATTTATTTACTAGCTGTGCCCCGCGGTTTCACCCGCGTGGAATTAGTTTCATCCTTATTGTCGCGGAACCCTATTATTTTTGATAAATAAGAGTAAGTCTAAGCCTAAGTTACTCCTTAAAACATCAGCTACCTGCCAGTGAAAGTCCCGTTTAAATCGGTCCAGATTATCCGGAACAAACAGACAGACAGACAGACAGAGAAAAAATTTAAAAATTGTTTTTTTTGTGTCAGTATCGTATATATTTTCATATGCCTTTAGTGAAAAGCTGTTATTTTGGAATTACAAACAGACACTTCAATTTTATTTATCTGTATAGATGTTAGTTACTTGATAACTTGCGTAGTAATAAAATGCTCTATGTAGCACTTATTTCTGCAAAATATTGCGTAGAAAATCCCTAAATATCCCGCTAAATGAGTTAACAGCAATTATATTAGTGGGTAACTTATTTAGTCGGTGAAAGTGCTCCGGTGGAAGGTTAAGTACGCTCTTACTTATACATAATGGGTTCCGTACTTGCTTAAAATACTTGATGAAAACGTGTTGAAGATGTTATATTGTTACATACATTGTCGCGGGCCTTTCAAAGTTAGAAGTAATCAGAGTACCGCAGTATACATTACTTGCAGTTTCACCCGCGTAGTTCCCGTTCCCATGGGAGTACGGGGATAAAAATACAGCCTATGTTACACGCTGATGATGTAGCTATCCATTGCTGAAAGAATTTTCAAGGTCGGTCAAGTAGTTTCGGAGCCTATTCAATGCAAATAAACGAACGAAAAAACAATCAAATCAAATCTTCTAGCTTAGACAAAGTAACATTATCTCGCGCTTGCGCTAATAGAAACGATACAAAATGTATGGAAATGGCATAAATCAGTCACGTGACATTGCCATTGTCATGCTATTCCCATACATTTTGTATCGTTTCTATTAGCGAAGCGTGAAGACAATGTTACATGTCAGGCCCTGTACGGAATGTAGGAACAATTCGATCGAATGACACACTCACACAACACCCATTTACGAGGTTATAAGTGACCACGATTTAAATATTATGACAATTTTACAAAATAGGGGAATACAGGCATGATCATATGAAGATGGCAGATAGTGAGTCTATCGCCGTCTCAGGCACTATACATAAGTCTTTGAATTACTTCTCAGACATATGCAGGTTTCATCGCGATGTTTTCCTTCACCGTAAAGCACGTGGTGTGAAATCACTGCGCATAAGTTTTTAGGAGAACTTATTGGTACAGGGATGTTGCGATTCGAACTTGCGTCGCTTGCGTCACAGGCGACTGCTTAAACCCCACGGCTACCACGGCTGTTTAAACATTCCAAAAAAAATCTTGCAAAGAAATGGACCCCAAATCAACTCACCTGCGTACAACTCTCTCCTGAGCGCTTCAACACTTGAGTTGATCAATAAATTTATGGGCCCCAACAGAAGGCGCAACAGCCATTAAATGTGCCATTAATTAATGGGCCTCATTCCGGGGATTTCCCGGGGGAACTTCACTTAATGACACGGTATAAAAACATACAATTTTGCCGCCACCTTTTCGTAAAACTGTATTTTTTCCGGATTTCTGTAATGTCACGTTAATTTGCAAAGGAACGGGGTTTAATTAGGGACTTGGTTTGTATTAAGCTGTTGGTTTTTATGTAAGCTGTGTGCTTGGCTACCCAGATTTTTAATGGAACAAGGATTTTTTTTATTTGTTTTACCCTTTCCTTACGAATAGCAATAATCTATGTACATCTTAATAATATTACAAATGTGAATGTAAGTTTGTTTGTTACGCTTTCACGCGAAAACTACTTAACCGATCATCGTGAAACTTTGTACGCATATTCTTGGAGGTATTGGAAGTAACATAGAATGCACTAACTTTTAATGAAAAAACATTTTTTAATTGCGAGCGAAATTTTTTATTAGGGCCCAATTTTCAATCTTCAGATTACTTTGAGAGTGTGAAGAGATATTCTCAGGGTCAGCAACGAGTGATGCCCCTGGTATTGCAAACGATCATAGACACATGCAGGTATCCTCACCAAGTTTTCCATCACGGTAAAGCTCTGCACGCCACGCATACGTTTATAGACGGTCTGGTGGAGATCGCTCTAGCGATAAGACCGCCTTTCGTTACCATATTGGTTTAATTCTTTCTCTAAATGTTGTTCTTAAGGTGTGCAATAAAGAATAGTACCTGGTTGACCGAGCTGTGCTCGGTTTCTTTTCTCACAAAAAACTAAACTTTTTCCCTTGATAGAAAAAAACTTGACGTTTTCTCAAAAAAGCTAGTAGAAAAAAAAAACATCGAACCGGTGAACGTCAGTCTCGAACCGGGGTATTCTAGTTTCGTTATCACCTCGTAAGCTGACAGCCTCACCTCTGAGCTATCATAACTTAACAGTCGTCGGCGACATTTACTGTCGTATTGTATTGATATTTTATGAGTTTTTCAATGCATGAAAACATGGTCAAAACGATGTTTTTTGAAAGTGAAACCTAGCTAGATCAAGTTTTTGCCCCCGAAACCCCCTACATACAAAATTTCATGAAAATTGATGCAGCCGTTCCCGAGATCCAGATTATATATATATATATATATATATATATATATATATATATATGTATACATGAATTGCTCGTTTAAAGGTATAAGATTGTATTGTAGTTATACAAAGAAATATATTGAAATATCGGCCTTAATCACGGTATAAACGACACAGACATATTTTAAACTGATTTTAAACTAAACTCCAATATAATCCAACAATGCGATTATTGGTTCGCCCGGGGACATCAGTTAACCGGCTGTTACACTTGTAATTGCATAAACCTGGCGTAATGTAAATTACATCCGGATATCCGTCGTGCTTAGCATAATACGGTTTGTAATTAATTCTTTCGATTAAGCCGTTAGTCTACTGGTTAGTATACCTGCACTAGGTGTACGGGTTCGATTACCGCGTGGAGTAAACATGTGATTTGTGTTTGCCTTGTACATAATACATCTATACATAAATAAAATTGAAGTGACTGTTTGTAATTTTAAAATAACAACTTATTATCAAATGCATATGAAATATATACGACACTGTTATAAGAAACCAATTAAAAAAAACACTGTTTGTTACGGCTAATCTGAGGAACGGTTGGACAGACTGAAATAAAAATCGTTTCTCTATGTTAGTATCGTGTATACTTTCATGTTTTTCACAGAAATGCTGTTATTTTGGAATTACAAACAGACACTTTAATTTTATTATTTGCCTGTATATATATGAATTTGTAGAGTATATATTCTACGCGGTTGATTCTAGGTAAGGACAAGAGGGGCATGGAAAAAGATGGAGGAGGCTTCACCCAAGGAGGGGCCCATATCTCTTAGTTATATCTTAGAGATATGGGCCCCTATATATAGAATATACTAACAATTAGATTTAAGTGAACATACTAACAACATTTGATTTGTAACTGTAAGGGATTTGGAAATAAAGAGGCTTTATTATTATTATTATTACTATATTCTACGCTATAAAATAGAATCACTGTGCCAGCAGAATAAAATACGATGCCTTATTTAAACTAAAAATTCTTCTAGTATTGTTTTGTGATACCTTCGTCTTTCTGAGGTAAATGATTCCCGCGGGTGACAGGTTGCAGCTACTATTTGGTACATATCCCCTATTGGTCATTGACCGAAATTTAAGACGATGCAAGTAATTAAAACAGAAATATTTTATCAAACTGAGCTCCTTCCGGGCTTCCACAGAAAGCATTATAAACTTATGAATGTTACTTTCAATATGCACAGTTAGTTATTTGGTGAAATGTCTAAAGTTCTAATCGTCGAAATGTCTTGAAAAAAACGTATAGACGTAATAACGTATATTTAGATTTGACCCGTGTACTTTCATGATGAAAAGTATTTTCTATACAGATAAATAAAATTGAAGTGTCTGTTTGTAACTGCGAAATAACAGTTTTTCACTAAATGCATATGAAAGTACACATGGTACTGACATAGAAAAAGCTATTTTTAATTTTTTTCTCTGTCTGTCTGTCCGTCTGTCTGTCTGTCTGTCTGTTTGTTCCGGGTAATCTCCGAAACGGCTGGACGAATTTTAACGGGACTTTTAGCTAATGTTACAAGGAGTAACTTAGGCTTAGAAAAACATTAGGGATCCGCGGGCCACCATGAAATTAAAATCTACGCGGGTGAAACCGCGGGGCACAGCTAGTCTTAAATAAGAGTAACCTATGATACTCATTGTAACATTAGCTATTTGCCAGTGAAATCGGTCCAGCCAAACAGACATACACAGAAAAATATTTTTTACAAATTAAACAGTTCACGATGAGTGCTGTAATTATTTTTTAACTCTTCAATAGACGCCGTCGCAAGTAATGACCTAGAAGCCACAGTAGTCATTGTATAGGTCTTGCATGGACCGATCGCCAACAAATACATGGCATGCTACTACTTTCACCAACTCGTGATGGCACTTACAACAAAATTCTTACCCTTCCCTTCTTTGTTTAATAAATCATTTAAAATAAGGAAATGGATAATAATTGATTAACGTTATAATACACTGCTACAATACATACAAAGCAAGTTTAATTCCTGAGGCGTATATACTACTTGTACAGTTAAAATGTAAGCTTCACAAACAGATGGGAATCTAGGAATAAATCGTTCAAAATGGCACACACACAGGGGGGGTCATGGGGGTCATGACCCCCTTCCCTGAGCTGGTTCCAGGACTTAGGTGGACCACTAATTGAACATAATTAAATTTATATATTTTGTCACCATACAGATTTTATGTAACTACATGCCTTCAATATTTTATTAATTTAATATAATATAATAATTTTGAGACTATGTGACCCCCTCCTGGCGCTGGATCCGCCTCTGACACACAGACGCGCGCATCTACGAGAAAATAAGCGGAATAGTCGTAATGACAGTAAGAGGTGTCACGTCGTGGACGATCGCGTATACGTCATTCACGTGTTTTACCGACAGTATTCAAAACGACAAATCTAGATTATTTTGTCAGTAAATAGATGAGTACATTTTCAAACCTTTAAGTCACACCCTCGCGGTCAATGGTGCGAACGTTCTTACATATCTCGTATCGCTCACACATGTATTCTCCGAAGAGGTAGGCAGAGGCTGTAATAACAATACCCACTTTTCACAGACTTCTTTGAAATACTTTTCAGGCGTATGCAAGTTTCCTCACGATGTTTTCCTTCACGTAAAGCACGTGGTGTGAAACCACTCTACATAAGTTTTACTCATTGGTGCAGACCCCGCTGGGATTTCAACTTGCGTCACTTGCTTAGCAGGCGACTGCTCGAACCACACGGCTACCACGGCTCTAATAGGCCGAGATTCCTTACTGCTAGAAGCTTTTATTTATACTGTGCTATAGTTTTGAACTCGGATAATCTCATTGCAAACTCGATGTAATGTAATCCGGAGACAAATATCTGTGTGGTTCGTTAGCTCCCATTAAATGATCTAGTTACAAAACTACGCCTCAAACGTAGTTAGCTAAACCATGACCTGTAATTATCAAGCAGTGTCTTATTATTCACAAACCCTTTGCAGATTTCTTTCATAATTTTACGCTTAGACGCTATTTCGAACTCAATGAGTTTTTCTATAAACTTATGTACAGTGATTTCACACCACGTGCTTTACGGTGAAGGAAAACATCGTGAGGAAATCTGCATATCGCTGAGAAGTGATTCCAAGACGTATGTATATATTTAGAGACGGCGATAGACTCAACGTCAGACAGTTACGTTGGCACTTCATCATATTCGGTGAAAAGTGTGTGTTGTTATTACAACGCCTCTGCACACCCCTTAGGGGAATATAGGCGTGTGTACATGTATTTATGACTGTAGTATAGATTCTAACCAAATAATAGATATTAATCAAAAACATCCTCATTTGATAAGATTTCTTATAAAGTTTAAAATCGTCAGAAGCCCAATGAAAAAATTACATTGTACAGTTTTTGAATGAAATGATTTATTCGATTCGCCCTCCTAGTCATATGAGCAGAAGTCATAATCGACAAATGCACCGCGGCAATGGAGTGCATCTGTCCGGTGTATCGCCGCACCTGCGGCTATCGACCTGCACTGTCGCTTTTTGTACACCAACCGGTCTGTGGTTGAGGGATAATGCTATGTAATATGAAGCAACAAACTATAGACATATATATCTATAATATATAAACAGATAAATCAAATTGAAAATACGAACACGAGGCGGAACTCGAACCGAACCGAAACGAACCGAATCGTTCATTCCGGGTAAACACTGGGTTACGAAGGTAACTTGGCAGTCGCTGTGTATAAAAATCACGCGATCAACGGGTTGAATCAAGTGCCGACCCCAACAATGTATGGGATAAGGCCAGGGAGATGATGATATGGTACACGAAGTACCAGGCGCACATAACGGAGAAGGAGTTCATAAGTTGATTGCGACTAACATGGAGCCACATCGGGTTGAATCAAGTGCCGACCCCAACAATGTATGGGATAAGGCCAGGGAGATGATGATATGGTACACGAAGTACCAGGCGCACATAACGGACAAGGAGTTCATAAGTTGATTGCGACTAACATGGAGCCACATCGGGTTGAATCAAGTGCCGACCCTAACAATGTATGGGATAAGGCCAGGGAGATGATGATATGGTACACGAAGTACCAGGCGCACATAACGGACAAGGAGTTAATAAGTTGATTGCGACTAACATGGTGCCACATCGGGATGAATCAAGTGCCGACCCCAACAATGTATGGGATAAGGCCAGGGAGGCGGTGATGGTCACAAATCCAAGCCTCTCCTTACATAGACGTATGTCAACAAACTAACAAACCAATTCAACAAGTATTAGACTTTTTCCATTCACAAGCCCCGCCTTAACAAAGGGCAGAGGGACAATGTTTTTGTCCTGTTTAGACGACGGTCCGACCCATCTTATCATGTAGCGAAGCCTATTGCTATTAAATGTTGCCTATTTTATAGGTATATAGGGTCTAGACTGTTTGACTGGCTAGAATTTGCCATGCTTACAAATACTTGCTAATATTTTAGGTTTTTTTTGACAATTGAGCTTTGGAATTGCGTGGGCTTATATTCATGAGATATAGTGTAACAATAACAAATTGTAAAATATTTTTGTAATTTGCAATTGTTGAGTTTCTTGCCGGGTTCTTTGCACCAAAAGCGACCTTCCGAACCCGGCGGTAACGGCGGTAAAAGGTTTTTAGGCAAATATATTTGTCACAGAGCATAGGATGGGTGGTACTTATCAGTTTAAAAGTGTGTAATAAAAAGTTCTTTATTCTTTTTTTTTTGTTTGTTTTTAAAATTTAATTTTACCCCAAAAATTAGCATTGTTTTATATTACACTTATTATTGAACTTTAAACTTCTAAAAGTTACAATTTACCACAAATATTAATAGACAAAAAACATAAAAAAAGTTTACGTTTCTTATTTTGGACTTTTTTTAAATTGATACTACCAGCCGATGCTCTAGAGTAGATTATAAGTCTAGATCTTATGAGCTATATTATTGAAAAATTTCATCAAAATCCATTCAGTAGTATTTGCGTGTATGAATAACAATAATAATATAACATAATACTAAAAAACTTCCACGATTATAATATTACTAGTGTTTCATAGCAAAATGTTTGGACTCGGTTACCACAACATTGTAACTTCTTGCTTCCCTCTAGCACAAACTCATCCAAGGCCCGGTTTAAGACCGCTCCGATTCGACCGGACGTAGTGCGAGCTAGTTTTTTTACGTTTTGTGACATCACATTATATTTATAATATCTATTATATTAGTGCCCCTGTCGAGATGTTGTATGAGAAACTTTTGTTATCGGCATACCTTAATTGAGGCGCGAGTATTTTGTGACTAATGAACACAATGATCTTACTGAAAATGAAAATAAAATGAAAATTATTTATTCAGTTTAGGTCCTGGTAAGGCACTGCGGTTTCACCCGCGTGGATTTAGTTTCATCCTTATTGTCGCGGAACCCTAATATTTTTAATAAATAAAAGTAGCCTAAGTTACTCCTTGAAATATCAGCTACCTGCCAGTGATATATATAGAACCACCGGTTTGGAAACTATACTTCTGAGAAGAACCGGCAAAAAACTCAGCTAGGCATCATGTACAATATAAATCATATGAAATCATACAAAAATCAAATTTGATAACAGGTATAAATTCTACAATAGTGACAAATTGTATTAGCATGCAGGTAAGTATAAAAATGTGGTACTACATGGTATACTAACTGAACTTACCGCCTCGTTGGTCTAGTGGTTAATAGGTTTGCTTACACGAGGTCCCGGGTTTGATTCCCGGGTCGGGTCCAAAACAAAAATAAAAAATTACGCGACAGTCTTTTTGTTGGTCATGTTTGCAGTAGCTTACCATCTGTAGGACTGTACTCTTGTTTGACACATTTGCATGAGAAAACTGTCGGTAAGGTCAAATTCGGAGGACTCGTAACCGCAGGATCTCTTCATACACTATGAAGAGATGCATGAATGTGGATGAAGCGAAAGAAGTATGTAAGGATCGTAGCATGTGGCGATCGGTGGTCTCTGTCTACCCCCATGGGATACAGGCGTGAGCAAATGTATGTAACTCACGGTAAGTAACCTGTCGTCATATCTTTCCTATTCATAGACGTAAGTCAATGACTGTACTAACATTCACACCTAAAACTCTAAAGCAATTTGAATGAAAATTTCTCTTTACTGCCCTTATAAAGAGCATCTAACTAAAAGTAATAATATAAAAATACTCAGAAGGTCTGCTCATACTCGCTAGGGCCCAGTCCCCGGTGTGCCACATTGTGAGCGCGCTCAATGCTTTCCTCGTTGCCAACCCTGAACGCGATCTGTTTGCGGACGAATGGAATAAAATTGTAACAGAGTGGCTGGAGTTTTGCGAGGAGTGTCCTCTATTTCATAATGTGTTTAAGTCTGCATTTTATATTTTTTGTATAGTATTTTAGTTGTTTTGTATGTTTGTATGTTTCATGTCAATTATTTTAATTGGTGTAACTGTTATAGTTAACAATAAATAAATAAATATGTGCACACGCGCCGTGTTTCATATTTACTAGCGTCTCGCTCTAAAATTACAGTAATAATGCTACGTATATAGGTATTGACAGAACATCGACGAATTTCGTTGCGTATTATAGCGTAGAACGAAATGTGTTGGTACTTTTTCGAAGGCGTGTCACACTTGAATCCCAAAAATGGCAGATCAGTAACGTATTGATACTTTTTCGACGTTGTATTGCAGTTTAATGCCAAAGATGGCGGATAAATATATTTCCAGTCACGATAAAAGTTTTTTTTTACAACGACAAAGTTTTATTCTTGCAAACGTTAACTTGATGCTATGTTGAAATGTTTAGTTTTGTATGTTTTGAATGGAATTTTTATTTAAATATGCGAAATATGTAAACTTACCTGTGTTATAATTGTCTACAATTGTCTATCTATACAGTTAAATAAAATCGAAAGTCAAGTTTTATATTCCATATTAACAGCTTTTCACTTCATTACGAAAGGATATACGGTACTTGCTTCGATTAAACGGGACTTTCACTGGCAGATAGCTAATTTTACAAGGAGTAACAGACACTACTTTTTTTTTTTTTCAAATAATAGTGTTGTAAACTATTTTGTTATATTTATGATTTATGTTTTTTAATTTTTAGTCTTTTTAGTTAGTAAGTTGTCAAATAAATACGGTAATGTCAGCTGCTTTTTTCACTGCTCTCTCTATCTCTAAATTCTAATATTCGCTATCGTCTACAAATGGATTCCGCGAATTAATGTCAACCATAATAAAAAATCTTGCTAAATTGTAAAATACGTCGAGGGATACCTTCCACAACACACTACAGTAGAAAGCCGACTTCCTGTTACAATTTTTATTTTGCGATCTAAATGTTCGATACATTTAAGGGCCGTGTCAACGAAATCATTTAGCGCTTTATTTTAAAATTGCTCTAATAGCAATCCTTCGTCGTATGAATTGTTTTAGGAAGCACATGCCTTATATGTATGTATCTAATTCAAGAACCGTAGCTATTTCGTAATCTAATCAGTGGATTTTTGTCCATTATAAATCTAAACATAACGATGAAACGATGGATGGATTGTGTGAAAGATGATATGACTTGAATGGGAGTGAATACAGATATGACAGCTGATAGAGGGAAATGGAAGAGAAGAACACATTGCGCCGACCACAAATAACATGGGATAAGGAGAATGATAAATAAATCTAAACATACCTATACTCTCAAGACTTTTCAGGCAATCTATACAGATAAATAAAATTGAAGTGTCTGTTTGTAATTCCAAAATTACAGCTTTTCACTAAATGCACACGAAAGTATACATGCTACTGACACTAAAAAACCAATTATTAAAAAATTTCTCTGTCTGTCTGTTTGTTCCGGGTAACCTCTGAAACGGCTGGACGGATTTTAACGGGACTTTCACTGGTAGGTAGCTGATTTTTCAAGGAGTAACTTAGGCTACTTTTATTTATCAAAAATATTAGGGTTTCGCGACAATAAGGATGAAACTAAATCTACGCGGGTGAAACCGCGGGGCACAGCTAGTCTACACTAATATTATACAGAAGAGAGATTTGATTGTTTTTTTGTTTATTTGCATTGAATAGACTCCGAAACTACTTGGCCGTTCTTGAAAATTCTTTCAGCAATGGATAGCTACATCGTCAGCGAGTAACATAGGCTATATTTTATCCCCGTACTCCCACGGGAACGGGAACTACGCGGGTGAAACCGCGTGGCGTTCTCTAGTTAATTAATAACGAACAAAAAGATTTATATAATTATGTTTGCATATCAGTAATCCCAAATCTTCTATACAGATGAATAAAATTGAAGTGTCTGTTTGTAATTCCAAAATAACAGCTTTTCACTAAATGCATATGAAAGTATACACGATACTGACACTAAAAAGTCACGTTTTAAATATTTTCTCTGTCTGTCTGTTTGTTCCGGGTAATCTCTGAAACGGCTGGACGGATTTTAACGGGACTTTCACTGGTAGGTAGCTGATGTTTCAAGGAGGCTACTTTTATTTGTTAAAAATATTAGGGTTCCGCGACAATAAGGAAGAAGCTAAATCTACGCGGGTGAAACCGCAGGGCACAGCTAGTACTATCTATTTCACAAATTGTATAATAAGCTTTCATCATCAGTGATCTGTATATATGTATAGATAAGTAGGAATTACACCATAATGTAACACACGAGCCGAATCAGGGCTGGGCAGAAGGTAAAAGGCCCTTAAACAAAGGGTCTGTACGAGAGGCCACTCTCTGAGGTACGTGACCCTTAGGGGAGGACATAAGGGCTCGTGTACAACGAACAATTGTATATATATATAGATAAATAAAAGTGACTAAAAATAAATCTGTTTGTCATTCCAAATTAACTTTTCACTAATTCCATATACGGTAACGACATAAAAAAAATATATTTTTTTATTTTTCACAGTCTGTCTGTGTGTTTGCTCCGGCGAATCTCTAAAAATGTTAGACTCATTTTAATGGGGCTTACGCTATCAGATATCTGATGATACAAGAAGTAGTTTAGAGATGGAAGAGAACACACGACAAACACGACCCGAAATAGCATGGGATAAGGGCAGGAAGATGATGAAGATGATGACAAGAAGTAGTTTAGAGATGGAAGAGAAGAATACTCGACAAACACGACCCGAAAAAACATGGGATAAGGGCAGGAAGATGATGAAGATGACAAAGATTGTGGCTTTGCGAAATATATAAACCTATGAAATTAAAACGGTCCAGCCTTTACATATAACTCGTAACAAACAGGCAGACAGACACACAGAACATTTAAAAAAACTCTTAAAATGTTTATGGTACCGTATATACTTTAATATGCATTTAATGAAAAGCTATTTTCGAATTACAAACAGACATTTTAATTTTATTAGTCTGAATGGATTATTATTTCATTATTTTTATTTGGCAATACCGAATTCTATAATGTTTTGCAAGCGCAGTGTGAACTGCGCCTATAGGGCAAGTCCATAATAAATGGCAAGTCCTTAATAAATGGAGTAATTAAACGAACCTTTTTTTATTTTTGTTAATAATACACGTTTCGAGGAAGACGTTTACTGCAAAATATAATCCTATTCAATTGTATGGTGTAAGTAACCTTGCTCGAGACCTACTGGTCTCGAGCAAGGTTACTTACACCAGGTGAGAATGGGCGGTCACCCATCCACTACTGTGGATGGGTGACCGCCCATTCTCACCTCAACATCTATATTAAAATTATTAAGAGGAAAGATTTGTATGTAAGTATGTTTGTAAAGAATTGGCTAAAAGGTACTGGACCGATTTTAAAAATTCTTTCAGCAAATGACAGCTACTTTTTCACTGATTAATATAGGCTATATTTTATCCCCGTGACGTCCGCTAGTAATCTTATATATAAAAATGAATCCCCATTTCCCTTGGTCACGGCATCACGCCTAAACGGCTGGATGGATTTTAACGGGACTTTCACTGGCAGATAGCTGATGTTTCAAGGACTGTTTTAGGCTAATTTTAATAAAAAAACTAAACTAACAGCATGAAACTAAATCTACGCTGGTGAAACCGCGGGGCGCAGCTAGTAAGTTTTAAAAATAAATATGCTCACAATATCCTAAAATCCCGGAAGCGAAGGCAATCATATTCGGTGAAATGTGGGTGTTGTAACAACAACACCCACATTTCACCGAATATGATTAAGTGCCAACGTGACAGATGGTGTCCATGGCGCTTTCAGGCACTATACATGTATTTGCATTACTTCTCAGACATGTGCAGGTTTCCTCACGATGTTTTCCTTCACCATAAGATTTTTTTTGTCTCATGTTTCTCGTAGTCCCTCTCCAAAGGGTTCGATGCATCGGGCAAAGTGTAAGTGTCAGTTAACCGGAGTTGAACCGGTCGCCATGGGCGAAATCGGTCGGACCATCATCATCATCATCCCAGTGCCAGTCCGGAGTCTGGATTACTGCGTCATCATCAGTCTATCTTGGTCCACTGCTGGCCATAGGCCTCCCCTAATGAGCACCATAGCGCCCCATCTTCAGCTTGCCGCATCCAGCATCTGCCTGCAGTCTTTCGCAGATCGTCATCCCACCTGGCCGGAGGGCGTCCTACACTACGTTTACCGAGTCGCGGTCTCCACCCAAGAACACGTTTACGCCAGCGGTTGTCAGTTCTTCGCGAGACGGCCATTTCAGCTTGCTAATTCTTATGTCGATTAGTTAAGTTCTCTGTCGGGTGTATTCGTTATAAATCCTATCGTTCAGAGAGACTCCGAGCTCTTTCCATAAGCTTACTGAGCGACTAGTGCGTGGTTAATGGCAATAGGTTCGCCCCGCATTGCTGCGAGTAACTTGCAGCTTTCCTCGTGAAGCTTCAATGTACTCTTGTAATAATATTACTCTATTTCGAGTAAGCCTCCTAAGATGTTTAATAAATTCAGTAGCACAAGAACTCTAAGTACAAGATTAGATTCCGTTGTACTTGACAAAAACAGTGCTCCCGCTCGCTACAACAGGTTTTCCTACAAAGGATATAGCGCGTATTCATAGTCGAGAACCTATTTTAGTTGAAAATGATAATGTCAAATGCTGTTCCGCCGTTTGTAATGCATATAAAGTAATGTAACATTTTATGGATATGGATTTCTGCAAAATAACTCTACTAACTAATGTTAGATAATGTTCTTTAATATTTAAAGATTATTATTTAGTAGAATATGTACATTTTTGTAACCAAAAATAATATAGCAAATATGCTCATACCATCGCGGAAGGGTCCCCAAAGGGGTAAGCAGAGTTGTTGTAATAGCAACTCCCACTTTTCACCGAATGTGATACCAAGTTTTCAATTAAATCAATAAGTTATTCATCAGTTTCGATCGACTTGAAAGAGAACTGTTTTAATATTTTAAGGAAACGAAAATAACTTTCAGCTTATTTTTACCAAAATCTATAATAATATTCGGCTATCGACTAATTATATCGACCTTCTTACTATAAGTGATGCTGAGATTCCAATTGCAATTTTTCATATCCATAGCAAAATTATAGTATTTATAAAAAAAACAGAAAATTTAAGCAGTACTCCAGTTAATATTATGGAAGAACATAAAATAATTCAAGATTTTCACTCACTTTGTAACCGTCCGAAAAGCTCCGAGTATAGAGTAGGTAGCATTCCGACGCCATTTGAATTAATATTTGATTTTTATTACGTTTTTATGGCGAAAATTTTTATTAAATCTTGTGTTGCCATTTTGTCTTAGAATATCATAAAATCTCAACTTTGTTGTTAACGAAAAAACGTGGTTTAATACAAGGGGTCAACAACAGGGTAGGCGAAATAAGTCGAGTGTCTGAGGAGCGGAGAATGTCAAGTGACAGAAGTATCCGGAGTATCAGGAGTGTCGAATGTCGGGTGTTAGGAGAGTCGAATGTCGAATGTCAGGAGTGCTGAGTGTCGAGAGTCAGGAGTGTCAAGTGTCAGGAGTACCGAGTTTCATGTGTCAGAAGTGTAAGGACTGTCTCGTACCGAGTGTTAGAAGTGCCAGGAATGTCGAATATAGAGTGTAAGTGTCAGAAGTGTCCGGAGTGTCAGGAGTGTCGAGTGTCAGGAGTGTCAAGTGTGTCAAATGTCAGAAGTGTCGTGTTTCGAGTGTCAGGAGTGTCAGGAGGGTCAGGGAGTATCAGGAGAGTCAGCGAGCTTCGAGTGTCAGGGTGTGTCAGGAGTGTCGAGTGTCGATTGGCATATATTTTGTGTAATAAACAATATTTCTCACCATTTCAAACCATGTAACAAAATCTATTTCTAACATCATTTAAGCATGCGTTAAAATGTTCTAATAACTTACCAACCTATGAATACGAGCTTAGTACCTAGACTTCAGACATTTAAGATCAAAGGCAGTAATATACCTGTTTAGTCTAGACTGCAGACCATCCGTGTGTCTGTATACATATATTTAACAAGCTTAGAACACAAACAGGTATTTCTAATACCTAGTTTTATTAGAAATACCCTCTTGTTCAAATTTCAATCATATCCCATACAGTAGGTGTAAATTGATGTATGAATCTAAGTAATTTAAGACGTTTATTATTATAAATACTACAACTGTGCCCCGCGGGTCCACTCGTGTAGACTTATTTTGTTTATTATCTGCCTTACCGGGGGCCCAATCATGAGCTCTTATTGCAATGATATTTCAGCCGTGCGACAGTGACAGATGTATACACGTCACATACATCTGTCTCATAAATGAGTGAAACTATCATGGCAATAAGAGCTCATGGTTGGGCCCCAGGGCCTAAACATCCTCATTTTCAGATGTATAGGTAGATTTAGTACTACCCCGTTGGTCTACGATACACGGGGTCCTGGGTTATATCCCCGAGCAAGGATAAGTGTAATTCCTCAGTAACAGCCCGGAGTCTGGATTAGTGGCCGGTTAATGGCAATAGGCTCGCCCCCTATTACATGGGATTAAAACATCACTGGCGAAGGACACATTTGTCACTAACCATATTCTGCTCAACCCTCCGAAGTTCCTTAAGGGATGACATGAGCATATAATTCTTTCTTTTTATTCAATTAATATACGCACGAAAATTCGCCACAGAATAAAATTCACCACATACATTCTGACACAACGAAGAAACGCGCTTCGCAACGTGACTGTGGAATGCAATATCGCGAATTGTTTCACTTTGGGAATTTTCCCAAGGATAGGGGATGTACCGTTGAAAATTGAACCCTATAATTTGTCCATGTTAGGGTGGAGAATGGCGTGGGAGGTTGGCAAAGGTCGGGGTTACTTGTTTGAGGGGTTGTACTTATGTCAGTTTGTTAATTCGAGCCGTGGTGGCTGAGCGGTTTGAGAAGACGCCTGTAAGACAGCTTTAGGAGTTCTTATCTCACCGATCTGTACTTAAGAATGAACCTCGTAAAAAATTAAGTCATGTCACCCTATTAAACAAAAGAGCCGTGGTGGTCGTGAGGTTTGGGCCGCGATACAAGTTCGAATACCAGCGGCCTCAACCAATGATTTTTCTAAAAACTTAAGTGCAGTAATTTCAATTCATGTACTTTACGGTGAAGGAAACCCATGGTGAGGAAACCTGCATCCATATGTCTGAGAAGTAATTCAAAGACGTATGTATAGTTTAAACCAGATTACCGATTTTCCTTGCAAAAGGGGTTACGAAAGTCAGATGGCAGTCGCTTCGCATAAAAATCAGGTGACCAGCCACTTCGGGTTGAATCAAGTGCCAACCCCAATAATTTATGGGATAAGGCCAGGGAGATGATGATATGGTACACGAAGTACCAAGCGCATATAACGGACAAGGAGTTAATAAGTTGATTGCGACTAACATGGAGCCACATCGGGTTGAATCAAGTGCCGACCCCAACAATGTATGGGATAAGGCCAGGGAGATGATGATATGGTACACGAAGTACCAGGCGCACATAACGGACAAGGAGTTAATAAGTTGATTGCGACTAACATGGAGCCACATCGGGTTGAATCAAGTGCCGACCCCAACAATGTATGGGATAAGGCCAGGGAGATGATGATATGGTACACGAAGTACCAGGCGCACATAACGGACAAGGAGTTAATAAGTTGATTGCGACTAACATGGAGCCACATCGGGTTGAATCAAGTGCCGACCCCAACAATGTATGGGATAAGGCCAGGGAGATGATGATATGGTACACGAAGTACCAGGCGCACATAACGGACAAGGAGTTAATAAGTTGATTGCGACTAACATGGAGCCACATCGGGTTGAATCAAGTGCTGACCCCAACAATGTATGGGATAAGGCCAGGGAGATGATGATATGGTACACGAAGTACCAGGCGCACATAACGGACAAGGACTAAATAAGTTGATTGCGACTAACATGGAGCCACATCGGGTTGAATCAAGTGCCGACCCCAACAATGTATGGGATAAGGCCAGGGAGATGATGTAAAGTGGGTGTCGTAACACCTCTGTCTTAGTTTAAATCAAGTATGAAGCAGGATTTTTACATTGTTAAGAGATTTGGAAATATAGCGAAAAACAGCACATTATTCGCAAACATCGCGTACCGGATGTGACGCCAAGCGTTTAACGTGACGTCGCTACCACAGGATCCGGAAGTGCCACCATAGCAGCTTAAGCGTCGGAGAAAAAATTACGCGCGTTTTTAGCAGGATACGAGTGACTTCCGGTTCCGATGGCACGTGGTTAGGAGGCTGAAATTTCAGTTAATGTATGTATGAGTTGACACCTGAAGTTTTCAGCTGGTTTTTTTCAGTATTTTGTATTTTTTGCCTTTACGTCGATCTATAAGAAATTCAAAATAATTTATTTTTTGGATTAGTCTTAATCAAATTACTTTCAAATCATCAGACTGACATAATTATACAGAACTAGCTGTGACTCGTGGTTTCACCCGCGTAGTCCCGTTCCCGTGGGAGTACGGGGATAAAATATAGCCTATGTTACTCGCTGATGATGTAGCTATCCATTGCTGAAAGAATTTTTAAGATCTATCAAGTAGTTTCGGAGCCTATTCAATGCAAATCTTTCCTCTTTATAATATTAATGTACATTTAACAAACAACCAAAAATATCTCCACTTTCCCATCTCTATTGAATAGTTATTGTGCCGCAAACAATTCGAATTCTTTCGATAAAACAATAATATTGAAATGTTACGAGAATGCCAAAAATATTTTTCATGATTAATATTATCTGATATCAATTAATTTATATTAATGAACCGACACGTTACAAGTTCCGGCACAATTTGTGGTCAATTGAGATGAAATTTGCATATAACATTCGCAGTTCAATGTTTAATATATTGTAGGCATTAACATTAACTTTGCGGTTGGAATTCCGACCTTATTGACTGCAATTATAACTTTATTCCAGTTTAAAATCTATACAGATGAATAAAATTGAAGTGTTTGTATGTAATTCCAAAATAACAGCTTTACGCTGGATGCATATGAAAAATTATACGGCCATGATATAAAAACAAAATCTCAATCTGTCTGTCTGTTTGTGAAAGTCCCGTTCAAATCGGTGCAACCGTTTCGGAGATTAGCCAGAACAAACAGACAGACAGAGAATTTATATCTTTATGTCATTTATTAATTTTCATTAGTAGCTAATCCCCGAAACTGCTGCACCGATTTCACTGACAGATAGCTAATGTTAGAAGGAGTAACTTAGGTTACTTTTAACCTTTTCTATATCTATACAGATAAATAAAATTGAAGTGTCTGTTTGTAATAAAAAAATTACAGCTATTTACTAAATGCATATGAAAGTATACACGCTACTGACATAAAAAAACCAAGTTTTAAATTTTTTCTCTGTCTGTCCGTCTGTCTGTTTGTTCCGGGTAATCTCTGAAACGGATGGACTGATTTTAACGGGACTTTCACTGACGGGTAGCTGATGTTTCAAGAAGTAACTTAGGCTACTTTTATTTATTTAAAATATTAGGATTCTGCAGCATGAAGCATGAAACTAAATCTACGCGGGTGAAACCGCAGGGGACAGCAAGTTTTGTAATAAACGGGAAAGTGACGAAGTCTGTGATGGACTAACCATTCGGAAGTATTCCACATTTTATACTTATTAGTTCCGCAAACACACGGTACGAAATCTGGAATACTGGTATTCAACAGCAAAGACCAGGTTAAGTGAGTTCTTTTAGTATTTCATCATCTATGAAAATAAAAACTGTCTAATTATAACGGTTCATAAGATAGCCTGGTATAAACAACAGACAGACAGCTTAGTCTTAGTTATAGGGATATTTTAGAGACATTGACAGACGGATAGCGAAGTCATATTAATAGGATCCCGTTTTTTCCCTATGAGTAGGGAACTGTAAAAATCAGTGTTGAACGTTCAACAATTTTTCGACCGACTGCATCTCCTAGTAAAGTTTCAGGTTTCGTTCAACAAGGACTTGATACGTTGCAGGTGGCAAATATTGAACTTGTTCGAGTTTCCAGCGAGTTTCCGAAACAATTCGAGTCGATACTCTCGACACCACACACTTTGTATCGAATAGTTGACGTACCAATTGACGTTGATTGGATTTTTTGTGAAGTATTCGGTAAGTTATGGATATTTTGATAGGCCTAGACAAAGTAGCATTATCCTCACGCTTCGCTAGTAGAAACGATACAAAATGTACGGGAATGACATATGTCACGTGACTGATTTATGTCATTTCCATACATTTTGTAACGTTTCTATTAGCGCAAGCGCGAGATAATAGCACAAGGTCTGTAGACAAAGTAACATTATCCTCGCGCTTCGCTAGTAGAAACGATACAAAATGTACGGGAATGACATATTATGTGACTGATTTATGTCATTCCCATACATTTTGTATCGTTTGTAGTAGCGCAAGCGCGAGAGAATCTTGCGTTGTCAAAACCACTTTGTATGACCCGATAATCAAACCAAGGACCTCGTGTTCCACGGTAGCGTTTGCGACCACTAAGCCAACGAGGCTTCTGAATACCGTCTTTTAGCAAAATTTGCTTTACATAGACTGTGAAAGTCAGATAAAAGTCACAGTGCCAAATTACTGAGAAATTCGATTCGCCTTTTGATGCATCCATTTCTGACTGTGGAACGCTTTGAAAGTGCCTTTTGTCTTCAAATGTAGCCTTTATACGTACGAGGAACGCTTTTATATTTGACTGAAATTTGTTAAGCATGAAGGTTCAAAATTGAATGACATACAAATTGTTTTTTGATGTATGGGTGATCTCTAAATAGTATGTTGATTTCAGCATTTCTATACAGAATTATTTAGTCTGCTTGAATACATCGTTAGCACTAGTCGGAGCAGACAGACAGACTGTGAAAAAAATAATTAAATTGTTTTTTTAATGTGAGTATTATATTATATACTCCCATATACCTTCAGTGATAGGCTATTAATTTGGAATCACAAACAGAGACTTCAATTTAATCATCTATACATCTATATAGACATATACATAGATAATACACATACACATGTTTGTAATTCCAAAATAACAGCTTTTCACTTAATGCTTATGAATGTATACACGCTACTGACAATAAAAAACTAAGTTTAAAAAAAAATCTCTGTCTGTCTGCCTGTCTGTTTGTTCCGGATAATCTCTGAAACGGCTGGACCGATTTTAACCGGACTTTCACTGGCAGGTAGCTGATGTTTCAAGGAGTAACTTAGGCAATTTTTATATATTAAAAATATTAGGGTTCCGCGACAATAAGGATGAAACTAAATCTACGCGGGTGAAAACGCGGGGCACAGCTAGTCTGTAATAAAGTAAGTGGCGTGAGGGCGGGTCGCTAGTTTTTATATTTAAAAATACATTATAGAGGTGTTGTTGACAATACCCATATTTCACGGAATACGATTAAGTGACAACATGACAGACGTTGAGTCAATCGCCATTTGAGGCACTATACTAGGTCTTTGAATTAAGGCGTAAGGCCGCAGTTGATGGTTATGTTGTAACCTTTATAAGTACCTTTATAAGCTTATGTACCTTTATAAGCTTACGATTCTCAAATGATTTATTTTGTTTTTTTTTTTTTAAATTGTATAATATTTTTGAAAAGAGTAATTACTGAGTTTCTTGCCAGGTTCTTCTCAGTAAAAGCAACCTTCCGAACCTGGCGGTAGCATGTATAATCCTGTAAATTGTGTCATTCTGACGATTTGAAAGTGCTTTGTATAAAGTCTAATCGAATAAAGATATTTTTGACTTTGACTTTGACTTTGACTTACCGTAGCAAGGATTTAACTAAAACTATCTCTGGAATAAATAATTTAAATCACCCGAAACACATGACCAGTCACAAATCTTTGTTCTGCTTGAAATCAATCCAATTTAAATCCCTATCAAATGAACGGTGACATTAAAAAAGCTAAAACCCAATTTCTTCGAGACTTTCCTTTGAACAATACACAATTTCCTGACCCGAGAACCGAACCGACACCCATTGTACATTTGACACACGATCGCTCCATCGATTACCGAGTTCAAAGACCCGGCTTAGGGAAATTTTGTTTTTATTTCTTACGTTTACTTTATAAAGTTTATTTTGTTAAGTGGTCTCGTATTATATAGTTGTCGAGAAGAAAGTGTATGAAGAGATGCATGAATGTGGATTATTTAATTTTATTTATTCTTTAATTTATTCGGAACTTTTGTCTAACATAGACAATGTCAGCTCCATTGAGCTCGCACATCACAACTCAACAATCATTAAACAATCCAAACATTAACCAGAAGAGCCTACCAGCTACAACAGAGGTTGCCGCACCAAGCACGCCTAAAAACTAGGCCATATCGTACGGACCGACCTTTAAAATATTGAAAATTTCTTCTCTTACGGACACTCCGAACACATGCCACCAAAAGATGGTGTACATCCTTTTTGACATTGCATATGCTAGGATGAAGCGAAAGAAGTATTTAAGGATCGTAGCATGTTGAAAACGGTGGTCAATGCCTACCCCCATGGGATACAGGCGTAAGCATTATGTATCTTAAAGTTTCTATCTATCTTTTAGAAATGTGCAATTTATTTTTGCCTAAAATTTATTCAGTCATCAATCACAAAAAATATTGCATATTCAGAGAGTGAATAAAAGTTCTATTGAAACTCATGAATAGTATTTTTTATTTAAAGTATTTAAGTCACACTATTTAAATAATAAATGATGTGTCACAGTGGTATATGTAAGATTAATGTCATTTATATATAATAATTTTTTTCACCGAAAATCATGAAAGGAGAGCGAGTGATCATCGTAACCGGCTCTAACTGTTCTAGTTTGAATTTTTTTATAATATATACTGTAAGCGCTCGAAAACTCTTATAGCGCAATTTAGGTTCTCGTGTATTTGTACTAGTGATGGAACGA
Organism: Watsonalla cultraria; assembly: GCA_964035505.1. Taxonomy (NCBI): domain Eukaryota; kingdom Metazoa; phylum Arthropoda; class Insecta; order Lepidoptera; family Drepanidae; genus Watsonalla; species Watsonalla cultraria. The sequence goes on from OZ037737.1 coordinate 5,990,648, forward strand.
ATGTAATTTTTTATACATTCGCGAATGCGAATGCGAATACAAATATATAAGTTTTAATGAAAATTTAATTATCAAACTTCATTGCCCAAAGTAAACTAATGAATAAATAATACCAAATGATTTAGTGAAGACTGTTAATGTGCTTATGAGGTTAAGTTACTTTTTCTTGCATTTAAAGCATAAGAAATGAATGGATTTTGATTTTATTGATCTATCATTATCTTCAAATTGGTTTATTTTCTGATATTCATATTCGCAAAACATTCGTAAAATTTTGGCAAATGCGAATACGAATATCCAAAAATATACGAATAATCGCGAATGCGAGTTCGAATGCGAATATTCGTTACATCACTAATTGTACTCAAACTTTGCACTTATTAGCGAGGAGCACCATCTATGTAGCGAGGGGAGAAACGCTGCAACATCACGCCACAAAAAAATACCGGTACAAAATAACCCATTTTGCACTAGGTCGACATTGTAGCCAATTGGGTAGGCAGCTGTCTGTTCATCTGTTCTGTATAAATAGATATTGGCATACTATTGTAGAGTGCAGGTGGTGTGGACAGGTGCATTTCTTTGTATATATATAAACAATAATTCTTCACCTGGTATGGTTTGTAATTACTGCGACGATTAGGTTCTTGTTAAGGGGAGGCTATCGTTGTTTTTATTAATTACTAGCTCTTATACGCTGATTGAACAGTCGCAAGTTCGAATTCCAGCAGAGCCTGTACCAATGAGTTTTTCTTTAACTTATGTGCAGAGAATTCACACCACATGTGAGACCTCATTACGGTGAAGGAAAACATCGTGAGGAAACCTGCATATGTCTAAGAAGTAATGCAAAGACGTACTCGTATGTATAGTGCCTGAGAAGGCGATGGACTCACCCTCTGTCACGTTGGCACTTAATCATATTCGGTGACATGTGGGTGTTGTTACAACACCTCTGCTTACCCGTTCGGGGACTCTTCTGGGATGGTTTTATTTTAATTTTATTGTGTAGTTATACAATAGTAGAGATTATACATACATACATACATATGCTCACGCCTGTATTCCCCGAAGAGGTAGGCAGAGGCACATTTCACCGAAGATGATTAAGTGCCAACGTGACAGATAGTGAGTCTATCGCCGTCTCAGGCACTATACATACGTGTTTGAATTACTTCTCAGACATATGCAGTTTTCTTCACGATGTTTTCCTTCACCGTAAAGCACGTGGTGGGAAATCACTGTACATAAGTTTTTTAGAAAAACTCATTGGTACATGCCCCGCTGGGAATCGAACTCGCGTCGCTTACGTAGCAGGCGACTGCTCTAACTCCAAGGCCACCACGGTTCTTGGCGTTGTGTGGAGATCGCTTCGCCTTATACGCGAGCACGCGTGGTGCACCTGTCACCGACGCGTGCTAGAAGCTGCATCTTATCCATGTACTTGCATTTAACTTGACTCAAGTTATAGAATCATTCAATACAATTTTGTTATGAAGCACGTAGAAGGAAGGCGGACTCAAATTCAAATTCAAAATATCTTTATTTGATTAGAGTTTTAACAAAGTACTTTCAAATCGTCAGAACGACACGATTACACAGGATTATACATGCTACCGCCAGGTTCGGAAGGTTGCTTTTACTGAGAAGAACCTGGCAAGAAACTCAGTACTTAATTACTCTTTACAAAATATTTTCACAGTTTCGAAACGTCGTGGTATATTTTTGGGAGGCCTCGTGGCACAGTTGCTATTGTGCATATAATTCGATCAGCAAAGTTAAGCAACCCTAATCCAAGCCAGTAGTTGGATGAGTGGCCGCCCGCGTATTGCCGTGCCTCGGAGAGCACGTTAAGCCGCTGTTTCCTGCCAATTGAATATCTTTAGCAAACGTTTTAAGCTAGTCAGCAGCTTCAAAAAGTATGACAGGTGATTTAACCCAGATTACCGATTTTCCTCGTAATTGTTACGAAGGTTAGATGGCTTTGTGCAAAAATAAGGTGATCAGCCACTTCTTCAATGAAATCTTTGTGCTATCATATTGACAACTTTTGTTAGCACAGCGACTCCTACTCCTCCCCTCCATGGAACTCTGGCGACCTTACTCACCGCAGGAACACGACACTACTCAAAGGTAGCACTATCTCTGCGATCTTCTGTAAGTTATTTCTTCTAGAAATTAAGATATCTTACAGATATCGAACGGAAGATTCCGTTATGGCTTAATTCTTGCCTAACTGTAACTTCAATAGCTTGTAACTTAATCCACATGTAAGTTTACTAATAGTCTGTCTGTCAGTACCGTAGCGATAGGAAAAACTTAATTACTTATAAGCACCTGTACCGCTACTTAGATACGAGTATGTAAGTATTCACTTAAACGCTAAAGTTATTTATACGCTGACACCTGCGGCCTTCGTCTGCTTAAAAAATGCTATCAAGGTGGCTATCCAAATATATATAACTCAAAGGTGACTGACTGACTGACTAACATAGTGATCTGTCAACGCACAGCCCAAACCACTGGACGGATCGGGCTGAAATTTGGCATGCAGGTAGATGTTACGACGCAGGCATCCACTAAGAAAGGATTTTGATTAATTCTTCTCCCAAGGGGATAAAATAGGGGATGAAAGTTTGTATGAAACTAAATTTACGCGGGGCACAGCTAGTAAAACATATAGTTCGTCTGATAGTAAGCAATGACAGCCAATGGAACCAACAAAAATGTCACTCACTACCGATTTATATTTTGACTGCGATTTCCTTTAAAGGTACTAGCGAACGTCACGCTGTTTCACCTGCATAGTTCCCTTCCCCGTGGGTGTACAGGAATAAAATTCGTTACAAACATACTTACATACAAATCTTGCCTATTTATAATATTAGTAAGAGATAATCAGGGGACCTACTCGCCTTCTCCGAAAACCGAAGCTTCGGTTGAAAGTTTCTTATTCGTTGTAAAATTATCATCGAACGCGGTCTGCTAGAAAATTCTTATACGTTTACTAGCTGTGCCACGCGGTTTCACCCGCGTAGATTTAGTTTCTTCCTTATTGTCGCCGATCCCTAATATTTTTAATAAACAAAAGTAGCCTAAGCTACTGCTTGAAACATCAGCAACCTATCAGTGAAAGTCCCGTTGAAATCGGTCCAGCCGTTTCAGAGATTACCCGGAACAAACAGACAGACAGAGAAATATTTTAAAACTTGGTTTTTTTGTGTCAGCAGCGTGTATACTTTCATATGCATTTAGTGAAAAGCTGTTTCTTTGGAATTACAAACAGACACTTCAATTTTATTTATCTGTATATACTGTATATATCTAGATGTATAGATTAATTCAATTATTAACACTTAAATTTTATTTATCTGCAAATATATAGATTTTGCTACGATCTTCTCAAAGGTGGTAATAGTTTACCAGCTCTTCTTAAGCAACGCTAAGCATCAGTGCATAAACAATGCTTTAACTTAACTGGGAACAATGGTATTCAAAGTTAAAGTTGCCGTTGTCATAGCGACGGGAAGACAAACTGACTATATTTAACTTAGGACCGAGTTTGCATTGGAGTTACCAACTACATTTATTTATACGGAATCGCTTTTAAATCTACTTTCATTACTTTCTGTTTGTCTGTGTGTTGGAACTAGAAAGGTGATTTTTTGCTACTCTCTAGCTTATAGATATACATACATAGATATTCTCACGTCTGTATGCCCCGAAGGGGTAGGCAGAGGTCTTGTAATAACAATACCAACTTTTCACCAATGATGATTAAGTGCCTTAAGTGCCACTTTACATACGTCATTTTACAGAGTTTTTTTAGAAAAACTTTGCCATTCTCCGCTGGGATTCGAACTTGCGTCACTTCCGTAGCAGGCGAATCAAACTCCACGGCCACCACGGCTCTCTAGTTAATAGAATGTATTACAAAAGACGATTAACGTAATTAAATTATCCTTTCGATTCGTTGAAAGTGTATTCGTATTCAATACATCAAAGAGAAAACGTAATGACAGGTACAACTACGACGAATAAATACCTGCAAGTCCACGCACACATACGCGTTGCGTACTCTAGCGCAATGATTTGTACTCCGTCACAGCGTGAAACCGTTGGGTGATTCTGTGTCCGTGTCAGTATACGACACCGCGTCGTTTTGTCTAGGTACCGTCACGAGCTACGAGCGCTCAGAGTAAATAGTGGGGATTCTGCGCTTATATTTGATGCACGTTGTGCCATACAGACAACTTAACAAAAAAGGTCTCGTCCTTTAGACCGGTTAAGCAGTGGTGCAGTTGGTAGGGCAACTCACCCTTGCCAACTGCAAGGGACCATATCCTATGAAGAAGGAAAACATCGTGAGGAAACCTGCAAATGTCTGAGAAGTAATTCAAAGGCGTATGTATAGCGCCTGAGACGGCGATAGACTCACTATCAGTCACGTTGTCACTTAATCATCTTCGGTGAAAAGTGGGTGTTGTTATTACACCTCTGTCTACCCCCTCGGGGAATACAGGCGTGAGCTTATGTATGTGTGTAAAAAAATACACACAGCAGAGACTCACAAATGAAAACAACGTGTTCATGGTTAGTGCTCATATATCGTGAAGGCTGTACGAAGCTTGGTCTCTGAAGGAATATTTATTTAAATACCCCTACAGGGACCCTTCCCGGAAGGCCTAGGTTACGCCAGTATCAATATTCGCAGTAATTACATCAGTGGCAGAGCAGAGTGCCTCCAATTAATCCTTACTGTGCGAGCAAATTTCCTTACTTCGTTTTTTCCCAGACGCCTCGGGGTAAACGTGCCGGCTACCTACAGCTATTTTCGTGTCGTTTAACAAATTGCTTGTCAAGTTTTGAAATGGGAGTGGTAAATATCACATTCCTACATTATGGTGTTTTCTAATAGTTGATAGCAAATAAAAATATTGGAATAGATTTCTCAAAAAATATCAAATTTCTTAGTTGACCGGTCAATCGCCTTTAAAATAAATATACACTATTGTTTGTTTGTAATTGCAAATTGACAGCTTTTCACTAAAATCATATGATATACGTAACAGATATATAAAAACCCTAGTTCTTCGTATAAAACCGGGTAATGTAGGAAGAAATTTTCATTCTTCATACATTATTAGTTCCGTTGGCAGTTATGTACAAAGAATTAAATATTCTTCCTATAATTCCCGGTTTTGTACAAAAAATGGCTATTCTTCTACAGACAATATTGCAAACAAAAGCTAGTTAACGCGTACCAAATTAAAATATTAAATTTGCTTCATAAATTACCTCCATGTTATCTTGGAATCGGCTCATTTACTCACATTAATAAATCAATACATCATATTCACATGTATAATTTATGTAAATCGCTCGTTTGCTCATCCGTATAATCAAAGGGAAGTCAGTGATTAGACGCGTTTGATCTCTGTTTAATTCCTGCATCGCTTTAAATGTCATGATTGCGATTCAATGCACAGATCAAATAGTTTACGGTTTTTTAGTAAACAAAAATATCATATCTGAACACGGAAAGATTTCATTGTTTTTCGTTTGTTTGTTTGTTTGTTTGCATTGAATAGGCTCCGAAATTACTTGACCGATCGTGAAAATTCTTTCAGCAATGAATAGCTACATCATCGGCGAGTAACATAGGCTATATTGTATCTCCGTACTCCTACGGGAACTACGCGGGTGAAACCGAATGACGTCCGCTAGTAAAAAATTTAGGGGAATTTTATAAATTAGTGTGATTTGAAATTTCATTAAATTCAATACAAAAATACATCTAAATATATATAACTCACAGGTGACTGACTGACATAGTGATCTATCAACGCACAGCCCAAACCACTGGACGGATCGGGCTGACATTTTGCATGCAGGTAGATCTTATGACGTAGGCATCTACTAAGAAAGGATTTTGATTAATTCTACCGCCAAGGGGATAAAATAGAGGATGAAAGTTTATATGAAACTAAATTTACGCGGGTGAAACCGCGGGGCACTGCCAGTAGTATATTTTGGTTGAAATAAATACATTTAACCCTCTCATAGACAGCTTATAAGCGTTTAATTAAAATTAATATATTTTATTCTTATTTGAGTGATATTATCACACGAAGTAAAGTAGTAACCGATTAGTCTTAAGTGGGATATAACTATCCTGTAATATAATAAGCGCCTTATTACCTGACTTGATAACTAGATCCTGTACACCGGATTTGTAAAGCCTGCGGGTTATATAATTAATCTATATATATATACGTCTATACAGATAAATGAAAATGAATTGTCTTTTTGTGATTCCGAATAACAGCCTTTCACTCAATGCACATGAAATATTACTTAGTACTTATACTAAAAATCTCATTTTTAATTTTTTTACTCCATCCGTCCGTCTTTCTGTCTGTCTGTCTGTTTGTCTGCCTATTTGTTTGTTCCGACTAATCTCTGAAACGGCTGGACCGATTTTAACGGGACTTAGCTGCTGGTAGTTAGCTGATGATACAAGGAGTGAGGGTACATTTATTGAAAAATCATTAGAATTTCGCTGAATTTCGCGGGGCACAGCTGGTATTATATAGACTTGTGAATTTATATTAATAACGAAATATAATAATAAAATAATAAAAAGAAATAATAAAATTTTGAATGTATGTTTAAACTAGTGCGTCGCAATTTCACCCTGTTTGATCTAGTGCCGAAACGAGTAATAAGCGCTCAGAGAAAATAGAGGGGGGTAACTGCACATGTATTTATATACATACAGACTCATGAAATTACTGTTCACACAAGGTCAGCGCTCATAACTGAAGACTTGTGACAACAGACATACAAATCATAAATTTATAGTGTAATAACTGCCTTAATAGAGGGGAATAGCTAACATACAGACAGATTTAACCCTGAGCTGTCTACTTAGGCATAACCATAATTAGTGTTTCTAACACGCGTGTGCTACAATAATGGAGTGTATTAGATACCTGATCCGATAATTACTAGCTATTCGGTATTATAACGAGAGCCTTAGTAACTGAGAGCTTTGAGTAGTTGCTTGTTATGGAAGTGACGCAAGTTCTATCGATTTTCCGAACCACAGATAAACAGACCTTGCTTGCCTCGTTGGTCCAGTGGTCACATGACAAGAGGTCCTGGGTTCTTTCCCTGGGTTGGGAAAAGTATTATTGGGTTTTTCAAATTCAAAAGTCATTTCTCAAGAGCAGTCCGGAGTATGGAGTAGTTCCCTGTTTATGGCAATAGACTCACCCTATTAAAATAGACCTTAAAACGTGCTCGCGCTGCCTTACACAGCGAGGTCTCCAGGGGCGGCGACACAGCTGCCCCGGGGATGTGCCCCGGCAAAGTGTGGGGGAACACCGGTGCGATCTATCAGAGTACCCGGAGTCCCCCCTGAGCACTGAGGATGGCCACCGGGGGGTTTTAGTGCGGTAAAAATCCCACATACCCCGACCTGACTCTCCCAGGGCGGTCGGGGGACCTTTTGAAGGTTTCCCCTTCGTCAATAAAAAAAAAAAAAAAGAACCTTATAACGTAAGTGGCAAATGTGAGTGTATTATTAGTCTCTGCCTACCCCTTCGAGAATTACTGGTGTGAGCATAAGAAATGTTGGCTAACTTGACACTTAGCCCAGAAGGATCTTCTCATGTGTTCGAGCCAGGGGAAGATTTATTTTGTATTGAATAGACCTTTTACTAATAAATTGTTGCTTACGATTGGTTAAACAGTCTTTTTCTATCCTTCAAATTTCTCTTATCATTACATTATGATTACTCAATGCTTTTTTATTAACTAAAGAAAACACACAACAATGATTTTTTCGTAAAAAGTTCAATTTAAAAAAATATATCAGCTTATGTTAGTGATCACAAACTTTTTTTAATATGTATGAATGAAAAATCTAAATATTATGTTTCTAACCCACAAGATGGCATATTCGTACGTGCATCGTAAAATACCAACCAGGAACCAATTTGTAAAGGCGCTTAGCTAGTAACCTGAGTGAAATTAGCCATAATTTGCATATTTCTTACATAATTATGGGTATTATAGACCCTCGTGCTGTAATAATATATTATACCCACACACCGTAATAAATAATATAACCAGGTAAATTTAAATTGGCTTTTGATGATCTTCATACTGATATTTGCCTGCGATTTGGTTCATTTAAAGGAACATGGCAACATCTAAAAAAGTAAGTGAAAAAATAATATTATTATTTTTTTACAGTGACGCAAAAATACATAAATATCCTAAAATATAAACAATTCATGTTGTCAAAACGGCTGGACCGATTTGTATGAAATTTTGTGTGCATAGTAGGTCTGAGAATCGTCTAACATCTATTTTTCATACCTCCTAAATGATAAGGGTGATCCACCTCAAAAAAACTAGACAGTACAACTTTGCCGGACACACCTGGTTGCTTTTTCTTTTACTTCACTAATAAGTCTAGCTTATTGTTATTGCTTAGCCCTAGAAAACGAGTTTATTTTTGTATAGTGCCTATATCATTCGTTCCGTGAACTCTTACTACATATACACAAAAGTAAAAAAAAAAATTAAACAATTGATATACGTTAAAGAAACGTTACGTTATAAAAATCAACGTAGGCAGCCCGCACCGCAGCCCCGTCGCGTCCGAGAGCTCAGCATTCAAAGAATTCACTACGGTTAAAAAAAAACGTTTCGCATTCGAAATTCGAACAATTAAAAACTCATTCCGAGTGAAAACGCGGCTATTGCCAGCTTCAATGCGATAAGCATTTGAATTTTTATTGTTTTTAAAAAAGAAACGCCGAGTTTTTACGGCTTTCATCGGATTTTCGCGGTGTTTCAAATAAGTACGGCTTTTTGTAACAAGGTGGATAATGAGTATTATTGATATAAATCAACTTATTGAACCTTCGATTTACGATACTTCTCTATTGTAGTCTTATAGTACCTATTTATTATAAGAATGTTGGTATTTTCAAATTGTCAGAATGACATAATTATACAGGACTACGGTTTCACCCGCGTAGTTCCTGTTCCAGTGGGAGTACGGGGATAAAATATAGCCTTTATTACTCGCTGATGATGTAGCTATCCATTGCTGAAATATTTTTCAAGATCGGTCAAGTGGTTTCAGAGCCTAACAAACAAAAAAACAATCAAATCTTTCCTCTTTATAATATCAGTTATTATACATGCTACTGCCAGGTTGGGAAGGTTGCTTTTACTGACAAGAACCCGGCAAGAAAATCAGTAACAAATTTTTCAAAAGATTATTCATGTTCAAGTCAGTCAGATGTCTAATAAACCTTTTACAGCTAAACGGA